>CM057342.1:95988668-96588668 GCA_030015575.1 Agapanthus africanus | reverse complement strand
ATAATTTTAGAGATTAAAATTAGCCCGGAAAAATTTGTATTTATCGCTTATTTAATGTATTTTCTTACCGGCTTAAAATAATATTAAAAAATTGAAAAATAGGGAAAAAATTTTAAATGACCAAAATTTCATAAATAACTCATTAGCTACTAAAAACAAGAAATTACCTATCCTTTTTAGGTATAATTAGCCCTAAACTGCAAAATATCGAGAAAGACGGTTTTCGGAAAAATACCGAATTTTCACCGAATTTCAGGAAAACACCAAAACGACTTTTCAAGACGCTACAATCTTCCCCCCTTAAAGAAATTCGGTCCCCGAATTTAAAAATATAGCTACGCGTACCTTCAAAGAGATGGGGATATTTCTTCCTCATCTCGCCCTCGGTCTCCCAGGTAACCTCCTCGCTGCTTGGGCTACGCCAAAGGACCTTGACGGTTGGTATAACCTTCGACCTCAACTTCTTCACCTGCCGATCCAGGATGGCCACCGGCTGCTCTGCAAAGGAAAGGTCGCGCTCTAGCTGGACTGTCGGGTGCTGAATCGCATGCGAAGGGTCGTGAAGGTACTTGCGGAGCATCGAAACATGGAAGACGGGGTGAACATCGGGAAAGCTGGGAGGAAGAGCCAAACGATATGCAACAGCGCCAACACGCTCGAGGATCTCGAAGGGACCTACGAATCTAGGGCTAAGCTTCCCTTTTCGCCCAAAACGCATCACGCCCTTCATCGGAGAGACTTTCAGAAAAACATGGTCGCCAACTGCGAACTCTAATCTGCGACGGCGTCTGTCTGCATAGGATTTCTACCTGCTCTGAGCCGCTCTCATCCGGTCTCGGATCAACTGTATCTTCGCTGTCGTCTCCTCAACAAGCTGCGGCCCCAAAATGCTGCTCTCGCTGAGCTCTGTCCAACAAACGGGCGATCTGCATCTCCTCCCATACAATGCCTCGAAAGGTGCCATCTGAATCGTATCCTGGAAGCTGTTGTTGTAGGAGAACTCTACTAGAGGTAAATGACGATCCCAGCTACCACCACAGTCTAAAACGCACGCTCTGAGCATGTCCTCGAGAGTCTGAAAGGTCCGCTCTGACTGTCCGTCGGTCTGCGGATGAAACGCTGTGCTGAAGCTCAAACGAGTGCCCAAAGCCTCCTGGAGTCTCTGCCAAAGTCGGCTGGTGAACTGAGTGCCTCGATCTGACACGATACAAGTCGGTACGCCGTGTAGTCGCACGATCTCGTCAATATAGAGCTGAGCATACTGAGCGAAGCTGAAAGTCGTCTTCACTGCAAGGAAGTGAGCCGCTTTCGTCAATCTATCCACGATCACCCAGATGGAGTCGTACCCTCGACTGGTCCTGGGTAGACCCACAACGAAATCCATCGAAATCTGTTCCCATTTCCACTCTGGAATGGGTAACGGCTGTAGCTCTCCTGCGGGCCTCTGGTGCTCGGCCTTGACTTGCTGACAAGTCAGGCATCTCGAAACGAGCTCCGCAATGTCCCTCTTCATCCCGTCCCACCAGTAGGTCTCTCTCATATCATGGTACATCTTGGTGGAACCGGGGTGGACACTATACACTGATCGGTGTGCCTCCTCGAGAATGTCGCGCCGTAATCCATCAGCATCTGGTACGCACAGTCTAGATCCATATCGTAATATCCCCTGATCGTCAACCATGAACTCGGAAAATCTGCCCTGTCCCATCTGTGCCATGATCTCTGAGCAACGGTCGTCACTACGTTGTGCCTCATATATACGGTCAAGCAACTGTGGGCGTGCACGAACATGCGCGAGCTGTCCCCCTGTCTGAGTGAACTCGAACTCAACTCGGCTGTCGCATAACATCTGCCAATCTGCTGACGACTGCCTCTGCACTGCGCGCAAAAGGATAGACTACCCCCGGGCCTCCTACTCAACGCATCTGCCACCACATTCGCCTTGCCTAGGTGATATAAGATCTCGCAGTCGTAGTCTTTCACCAACTCCATCCAACGACGCTGTCTGAGGTTCAGGTCTCGCTGCTGAAATATGTACTTTAAGCTCTTGTGATCGGTGAATATCTGACACGACTCGCCGTATAGGTAATGTCGCCAAATCTTCAGTGCAAAGACCACTGCAGCCATCTCCAAATCATGAGTGGGGTAGTTCTGTTCATGCTTCTTCAACTGCCGAGAAGCATAAGCGATCACCCGGCCATGCTGCATCAAAACGCATCCTAATCCCACTCGCGAAGCATCACAGTAGACAACAAATCCGCCTGATCCTGAAGGTAAAGATAATACCGGCGCCGTAGTCAAACAAGTCCGTAGCTGCTGAAAACTGCGCTCGCACTCCTCTGTCCAAACGAAAGGAACTCCCTTCCGGGTCAAACTGGTCAACGGTGCAGCTATACGGGAGAAGTCCTGAACAAAACGCCTGTAGTAGCCCGCCAAGCCTAGAAAACTACGGATCTCAGTAACCGATGTAGGTCGGGGCCACTGCTGAACAGCCTCAATCTTCTTCGGGTCCACACAAATGCCGTCTCTCGTAACCACGTGACCCAAGAATCCGACGCTGTCCAGCCAGAATGCACACTTGGAGAACTTCGCGAACAGCTGGTGCTCCCTCAGAGTCTGTAACGTAATCCGCAAGTGCTGCTCGTGCTCCTCTCTGCTCCGGGAGTACACCAAGATATCGTCGATAAACACGATGATGAACAAGTCAAGATACGGCCTGAATGTACGGTTCATCAAATCCATGAATGCTGCTGGGGCGTTGGTGAGTCCGAACGACATCACCAAAAACTCGTAGTGGCCATAGCGTGTACGGAAAGCTGTCCTCGGTATATCCTCCTGTCGAACTCGCAGCTGATGGTATCCTGATCGCAAGTCGATCCTCGAAAAATACCCCGCACCCTGAAGCTGGTCGAACAAATCATCAATGCGCGGCAACGGATATCTGTTCCGAACGGTAACTTTGTTCAGCTGGCGGTAGTCGATACATAAGCGCAAACTTCCATCCTTCTTCTTGACAAACAGGACCGGAGCACCCCACGGAGAAACACTCGGTCGAATAAGCCCCTTGTCCAACAAATCCTGCAACTGATCCTTCAGCTCTCGAAGCTCTGCCGGGGCCATCCGATAAGGAGGTATAGAAATAGGCCCCGAACCGGGAATCAAATCAATGCAGAACTCAACATCGCGCTCAGGCGGTAGCCCAGGTAGCTCATCAGGGAAAACATCAGGGAACTCACAAACTACCGGGACCCGGTCCAACGGAATCTCTGAAGCTCGAGTATCACAAACAAACGCTAAGAATCCCTGACATCCCTTCCGCAAGAGCTGACCAGCGCGAAGAGAAGAAATTAAGCTGGGAAGGGCGACACTGCGGTCTCCCTGAATAACAAGGACTGGCTCTCCCGGAAAGCTAAATCTGACTGCCTTCTCACGGCAGTCCACCGAAGCATAACAAGTGGCTAGCCAATCCATGCCCAGAAGCACATCAAAGTCCAACATATCGAGGAGTATCAAATCAACTGATGAATCCCTCTCCCCGATACGAACGGAACACAAACGAAATACAAACCGAGCGACAAACGACTCGCCTACCGGAGTAACAACAACAAGCGGCTGATCCAACGACGACGACTCACGGCCCAACATCGGTGCAAAGTGTGTAGAGACATACGAATGTGTGGAACCTGGGTCGAATAATACCCGCGCGTCGAAAGAACAAACTGGCAAAGTACCTGTCACAACGGCATTGGATGCCTGCGCATCCTGCGGTGTCAAAGCAAATACTCGGGCCTGTCCTCCACCGATAGCGGGCTGACCTCGACCTCGGCCTCTGCTTCCTCGTCCTCTCTGAACAGGACCGCCGCGTCCACGGCCTCTCGGTGCACCTAACTGGCGTGGAGCATCGCCTGGGGTAGAAAGTAGGGCTCTCTGAGGAGGGGGTGGTGATGGTGGTAGGGTCACATGCGGAACTGTCGCTGCTCCCTGTCGTCTCACCGGACAGTCTCTGATACGATGATGCAGGCTACCACACCAAAAACATCCTAACCATGGCTGCTGACCATATGGGTGAAAGCGATATAACTGGCCCCTAAAGAATCCACCACAGCCTCTGCGAACCCTCCTAGGTGCTAACATATCAGTGCGAATCCGACTCGGTCTCGAAACGACTGCAGGGGGAGTAATATCCGATCTCTGTGCTCGATTGACCTCTACTAACGATTCCACCATCTGTCGTAACTCCTGCATGCCTCCCATCATCTGTCGCAGCTCCTCCATACCGGACTCAAGCCTATCCATGCGACCTGGGGAATGCGGATCAGTCTGTCCCTGCGGCGTAGGCATACCACCCTGCTCAGTCCTAGTCTCGGACGAGCCAGCTCGAATCTCGTCTCTGACGGCAGCCCTCTGTGCCTTCGTAGCCTTCGGCGGCATAGTGGCTGGTACAGGAAAAGGATAATAAGGACAGTGCAATAGGATCATAGGATACACGGAATTGAAGAAGGAAATTTCCAAGCAAGTATCCTAAAGTCACTTAGGCGGAGTACCGTATCGTAAGTATGCCGCGGACATACGCACGCTACGTTACGCTGCTTAAGTCACTTACTCCATCTACCAAGGGTCATCCTACACTCACAAAGGTAAAACCTATCGCTCTGATACCAACTTTGTCACGACCCGCAGGGTACGGAACGTGACTGGCACTTAAGTTTACGAAACGTCTAAAGGCGTCCGTAAAATAAGTAAGCCAAAGCCCAGAAAACAAAACCAATTAAGCAAAAGAGTGAAGAAAACCCAATCAATTGAAAGCGAGTTATCAAATAAGTCATGTAAAACCCTTTTTAAAAACAATACCAATTTTTCCCGAAAATTTCGGCAGAGTCTCCTTTGTAAATACTGACCCCCAAAAATGGGTACAACAAAATATATACATGAATCCAACAAAAAAGGGCATCCCCAAGCGGGAGCTAGCTCTTCGCCATAAGGCGGTCACAAATCCCACGCAATGTAAATGACAGCAAGCATAATAATCATAATAAAGCATAAGGAAGCATGAAAAAGCAGCATGTCGGCTCAAGTGAGCTCGACCCCAAAATACAGCATAAAATCCACAAACCTCACAGTCTCATCTCTAGGTCAATATACAATAATCTGGTAGAAACAGTAGATGGAGTACACTAGATGCAAAGAATATACAAGGTGGTACAAAAAATAACATAACCCACCTATGAGCAAATCTCGAGTCCAGGCAAAAGAGGCAAAAGAAGCAAGCGCACCCGCCGCTACTGAACTGACGGAGCAGACCTGCAACAGGCTATGGCACAACGGGGGTGAGTTGCCAACTCGTGAGTAATAAATAACATTTACACAGGCTATCGAATGCATGCACACAAGCATCCTAGCATCTATATACAGGTAAGGCAGGACATAATGGCGAGTATGTATGCAATATGGATATACTAGCAGGTGTGTATACAACATCAGTGTACGAATATGTATGCAACATGAATATCTGAGGTCTCAATAGGTTTATATATAAAAATATTTTATCAGATGTTGTTTTTGAAACTCTTTTAGAATGCCAGCAAATGTCAATGAATCGACGAAAACCGGTGTCCAGCAACGACACCCCAAAAGCTGTCTCAAATCTCATAAATGTATCGCTGGCCTCAGCCGTCCGGCTGACCCATCTCAAATATCAATATCTCATCATCTAGTGGCCACGGTCGGTATCCTCTGGATATCCGCCGTCCCAAACAGTCACCGGTAGGTAATCCGTCCCCTGCCAGGCTCAACGTCATCACCACATTCCTCTTGCCCCGGGGTACCTTACCGGGCCCACCATGTACCCGTGCCGGTTCCTCCACTCCTCGACACGGATTTCCAAAGCCACAGCAAACTCATGGTGGACGACACTTACATCACTAGAAAACCGCAATTTACATGTTTTAAAAATATCATAAGTTTGGAAATTTTGCGGCTTTCCCCCGAAATCCAGCAATATCATAAAATCTTAAGAAATCCTCATAAGTGCATATATCAGTGATAATGAATGCATATGATATCAATAATCAAGTTGCGATGTGTGATTAATGGATTAAGCATGAACAATTAATATGTTGAAGTACATGCACATGAATAGCAATTCTACGGTTTCATTTTAAGGAATTAAAGGCAATAGCACCGGTTTAAGTATCAATTAGTAAAAGGTTTCAATTTAAAAGTTATCTAGTGTGGTGGCATGGCAATTACCAGGGTGTGTGTGTAAACATGAATAGTGCTCGTGCTGCATATAAAGACCTGGTAATGGTGCATGTGTCCTACAATTGAGTTTGCGTATATGGGTATAACATATTGATCTAATTGCAGCAATTATCATGCCAGTATTATTATTCTAATGTCACAAGTGGTTATCCAGTTTACTATTTTATTTTCAGTTTACTAAATCTATCGGGCGACTTGCGCCATCCAAACGATCGTCCCCCGTAGATGTTAAATCTACTCACCGGGATCCCTGGCTAGCTGTGTCCAATCACCGCCTTTCCCTTTCGCGCCGCGTCTGACGTTTCCGCGACCGAACCTGGAATTTACATCATTACCAATTATAAGGTTACATATCAAGAACGACTTAAACCCCAACGAAACTACTAAAGTTCGCTAGCTAGGTACAACGTGCACAAAGTGCGCGGAACACACGCGAAAATCGCAAAAACTGCCAAAAACGCCGATTTGGGTCACCCGGCAAAACTAAAACCCGACTACCCAAAAACCGCACTCACGCATCCTAAAAGTCGTAGGACAAGCCATTACAATCATCAAGATATCAAAAATAGTCCATCACATAATTTATATAAAAATCTAGTAAGCATATACATTCCAAAAATCGGTGCAAAAATCGCCGATTTGCGACAAAACGACTACAATAAAGCATACTCACCCAAGCACACTACAAGCAATCCACACCCACTAATTACAACACATTAACCATGCTCCAAAACCTATATTCCACAACCAAACCCTTTCTTGATTTTTATAAATAACAATTGCAAATCAAAAACCATACTTGAAAAACTTAATTAACACTAATTTCAACCCCAATTAGCAAGTTCACCTCTTAGATTAAGGTTAGCAAAACACTAGATAGCAAATTAGGCTTAAATCAATTAAATAATGCTTTCTAAAACTTAATCAACTCACTAATCAAGTTTCAAATATCAATTCCATACAAAAACCTTCTCTTGAAAATTTAAAAACAATAATTTACAACTAAAATCAACTTCTAAAATTACCTAAATTAGCATAATTAAAGACTACATAACAAGGTAACCATATAGATTAGTTCACTAACAACTAGATTAACTAATAAACAACTTAATTAATTATCATGGCTTCAAAACCCTAATTTAAACAAACTACTCTTTTAAACTAGATTAGAAATAAGCTAACTTTTAACACTAACCATACAATTAAAGGAATTTTTAGCAAAAGAAAGCAACTTGATGAGAATTATACCTCTTGATCTATGGATCAAGCAAGAAAATTTGCTCCAATTGATGGCCTCAACACCAAGGTCCAAGCAAGAATGGCTAAGGATAATGATAGCATAAGGATTTTTGTTTGGATTTTTGAATTAAATCATGGATTTTGATGTATTTCTTGAAGAAATTGAAGAAAAATGAAAAGAAAAGAGAGGAAGAAGAGGGTGTGCAGGAATTTCGGCCAGAATGAGGTATGGGGGAGGGTGTGGGGTGAGTGGGAAGGTCAAGGGTCAAGTTCCAAAGTCAATGTATCATACTTTATCCATTATAAATTAAAATAAATCCAAAAACCAACAATTTAACTCAAGAAAGAAACCAAGAAGAGAGAGGCCAGAAATTTCTGGTCTCACACAAGGTGGGGCTGTCCTAGGGCTGAGGAAAAAGAGAGAGGGGTTTTACAAAAGAAATTTTATGCAAAAAGGCCCCCTACAACTCAAAAATTGCAAGTTTTAGCCCAAAATTCAATAAATTCGTTTCAAATCACAAAAATTTGTTAAAAATCAAAATAAATTACTAAAAATTCATGTTATCACTAGAATATAATTATCATAATTTTATAGATTAAAATTAGCCCGGAAAAATTTGTATTTATCGCTTATTTAATGTATTTTCTTACCGGCTTAAAATAATATTAAAAAATTGAAAAATAGGGAAAAAATTTTAAATGACCAAAATTTCATAAATAACTCATTAGATACTAAAAACAAGAAATTACCTATCCTTTTTAGGTATAATTAGCCCTAAACTGCAAAATATCGAGAAAGACGGTTTTCGGAAAAATACCGAATTTTCACCGAATTTCAGGAAAACACCAAAACGACTTTTCAAGACGCTACACCTTCACATTTTCCTGGATTTTAAATCCAAAACAAGTGTTTTTACCCTTCTTTCTTCATATTTTCCATAAGAACATGAAACTGTTTAATCTTTCAACTGTAGATCTCTTAGGGTTTAGATGATCTTTGAAGAGATGATGATGGCGGTTCAAACCCATGGAATTTAATTCCATCAAAAAATGTTTTTGGGAATTTAATTCTCTTTTCTTAATAAGGAATTTAATTCCAACGAAGAACTCGATTTCTTCACACAGAGGCTCCTTGGGGTCTCTTGGCCCGAGGCCGTTCTTCTGTAATTAATGCGCTGGGGACTTTGTAATGATGTCTTTTTGTGTGAATTCAATTCCTTTGATTTTATTGGATCCACTGTAGAGCCCGAGACAGATCCTGTTAAGGTGATGTGCATGGCCATCATTTTTATTAAATGAGGATATTCCCTTTTGTTTTATTGTAACTGTTTGGTCTCATTATCAATGAGCCGTCATCCGGATTCTGTGGGGCCCATGTGTTTTATAGCCAATGGTCCCAGGAAACTTTGCTGTTGCTTTCTCCCACTAGTCTTCATGTTCATGCATGAGTAAACATCGTTGACTTTCTTATTAACGGTCTTCTTTTGTTGGATTTCAGGTGCGATGGCTTCTGCTCCACGCTTTCCCTTTTCTCGCTCGGAGGCGGCTTTTCCTCAGTCACCGTCTGATGAGGAAGCGATGGCGATGATTCGGGCTCATGACCCGAACTGTACCAACCTCCTTCGGTGGGGGTCTTGGTATAGTCAGATTATTCAGGGTCGTCGGAGTTTTCTCTGCGCGGTGCCAACGGAGCCTACTTTCCCCTTTTTACCGATGGATCCTCCAAGGATAGCTTTTGCTGTGGAAATGCCCAACTGGACTCCAACGGGGAGGCTTGAGCCTTCGACGACCGGTATTCCGAACCATCCGATTCCGGCCATAGACATACTGGGGCGGCGTATCTGCCAGGGTGAGGCCCACCCATGGGGGCAAATTTATAAGATAGGGCTCACTCCCAGGCATCCTACGGGCTACCTTCTTTGGGCTCGCTACATCCTTTCCGCCCATCGGGCGCGGTTGCAGAAAGTTGGGCTTTATCAGGCCATATATGCGTCACTGTTCCATTACAAGTCCCCGCATGCCTGGTGGGTCAAGGCGTTTTTGAACCAGTGGAATCTTCCCACTAATACTTTTCTTTTGGGAGATCGCGAGGTCTCTATCTCTCTCGCAGAATTTTATGAAATCTCGGGATTGCCAATCAGGGGCGCACTGTACGAGGAGTTGTTGCCTTCTGACGAATATGTCTTCGAGCCCGAGTCTGCGCCGATTGACGGCCTGTCCGCTGAGAATGCTGTTCGCCATAAGCGCCCCAGCTTGATCAAGGCGCTGGGTATCTTTGATCAATTGTTCACTGAATCTGAGGAGCAGGGTGTTACTTTTAAAAGCTTCATTTCCTGCTTCCTTCGTGAGGATATCATATCGAAGACTGCTCCGAAATTTGCTAACATCAGAGACCCCTTTGGGTTTGGTCCGAAGAAGCTACCGACTGCTGAATCGGACCTGCCACAGTATTATATTCCCATCGTGTCGCCGATGTCTTTTGAATCCGTTGCAGCACCTGGTATGGATGAGGAAACATTCTTTGTGGGGTTTATCAGTGTTTGGCTTAGCTGGTTCGTTATCCCCATGCATCGCCGCTTCATGAGAGCCTCGGTCATTTACCCGGCTCAACGTATTGCTGAGGGGACGCGGTTGGCCATCGGCATCCCGGCCTTGGCACACCTCTATAATGGATTGGGCACCGCGGCTAATACCTCGACACCTGGCGTGGATGTGGTGAACTTTTCGCTTCATTATTTCACGTCCTGGATCGAAATGCATGTATTGGGGGCGTTCGCCATGCATCAGAGGCCCTCATTTTACGATGCCTACCCCTTTCCACGACTTATGCGGCTAGTGGATGCTCCTGCCGCCGACCCGACTCAATTCGGGGCCATTCGGGTGCTAATTTCTCCTCATGCCACCGCTGGCGGGTTGGTTTTTACTGATCGGGTCTTGTCTACTCCTTCGGGTCCCGTCCAACAACTCTGGGACCAGTCGAAAGACAACGCACCTTCTCTGAAGCCCCGGGAGGCCACGCATTTGTATGCAATCAGACCGGGTTACTTGGTGTTTCGCCAGGACAATGCGGCTCTTTTCATGCGGTACAATCCGCATCGATTTGCCCGGCAGCTCGGGTACGACCAGGGTGTTCCTTTCGAGGCTTTTATGGTCGCCCCGATCCCTTCGCTTGATGCTGTTCGCGATGCTGCTCATCATTTTATGAGGCTGAACACCGGCTCTTATTTCATGGTCCCTGAATCTGAGTACATGCCTCGATGCGTGGGCGCATTTACGGGTTGGTATCTTCATCGGGTTAACCCAATCATTCTCGAGGAAAGGAGGATACTTCTTGGCCACGATGCCCCTCCTCTGGCTCCTGGGGCTGAGTTACGACCGAGGGTTCCAGTCCGCTTTCCTTTGAGGGAGATTGGCACCGCGCTCATTCCAGGGGAGTCCGGGGTAGACCTTACTCCGATAGCTGGTATGCCTTTGGGTTCTCGCTCACAGGGTAAGCGGGCTCCGGTAGTAATACCCCCGCCGGTGGCGGCGCCAACCCCCGTGGTGTCGACGATGGCGGTATCGTCCTCGGTTGTGGCACCGAGCGATAGAAACAAGGATGAGGGCGCTGAGGGCGATGTGGGCCAGCGCCGCCCTAAGGCTTCGCGGGGGAGGAAGCGGTCATCCTCAGCGACCGGCTCCGGGTCTAAGCGGCGGAAGAAAGCGGCTACTGCCCCGCTTGATTCTGTGGTGGAGTCTGAGCCCATCCTTGAAGACGAATCATTGGCCCTGCAAGGGTCAGACGCGGGACTTCTTTTCCCGAGTTCAGCTGACGAGGAGGCTGCACAGTTGGCCGAGGCCATACGGCGCTCAAAAGACGCGTCTCATAACGCCAAGGTTCCGAAGAAGTCTTACCCCGCTGTAATTTTCTACGAAGACCCTTCGTGGATTCGGCGGCGATTTATCGGCCCTTTGGAGGAATGGGGGGAAAGGGCTTTGAAGCAGGCCGCTTCAGAAGACGCAGCTGATGCACTCTCTTTGTGGACTGGCGGTCATGAGTCTACGCTTGAACCCCGGCGAGCCCACCTCCTTGAGAAGGAGCAGCGGCTTGAAGAAGCCATATTGAGGGCTTCTTTGCGTATAGGTACATTGTGCTTCCTTTGTAGTCTCTCCGATTATTTGTAGTCTCTTCGACGCTGGGGGAGCTCCCCACGGGCCCACTAAAGCTAAAGCCCGCCAAAATTCTCAATGAGACCTTGTTGGATGTGGAGGGGACTGACGAAGCTGCTCTTCTCACGGTGGAACTTCCAGCGGCGGTTCTTGACCAGGGAGCGCCTGCCCCTCTGGAGGAGGCTCCTTTGGAGGCTTACACCCCAATGACTCCTACTGCGAGCGGCCCAAAGGCTGGGGGCGAGGTAGTCGGGACTACTCTCCCTTTGTTGGAGCCTGAGGTCATAACGGAGAACGTTGAAGCTGCTATCCCCCCGGCTCAGAATGGGAGGACTGTTGAAGGTATTCCTCTGTGTTTTAATTTAGCAACCCTTTCATAGTCTGAATCCTTTTATCTTTTCCCAGAATTGCGCGGTTTGGCGGCCACGATCGCGGATCTATCGCCCCGACAGTCATTTCAGCGTTTATTGGAGATGGCAGCTCCGCAGGCGATCTCCCCTCAATGCATTGTCCTCTCGTCTGGGCAAGGTTGGTGTCATTCGCCATTTTTTTACCATAGCATTGTTACTATTTTGCGAAATGACATTGATGTCTCTTATAGTTTTGGAAGCCGACGATGAGGTCGAGGTCGTCGAAGGGCCAGGGGAACCTTCGGCTCCCACTTGCATGACTATCGGTGAGTGACATTTTTATTATAATCTCATTCGTTCCGCGTTTAAGAGTTTTACTAACATTTGCCAAACTTGAACAGCCCTGCCAGTTTCCATGGCTCTGGAATCGCGCATTGTGATGCCGTCCGCCCCCTATGCCTTGCGGGCTTCAGAGCGATTGGCCCAATTGAGCCTTGTCTCCCTATCTTCTTTCATCGAGGAACTCCGTGCCGGTAGTACGACCACGGCCGAAGCATTTGCCGCTGAAGCCAACGGCTCTCTTCCTTTTCTCGCCACCTATCATAGCGAGGAGGTGGTGCGGGTCTGGGTGGAGTTCTGCAGGAAGGTGGAGGCTTGTTTGTATGCTCTTGAATGTTCTCGCCTTTCCTCAGAAGCCGTGGTTGCAAAAGCGGAATTGCGGGGTCTGATAGCACGATGTGCGGCAAACATGACGTCATGTGAAAAGAGGCTTGGCCGCAAATTCTCGGAGAGGGAGCTAGCCTCTAAGGCGCTGGGCGAGCTTCAAGCCAATCTCACAGCCAGGGCCAATAAAGCGTATGAACTGTGGCGGGTGCTACAGGAGTCCATCAAAGAGGTGGTGACTCTTGATAAAGCCGTCACGTTTACTCGCGAGAGGGTTGAGGCTAATAAGGCTACTGAAAAAGAGCTTGAAGCCCGGCTCGCTTCATATCAGGCCCAGCAAGCTCAGGCGGAGGCTCGTCTTCTGGAGATCTTGCGTCATGAAGCCGTGGCTCAGCAAAAGCAGGATGAGCTGACCAAGTTGCTGAATCGCCCGCCGGCCTGAAACATTTGTATCTTTTTCTTCCTTTTTGTACATACTCATGGATGAGAGTATTTTCTTTTTGTTCCTTCCATAAATTATACTTTGTACCCGTTTTGGTTTATGAATAAAAGATACATTTTTCTTGTCAATGATGTGTCTCCTTTTCATTGAATGCATTCTGCGGATATTCTATCTTAATCTTCTTGCACAGCCGTAGCTTAGGATTCAGGGTTAGGATCTGCTTCCTAAGGCTTTTGCTTCTTATGAGCTACGAGGGTCTCATAAGGAGTCTTTCTCCCTATAGGTCGAGAGGATCCCATAGGTGTGAGTTCCTCTTAAAGATCGTGAGGATCCTTAAGCGGGTTTTCCCTTGAGAGTCGCAAGGATCTCACAAGAGAGTTTTTCTTCCTTACAGGTGGCGAGGGCCTGCAAGTGCCGGGTGTGATCACCTTTTTCCGTGTTTCACGGGGTTAGGGATCTCTCAAGGTATCGTAGTTTAAAGACGTCGCGGTCAAGGTTAAGGACCTCATAGTCCATGGATTTAAGGACTCCACAGTCCGATGTTAGTTTTAAGACATCACGGTCAAGGTTAAGGACCTCATAGTCCGTGGATTTAGGGACTCCACAGTCCGGTGTTTGGTTGCAGGGACTCGCCACCTCTTTGAAGACGTTGAGGAATTACAACGCCAGGTATCAAAGGAGTGAAGAGATGTACCCTTAAACCAAGGCGAAATCCGTAGGGAATCGGGGGGGTTGATCGTTAGTTTTAAGACATCACGGTCGAGGTTAAGGACGTCATAGTCCGTGGATTTTAAGGACTCCACAGTCCGGTGTTTGCTCTGGATGCTTCACACGGGTTCACTGCCGTGCTTGGCGAGGACCAGGCTCCGCTCTGGACGTTTTTCACGGGGTCAAAGAGTGACGTTATCCGCGTTCCACGTAACCAGGAAGTTTGCACTAGATGCTTCACACGGGTTCATTGCCGCATTAGGCGAGGACTAGGCTCCGCTCTGGATGCTTCGCACGGGTTCACTGCCATGCTCTGCGAGGACCAGGATCCGCTCTGGACGTTTTCCACGGGGTCAAAGAGTGACGTTATCCGTGTTCCACGTGACCAGGAAGTTTGCACTAGATGCTTCACACGGGTTCACTGCCGCGTTAGGCGAGGACTAGGCTCCGCTCTGGATGCTTCGCACGGGTTCACTGCCATGCTCTGCGAGGACCAGGATCCGCTCTGGACGTTTTCCACGGGGTCAAAGAGTGACGTTATCCGCGTTCCACGTGACCAGGAAGTTTGCACTAGATGCTTCACACGGGTTCACTGCCGCGTTAGGCGAGGACTAGGCTCCGCTCTGGATGCTTCGTACGGGTTCACTGCCATGCTCTGCGAGGACCAGGATCCGCTCTGGACGTTTTCCACGGGGTCAAAGAGTGACGTTATCCGCTTTCCACGTAACCAGGAAGTTTGCACTAGATGCTTCACACGGGTTCATTGCCGCGTTAGGCGAGGACTAGGCTCCGCTCTGGATGCTTCGCACGGGTTCACTGCCATGCTCTGCAAGGACCAGGATCCGCTCTGGACGTTTTCCACGGGGTCAAAGGGTGACATTATCCGCGTTCCACGTGACCAGGAAGTTTGCACTAGATGCTTCACACGGGTTCACTGCCGTGTTAGGCGAGGACTAGGCTCCGCTCTGGATGCTTCGCACGGGTTCACTGCCATGCTCTGCAAGGACCAGGATCCGCTCTGGACGTTTTCCACGGGGTCAAAGGGTGACATTATCCGCTTTCCACGTAACCAGGAAGTTTGCACTAGATGCTTCACACGGGTTCACTGCCGCGTTAGGCGAGGACTAGGCTCCGCTCTGGATGCTTCGCACGGGTTCACTGCCATGCTCCGCGAGGACCAGGATCCGCTCTGGACGTTTTCCACGGGGTCAAAGAGTGACGTTATCCGCGTTCCACGTGACCAGGAAGTTTGCACTGATTGTATCCGCATTTCGTGGGATGGAGGCTTGACTGTTGGCGATGTGTATACCACCGAGTCATGGAACTGGGAGCTGCCGCTGCTCTGCTTTGTTTGAAGTCATATCCGTTGTTACGAGACGAGTGTTTAGATGATCTCTAGGTCGCTTGTGGCCCGTCGAGACCTGGCTTCTTTTTCTGACGAAACCGGGGGAGAAGTATGATCCCTTTTTGTTTACGCCCTTGGATTGTGTACAGGGTGTGATGGAATATCACCTGTAGGGCATAAATTTTATTTTTATTTTATTTCTTTTTCCGCGATGCTCTATCATTTCAGCTTTTATATCGCGAAAATCGCGATTGCCCAATCATTTCGGCTATTTTTCGCGGTGCCCAATCATTTCGGCTATTTATTTATTTTCTGCTCGCTGCTTTTTATTGCGAGTTGCCCCATCATTTCGGCTATTTTTCATGCCTTCATTTTTACTTGCTGCTTTTTATTGCAAGTTGCCCCATCATTTCGGCTATTTTATAGGCATGTGTGGCTTGCTAGCTTTTCGTTACAAGCCTGGGTTTTAGGCATCGATTTTGGCATCAGCACCGCTACAACTGGAACGTTGCCAGGAGCGAATCATCATTTGCTTTTGTCGATGACGAACAAAGGTGGCTCAGCAAACAGGGTTAAGGGTCCTGTCGACCAAGGCTTTTGACTTCATGAGCCGTAAGGGTCTCACAAAGGTATTTCTCCCCGCGAGTCGTGAGGATCTCGTAGGTGTGTTTTCTCCTTAGGGATCGCGAGGATTCCTAAGTGTGTGCTCCTCTGTAAGTCGTAAGGATCCTACAAGAGGACTTTCTCATTATGGGTCGAGAGGACCTATAAGGGTTGGACTTTGTTGGGGAAATGTTTATTCGCGCCCGTGGATTGTATACAAGGGTCAGTATTAAGCCTCTTGTAGGGCAATATCGGAGGTTGTGGGGGATTTGCTTAAGAACAGGTTCAGGTTTCTGTAACTTAAGACTTTCAAATCTCATGAGCCGTGAGGGTCCCATAAGAGAATTCTCCTTACGAGTCGTGAGGATCTCGTAAGTGTATTTTCTCCTTAGGAATCGTGAGGATCCCTAAGTGTGCTGCTCCTTTGTGAGTCGTAAGGATCTCACGCAGGTGGTTTCTCCTTACAGGGTCGAGAGGACTCTGTAAGTGTCCTTTAACGAGGTTGCGCCCTTTCGGGTTTTCACAAACACTCGCCGGTAGTCCTGCTGTTTTTACTCACGGAGCCCTTTCGGGTTTTCATCCGTGCCCATTTTGCTTATGGACATACCGTTTTTTTTTATTTTTATTTATATCATTTTTTTTTTAATTTTATTTATCCATCTCGGCAACCTAAGGACGTTGCGGTGGTAGTTTAGGGACGTTTCGGTCCGTCGATAGTTTAAGGACGTTTCGGTCCGCTGTTAGTTTAAGGACGTTTCGGTCCGACGATAGTTTAAGGACGTTTCGGTCCGTCGTTATAGGAAGGCCGGCTGCTGCTTGTAAAGTCTGAGCCTAGGAAGATAGCGAGCGGACATAGTCGTCGTCATCCATCATTGACCTAGGCTGCAGCTTATTAAGCATGGTATTTCTTCAAGAAGCGGCCGTTTACTGGCCTGAAAGGCCTTTCACCGTGCATGTCCATGAGTAGATAGGCTCCACCCTGGTAGACCTTGTCTATGATGTACGGGCCTTCATAGTTTGGCTCAAATTTTCCCCGCTTGGCGCGATTGGGGATCATAGGTCTTTTGACCACTAGTACGAGTTCGCCTGGGCGGAATGTCCTCGGCCTGGTCAATCTTTCGTACGAGCGCGTCATCTTTGCTTTGTAGGCTTCTAGATGTTGTTGCGCTATGAGCCGGGTTTCATCGAGGGCGTCAAGCTCCTCAAGCCGAAGGTGAGCATTTTCTTCGTTCGTCAGCTCGTGGTGGACTGCTACTCGTAGAGAGGGTAACTCTATCTCAAGGGGGAGAACTGCTTCCGTCCCAAATACCAACGCGTACGGCGTTGTGTTCGTGGCCGTCTTGAATGTAGTTCGATAAGCCCAAAGGGCTTCTTGTAGCCTTTCGTGCCAGTCCCTCTTATTTCTGGAGACGGTCTTTTTTATGATCTTCGTCAAGGTCTTATTGAAAGCCTCGGCTAGACCGTTAGCTCGTGGGTTGTAAACTGAAGAATATCTCCAGTCTATATTGTGCTGCTGTGCGAAGCGGCTAATCTTATGGCTTCGGTAGGCCGGCCCATTATCGGAGATAATCCGTCGTGGAGTTCTGAACCGATAGATGACGTGCGTCTTGAAGAAATGGAGGATATTCTCCGTCTTCACTTCCTTCAGTGGTACTGCTTCTGCCCATTTGGAGAAGTAATCAGTTGTCGCCAGGATAAAGCGGTGTCCCCGGGATGATGCTGGCTCAATGGGGCCGACTATGTCAGTCCCCCACATTTCGAATGGCCAACTAGCCAGCGTCGGGTGCAGTGGATTCGGATGTTGGTGGATGAAGTCTCCATGGATCTGGCATGAGTGGCATTGCTTCGCATACTCGAGGCAGTCCTGGATCATCGTGGGCCAGTAGTAACCCATCCGTTTAATTTTTAACTTCATCTTTGGGCCTGCTTGGTGAGAACCGCAAAGTCCGTCATGAACTTCCCGAATGACTCTTTCTGCTTCGTCAGGTCCCAGGCATCTCAGCCATAGAGAATCAAATGATCTTTTGTATAGAATGTCGTTGACAAAAGCGAAAGATAAAGCTCGTTTCATGAGCTGATGCCTTGAGGACGCTTCTTCGGGCATTCGGCGGGACTTAAAGTAGTCTATGAAGACTTCCCTCCAGTCCTCAGCCTTCTCACGGTCTTCTATTTGTAGGGTCGCTTGCTCAGTCGCTCCCTTTTCTTTATACAATTTCGGAGGTATTTCTGCCGGGGCGAGCACTCGACGGCTTTGTACCACGATTCTGACGTCATCGAGGTTCTCGTCGGCCAATTCTTTAGCGAGTTTGGCCAACGCGTCTGCTTTGCTGTTCTCCGCGCGCGGTATGTTCTCTAGAATATAGAAGGGGATCTGGGCCAACAGTTGTTGCACCTTTTCGCCGTACTTCACCAATTCTGGTTTGCACGTTTGGTAGTCACCATTCACTTGGCTAACGACCAGCTGAGAATCCCCGTATATGAGGAGGTCTTCAATTCCCATGTTGATGGCGATTTCGAGGCCTGCTATCAGGGCTTCGTATTCGGCTTCATTGTTTGTCCTTGACTCTGTTAAGGAAAAGGCGAAGCGCATTATCCCTCCCTGTGGAGTTGCAAAGATAAGGCCCATCCCCGATTTGATGATCGGGCTACCCTGTTTCTGTTTCTTTATGGAGGACGCTCCATCGAAATAGAGTTCCCATCGTGTGCTTCCACCGCCAATTGCGTCAAATGCATGCTCGTCCGGCAAATCACAGTTCAGAGGAGAGTCGGCCGGTATCGGGTGTTCAGCGAGGAAGTCAGCAATGGCCTGGCCTTTCACTGCCTTGAGGGGTTGATATGTTATCGAGAACTCCATCAAGAGCAAGGCCCATTTAGCGAGTCTTCCCGTCAATATAGCCTTTGACATCAGGTATTTAAGGGGGTCCACCTTCGAAATGAGACGGACTTCATGCGCTAATGCGTAATGTCTAAGCTTTGTTATTGCGAAGATCAATGCCAAGCAGTGCTTTTCAATGGGGGAATAGTTGCTTTCTGCCCCCAGTAGAACTCGACTTAAGTAGTAAAGCGCTCTTTCTTTCCCCTGATCATCCTCCTGTGCCCATAATGCGCCCAAAGAACCTTCAAGGGCGGCCGTGTAAAGAATGAGAGGCTTTCCTTTCACTGGGGCAGCCAACACCGGCGGATTTTGCAAGTATTGTTTGATTTCGTCTAGTGCACCTTGACATTTGTGATTCCAAACGAACGGGGTTCCCTTTTTCATCAGGTGGCTGTAAGGACGGCATTTGCCCGAAAGATTAGCGATAAACCGCCGGATGTATGCGAGCTTCCCTTGGAGAGACCGCAACTGCTTGAGGGTTCTTGGCGGAGGCATTTCCATAATCGCTTTAATCTTTGACGGATCTATTTCAATACCTCGGTGTCGAACGATGAATCCCAGGAATTTACCCGAGGAGACTCCAAACGCGCACTTGAGGGGATTCATTTTCAAATTGTATTGCCGAAGGCGTTGAAATACGGTTTCGAGATGCTTTAAATGCTCTTCGTATGACATGCTCTTCACTACGAGGTCATCGATATAGCATTCGACGATGTCGTGTATGAGATCGTCGAAGATTTTTGTCATGGCCCTTTGATAGGTGGCGCCAGCGTTCTTTAGGCCAAAGGGCATAACCTTGTAGCAGAATATGCCCACAGGAGTCCGGAAAGCGGTGTGCTTCTGGTCTTCGGGATGCATCTTTATCTGATTGTATCCTGATGAACCATCCATAAAGGAGAAAACCTCGTGAGTGGACGTGTTATCTATCATTAGCTCGGTTACCGGCACCGGGAAATCATCCTTTGGACAGGCTTTATTGAGATCCCTGAAATCCACGCATATGCGTACCGTCCCATTCTTCTTCATTACCGGGACGATATTGGCAATCCGGTCGGGATATTGGACTTCTTGGATAAATCCTGAATCGATCAACTTCTTGACTTCGGCGTTGATGCTCATCTCAAGCTCGAGTCGCATCCTCCTTGGCGCCTGCTTGACTGGCTTGATATCTGGGGATATTGCTAATCTATGCACAGCAATCTCCGGATCCAATCCTGGCATCTCGGAGTAGTTCCACGCGAAGCAGTCTTTATGCCGTAGAAGCACGTTCTTTAACGCAGCCACCTTTTCTTCGGATAATAGCTCGCTGACAAATGTCGGTCGCGGGTCGTCTGCCGATCCCAACTCAATCTTCTTGAGGTTATCTGCAGTAGTATGTATACCATCTTCCAGTTCTTTTGGATCGGGCGGAAATTCCGAGATCACCTCATCATCGCTGTTCTCGAAACACCGGGGAAGGTCATCTTCGTTCTCGGGTTCTTCTTTTAATATCGTAATCATATAACAGGTGCGAACCCGCTCCCAAGACTGAGGTGGATCCGGTTCTGCTCTTATGTCTTTGGGCTCGTGCTTGTGTGGCGGCGTTACTCTCCAACCGTCGGATAAAGCGAATCTACCCCGTCGGTACTGGTCCTCGACCCAGTTCTTGAAGGTGAAGCAGTCTTCGGTAGGATGTCCTATGGCTCGGTGATAAGAGCAATAACTCGGATGAGAGACCTTGCTAGCTTGCTCAGGATGCCCAGAATCTGGAAGCGTGATCATTTGATGTTTTATAGCGAGGTTGAGCAACCTCTCCGTCTTGTCTCGGGGGAAGGAGTACGCTCGACTCATCTTCTTCATGAGGGACAAACCCGAGCCGCTTCTTGATTTATTTCCGTCTCTGCGTCGGGCCTTTCGTACAACGGATTGACGAGGATAAGCGTCTTTGTCTTTTGCAGCACGTTGAGATAGACGTTGCGTCCTGGCCTTCTCGTAGATGGCCATTTCGCGGTTGTGGTTTTCCCGAGCTTTCTGACCCGTTTTCCTGATAGGCTTGTTCGTTCGTTCTTCAAACGACGGACTCGATGTTTCAATTGCAGGGTCTAGTTTTAATGAAGGGTTGGCATCTCCTGACAGGGCGTCCTCTTCTTCATCAAAGGTATATATAGGGTAGCTGCTGTGAGTCCGTTCCCGTTTTCCAGCTCTTGCATATCTAAGCCCGAGTGTTTCCATCTTCCCGTTGGACAATTTGCGTTGAGTCCCGGGGACATCCCAAATCCTGTTATAGAACCGAGCCTGCCGCACCGTCTGTCTTAAGGGTACTCCTTGGTGCTTCAATAACTTCTTCAATCCATTTGTATAGTATCTAGGCAGACGGATGGGTTGGAGCCTGTCAAGTGTAACATCCGCGCCGTGCCAGATCTCTTTCTCTATTTTCGACTCTGAGGATCGGTAAAATAGGATCACTTTCTCACCCCTTCGCCTGGGAGGGACGTAGAATGTTTGCAGGTCCTGTACATTGTGAGCCTGAAGCGCGTCGAGATCCTTGTAGTGTTCTCGCGGTACCATGGTGATTTGCAAACTATGGTCATCGCCAGGGGGTGCTTGTATTGACAGCCGACTGGAGAATACGGCGTTAACCTCGTCCTCCGAATCACTCCCGAAGACCGGTATGGGGGTGGGCGCCCCCAGGTTGTTGCGTTGGGATGGCCCTGTATACACTATTTCCTCCTCCTCTTCGGTATCGCTCCCAAAAACGGGAATGGTGGCGGCGGCGGCTTTGTCCTCTGGGTCGCGACACCTTTCTGTATCTTCGAAATCTGGCAAAAAGTATTTCGCGTCTTCGTATTTGCGAACTTCGTTTACAGAAAACGGGTTCAACTCGCCTGTTACGGTGTACTCGAAACCATCCTTGAAGTACTTCATACACTGATGTTGCGTAGAAGGGATGATGTTGTACTCGTGTAGCCAAGGACGACCGAGCAAGGCGTTGTAGCAGGTCTTGGCGTCAATGACATGGAATTTGATGTCTGTGACGAGAAGTCCGAAGCGTAACGTCAGTATTACAGATCCGAGAGTCCGTGACGATTGAGAGTCGAAACCGGAGATAGTAATTTTGTCACGAGCGAGGTGTTGCACACTCATGCAGATTTCCTTCAACACCCGAACATTAAGGAGGTTAACGGAGGATCCATTATCCACCAGGATCTTGCCTATCTTGATGTCATGGCAGTATCCAGAGACATATAGGGGGCGGTTGTGGTCGCACGTCCCGAGAAGGAGGTCTTCATCACCGAAAGTGACATCGGCCGTATGCACTTCCTCCAGTTCATCCTTCATCCTTTCAGTGGCGAGGAAGGCTTGGAATTGCTCGGGTTCTCGTAACGCCTTAATTAGTGAGTCTCGCGCTTCTTTCGATAATAGGAGGGCATCAAGAATGCTAAGCTGAGAAGGTAGCTTCCTTAGGTGCGCGAGGATGTTATAGTCTACCTTACCCTTTTTGGGAGGGTCTTTGGTAGTTAGCTCTTTTGTGACCTGGTCATCTAAAGTGATATCTTCAATGACCTTTTCCTTTCCCTTATCTTTTCGGCCGACGGGCCCGAGATTCTTTTCTGGGAGCGTGCGATTGCGCAGCTGAATGTTCTCGCAGATCTCCGATTCCTCCTCTTTCCCTGAGAAAGATTCTTTAAAGAGAGGGCCCAGAGCCATTTCTTTATCAGAGTCGCTCCCAAAGGTGAGAACTTGTGACTCCCTGGCGTTAACCATGCAACAGTTGCCAGTCGTTATGTTGTGCCCATCGACAGTGCTTCTTCGCTCCCGACGGATCTTGCGTTTCATGCGCTTAAAATGTTGCCGATGAGCAACATATCCTTGCCACCATATCTTAAAGGCGTCGCACTCCTCCGTGGGATGTGAGATTTTCCGATGATATGTGCAATAGTCAGGGTGCGTCTCTACCCCATCGTGTGTGTTTCCTTTCGAGGGTGGTAGCTTCATCCCCATTGACATGGCTTTGGCAAACCTTTTTCTCGTCTTGAATATCTTCTTGTCTGCTTCGGATGCCTTATGCTCTGTCAGGGGTAGTTCAACTCTTTGGTTCAGTTGCCCGCATTTGGCTCCTTCCGACGTGGTCATCTCAC
Source organism: Agapanthus africanus (assembly GCA_030015575.1). Taxonomy (NCBI): domain Eukaryota; kingdom Viridiplantae; phylum Streptophyta; class Magnoliopsida; order Asparagales; family Amaryllidaceae; genus Agapanthus; species Agapanthus africanus. The sequence goes on along the minus strand of CM057342.1, from coordinate 96,565,915 downwards.
GCTCCTGGTCCGCTTTACATTTTAGACGAATCTCGTCTAGAAAAGCGTCGATCATTTCATCTGTTGGCCATGCGCGTTCTGGTACAGGCTCTGCCTCCAGTTTCCTAATGCCAGGAGTTTTCCCATCATCGGCAAACGAGTGGGAGATTACATTACAACTCGCCACATATCCCTCGGATTCATCCGACGAGCTTTCTCCATCATCTTCCTCTTGAAAGATGTGGTTGAGGAACTCTTGCAGTGTGACAGGAGTCCGCGCCTTCTGATTGTACTCTTCCAACGCGTCGATTTGCTTTTGCAAGTTCGTGTGCTCTTTTCCAGGCTTCACGGACTTCTTGGATTTCTTCTTCTTTTTCTTCGAAGATTTTGACGATTGGGCGTGAGTATCTGGGCTCTTACCGTGAGCCTTTGTAGTCGGGCGGCGCCTTAGCATCCCTTCGATAATTTGAGGTTCAAGAGGGTCCTTCCATTCGACCGCAGGGCACGCATGAAGGTCTCTCAGCATTCTTTTGGTTTTAGTTGATAGCACGACCTCCCATGGAGCTTCTTCAATAAAAGAACATGTTGCCCCCGGTGTATCCGCTTTCCTAGGAGCATGCGGCTGTGGTGGGTTCACCTTCCACTTTTCGGACAGTACAAACTTCCCCTGGAGGTATTGGTTTTCAATCCATCCTTTGAAGACGAAGCAATCTTCAATCGGATGGCCTACCGTTTGATGGTAAGGGCAGTAGTTGGAGTCATTCACCTCGGTGGGTTGCGGCGGTCGCCTTGGATTTGGTAGGTTTATAAGCCTGTTGCGTATCGCCAGCTCGAATAACCGCTTCGTCTTGTCTCGTGGGAACGAGTAGGGACGCTTCATTTTCTCATTATAATACCGACGCCTTTCCTCCAGTTGATCTGCCGGTTTCGGGGCGTTAGGTTGCTGTTGGGCATTCGCAACAAAGGTTGCCCTCCCTTTACCCTTGTCATTCCGAGGTTCCGACTTCGGTGTAGGTGGTCTATGACCCATCTGGTCCATCTGAGCCAACTTGTCGATTAAAGCCTGGAATGTGGTTGGCTTAAAGAACATCATAAACTGGGAGATAGTTGCGTGGGGGTCTAGGGTTCCCACGAACATGCCCACCGCGGGTGCTTCCTCGATACGTTGCTCACATCTCGACCACAAGTTCCTCCAGCGTATAGCGTACTGGACCCAGGTTTCGCCCGGTTTTACCCTGGCATTAATAAGTGCGGTTATTGGAGTGCGTTCGCTGGCACTTGCAAATCGCTGAGTGAACAACAACTCCATTTCAGCGAACGTTTTGATGGAATCGTTCGGGAGTTCTGAATACCATTCGAACGCTGTTTCTGATAAGCTGCCCACGAACTGGCGAAGCAACAATTTATCGTCACCGCCGGTGTTACCGCAGAGGGCCCGGAACTGGGCAACATGTTGATGGGGATTGCCGGTTCCCATATACACATGGAATTTCGGTATCGTATAGCCTTGCGGGTATTTGATTTGATCGTACCAGCTCGGATACGGCCGCCCCGTTTTCACGACTTGACCAGCTGCCTCAGTCGCATGATGAACTCGGATTTGCTGGGCTATGTAGTCAGCTAAGTCAGCCTTAGAGATTGCCTCCTCCTTGGCCGTTGAAAGGGCTGGTGGTGGATTTGATGTTTCTCCTCGGTCGTCTTCAAGAACGATCGGGGAATCCTCGGCGGGTGAGTCCTGCTGGATCATCATTCCTATCACGTCTTGAAAGAGAAGGCCCATCCGTTGTATGTTGGATGCTTGTTCAGCAGCCTCTTTGTCCCTTCTCTCCAGTGTTCGGCGAAGGAATTCAGCGTCTGTTTCTTCCTCCCGGCGTGCGTCTGAGGACGTTTCTGGGTTTTCTTTTGGTCCGGTGAGCGCGGCCATAGCATTCATCATTTCTTGAAGCTTTTGTTGCTGCTCCTGGGCTTTCGTCACGGATCGGGTTAGGGGTCGGTGGCCCGTGGAAGTGCGGCTTTCCTCTTTCCCAAAGGCCATGTAAACAGTGTGCACCACCATGCCCCCAGACTCAGAGCGTCTGGGTTTAGTGCTTTCAGTCGTCGCTACATGCTGTGAGGTCCTCTCTGGCCTCCTCCTTTTGTGAGTCAGTTGATCACCAGCTTTTTGGGGTTTAGCCTGGTGACCGGCTTCAGGTTGGATTTTCAGCTTCTTGTGCCGGCGGGAGAAGTTTGGATCGATGATCGAGTCTCGGGCCTGCCGCCAAGCCTTATAGATTTTGGAAGACAGCCGTTGAGGAGATCGGGGCTGTTCGGGTTTTGTTTCCTCAACCTTTTTCAATGAGGGAGGAGACCTCTTCAGTACTGCCGTGGGGGAATTCCTTCGCACTTTATTTAGCATTTCAAAGCTGTTCCCAGTTGGAACAGCAGCATTGACCTCTGCCACCGGGGCCGCTGGAGTCAGCCCGGAGGGAGAGGTGCCCCCAGCCTTCCTTACTCGGCGCCAATGGCGACGTCGAGCGCGTCGAGCGGGCGGCGTTGGGTCAGCAGTAAGAATGGTTCCTTCTTGCCCCCTGTGTGGATGGGGGGTTGTTGTTGGCGTTAGCCTATCGAAGACCGATGTCCTCTGGGAAGCGGGAGCAAAGGCCAGAGTTGTCAATCTTGTAAAGACTGACTTTTTGGCTGGAGAGGTCGCCTTGGCGATTTCGGGAACGAGAACGGCCACTTTCTTAAGAGCAGCCTTCTCTGAAATTGTAGGCCCCGTGATGAGCTCGCAGGATTCCTGGCCCAATCTAGAGAAGACCGAGGCATCGACGTTGGGCGACTCGTTGAGAGGAGCCGCGGCAGGGGTAAGACGATCAAAGACCGACTTCCCGAGAGTTTTCTTCGTCAGCACTGGAGCGGTAAAGTTTGTCGGCGGGATCATAGTCCTAAAGAACAATCCTGTGGTGGCGCGAGTGACCTGTTCCACTGGCATTGTGAATAGCGAAGCAGCTTGGGGTCCATAGGCTATACCTCCTGGCGAGGCAGAGCGTCGGCTGAAATTGCCATCTGAGCAGTTGGAGGATTTCGCAGGGGTGGAAGCCATCGATCCTTTGCTTTCTGCAATAAGCGAGATGCCAATTCTCAGTACCTTGAAACCCGAGGGCAACTATTAGCGAACCGCGATTGGTTCGCGAATCACGACACACGAAGTGTGGAGTGGAAAGAGGAAAAGGTCCCACCGGGCGTGCCAGAATCTGTTCCCCTCCGAACGGCGGCCGGGACGTCGGGACGTCTGAGGCTTTAGGTTCGGGGCAGATGCTAGTTGGTGCTATCCGTCCACCTCTCCGAAGATGCCAAGTTGATTTATGGCACCATATATCGAAGGTTTAAACGGATGCGACCGATGTAGCAGACTTCGTCAGATTCCCCCTCGTTTGAGGGGTTTTTGATTGTGGGGACGCTCTTCCCTGCAGGCGCAAGCCCCTGCAGTTAATTACGCTACCGCATTGCGGTAACAACTTTCTCCTTCTCCAGATGGTCACTTCGTGTCGTGGGTGTTTGTTTTATTGCCCGTGGATTGTTTACGGAGACTGAGTTATGTCGTCGCCCGTAGGGCGTGGACTAGCCCAAATCCGCATTATCTTAAATTTGGTTTGGGGGGGTTTGGTTTGAGGATACGTCAGCCCTACTCGAGGCTAAGATCAACTCAAACGTTTGTTAAGGATACGTTAGTCTAACTTTGTGACTAAGATCAACTTAACGGGATCGTTTAGATCCGACAAAAGAGTGTTTGGACTCTAATGTTCCAGTTTAGGGACATAGTGGTCCATCGTCTGTATGGCTGTCGGGACCCATCACCTCTCTGACGACGTTGAAGGATTACAACGACAGATGTCAGAGGAGTTCAGAGATGTACCCTTGAGCCGGAGTTAATTTGGGGGATTCGTAGTCCAGTATGTTTGAAGGTTTAAGGACGCGTTAGCCATCTCCAAGGCTAAGATCAACTTAAACGGGACCGTTTAGGTCCAACAAAAGAGCATAGGAAAGGGCTCTATTGTTCTAGTTTAGGGACGTTGCGGTCCATGGGTAGTTTAAGGACATTGCGGTCCGTGGGTAGTTTAAGGACATTGCGGTCCGTTGTTAGTTTTAAGACATCTCGGTCAAGGTTAAGGACGTCGTAGTCCATGGGTTTAAGGACCCCACAGTCCGGTATGTGCTCTGGATGCATCACACGGGTTCACTGCCGTGCTTAGCGAGGACCAGGCTCCGCTCTGGACGTTTCCCACGGGGTCAAAGAGTGACGTTATCCGCGTTCCACGTAACCAGGAAGTTTGCACTAGATGCTTCACACGGGTTCACTGCCGCGTTAGGCGAGGACTAGGCTCCGCTCTGGATGCTTCACACGGGTTCACTGCCGTGCTCTGCGAGGACCAGGATCCGCTCTGGACGTTTCCACAGGGTCAAAGAGTGACATTATCCGCTTTCCACGTAACCAGGAAGTTTGCATTAGGCATGGGTTTAAGGACCCCACAGTCCATATCAATGTGTGGTCGTCGGGACCCGTCACCTCTTTGAAGACATTGAGGGATTACAATGCCAAGTATCAAAGGAGTGAAGAGATGTACCCTAGAACCGGGATGGATTAAGTAGTCCCTGGCCCAATTTGGGTCAAGACCGATCAATTATGTTATGAGCCCATTGGCTCAGTTAATCACAAATTGAGGACTTATGGCTAACTTGGGCTAAGTCCAGTCAGGCCTGGAACATTGACTTTTTGTTGGTCCATTGAGGGAGAAGCTTTGCCTCTATCCCTTTAGCCGATTGGGCCAAAGCCTAGTGTTAAACACTTCAGAGCAATCAGTGTTGAACACTGGGAATGAGGTTGACAAGTTAGTGTTTAACACTAAGAGATAGTTGGTGTTAAACACCAGCGACAAGGCTTTTCAAATTAGTGTTAAACACTAAAACAGATCAGTGTTGAATACTGCAAATAAAGCTTTTTAATCAGCGTTGAATGCTAAGGCCCAACAGTGTTTTAACACTGGGTTTGAGAGTTTTAATTTAGTGTTAAACACTAAGGCAAGAGGGGTCACGTGGCAGCACGTGAGAGCGCCCTCCCTTCGTTTGTTCTGCTGACATTGCTACATCTTTCAGGGCATCACGTGCCATCACGTGACGGGCATTCATATGCCTATGTATCAGAGCCTCTGTCAAGGGTCACGTGGGTCACGTGGGGTGTTGTTTCAAGGGGCTTTCTGTATATCTCTTGAGGGGGTCACGTGGTGGCACGTGACCCTGCCTTCATGTATTTTGTTTGGAGTCTTTGTTAATCTTTTTCAGGAATTAAATTCCTCGAGCTGTAGATTTTCAGAGGAATTAAATTCCTACTTCCTTTCAAAGACTTTGTTTTTTTTTTCCGAATAGAGTTTAACTCTGAATTTTCTGTAGGAATTAAATTCCTCATATATGCGAGGGGCTGAATAGGGTTAAACCCTAATAAAAGTTTCTTAAGGAGTTTAAACTTCCATCCTCTGTTAAATTATGATTAAGGGGATTGAATTCCTGATGTTTCAACAGAACTGGTTTTTTACTTAGGGTTAAACCCTGTTTCTTCTTTTGTTCTGAAGGAATTAAATTCCCATGATACAGGGTCGAACCCTAACTTTTATTTTGGAGGAATTAAATTCCTATAGTTCTGTGAGAATTAAATTCTCGAGCTTGCATTCCTTCTCTATGTTTTGGATCTGCATGGCAGGATCTCGACCCATTGAGAATTAAATTCTCAACCTTAAGGGGAGATGTGCGCTTTGCAGATCCTCTATCAAAGAGAGAAGAAATACGTTCTTCTGTTTTTACATATCAGAGTTAAACTCTGTTGAGAATTAAATTCTCTTTCTTTCCAATGTCTTTCCCTTTCTTACCTAGGGTTTTTGCAGAAGATCTGAGTATCAAAGCTCCTCTCTTTTTCTTTTTTCTTCTCTGCGTATGTATATATCTTTTGTGTCCCTTGGCTCCTATTTATAGGAGAAGCAGCCGAATCAATCAGTCTTTTGTGAATCTTCATTGAGAGATTTGATTTGCGTCCATCATTCATTTTGGGCCTTCGGATTATTAGGTGAATTTTATTCACCATTGGATCTTAAATCCAGAGATTCTCCTTTGTTATTTTGGTTAGATTTAAGGGGGACATCTTTCCACACCCGAGATTTTCCATAAATAGATGATATTTAATCATCTCTGGATCTTTAATTTGATTGGTCCCAAATAATTACTTTCCTTTGGAAAGATTCGAATTTCCTTCAGAATTTAATTCTGTCGTCAAAAATGGGCTTTGAAAGTCGGTCACGTGTGACCACGTGACCCATGGTCACGTGCAGACACGTGACCCTCTTTGGAATGAAGAACCCTCTTTCTTTCTGCGCTATCTTCCGGTTGCTGTTTTAGCCATCACGTGTTACCACGTGACCCCTGGTCATGTGTGAGCACGTGACCCCTGTCTGGCACTTCTTTCTCTGGTTCAATTGGAGAGCGAGTTTGCTGCTTTGAACGTCACGTGTCGACACGTGACCCTGGTCACGTGGGAGCACGTGACCTCTTCTGAAGCTTTTTTCCTTGACTTGATCAGCGAATCAAAGTGCGCTTTTTCTGTATTTTATAGGTCACGTGTCAACACGTGACTGCTGTCACGTGTAAGCACGTGGCCTCTTTTGAAGCTTTTCCCAGAAGCTTTCCTGATTTTAAATCAGGAAACAGACATCAACTCCCTATACCGGGAGAGACGAAACCCCTCCTATCTCTCACTGTCTCCATGTGATTCGAGACTGTACCCAAAATCCATCTGTTTGCACGACTCAGTAGAGCCGTGGTAGGGAGGAAAACAAAGCACAGTGGGAATCACACAAGACACTATGACGATCTTGGGTCTACAGACTAACCCGTACATGTGTCATCAGAGAACTGCTATCTGACAATAGGTATATATACCATCTAGGAGTTCTCGGCGAGTCCTGTTCGGTGTACCCATTCTCCAATGATCACCTGTGTACAATTTTTGATGTCAAACACCAATGGTTGTGGGATCAACCATCGCCCCTAGGGTCAAGACTGGTAATATCGATGCTCTGTCTCGATATACCCTCGACTAAGAACAATTAAAGGATATGCTTATAGACTGCCAGGCCCCACTAGTATGATCTACATCATAATTCTGGTAGTCAATCATAATTCTAAGGGCTTCATCAACATGTATATACAGATATGAATTACAACACATCACACATTAAGATGAAAATAAACCAGATAGCATACTATCATTTTGAGCAAAGATTGTTTCTATACATATACATGCCTAGCATCCTATACAACACAGCCCTCTAGGGCATACATATCTAACAACATCAAGACCATTTCTTTAGTCCTTCGCAGGTATTTAAGAATATTCTTTACAGTTGTCCAATACTTCTTCCTTGGATTTGATTGATACATGCTTACCACACTAAGTGCATAAGCTATATCTGGTCCAGTGCATAAGCTATATCTAGTCCAGTACATAACATTGCATACATGATAGATCTCACCGCAGAGACATAGGGTACATCATTCATGCGAGCCCTTTCCTCATCAGTCTTGGGAGACATCTTTTCGGAGAGGGTGATTCCGTGACAAGCCGGTAAATTATCGTGTTTGGAATCTTCCATACTAAATCTCTTTAGTATGGCGTCTATGTACCTGGATTTGGACAGTCCCAACATCCTTTTAATGTAGGAAGTATCATCCATAATGTAGGAAGTATCATCGATAATGGCGTCTATAGATCTTTATCCCCATAATGTAGGAAGTATCATCCAGGTCTTTCATGGAGAACTTCTATGACAAGAATAGTTTGATCGATGGTATCATACAAATATCATTTTCTATTAGGAGAATGTCATCCATGTACAATACGAGAAATGTGACGGCACTCCCTATAATCTTCTTATAAATGTAAGGTTCATTTGCATTTTTAATAAAGTCAAACTCTTTGACCGTCTCATCAAAACAGATGTTCCAACTCTGCGATACCTGCTTTAATTTATAAATATATTTAAGCAACTTGCAAACCTTCCCGCTGCTCCCACTCTCTATGAAACCTTCTGGCTGATCCATGTAAACACACTTTTCTAAATTACCATTTAGAAAAGCGGTTTTAACATCCATCTGCCAGATTTCATGGTTATGGAAGGTAGCAATGGAAAGTAGAATCCGTATGCATTTAAGTATAGCCGTTGGAGAAAAGGTTTCGTCATAATTCACACCTGGTCTTTGACGAAAACCTTTTGCAACAAGTCTAGGCTTATAGATTTCAACCTGTCTATCTGAACCAATCTTCTTTTTGAGGATCCACTTGCATCCAATGAGTTTTACCCCTGGAGAAGTAACGTCCAAAGTCCAAACTTTGTTGGTGTACATGTATTCCATTTCGGATCTCATCGCATCTAGCCGCTTCACTGAGTCCCTACTCATGATGGCTTGCTAAAAACTAGTAAGATCATAAACTTCCATGATGTTATCCTCACTTATACCTTCTATGAGAAAACCGTAATATCTCAGGTGGATGAAAAACCCTGCTAGATCTGTGGAGTGGCTGAGGCTCGTCCGAAACTATCGAATCCTATGGTTCTACCAAATCTTCGGTTGCAATATTTGCTTCTGGAATCTCTTCGTGCTCTATCGTGCTCCCATTAATTTCTTTTGCAAGAAATTTATTTTCTAAAAGGGTTTTGTGGCGAGCAACGAACACCTTCTTTTTCTCGGTGTGGTGGAACAGATATCCTGTCAAATGTATAGGATATCTCACAAATTTACATAAAACTGACCGTGTCTCGAGTTTGTCCGAATTCTATTTTTTAATATAAGCCGGACAACACCATATCTTAATAAAATTAAGGTATGGTCTCTTCCCCTCCCATATTTTATATGGAGTGGTAGGCACGGATTTGGTTGGAACCTTATTCAATAGATATGCTGCTGATACTAGCGCATATCCCAAGAATAAAAGAGGTGACTCAGCACTACTCATCATAGAGCATGCCATATTCAATAGGATGCGATTCTTCCGCTCCAATACACCATTGTGTTGTGGTGTATACGGAGGAGTAAGCTGAGAGAGAATCACATTCTCTTTTAAATAGTCAACGAATTCCGTGCTCAAGTATTCCCTTCCTTGATCAGATCGAAGGATTATAATATTTTTACCCTTTTGGTTCTCAACTTCGTTCTTCTATTCTTTGAATTTCTCAAAATATTCAGATTTGTATTTCACCAAGAATACATATCCGAACCTAGAGAGATCATTGTTCCCTCATAAAAAAATAAAGCAGCGCCTTACGTTCTGGGCACATGAGCGTCGGTGTGCAAAGTACATGGACGCCTGTCTCTGATAGGATTAAATCCTAAGGCAGTGCCTCATGTTCTGGGCACGTCAGTGTCGGCGTGCAAAGCACGTGGACGCCTGTCTCTGGTAGGATTAAAATTCTAAGGCAGCGCCTCACGTTCTGAGAATGTGAGCGTCGGCGTGCAAAGCACGTAGACGCCTGTCTCTGGTAGGATTAAATCCTAAGACAACACCTCATGTTCTGGACACGTGAGCGTCGGCGTGCAAAGCACGCGGACGCCTGTCTCTGGTAGAATTAAATTCTAAGGTAGCGCCTCACCTTCTGGGCACGTGAGCATCGGCGTCCAAAGCATGTGGATGCCCGTCTCTGATAGGATTAAGTCCTAGGGCGGCGCTTCATGTGTTGGGCACGTGAAAGCCGTTGTGCAAAGCACGTGGGTATCTATTTCAGTAAGAATTAAATTCTTTGGCTACGCTACATGCATTGCACGTGAGTGTCAGCGCCCAAATTGAAGCAGTTTTACTTCGGGTAGAATTAAATTCTACATCGGGAAATATTCCTCTAAACAAGAAAGATATTTTTTGTTAAACAGAGAGCCGTTAGATCAAAGATCCAATGGTAGAATTAAATTCTATTAGGAAAAAATATCTCCTTGATCTTTCTAAATAAGAAAGATATGCTCTGTTAAACAGAGAGCCGTGGGATCAAAAATCTAATGGTAGAATTAAATTCTATATAGGAAAATATTTCCCTAATCTTGTTAAAAATAAGAAAAATAAATTATGTTAAACAGAGAGCTTTGGATCTAAAATTCAACGGTGATTAAAAATCACCACTTGATTATGAAATCAGACTGAGATCTCTTAAATAAAGGATCCTTTTAACTATTCAACAGCTTTCCCTCACCTATATAAAGGACCCGAGACATTAAGTCTCACACAGAGAAAACCCTCTATAAGCTTCTGCAAAAAAAGAGATAGAAGGCACAACCGAGAATTTAATTCTCTTTCAAAAGAAAATCTTCTCGTTCCTCTCAAACCCTAGATTAAGAAGAAAAAAAACAGAGATCAAAACATCTCTTTTACTTTTCGTAACAAGGGTTTAACCTCTTATAAAGAACTTAGTTTTTTCTTTGGATCTGAGATTCGCAAGACAAATCTTCCATAAGTTGGGAATTTAATTCTCATCGAAAAGATTTTATTCTTTAGACTTAAGATCTATGGAAAAAAACTAAACATGAGACAATAAACATAAAAATTAGAATTTACATTCCAAGAATTTAATTCCTTAAAAATACAGGGTTTAACCCTTCAAAGAACTTGGTTCTCACAAAAATAGTGAACAGAAAAACTTAGTTCTCAAAAATCCGATCCCATATCTTCAAAATAGAGATCTTCGTGATCATTAATGGACAAAAAAAATTAATAGAAGTTTAACTTCTCTTCAAAATATAAACAGAGATTTAATCTCTAAGAACTCAGCGCCTTACGTGATATTCGCGTGAACGCCCAAAAGATTCCATAAAGTTAGCGCCTCACGTGAGCGTGCAAAAGGCCCATGAAGACAGCGCCTCATGTGCCACATAAGTGAGCGCCCATAAGCAAAGATCCGGCGTCTCATGTGATACCTACGCGTGCGTTTAAAAAAATGTCAATTAGGAGCGCTTCACGTGATACCCCACATGAGCATTGTATAAAGTGCTTAGCACTGATATAGCAATGTCTAAGGACTCAGTGCCTCACGTGATATCCACATGAGCACCAACATATAATAAATATCCACGGTGATCAAGAGTTTAGAACTGATAGGGCAACGCCAAAACCTGAGCGTCTCATGTAACACCCACATGAGCGCCAAAAAGCAAAACAGAATAAGTGCTTAGCACTGCTAGATGATGTAAAAGCCCAGGACTAAGCCCCAAAATAGGTTGAGCTCCTAAAACTTCATACTCCTTGAGCCCATATTGCTCATCATCGAGCCCATATGCTTACCTCTGTTAATGGATTTTAACAAAATTTAATGATCCTTAACCATATTTCTAAGTTGATCCGAGTCTCATATAAGACTAACGTATTCTTAGTTAAAATAAATTGAGCCCATATGCTCATATATTTAGGTTGATCTTAATCTAAAACTAGATTAATGGTCTTTAAATAAAATAAATTATCTTCTGAACTGAAGGAACATATGACCTAGGTTCAAACCCAAATTAATATACGGATTTGGACTAATCCGCTCCTTACGGGCGACAACATAAACTTGTCACCGTATACAATTCAGGGGCAACCATAATAAACAAAATATTACAGGGCACGAAATGACTACCGGAACAGGTGAAAGTGGTTATCATAATACGATAATGTAATAAACCGCAGGGGCTTGCGTCTGCAGGGAAGAACGTCCCCACTATCAAAAGCTGTAATGACCCCAAAATCCTATACCTTCGTATTATTTTTCTTTTATAAAATACTGTAATTATTTGTTTGGGGGTATTTTCCGCATATTTTGTTTTTTATTAAATATATTATTTATTTATGTCTATTTTATCATTCCATCTATTTTTATTATCATATTATTTTTTTCAAGACCCAAATTCTCTTCTCATTCTCATTTTCTTTTACTATTTAACCCAAGCCTAAAACCTATACCAAAACAAATTCCCTTTTTAAACAAAACCCATAACTCAAAATCACTTATCTAATTCTCATGTTTTCCCCCCCTTAAAACCCAGCCAGTCCATCTTTTCCTTTCTCCATTCCTTTCCACTTCGTTCTAAATGAAACCCCCCTCACTGTTCAATTTCCACATATTTCTTTTAACTCCTAACCCCATATTAAAACCCCCGCATTCAATTAAACCTCATATTCAATTCCATTATTCACCTCTTCCCCCCATGTCTGATCCCACTCTCCCCACTCCCTCTCTCATAAATTCCTCTCCCTCTTTCTTCTCTCTTGTGCTATTTAATTTCTAAGTCCCTCTCTCTCACACCCTCAACTTCTTCTTTCTTCTCCTTCCTTATCTCACCCATGGCCGAGATCCCCTTTACAAAACCCAACACCCAAGCATCGTCACCCTAACCACTTCATCGTCGCTTCACCCGCGTCTTCGGATTCTTGCAGGGGGTGGCTCTTTGCCCGCATCGCCTGCGCCGCCGTTGCGTGCCTCGCTCATGCTTCTGACCACGAGATCGCCGTCGACATCGACCGCACCGAGCTCTTATGCTGCACCTGCACGGATAGATCAACGATCGCGACTTCGGCGCCACCGTTCTTCTCGCCTTGACAACTCTAGCATGTTGTTCGATGAAATGCCCATAAGAAGATTTTCCGTCGATTCCGTCGTTCTAACCTCGAGTAAGTCGCTTCCCATACTTTTGCTTCCATAAATCTTTTCAGATTCCTTCCATTTACATATATATGACCAGTCTTCATTTTACTAAAAGTCTTAATTATGTTTATGCTGATAATTTTATTTATCATTATTATATAATAATTTTAGTTATACAATGTCATGCATATAGTGGCAATTAGTTTAGAATAAATCTTGATGTACATGTAATTCAAAATCAAATATTCTTGTTAAGGTTGCTGTAGCGATATTTTTGGAGAAGATAAAAGGTTTACAGAGCCTATTGGAAGTCATTAAAACATACATTTTATAGTATTTTTAGCAAGTGATTTATAATAAGTATATATGTTATGATTATTACTTGTGCCCATGATATTTATGTGTTTATTATGCTTAGCATAGCATTTTCACTGTTACAGTGGTTCACTTTCCTTCATAGGTAAAATTGAAATATATTTGTATCCTAAATATCAATCTCTTATATTTTATACATTATCGATCGTTCAGCATGTAGATCAATAGCATACATGATAATCAAAAAGTAGTATACCTATCTTGCGTAATTCTTTTTTTCCGTATTGAAATACCTTAGAGGTTGTTAAACATTATTGTAGAAAACTCACGGGGTAACGACCTATCCCACTCACAAACACTATGGTTTCATAGCACAAGATTTTAATACATGTTTAATTTGAAGAATACAAATTACATTAAAATACCATAAACAATTAAAATTAGGTTTTACTCACTAGAAATTTCACTTTTATAAAATATATATCTACGAAAACCCTAAAGACGATAATTAAATACTTGAGGTGTATTTTGAAAATTATATCAAACTATTTTTACATAAAATCCCTCTCAAGTTATACCAAATTATAATAAGGACTCTAGTAAACATAGCTGGACCAGTCTCTTGAGCCTCAGGGAATCGTAGATATGGGTGCTTTCCTATTTAAGATAGACAACTTAACAAACGGTGTTATCAATACGGTAATTGCCTTAGAAAAAGACACAAATCCTGCCGTTCATGTGCAGCAGTTACCGATACCACCAAAACAATCAGGATTTCAAGTTCTTTTAAAAGTGTCTGAATCAGACCGAGTCTCAATCTAATCAATCTGACTTGAATGTGATTCAAGTACAAACTATAATACAACATGATTCAATATGAATCCATCTATTCAATTTATATCAATCTGTATTGACTAAACCGAACCATGGATATATTCTATCTACATGTTCATCCATTATATCCGTTCCATTACTGATATCATGGTTTCGGCAAGTCATCTATCTATATATAGCATGACAATACAATACAATACAAACAATACAATCAGGACATCGCGGGGTTTATAAGGGGTAGATTGGTACGGAAGGTGTTAGAAGTGGCACGAGACTGCAACCATAAGACACCTAACCTGAATCTCCATTGCCGTTGTACCGTGGCTGAACGATTCCTTGTACTCCTATACCTTAGTCTCCGGGATAGTGAGACTCCTCTCGTATACACTGGCCTCTTCTGTACCAAACTACAAACAACAGCGTTAACAATATAATATAACTTTAAAAGTTACATTCTCCTTCTGTCTACTGTCCCTTCTTACTTTTGGGATTTACCGGGCGATTGTTCACTGACGACATTCCTTTTCTTCTTTCTTTGGAATATTGTCAGGTGTTTCAGACCTTCTGGAGACAGAGCCCACCAGCGAGGATTTGGATCAGCAGCCTTTGACATGAAGCTCTAGTTTACTTGTACATTTTATTTTCATTTCTGTTATGCCATTGTTTAGGCATTGCTTTCAGTACATGTATTTTCATTTCAGTTGTATTGTAAAAAGAATGTTAATAAATAAAGTTGCTATTCATTTACATCTTGTCTCTTGTGTACATTTTATTGTATATTGCTTAGATACACTTAACGTATTTACTTATGAGTAAATACATCGCGTGACCCGTCGCGTCCTTTGCCGTACACTGGGAAGCGGGGCATGACAAAAGCCCCTCACAAATGAGGGGGAATCTGATAAAGTCTGCTACATTGGTCGCATCTGTCCAAACCTCCGATATACGGTGCCAGAAAGCAACTTGGTATTTTCGGAGAAGGGGACGGATATGTTCCAAATAGCATCTGTTCCTAAATTTAGTCTAGAAGTCCTCCGCGTCTCAGTCCGGTCTTCAACGGTAAACAATCATCAGTGAATGCAATGAAGTAGAAATATCCACCTATTGCATGTATAGATATCGGACCGCACACATCACTATGTATCAATTCCAAGAGTTCCGTAACTCTTTCTTCGTGTCCCATAAATGGAGTTTTGGTTATCTTTCCTTTGAGACAAGACTGACAGGTTTTATAAGATATATATTCAAATGAATTCAAATATCCATTTTTATGTAACTTAGTTAATCTGTTCTCATTGATATGACCAAGTTTACAATACCACAAGAAGAATTCGTTCGTTTCTGAACTCTTCCTCCTGTGTGTGATTTGTATATTTAAAAGCGTGTTTTGATTTTAAACTTATAAACCATTACATAATGTACCAAATCCAATCAACATTTGATTCAGGAAAATGTTCATAACATTTTTCTCTAAGACAAAATTATATCTATCTTTATCTAATAAAGAAACGGATATGATATTACAAAGCATAGAAGGTACATAGTAACAGTTGTTCAAAATCAATGTATTGCCCTTCGGCAACACCAGCTGATATTCGCCAACGGTTTCAGCAGCAACAATTGCTCTGCTCCCTACTCTGGGAGACATATCACCCTTTCCCAGTGCACTACTTTCCTGTAACCCCTGTAACATATTACATATATGGGATCTCGATCCGGTATCCAATATTTAGGATGCAGAACATAATTAGAAACAGTTCTCAATAACTAAAATGAGGCATCATAATGTTTCTTCTACATCAGGGTTTCGTGGAAATCCTTATATCTCTCTATTCTATGCCCATACTCATGACAGTTTTCACAAGTAAGGACGGAAACAACATTCCCCATCCCAGTATAATAAGCGGATTCGGTCAAGTCGTACATGTTATTATCTTGATCAAGGCGTGCCATGATTGCTACCTAGAGAGAGAGAGAAAAGAAATACATAGCGTGCGCTTTTGCAAGATTAGATTGGTTAATTAATTTATCTAATCAGGATGGCTCCCACTACTTCGTCAAATTCATCTTCAAATCTTAAAAGGAAAATTAGTCAGGATTAATTACACCCTATAAGTTCGCTAACCGTTCAGTCAGACCAGTGTTGGTATTTCGAGAAAGGCTCCTCGTGCTTTTGCACAGACATAATTTAGAATAACCTCTTTTCCGCAGAGGTATAACCTCCTTAACACTTTTCTAGACACCTAATAGGTTAGTTAATTGTAAAGTGAAAAACTTTCCCGAGAGTAACTCTTACTCATGGTGAGAATCAGGATCCAACTATCACATAGAAGGTATGCAATCTCATTACAAGTTTCAATAATTGAAACTCTCAACATGATTTTTACCCCTAATTACCTATAACTTTGACAGATGCCAACAAACCATAGGCCACTAGTCAAGTTATACCCGTCATTTCGTGATTAATTCGAATTCACCGACACAAACTGTAACACCCTAGAATCTTGGTATAGTATAATAAAAGCTTCAATTTAATTTTTTCTCAAATAAAATTATTATTATTTTTATTATCGGAGTTTAATATTTATTTTGCTAGTCTATACTATCTTATTTATATGAATATAATATTTATTTGTTTAACATTTAGTTATGTAACTATATTTATATTTTAGTATTTAATTCTGTTTGATAATTTATTAATATTTTATTTATATTCTAATATAATGTTTTGTCTATATATTATAGTTAGTATTTTGTTATGATAAAATATTTGAAAATCTTTTTTTAAAACCTTTTAAAAAAATTTTAGGAATTATTTTTCCTATATATATATATATATATTCTTATCTCCTCTATATTCTTTTAAATAAAATCCTATATGCTCACATTAACAAACAACTCATATGTGTGTGTGTGTGTGTATGTATTATTTTCTCTCTCTTCTAACAAATTCTCTTCTATCCTATACACACACACAATCATATATATCTCTGTAACGTTTCGGAAAACTTTTAAAAAAAGTTATTTTAATTTTAAATAATGACAAAAGACTTTTATTAAAGGGTATGATATTTAAGTGTAATAATAATTGGTTTTAGATGATATTTATTTGTAAAGGGGTTTTAAATGGTAAAAAGTCTTGTTTGCGAAAAGGGGTTTTTAGTTTTGATATCGGTTTAAGTAAAGATGTGAGAGTAGTAGGTGTTAAGAGTTGATTTAACTCTCACACACAACACACCATGTGTGCACCATGGAGCCTACACATCCTCCTTACTCTACAACACACCTCACACTCCTTACACACACCTCCTCCTTCCATCAATTCACAACTCTTATGTTGTCTTTCAACCTCAAACTGAACATAGCATTTCCTCCAACACTTCATCACAAAAATCAAATTAGTTCTTCACTATCTCATAAGGGAAAAGTAATAGTTCTTCATGAAAATTATTGCAAACACAAAAGCTAAGCCTACACAACTTCAAGAAACTTCAAGCGTGCACTCCTTGATCTTTGAATTTCTGTGAAATTCATTAAAATAAGTAAAATCCCATCCTTTTCATGTTGCCTAAAAGTTTTTGTTTCAAATATCTTGTTCAATATCTCAAATTTATAGTTTGTGTAAGATTTTGGGCTCAAATTTGAATCTATTATTTTTTTAGTATTCACAAAAATAAACTAACACTACTGGAAGCTTGTTTTAGAACCTAGAGCACACCCTAAAAACCTGAGCCCATTCCTTCATGGTTCGACCGCCGGAAAATTCATTTTGGCCGCCAGTAGCTGTTTTCTTGGGGAGTTGGGAGTTGGGTTTTTGTTAGGGGCTCTCTGTAGCTTATATTAGGTCTCTGGTATACTTAGTTTTTTCCCAGATTGTCTATATAAAAATCTAGAAGGTGTTTACTAGACGTAGAATGAGATATTACCGTATGATACGGATATTTCATATCAAGTTTTGGTATTTTCTCTAATTACGACGATTCGGGATGGTTCTGGGTAGCTTTGCGTATGTTTAACACACGATAATCACACGTTTTAAGTTACGTGAGTTTGGTTCGCTTTTATTGTATATTCGTCGTATCGGAAATCTAGCTTCTTACGTGCGAAAGTTTTATTTCGATATTAGGATCGGCTGCGGGGATTTCGGAAACGGCAAGAAAGGGAAAAAAGTGATTGTATTCGAATAGATTGAGGCTTATTCCGGTGAATAGACTAAACATCTACCGAGGACAATGTATGGATGGCATATAGCGCCCAAAATACTAAAACTTTTGATAAACTGCTTTCTATTCATTTCATTCGTATAAATATACTTAGATTCGCATCGCATGCATTTATACATTTTAACACTGGGGCTTAACACTTGCTAGGACACTCGCACCATTACCGATAATTTTATGTTACACTTGCACATACCACATGCTACACGTACACTCCCTCAGTAATTACATGCCATATACACTCATAGAACTTGCCATGTCACTTGCATTCTATTGCACCCTGCTAGTATCGTAGGTTTATATCTATCACTCAGTATCATGTACTGTTCGATATACTCTACCTTATTGCTACAGTTACTATGCCTTATTATGCGATATTGTTTTATGAGATTTCTGTTGTTATGGGATTTGAGACACTTCTTGATATATTTGATAAGACTTGATTGCGTTTATAACTTTTACGGTTTCTTGTGATATATGATGATACGTCCACCATGAGCTAGATATTTTCTGTTTTGATTTTATTCCGAACCAAGTGGGGGATATACGGTTGTGGATTTCTACGATATCCGGACTGAGTGGGGGAGTATACAGTCGGATATATGGTGGGCCTGGTCGAGGCCGAGGGGAAGGAAAGCCGCATTTGAGGCGGAGAGCCTAACAAGGACACTCGATACTGGAGATAGTTTGGTAAACACGGCGGATATCTGGAGGATACCGACCGATGTTGTTGGATATCAGGACCGTTCGAAGAAACGGTTGTAACAACCCTAAACTCTCTGTACAATTTTTTTTTCAAAAAATACAGAAAGAGGTACTTAAGCCTGAGCACAAGTTATATATTTGATTTGCTTTTGAACAGCAAGAAGGAGCTTGTAGCTCATTGGTAAGATCTTGCACTGCTGAACCATAGCACCAGAGTTCAAATCCCATTAGCCACACATTCTTTTTATTTAAAATTCTTTTAATCTTTTAGAAGCCCAAGAGTCTACACGTGCACTACACGTAATAGGGTAAGTTACAGAATAAACAAACGTGTCCACGAGGCTCGACCAAGCGTCAGGAACACGTGGCACCAAGATAAACCCCGACTCGGGCTGGCGAACTTGTTGACTCGGCCGGCGCCGCCGGTCCAACTCGGTCCGATCCCTAATTTTCTTTAACCCCCTGCATCCTTTGGACTACCCAACTCCCCCTACACTGTTTAAATTCTCTGCAATTAACCAGAGAATTAAAATACCCCATTTTAATCCTTTTTAATGCAAATTTAAATACAATTTTTATCACACCCTTTCATTACCCTAAACTCTAGATTTTTCCCTATAAATACCACCCCTCAAATCATCCCCCTCACTCATAAATCCCTGCCCAAACTCTCAAGAAAATTCCCAAGACTTTTTGTGTGCAAGTGGAGTTAGCAAAGGGCGAAGCTCCGACATACTTCCGACGACGATTCGAGAAGATTCCGACGACGAAACGACGCACCGGCACCTCCTACCTCTTCCTCCTTCTCTCTTATAGTCTAATAACCTGTAAGTCCCCACTTCTTCTTCTTTTCTCTATTCTAAAAACATTCAAAACTAAAACCGGACGGAAGCGGAGTTAATCCGACTTCCGATTCAGTTTTTTCTTAAAAAGTTCTATTTTTCTTAAACACAATAATACCAAACTCTTATGTCATGACCATTAAACATTAACGAAAACAATAGAACAAGTTTGACATCAAAATAATAACTGTAGCAAGTTTTATTCCACTTTTACATTAAAATACCCTTATGTTTCATTTCGACATGCTTAAACTTTTTAAACCGTATTACCTTAGAAAACTCATGAGATAATGACCTAACTCCTCACAACACTCATATCTAACATAGCACGATAGAATTTAGGAACATAGATTTGGGAAAATACGACTTTACACATAACTACCTCCGACTTATAAAATCTTTTTCTACAAGAAGTGTATTTTAACAAATCTTTGCAATTGCGGCTTTACAACTCATTTTGGGAAACCCGTTCGGAATGGTGCGGATTATTGCACATCCTTGGATCTAGTAGAGTGAGATGCATACCTCCGCAAGGAGCATACGATCTCGAAAGATTTTAAATACAATTTTCTTTAGAAAATGTGGTTTCTATTATAAATAAAACTTATATTTTTAATAAATAAATATATATGTAATTAATATCAAAATATCTATTTTTAATATTTATAATATTCCACAGTTCCAAAATTCAAGAAAAACATCTCATTTACAAGAAAATACCATACATATCCAATATTACAAATAAATAACATATATTATGAAATTAGGTTTTATTCACTAGAAATGTCACATTGATAAAATATACATTCATGAAAACTCTAAAGACGATAATAAAATACTTGAGGTGTATTTTGAAAATATAACAAAACTATTTTATATAAAACCCCCTCGAGTTATATTAAATTACAATAAGGACCATAGTAAACATAGTTTTAAGCGGGACCAGTCTTTTGAGCCTCAGGGAGCCGGAGATATGGGTGCTTGCCTATTTAAGGTGGACAACTTAACAAACAGTGTTATCAACACGGTAATTGTCTTTGAAAAAGACATAAATCCTGCCGTCCATGTGCAGCAGTTACCGATAACACCAAAGCCTAATTCAGGATTCAATTTCTTTTCTAATTGTCTGACTCAAACTGACTTTCAATATAATCAATCTGACTTGAATATGATTCAAGTATATAACACAATTCAATATGAATCCATATATTCAATTTGTTCAATATATTCAATCTATATTGACTGAACCGAATCATGGATATACCTCTATCTACATGATTCTCCAGTTACATCCATTTACTGATATTATGGTTTCGGCAAGTCATCCATCTATACAATTCAATTTACAAGACAATACAATACAAACAAGATATCGCGGGGTTTATAAGGGGTAGACTGGTACGGAACATATTAAAGGTGGCACGAGGTGGTCACTTAAGACGTAATTACATCAATGCCGTTGTTCCGTGGTATTATTGACAGAGCCTTGTACTCCTGATACCTTAGTCTTCGGGAAAAGTGAGACTCCTCTCGTATACACTGGTATCTTCTGTAACAAGCTACAAACAAGAGCGTTAACATTATAATACAACTTTAAAGGTTACCTTCTCTTTCTGTCTATTCTGTCTCTACTTACCCTTGGGACTTACCGAGCGATTTGTTCGCTGACGACATTCTCTTTCTTCTTCTTTGGAATGTCGTCAGGTGTTTCGGACTCACTGGAGATCGAGCCCAGCAGCGAGGATTTGGATCAGCTAGCCTTCGACCCGGAGCTCTAGATTCACTTGTACTTATTCCATTTTTATTTCTGTTATCCCACTGTTTAGGCATTGCTTCCATTCCATGTATTTACTTTTCAGATATATTGTAAAAAGAATGTTAATAAATAAAGTTGTTGTTCAATTATATTCATTGTTATTGTCTCTTGTGCATTTTACTTATATTGCTTAGATACGCTTAGCGTGTTTACTACGAAATAAATACGTAGCGGCTTCGTCGCGTCTTCTGCCCGTATACTGAGAAGCGGGGAGTGACAACGGTACTTGTGAGAATTGAAGATTTGTGTCGATGTTTGATGCCAGATTTGATGATAGTTATGGATATGTTTAAGATATTGGGATATTTTGATGAGATTACCGTTTCTTTTTACACGGACATTGTTATGACATGCTCATGTTTCATATTTACCTTATGCATGCTCTTATACATCATGACTACATTGTGCATAGATTTAGTCGCGATTTCGGCTATGCATGCGATTTACACTTTATGATAGTTTTATTCACTGAATTGGTAACTCACCCCTGTTGTGCCTTAGCTCGTTGCAGGATAGATCATGCGGACGCATAGTGGCGTTGCAGACACGTACTTTGGAGTTTATCACAACTTTTGCTGGGTGGGTTATATGCATAGTAACCACCTCTTTTGTATATTTGGTTCCTGGTATCTAGTGTTACTTCATCAGACCGTCTGTGTTATTGACTTAGAGTGAGATATGACTTATGTAGATTTTGGTTCGACTTGAGTAGAATCGGCTAATTATCTGGATTTATGCGTTTTACTTATATTATGATTATGGTTCTTCGCTTTTGAATGTCGTATATACATTGTATGGTTTTGATTCCGCCGATCGGCTTTGAGATTGCTCCCAAGTGGGGATTCCATTATACTTTATGATTATGTACTTATTTTTATCAAAAATTACAAAGGAGGTGCTGCCAAAATTTCAAACGACGAAAATATTTTAAACCTATTTCAAACCACTCGACATATGCTTTAAAATAAACAACTTTGTAAAAAAAATGGTGTTTTCATATTAATTACCTTTTTGAAAACTTCACTTTCTTTATTCTTTAAAAAGGGTTTAGATCTTGGTTTCTGGTTTACTTGGATCGCGTTGATATCTTTAGACGTCACGCAATCTAAGTGCCGGTCATGTGCTAATTTAGGTCATGACAAAATTGATATCAAAACGTTAGGTTTAACTTTTGTCGAGTCTTAGGTTTGACTATGTGGAGTCTAGATTATATATATTTTCGGAACCTAGGCTTAACCTTATGGAACTTAAACTTGACTTTGGGGTATTAGACCCGAATTTTTCGTTACTTAGATTAACCTTGGTATGATAGAGTAGGTAACTTAGGTAGAGTAACGTAGTGTGCATATGTTCCACGGTATATTTATGGTACGATACCCCACTTAAGTGGCCTTAAGATGTATGTCTTGATTAACTCTTCCTTTGACTCTCTGCATTCTTTTGTTCCCATTGTTACACTTTACCAACTCTCGTTTTCTTATTCCAGTTGCCATGGCTACGCGAGCTGAGAGAGCCGCAGCTAGGGATGCAGCCAGGACAGATCCGCTAGTGATGGGGACTGACCAGCAGGGCATCCCGACGGCACAGGGACATGTGGATCCTCCTCTTCCTGACCGGATGACTAGATTGAAGGAAGGCATGATGGGTTTATAGCTGATGATGGGACAGTTGGCCGAGACCGCATGTTCAGAGGCAGGATCATGCATCGCCTATTCTAGAGCCCATTGTACAGCCCGTTCGGACAGTCGCACCTGTTGTCACAGGGGTTATGGAGGTATCGCTTCCAGAGTTCATGAGGTTGAGACCTCCGGTGTTCACAGGGACAGATGCAACAGAAGATCTTCAGTCGTTCCTTGACAGGATTGTTAGGATCAGTAGGTCTTTGAGATGCTCAGATGCAAAGTCAGTGGAGCTGATCAGTTTTCGGTTGGAGGGATTTGCCCAGACCTGGTGTGAGTCGGTCGAGAGAGGTCGAGCAGCAGATCTTCCTCCGATGACATGGGCAGAGTTCTCTAAGGTTTTTCTAGCTTGATTCCTTCTTCAGAGCGTGAGAGACGCTAGAGCTAGTAGTTTTAAGGCATTGTGGAAACCTACAAATATGTCTGTGGCCGACTTTGACTTACAGTTCACCCAGTTGTCACGCTATACTCCATATTTAGTTCCCACGGAGGAGCTCAGGGTGAAGAGGATTGTGAGGAGCTTTAATACGCAATTGTTCCCTTCCATTGGCTCCTAGCACTTTGATGCAATGCTCAGGCTAGGGACACGGCGATTCGATTGGAGAAGCATCTGAACGAGACAGTAGTTGTTCCAGAATCGAAGCGAGCCCGACCTAGTAGATCAGTTTCTGGACAGTTAGATAGAGGTCGTGGCAGATTTTTTCCAAGATGTGGTAATGGTGGAGGTTGGACTCAGGGATGGATGTATGGCTCATACCCAGAGGGATAGAGGCTGCCGTTGACATGTTTTACTTGCGGGCACCCAGGACATTTTGCTAGTGAGTGTAGACGTCAGGGCGGGACTACAGTTCTGTAGGCCGCTTTGCTCCCTCCATCTCCTCCTTCGATGGAATTTCTTCCTCTACCAGCTGCTACTCCATTCCAGGCAGTTGCACCGAGAGGCTGTGGTTTTGCTGGACGTGCTCAGAGGGGATGAGGGAACCGAGGCAGAAGACACCCGGATGTAGGTAAGGGTCAGGCTAGGGTTTTCACTTTGACTCCCCAGAATACTCGGGCATCCAATGCAGTGGTTACAAGTACTTTTCCCATATATTCTATTGATGCGCATATTTTGTTTAATCCCGGTTCTACGCACTCATATGTATCCGCTCACTTTGCACCGACACTAGGTAGAGATTCATTATTGTTAGATTTACCGTTAGTTGTGGTTGCTCCAGTGGGAGATTCTTTCATAGCACGACGCATATTCAGATCATGTTCCGTGCGTATTGGTGATAGGGATTCATTAGTAGATTTGATTCTTCTTGATATGCTAGATTTCGACGTATTCCTCAGTATGGATTAGCTAGCCACTTTTCATGCATACATTGATTGCGGTGGAAAGGCGGTCAAATTTTGTTTTCCTGGTGAACCGATTCTTATGGTGCAGGGGAATTGCAGGGACACTCCTGCCTATCTAATTTCTGCACTTTGTACTAGTCGGCTTTGGAAAATAGGATGTCGGGGTTTTTTAGCATGTATTCGGGATATTAGAGACACAGAGGTCCTGTTGGACTAAGTTTCGATCGTGCGAGAGTTTCCCGATATGTTTCCTGATGAATTATCAGGGTTGCCGCTGGAACGCGATATTGAGTTCTACATTGATTTGATCCTGGCGCGGGGCCTATTTCTATATCGCCCTATCGGATGGCCCCGACGAAGCTCAAGAAGCTCAAGAATCAGTTGCAGGAGTTGCTTGATAGAGGACTTGTTCGTCCGAGTGTATTGCCCTGGGGAGCTCCTGTCCTGTTCGTTAAGAAAGGCGGCAGCATAAGTTTGTGTATCGATTATCGTTAGTTGAACAGAGTTATGGTGTGGAATATGTATCTTTTATCTCACATTGACAATTTGTTCGATCAGCTGCAGGGAGCAGGTTATTTCTTGAAAATTGATTTGCGATCAGGTATCATCAGTTGCGAGTCCAGAATGATGACATTCCGAAGACTGCTTTTCGGACGAGCTACGGGCATTACGAGTTCTTAGTGATGTCGGTCGGGCTCACCAATGCCCCAGCAGTATTCATGGATCTGATGAACTGGATTTTCAAGCCGTTCCTCGACCATTTTATCATTGTTTTCATCGACGACATTCTGGTCTACTCTAGGAGTCGAGTAGAGCACGAGCAGCACTTGAGAATTGCATTGCAGACATTGAGAGATTACCAGGTGTTTGCCAAATTCTCAAAGTGTGCTTTCTGTCTTGACAATGTGGAATTCTTGGGTTCACATCATTGCGAAAGATGGGATGCAGGTTGATCCGAAAAAGATTGAGGCAGTACAACATTGGCTCAGACCCGTTTCAGTGACTGAGATCCATAGCTTTTTGAGCTTAGCAGGTTATTACCGTTGCTTTGTGTAGGATTTTCTCGTATTGCAGCACCTATGACCAGTTTGACCCGAAAGGGGGTTCCATTTTTGTGGACTGAAGAGTGTGAGCTGAGTTTCCAGCAGCTGAAGACATGCTTGACGACTGCACCAGTTCTATCCTTACCTTCAGGCTCAGGCGGATTTGTAGTGTATTGTGATGCGTCTTGTGTGGGCTTAGGTTGCGTATTGATATAACATGACAGAGTTATTGTTTATGCTTCTCGACAGTTGAAGAAACACGAGCAGAACTACCCTACCCACGATTTGGAGGTGGCCGCAGTGGTCTTTGCGCTTAAGATTTAGAGACACTACTTGTACGGAGAGTCGTGTCAGATCTTTATAGACCATAAGAGCCTGAAGTACATCTTCCAGCAGCGGAATCTGAACTTGAAGTAGCAATGTTGGATGGAGCTAGTGAAGGATCATGATTGTGAGATTTTTTATCATCCGGGTAAGGCAAATGTAGTGACAGATGAGCTGAGTCGGAAGCTTGGGGGTAGCTTGTCTTATTTGAGCACAGTTCAGAGACAGTCTACTGCGGATTAGCAGGTTTTATGCAATTGTGAGGTACGGTTCGAGTTCATGTCCACAAGAGGACTTCTTGCTCATGTCCGTGCCCGTCCATTTTTGCTAGATCGCATCAGGGAGGTACAGTCCGACGATGCATGTTTGTCTGAAATTATGGAGACGGTTCAACAGAGGAGAGATGTGGAGTTTGTGATCGATAGCAAGAGAGTGCTACAGTTTGGGACTCATCTATGTATACCCGATTCTGAGAGGCTGAGATGTGAAATTTTTGAGGAGGCACATCAGTCAGTAAACAACGTCCATCTGGGTTCCACCAAGATGTATCATGATTTGAGAGATGTCCACTGGTGGGAAAGGATGAAGGGAGATGTTTCTGATTTTGTTTCGAGATGCCCGACTTGTCAGCAAGTCAGGGTGAGTATCAGAGACCGACAGGAGAGTTGCAGCCTTTGTCCATTCCAGAGTAGAAATGAGAGCAGATCTCCAAAGACTTCGTTGTGAGTCTACCCAGGACCGGTCGAGGGTATGACTCCATCTGAGTGATCGTGGATCGGTTGATGAAAGTGGCTCACTTCCTCCCAGTGAAAACCACTTTCGGATATACTCAGTATGCTCAGCTCTACATTGATGAGATTGTGCGGTTGCACGACATTCCACCCTATATAGTTTTCGATAGAGGCACACAGTTTACCATTCTTCTCTGGCAGAAACTTCACGATGTTTTAGGCACTCGCTTGAGTTTCAGTATGGCCTTCCACCCCCCGATCGACGGTTAAAGTCATGAATTGGATTATGGAAGAGGCATTACTAAGAATACCAGGATAGGATACCCCTACGAAACATTTTCATGTTTTAGTACATTGTTAATGGAAAACTGATTTCCCAATTAGATACTTACTCCAGAGTATGTATTTACCAGGATTCATTCTCATATCTGTATAGTTTTACAGATGATGAGTGGGAATAAGTTATTGGGAATTAGGTGATCATTCTCATTATATCGGAATTCGTTGTAATTGGTGATATTTGAGGAAATCGTCCGGGTACAGTTTTCAACCTACGATGCACAGGTTTTGAGTTATTCAACTCAGTGGACTTATACAGAGTATTGTATGTTGTCCAGTGTCCGTCAGGACAAATGGATAGGTCCTCGTACTATGTTCTGTTTACTTATGGCTTCTCTAGTTTTTAGACAAGTGTTTCGTAGAAATACAATGTCTAAGTTTTGAGAAATTGTGGGTATAAGAATAAAGTAGAGAACCAGGTATCACAAGTATCGGGATTCTTCAAAGAGATCGAAGATGTAAATTCTTGTGATTGGTATTCAATTGATAGTAACGGTTTTGAGAAACTTGTTTCTCTTTCAGGTTACTCATAATTGGATGGATTCCTAAGTTGAGTAATGCTGATAAGCCTCTCTCCATTAAGTTGATATGCACTGGAGACAGCTGCATGATTTGAATCTGGTTCCAATTAAATTAGTGCCTCTATTTCTATATTGTATATAGAATGGTTCATATCTTAACGATGTTAAGATACGGGGAGTTGTCCAGCTTATGCTTAAAACCAGACACTGGATAACTCAAGGCACGTTTCTGTAATAGCTGTTTGTGGGTTAACCCTGGCTTTGACGAGGGTTGACATTTCTACCATCTGGAAGATCAATAGTGATATTGTTCTAGACTCGCCACAGTTTTATTAAAATGGACCTTTTCAGAAAACAGTAGTGGGAGTATGGTAGAACTGGAAGTGATTCCAGAACCGCAAACGATTACGGAAAATTTAATAGAACCTATATATTTAATCAGGTTTGACATTCCATTAGCCACTCCGCAGATATGGTGGGTAACCTCAGACACCCGAGAGGTACTCCGGTACCCTCAAAGACGGTGACAGGGAGGTTCTTGTTTACCCAGACTTGACACTACTGTTGTTCCAGACTATGAGACCCGGCAGGAGGATATGTATAACGTCGTTCTAAACTTGTTAAAAGAAGTGTACGTATATATTATTCTGCCAGAGGGTTATCGTAGTCAGTGGGAACAGCGGAAGCATAGTGGGCAAGTAGCTTATGTCTATTTATAGACTTCAGCTGTTATAGCGGAGATAGATCATCTAATTTTGATGAGACAGTCATAGCTTTGACTTCATCAGAATAGGGGATGGATCTGTTGAGAAGGTAGTAGGGTGTGATGTCCTGGTATTTGGATGACATACACAGAATAGGAAGAAAAATTCCTATACTACGATCGGTTGTACTGTGGTCGTCACACAGTTGTTTCTCCACAAAGGATATGGATATAATATTAGACATTCTGGTTTCTAGATCTATGGTTTTAGATCAAGATTTGGATAGTTTCCCAATGTGGGTACTTTGACAGTATTCTAGTAGTATTTTAGAATAGATGACTCTTGGCATGGTGGTGTACCTGCAGGTGATGGAGTCACCCTCTCTAAAGGTGTCTTAGAGACTAAATGAGAGAGGGATGCGCATGATTGGCAGATCACTTGCTTAGGCAATTGAGTCAATCATGAGATGTCAAGTACCACACCAGATGTTGTTTTTGCACTAGATGCGATAAGTTTATATTAATCCAATCCTGGAGAAACATAAGGAAGCAGTTTTAGAACATAAGTGCATGTTCTACGGATTTGATAACGGCAGCCTCCTTCAGGGAGACGGTTAACATTCCAGGCTTCCAAGATGACATGAATGACAGAGTGATTGTCAGAGTTATAGTTTTCCCTCTGACGAGGAACAGTATTATGGACAGGTGGTCCAAGAGGATACTGTGGGAGGCATGGTGCTGGATACTGATTAGGTTCAGTGATAGATACAGTCTAAGAAGTTTGGATTTGGAGTTCATTTATGAACTAGGTCCCATCAGACATCCAGACATATTCTAAGACATGTATTACTCGATTCGGGAGATGGCTTTCTCCGCAAACTTGAGATTAAGAGAGACATAGAAAGAAACATCAGGGCGGATCCACTCACTGAGGCTATTTCTCGAACACAAGAGTTTTACAAACTAGCTTTGTGAAACTGATTAGTAGAGGAGTTGGATGTTCGGTATCACACGGGCTGTGAGTATGCGACATTGCAATAATTAGCCTTAAGTGCAAGTGGGAGATTGTTGGAGATAGTGCCCTCAAAGTCAATTATTGGATCGCAGGTACGTGATTGTAATGATTGAGGCAGGACCTATACCGATATGACAGTCTTGCTCGAGATGATAGTATGCTATCTGGTTTGTCTTTATCATAGTTTACATGCTTTAGTTCGCTATTGCATGTTGATAGAGCCCATAGGATTCTTGCTTGACTGCCAGCAGTATGATGGCGATCATATACGTATATACGTGGGAGCTGGAGTCTATAAGCACATCCTTAAAAGTGTCCCTAGTCGTGGAAGTTTCGAGACAGGGCATCGATACTCCAGAGTAGAATAGTGTATACAGTCGAGACTCCGACGAGGGGCAATGGCCGGTCTCACAAGCCATTGGTGTCAGTTGGTTCACCTAAGATGTATACAGGTGCTCATTGGGTTATGAGTACACCGGACAGGACTCGCCGGGAACATGCTAGTTGGTATTATACATATCGTCAGATAGCAGTTCCCTGGTGACATGTGTACATGTTAGTTCATCGACCTGAGGTCGTCATTTGTCTCGTGTGAGTTCCCACTGTGCTTTGATTTCTACCCTACCACGGCTCAAAGGAGTCGTGCAAACATGTCTTTTTTGGGTACAGTCCCGAGCCACATGGAGGCAAGTGAGCGGATCGGCAGGGGATTCGTCTATCCCGGTATTGGGGGTGAGATCGCGCTGTGTCTAGGAGAGCCATTACACAAAGCCCTCGGCCGAGGCAAGAGATTTACTGGTAGGTACTCCAGTAGTATCTCAGGGTGTTCTTGGCCACTCTCTGACACGACTTTTACCGCTATTGGGGGTCTGACGTTACTAGCCCCCTAGACAGATATGCGATACTTATAGACGAACGGACCGAACTGTATGTATATTGTCACTGTTAGGCTCAGTAGGGTTTATGGATGAGTTCGCTCGTCAGCTTCCCTTCCAATCAATACATAGGCAAACGTTACGTACAGCTCGTACCTCTGACGTGCTAGTGGTTATACCCAGTGACAGTGTGTTGATGAGTCATTAGAGTCCCCCACAGACAGTTTCCCGAGTTTGGGCGAAACGTTGTAGAGGCCGTATGGTTTTATGGCAGGGTTCGGAAAATGCACGTGCGTTTTCGCACGTGTCATTTTTCCTGGCAGATAATACTGGTCGGCTTTGGTTTAAGCCGGATCCGAGTATTATGCTGTGTAGATATAATATCTTTGTCTCAGTTGCATTTGTATTCGGTCGTAATACAAATGCGGGTATGTTTATACTGATACGGGGTTATCCTGAAATTCGTTTCAGGATCACTTTTGGAAGTTGCCAGTTTCCAGTTTTCTATCAGCCGTATTTAACATTCGGTTAAATGCGGATTTATCTTTTTGAGGTGAGTCATGAGTGTGGAAGGTTCTAGTAGTGATGACTAGGATTAGTGATTCATCATAGCATTAAATAGTTGATGACTAGTTAAGGTGACTCATTGTTTCATTAATGGTTTTTTGCAAGGTGTATTTGTGAGTCACCCTTTTCTTTTAATGTGTTTCGTTCTTAATTAAGATCTTTTTCTTATGGTCACTCTCCCTTCTCCTACACTCACCCTCCTCCTCTTTAAAGTGGCCGACCCTTCATTATGAAGGATGGTTGTTCATTTTTGGGAAAAAGATTAAGGTTTTGGTTCATGGAAATTAATATATTTTCATAGCTCATTTTCATTCGATCTAAAAGACAACTTCATTAACCGTTCGTCCGTGACTTTGGACGTAACGAGACAAAGTGTTCTACTCATTCTCTACATCATCTTGGTCGTCTCTTTTAGCAAACTTGACAACCGAGTTGCTTCGGTTCAGAGGCGGGAGCCCGTTTAAAGATCCGACAACGTGGTGCCATCTGGAGGACGAGACTGGAGATTCAGGAGATCGGAGCAGCCGCAACAAAGCGTGGGATGATGGTTGAAGACCGAAGGACTCGGATCGTTCGGTATAATATTTCTACCCACTTTGTAGTTTGTTAGTTTAGTTTTAATGGTAGATCCAGGTTATAGTACGCGATAGCGCCAGTTGTAAAAAGTTTTTGTTCCGCATTTGGCGTCTGTTAGACGGCCGGGGCGCTCCCGTGGAATTACATCTATCACCCAGTATCATGTACTGTTCAATATACTGTACCTTATTGCTATAGTAACTATGTCTTATTATGCGATGTTGTTTTATGAGATTTCTGTTGCTACGGGATTTGAGACATTTCATGATATATTTGATAAGACTTGATTGCGCTTATAACTTTTACGGTTTCTTATGATATATGATGATACGTCCACCATGAGCTAGATGTTTTCTGATTTTATTTTATTCCGAACCGAGTGGGGGATATACGGTTGCGTATTTCTACGATATCCGGACTGAGTGGCGGGGTATACTGTCGTATACATGGTGGACTCGGTCGAGGCCGAGAGGCAGGAAAGCCGCATTTGAGGCGGGGAGCCTAGCGAGGACAGTTGATACTGGAGATAGTTTGGTAAACATGGCTGATATCTGGAGGATACCGACCGATGTTGTTGGATATCATGACCGTTCGGAGAAACGGTACCTATGAGAATTGAAGATTTGTGTCGATATTTGACACCGGATTTGATGATAGTTATGGATATGTTTAAGATATTGGGATATTTTGATGAGAGTACCGTTTCTTTTTATACGGACATTGTTATGACATGCTCATGTTTCATATTTTCCTTATGCATGCTATTATACATTATGACTACATTTTGCATAGATTTAGTCGCTATTTCGGCTATGCAAATGATTTCTACTTTATGATATTAGTTTTATTCATCGAGTTGGCAACCCATCCCCATTATGCCTTAACTCCTTACAGGATAGATTGTACGGACGCATAGCGGTGTTGCAGACACATACTTTGGAGTTTATCACAGCTTTTGCTAGGTGGGTTACATGCATAGTAACCATCTCTTTTGTATATTTGGTTCTTGGTATCTAATGTTACTCCATCAGACCGTCTCTGTTGTTGACTTAGAATGAGATATGATTTATGTATATTTTGGGTCGACTTGAGTAGAATCGGCTAATTATATGGATTTATGCGTTTTACTTATATGGTGATTGTGGTTCTTTGCTTTTGAGCTTCGTATATGTATTGTGTGGTTTTGATTTCGCTGATTGGCGTTGAGATTGCTTCCAAGTGGGGATGCCATTAGATCTTATGATTATATACTTGTTTTTATCAAAAATTACAAAGGTGGTGCTGCCAAAATTTCAAACGACGAAAACATTTTAAACCTATTTCAAACCACTTTACATATGCTTTGGAATAAACAATCTTTGTAAAAAATAGTGTTTTCATATTAATTACCTTTTTGAAAACTTCACCTTCTTTATTCTTTAAAAAGAGTTTAGATCTTAATTTCTGGCTTACTTGGATCGCGTCAATATATTTAGACGTCATGCAATCTAAATGCCGTCATGTGCCAATTTGGGTCGTGACATTCCCTCCTGTTCGCCGCCGAAAGACGCGAGAGGGACGTTGGGACGTCCGGTCTGAATTTTGGGGGCCAGATGCTATTTGGTTTTATCTGTCCACCTCTCCAAAAATTCCAAGTTGATTTATGGCACCGTGTATCGGAGGTCTGGACGGATACGGCCGTTGTAGCAGACTTCGTCAGATTCCCCCTCATTTATGATGGATTTTTTATTGTTGGGATGCTCTTCCCTGCAGGCGTAAGCCCCTGCAGTTAATTTTGTTACCGCGTAGCGATAACCACTTTCTCCTTCTCCAGATATCCACTTTCTCCTTCTCCAGATATCCACTTCGTGTCGTGTATGTTTTTTTTGTTTTAGGTTGCCCGTGAATTGTATATGGAGAATAATTTATGTTGTCGCCCAGAGGGCGTGGATTAGTCCAAATCCGTATTTTCTTAGATTTGGGTTTGTGTTTGTTTTAAGGATCGTTAAGCTCATTTAAGATTAAGATCAACTTAAATGTTTGTTAAGAATACGTTAGTCTAATTTTAAACTAAGATCTACTTAACAAGGTTTTAGGATCATTTAGATCCAACGATAGAGTATTTGGACTCTATCGTTTTATTTTAAGGACGTTGCGGTCCATTGGGTTTAAGGACATCATAGTCTATGTTTAAAGACATCATAGTCTGTGGGGTTTAAAGACATCATAGTCTTGTTTAAAGACATCATAGTCTGTAGAGTTTCTGGTTGTCGGGACCCGCCACCTCTCTGAAGACGTTGAAGAATTACAACGTCACATATCAGTGGTGTGAAGAGATGTACCCTTGAACCAATGTTGGTTGGAAGATCTGTAGTCAGGTTTGGAACTAAAA
Organism: Agapanthus africanus; assembly: GCA_030015575.1. Classification (NCBI taxonomy): domain Eukaryota; kingdom Viridiplantae; phylum Streptophyta; class Magnoliopsida; order Asparagales; family Amaryllidaceae; genus Agapanthus; species Agapanthus africanus. Next base: position 96,532,436 of record CM057342.1, on the reverse strand, counting down.
CCAATTAAAGAGATTGTGAGCACATGGGCTTGGTTGATCTGAATTAGGGACTTGTGGCTAACTTGGACTCAGTCCACTCAGTTTTGAATAAAGTGTTGAACACTTGTTTGAGCTCAGTCCCTTTTTGTTCAACAATGCTGAGCATTGATTTGGGTTCTGATATCCCTCTTTCTTTTTGTTTTTTATTGAGTGTTGAACACTCTTTATGGCGCTGGGGTTTTATTTGCAAAGCACTTTGTATTTCCTCAGCGCCCACATGAGGACCACGTAGAGCGCTTGGCGCTGAGCGCCAGACTTGGAGAGCTTGGCGCAGAGCGCCAGACTTGGAGCGCAAAGACGCTTCTTATAAAATAGAGCCCACGTGAGGAGCATGTGGAGCGCTTGGAGCTGAGCGCCAGACTTGGAGCGCTAAAGTGCTTCTTTTAAAATAGCGCCCACATGATGAGCACGTGGAGCGCTTGGCACTGAGTGCCAGACTTGGAGCACTAAAGCGCTTCTTATAAAATAGCGCCCACGTGAGGAGCACGTGGAGCGCTTGGCGCTGAGCGCCAGACTTGGAGCGCTAAACCACTTCTTTGGCAGTTCTGATCAATTCTGTGCTCTGAGAATTAAGTTCTTGTTTATAAGAGACTTTGTCTCGTGGATCTGAGAACTGAGTTCTTCTTTTATGGGGAGATGCTATGATCTCTTCTGTTTTTGTGAAAGACTTTGTCTTATAGATCTGTGATCTAGAAAAAAGAGCTAAGTTCTTCTGATATAAGAGTTAAGCTCTCAAATATGGAGGAGATGTTATGATCTCTCGTCTTTTTATTTACCTTGAAGAAGGTTCTTCTTCTTAGAGCTTGCTCTTTTCTTTTTTTTTCTGAGAACTTGAAATTTATAGGGAAGTTTCTCTGTTTTTCTTCTTCCAATTTGAAGCGTATGGGGTGATCCTTCTCTCTTTTTTTTGGAAAGAAAGATTATAGGTCGTTGGGACCCACCACCTCTCCGACGAGACTGAGAGATTACAGCGCTATGTATCGAAGGTGTGGAGTGATGTACCCTTTGAACCATATCCCACTCATCAGGGGGAAGAACAGGTTGGAGCTTAAGTTTCTCTCTGTTGAAAAGGCTTCTTTGCGTTCGTGCACGTGCGTCGCACGTGTTGGGCGCACGTGCGTCGTACGTGGCGGGCGCACATGTTTCGCACGGCGTGGGCACATATGCGTCACACGCGTTGCGCATGTGGTGGGCGCACATGCGTTGCATGTGGTGTGCAAGTGGCGGGCGCACGTGTATGGCACGTGGTGCTTGCACATCATGGGGGGACAGCTAAGGCCCTAACTTGGAGAACTAAACTCTTTTGAGAATTGAATTCTCGCACGTGCGTTGCACATGGTGGGCGCATATGCGTTACACGTGGTGTGCACATGCGTTGCGCATATGCACATTATGGGGGGGCAGCTATGGCCCTAACTTAGAGAACTAAGCTCCTTTAAGAATTGAATTCTTCCACGTACGTTGCACATTTTTGGCTCCCGTGCGTTGCATGTGGCGTGCATGTGGCGGACGCACGTGCATTACACGTGGTGCACATGGCGCTTGCGCATTATGGGAGGGTAGCTCAGGCCCTAACATGGAGAACTAAGCTCTTATAGAGAACAAAGCTTCTTTGAGAATTGAATTCTCCCACGTGTGTTGCACATATTTGGCTCACGTGCATTGGACGTGGCGCGCATGTGGCGGACGCACGTGCATTGCACGTGGCGCACATGACGCTTGAGCATTATAGGGGTGGCAACTATGACCCTAACTTGGAGAACTAAGCTCCTAAGGAGAACTAAGCTCCTTTGAGAATTGAATTCTCATCTTTTTCTAAGAGGTATCCCCTCTTATTTATATAGGAGTGGTAGAGAAGAGATCTCTCTTTTTCTCGATGTGGGACTAAAAATGTAACCCCCATATAGTAGAGCATTACTTAGATTACACGTGCATAGCATATTTGCTCATAACTTTTGATCGCGGATGAGTTATGAGACCCATAATATATCAAATCGAAGGATTTTTCGATATGCTTTCGATACCATCAAAATTTAGCTGGTTCTCATTTGGGAGTTTGTCAAAATACAGCTCGGAAAATATTGGTTTGCATTTTCTTAAGCGTATCGCTGCCATTTGATACCTTGGGCTGTTTTACGCAGAAATTTTTGGCGGGAACAAATGCCCCCCACTACCTTGCCCATGTAAGTATGTACACGGGTTAAGTAGTGTAAAGTAATACATAGCGTATGACCGGTTTCGGGCTGGTATATAACTTTTAGAATCTTGGTATGAGAAGATAGTGAGCGGACACAAGCGTCGTCATCTATCATTGACTCAAATCTCAACTCTTAAGGGATTTAGTTCCAACCCTAAGGCCCATGAGCTGCACCCTTCTATTTCTTTATGTCTTGATCTGGCGCAAAGTAGTTTATGTACTCATTTTGGAGCTTATAGTTTATTCACTCATCCCGGAGTCTCTAGTTTATGAACTCATTTCGGAGCTTATAGTTTACCTCACTTGGGATTGTAGGCAAACTTGTCCTAACGTTACAGTTAACCCCTGCTCTTTACGACAGAGGTTCGTTGGGGTCTGTGGTACTAGGGTTTTTTGTCCGTCGTACCGTCGCGTTGGCTGATGCATTCCCCGATATGCAGTCTTGTTGTTCGAGTAGCTGCGCGACTGTCGTGTCTCTGATCCCTTCGGGGCTGGACAAGACATCTTCAAATAATCTCTCAGGTCATATTACCATCAGGAAAGCATATTCTCCCTAGAAATCATGAGGATTTCTAAGTGTTCATTGCCTCCGTGAGTCGCAAGGATCTCACTCGGGTATTTTTTCCTTACGAATTATGAGGACCCGTAAGTAGCTTCTTCATTTCAGTGGCATGTAACTTTGGCGAATGTGGCCTGTAGATAGTCCATCTTGACCTCCTTGTAGGGCAGCGATGGCTTAGGAAACAGGTTTGGATCTGTCGCCTAAGCCTTTTCAACTTTATGAGCCGTGAGGGTCTCATAAGGAATTTTCTCCCTGCGAGTCGAGAGGATCTCGTAGGTGTAATTTCTCCTTAGGAATCGTGAGGATTACTAAGTGTGTATTCTCTCTCGAGAGTCGTAAGGATCTCACAAGACAATTTTTCCCTTTTACAAGTCGAGAGGACTCGTAAGTGGTTGGTGAGTTGACTTGTTTCCGAGTCGAAGCATTGCTCCGACGGGGAGATTGTTGGCTGACTTATTTCCGAGATAGAGGTCATTTGTTGACGTGTTTCCAAGACGGAGGTCATTGGCTGACGTGTTTCCGAGACGGAGGTCGTTGGCTGACGTGTTTCTGAGACGGAGGTCATTTGCTGATGTATTTCCGAGACGGAGGTCATTGGCTGATGTATTTCCAAGACGGAGGTCATTGGCTGACGTGTTTTCGAGACGGAGGTCATTGGCTGACGTGTTTTCGAGACAGAGGTCATTGGCTGACATGTTTCCGAGACGGAGGTCATTGGCTGACGTGTTTCCCAGACGGAGGTCACTGGCTGCCGTGTTTCCGAGATGGAGGTCATTTGCTGACGTGTTTCCGAGACGGAGGTTACTGGCTGACGTGTTTCCGAGACGGAGGTCACTGGCTGACGTGTTTCCGAGACGGAGGTCACCGGCTGACGTGTTTCCGAGACGGAGGTCACCGGCTGACGTGTTTCCGAGACGGAGGTCATTGGCTGACGTGTTTCCGAGACGGAGGTCACTGGCTAGCGTATTTCTAAGACGGAGGTCATTTGCTGACGTATTACCGAGACGGGGTCATTGGATGACGTGTTTCCAAGACGGAGGTCATTTGCTGACGTGTTTCCGAGACGGAGGTCATTGGCCGACGTGTTTTCGAGACGGAGGTCACTGGCTGACGTGTTTTTGAGACGGAGGTCACTGGATGACGTATTTCCAAGACGGAGATCACTGGCTGACGTATTTTCGAGACGGAGGTCATTGGCTGACGTGTTTCAGAGACGGAGGTCACTGGCTGGAGTCTTTCCGAGATGGAGGTCACTGGCTGGCGTGTTTCCGAGACGGAGGTCATTGGCTGACGTGTTTCCGAGACGGAGGTCATTTGCTGACGTATTACCGAGACGGGGTCATTGGATGACGTGTTTCCGCTTTCTGCGGTGTCGGGGCTGACTCTAGGTTGTCTGTGAACCGTGGAGTCTTGGGACGAGGATGAACGCCGTTGCTGATCTCCTGGGATGCAGATGTTGCCGTTGAGATCTGACTCTCTCTTTGACAGAGTCTGTCGAGAAATGCGGTTCCCTTTTCGTTTATGCCCATAGATTGTATACAGGGGTCAGTATGGACTCGCCTGTAGGGCAAAAGTTTCATTCTTTCATTTTTTTATTTCTTTCCGTGATGCTTTATCATTTTAGATTTTTATATCGCGAAAGTCGCGATTGCCCAATCATTTCGGCTATTTTTTCGCGGTGCCCAATCATTTCGGCTATTTTTCTTTTTCTTTACCCGCTGCTTTTTATTGTGAGTTGCCCTGTAACACCCTAGTTCATTTATACCAATTCCAGTTCGCGTATTTCTTTAATTATAGTATTTTTTCTGATTTATCGTGTTTCGGGTGCGAATAGTATTTTTACATTAGTATTAGCATTCGACCCGAACCGCTTGCTTGAAATCTGTCTTGATTCATGTTTATGAATTATCCTGACTTGTTACGTAGACTTGTGCATTTTCATGTTTATTGCATACTCACTTTTTATCTAGCATTTGCATGTTTTACCATATAACATTTTAAGTTACGTAAAATAATTTAAAAATACATTGCATGGCCTGCATGATATCCCTAACCCCGTGGTAGCATCCGCGCATCTTGTTCTCATCCCGTTCAGTGAAACGGACTTGTTTGGATGGCTACACGTACGTACGTGCATCCGTTCTTGGGGGTATGCATTTTCGTTACCCAAGCATTCATTTTAATTTTGGTTGTCACATATATTTTTCGTATTTTAAAACTGAATTTTTAGACCCGACCCGGGCGTATTTTTGGACTAAATTTGTATTTACCTGAAAATCCAATTTTAATTAATATAATATTTATTTTTTAAAATCGACAGTTTAAATTTAATTTAACAGCTTTAAAATTTAAATTAACCAACTAAAATCTTTTCAAATTAAAATCAAAACAAAATAACAACCCCCAGCTCACACACTCTCTCTTTTCTTTCTTTCTCTCTCTCTCTCATCTCGCGGGCACTGTAGATTCCTCGATTCCACTCACCGCACGCGCGATGTGGTCACCTCCCTTCACAGCATCCCTTTCTTCTTCCTTATAAAACCCCGAGCACCTCCCCTTTAACCCATCACGACTCCTTCCTCCTCAAACCCTAACCCTAAACTCCATCATTCCATCACCTCTCAACTCAACAGAGCCTCCTCTCTCTCCTCCTTGTCATCTTCTTCTTCTTCTTCTTCAACATTCCTAAGCCCACTGCACCCACAAGAACCCCAAGAACCCATCACCACCACCTGCACCACCTCGTCGCCGACGACCCCTGCACCTCACCGTCACCATTCTCCTCTCCTCCTCTCCCTCTCCTTTACACTTCTCCTCTTCTCATTCACCTCTTCACAGAACCAACAACACCCAAGCCAAACCCTAACCTAACCCTAGCTCCTTAAGATCCCCTCACCGGCGCACCTCACCGCCGTTGATCTCACCGACACCACCAGCTCGTCTCTTTAACCCCAGTGCACAATTCCAGTGAGCCTCACTCCTTATCTCTTCTTCTTTCTTCTTTTCTTTCTTTTTCTTTTTCTTCATTTCTTGAATTCTAAATTTTCATAGTTCGCCGGAACCGTGCTTGACGCCGACGATCCAGACGACCCAAAGGATGTACCTTACCCGCGTGATCACCCTCGTGCGTTACTTGGACTCGTCCTGTGCGCCATGCGTGCGTCGCGACATTTTGCCGACGTCGGACGTACCGTACATATCCATTTCGTGATCCGTCTAGGCAAGTTTATCTTGCTACATGCTATGTTACTGTATTTACATCTTTTTGAATAAATATAACACTTGTATTTTAAATCATGCATCCCATGTTTAGTTTTACAGTTTTACGACATCCGTATGCATCCGTACAAGTTATTTCACATCTAGTGCATGCAAACCTATCTCGTTACATACTATATTATAATATACTGCACCCAATAGAATATTTACATCTCATAGTGTTTAGTTGTACATCTTGCATTTACCAATTTATCATTTTACTGTTATATGACATCTATGTGCATCCGTGTTGTTATTTACATATCTAGATGCTTGCTAATTCATCTTGCTATATGCTAGGTATAGTATTGTGCATCCATATAAGTAAAGTGTTACCCGTTTATCACATTGTGCATCCATATTACAATTTTACAGTTTTCGGATACCCGTTTGCATCCATATCATTTAATATATATATAACTGCATTTATAGATCACATTAATTCATATTATTATCATAGTAACACCCCATGCTAGATAATGTGCATCATACTTACTAATGGAGCTATAGCTGCAATCGCTAATAGTTAGTTTTGCATCCATGTTTATTTGTGCATCCATACCATTAATTGTATACCTATTTGCATTCCATGTCACATTATTAAATATTATTGTTTTATTAGTACCCCATGCTTGATAATGTGCATCCTATATAGTAATGATGTAACCCCTGACAAAATATTTGTGCATCCATGCTTTTACCGTGCATCCGTACTTGCTACAGTTTTATTATGAGCATCCGCTTGACACATGTGCACTACCTATCATGACCTGATATACCACTGCTTGACTTGATACCTGATCTTGTTACTAATGCCGACAATCTTGACCTGTTGTCCCTACGGACATATCCTGTTGTCTATTTAGACAAAGTTGTACCTGCTTGATCCTGTGTTGTCATTAGCTCCAGATTTTCAATACCTGAATTGAACACATAACCTTGGGGGTATGGGGAAATCAAAAGTGTAAACTAAAGTGTAGCCTACAAGGGTATTACTTGATCCGTGGTCCCGGGGGATAACGAGACAGAATCATTCGTGATTCTTACTTGATCCGTGGTCCCGGGGGATAACGGGACAGAGTTATTCATGACTCCCACTACCTGATCCGTGGTCCTGGGGGATAACGGGACATATCCTTTGAGTTACATGGAGGATTACATTAATTGATTTCAAACAACTTTAGAATAGATAACCCAGTAGCACAGTTTAGATTGATCACTGCACGTCACATATATTGATACACTTCACTGTTCTATATCCGTGTTTTACTTATTACACTCATGTTACTGTTTATGATTCATGCTTGCATATCTCGTGTATCCTGTTCATTTATTATTGTTTGATATCATGACATACTGACGTCTGGGTTTTGCATGGCCCAGATCCTTTATCTCTGTCGCAGGCAGTTCAGGAGTATTTTGACCAACAAGCTGAGCAGTGAAGATCATGTTAATAGCTAGTTAGTTTAGAACTTTCATTCCTGATGTGAGCCCGTATTTTGGGACGTACTTTCCAGATTGTTATCGTTACTTGAATTTATTGCTTCCGCATATTATTTCTTGACTCGTTATTCTGGCTCATGGACATGTACTAGATAGTTTATTTTATTTTCCTGTTCTTGATATCTTCTAGACAGCCGTAATATGACTGTGGAAGGATGTTTCCTAGCCACAGGTAGCATGGTTGGCTATGTCACGTGCCGATCTTAGCGCACTCTGAGAAGCGGGGCGTGACATACCCAAACATTTCGGCTATTTCATATGCATATTTTTTTTTGCGAGTTTGGAACTCAAGATCTGATACCAATCTTAGCATCAGCATCGCTGCGACTGGAATATTGCCAGGAGCGAATCATCATTTGCCGTGAAAAGACTTGGAATTTGATACCGATTTAGGCATCAGCATCGCTACAACTGAGATATTGCCAGGAGCGAATCATCATTTGCCTTTGTCGATTTAAACAAAGATGGCTTAGCAAACATGGTTAGAATCCTGTCGACTAAGGCTTTTGACTTCATGAGCCATAAGGGTCTCATAAAGGTGTTTCTCCCTGCGAGTCGTGAGGATCTCATAGGTGCGATTTTTCCTTAGGAATCGTGAGGATTCTTAAGTGTATGTTCTCTTATAAGTCGTAAGGATCTTCTAAGAGTGTTTTCTCGTTGTAAATCGAGAGGGCTTACAAGTGTTGTTCACCAAGTGAGGACGTTTCGTACCGTCGGTGGAATTTGATGGGGGAGGCGTTTATTTGTGTCCGTGGATTGTATACAAGGGTCAACATTGAACCGTTTGTAGGGAAGTTTGGGAAATATGATGGCTTAAGAATATGTTCAGATCCCTATAGCTTAAGGTTTTTGAATCTTATGAGCCTTGAGGGTCTCGTAAGAGGGTTCTCTTTACGAGTCGTGAGGATCTCGTAAGTGTAATTTCTCCTCAGGAATCATGAGGATCCCTAAGTGTTTTGCTCCCTTGTGGGTCGTAAGGATCTCACGCAGGTATTTCCTCCTTACAAGGTCGAGAGGACCTTGCAAGTGTGCATAAATTTTTTACGAGTCTGCGCCCTTTCGGGTTTTCACAAACTCGGGGTAGCCCTGCTGTTTTTACTCACGGAGCCCTTTCGGGTTTTCATCCTTGCCTATTCTGCTTGTGGACGTAACGTTTTTTTTTGCGTCAGCCTAAGGATGCTGCGGTTTGTAGTAGTTTAAAGACGTTTTGGTCCGTAGCTAGTTCCAGGACATTACGGCCCGTTGCTAGTTTAGGGACGTTTCGGTCCATTGTTGCCATTTTGGAGACAACGGCTTCGCTGGATACTACTTATAGAGTTTGGGCTTGGGAAGATAGAGAGCGGACATAGGCGTCGTCATCTATCGTTGACCTAGGCCGTAACTCATCAGGCGTAGTATTTTTTCAGGAACCGGCCGTTTATTGGCCTGAAGGGTCTTTCGCCATGCATATTCATGAGCAACTAAGCCCCGCCTTTGTAGACTTTGTCTATGATGTACGGGCCCTTATAGTTCGGCTCGAATTTCCCCCGTTTGGCACGATTGAGGATCATATGTCTCTTGACAACTAGCACGAGTTCTCCTTGGCGAAATGTTCTCGGCCTAGTTAATTTTTCGTATGAGCGCGTCATCCTTGCTTTGTAAGCTTCTAGGTTTTGTTGTGCCATGAGACGAGTTTCATCGAGAGCGTCGAGCTCCTCAAGCCGAAGATGATCATTCTCTTCGTCTGTTATCTCGTAATGAACCGCCACTCGTAGAGAGGGTAGCTCTATCTTCAAGGGAAGTACTGCTTCAGCGCCGAATACCAATGCATACGGCGTTGTGTTTGTGGCCGTTTTGAACGTGGTCCGATATGCCCAGAGAGTTTCATGCAGTCTCTCGTGCCAGTCCTTCTTATTTTTGGACACCATCTTCTTTATGATCTTCGTCAAGGCCTTATTGAAAGGCTCAGTTAGACCGTTAGCTCGGGGATTATAGACCGAAGAGAATCTCCAATCTATATTATGATGTTGTGTGAAGCGGCTGATTCTGTGACTTCTGTAGGCCGGCCCTTTATCGGAGATAATCCGTCGTGGAGTGCCGAACCGATAGATGACGTGTGTCTTGAAGAAATAGAGAATATTCTCCGTCTTCACTTCCCTTAGCGGTACTGCTTCTGCCCACTTGGAGAAGTAATCGGTTGTCGCCAATATGAACCGATGTCCTCTGGATAACGCTGGTTCGGTGGGCCCAATTATGTCGGTTCCCCACATTTCAAATGGCCAGCTAGCCACTGTTGAGTGTAGCCGGTTTGGATGCTGGTGGATGAAGTCTCCATGAATTTGGCACGAGTGGTACTGCTTCGCGTATTCGAGGCAGTCTTAAATAATCGTGGGCCAATAGTAGCCTATTTTTCCCGCCAAAATTTTAGCTCAAACCCCGCTCCTTATAAAATAATAACAATAAAAAGAAAAAATAAATAAATAAATAAATAATAATAATAATAATAAAGGAGAAAATCTCCCTTTCAGAGAAAATCTCTGTTCAAATTCCAAGACGGGAGATGAAGCAACGCTTCTGTTTCTCCCAATCAGAGCAAAGCTCTGCTTTGAAATTAAAATGAAAACAAAAGAAGCAACGCTTCTGCTGACTTGCGCTCTGTGTTGCGCGCCACGCGCCAGCGCAGTTGCGCGAGCGCAGTTGCTGCGCGACACGTGTCAGCGCAGTTGTGCTGCGCTCTGCGCTGCGCGACACGTGTCAAGCGCAGGTGCGTTTGCGCCAAACAGAATTAAAATTCCAGTAAGATCTTTCTGTTCTTGTTAAAACAAGAAGATTGTCTTCTGTAAAACAGAAGCCCTTGGATCAAAGATCCAACGGTGGGGAAAATTCCCCAAATCACTCAGAGAATGATCTCTTTAACAAATTTAACAAATTAATGGGCACTATATAAAGGCCCCTAGACCCCAATTCAAAACACATCAACATCAACATCAAAAACATCAACAGAGAGAGAACTCCTCTAAAGAAAATTTTGGAGAAGAACTCAAAAAGAGAAAAAGGTAAAAACCTTTATAAAAGAAGAATTTCTTCTGAATAGATCATTGATCTAAGAACAAGATCAATGATTTTCAATAAAAAAAAATATAATAATAACAGTGCCTTGCACTTTTTTATGAACCACTGGTTCTGGAATCTTTAAGGATTCTTTTCTTGAATCCAAAATCGGATCAAGAGATTAAAATAGTGCCCTGCACTTGAAAAATCTGCACTGTTGCGCTCTCGGATTGGCGCAAGTCACCAGAGAGCGCCACGTGTCAGCTTCAGAATGATCTGCGCTATGCGCTGTTAAAATAGAGCATTGCTCTCATGAATTGGCGCAACCCATCAGAGCGCGCCACGTGTCAGAAGCGCAACAGCGCAGCGCACTGCGCTTGCGGTCACCAGAGTGTGACACGTGTCACCTCCCATTGGACTTGCGCCTTGCGCTCCTTAATCGGCGCAAAGCGCCTGACAAGCCACGTGGCATTCTGTCAGACTAATTAATGCAATGCATTACCAAGGGCAGAGCCCAATAAAGAAAGGTCTATCAGACCAAACAAAGTGCTATGCACTATTAAAAGGAATAAAGCCCAAAAAGATGTTGTGTATCATTTAGAAGGGGACAGAGCCCAAATCAAAATGGCCTAGCAGGCCAGACAAAATGCACTGCATCATTAAACAAAGGGCAAAGCCCAAGCCAAGGCCTAACATGCCAACCACAAATAAAATTGTTGAATATCTTCAACTGGACTTAGCCCAATCATGGCAGTAAGTCCTCAAATTAAATTGACAGAGCACGGCTGCTCTCCTAAATCAATTTACATCCGGTTCAAGGGTACATCTCCGAACTCCTCTGACACCTGTCATTGTAATCCTTCAACGACGTCAGAGAGGTGATGGGTCCCGACGGTCACATATTAAATGGACCACCATGTCCTTAAACTGGCGATGGACCACCATGTCCCTAAACTGGAACATGGACCCCTATGTCCCTAAACTGGAAATGGACCACCATGTCCTTAAACTGGCAATGGACCGCAATGTCCCTAAACTACCTATGGACCACTACGTCCCTAAACTGGAACAATAGAGCCCCCAAACGCTCTTTTGTTGGATCTAAATGATCCCGTTTAAGTTGATCTTAGCCTCAAATATGGTTAACGTATCCTTAAACATTCAAACAGACTTTAGTCCCAAATCGGACTACATATTCCCTAATCAACTTTGGTTCAAGGGTACATCTCCGAACTCCTCTGACACCTGTCGTTGTAATCCTTTAACGTCGTCAGAGAGGTGACGGGTCCCGACGGCCATACATGAAATGGACCACTATGTCCCTAAACTGGAACAATAGAGCCCCAAATGCTCTTTTGTCGGATCTAAACGATCCCGTTAAGTTGATCTTAGTCTCAAATTAGACTAACGTATCCTTAACAAACGTTTGAGTTGATCTTAGCCTCAAATATGGCTAACGTATCCTCAAACCAAAACCCCAAACCCAAATCTAAGAAAACACGGATTTGGACTAATCCACGTCCGACGGGCGACGGCATAACTTAGTCTCCATATACAATCCACGGGCATCCACAAACAAAACAAACACACACGACACAAACTGAAATTTCTGGAGAAGGAGAAAGTGGTTACCGCGATGCGGTAGCGTAATTAACTGCAGGTGCTTGCGCCTGCAGGGAAGAGCGTCCCCACAATCAAAAACCCCTCAAGCGAGGGGGAATCTGAAGAAGTCTGATACATCGGCCGCATTCGTCTAAACCTCCGATACACGGTGCCATAAATCAACTTGGCATCTTCGGAGAGGTAGATGGATAAAACCAATTAGCATCTGCCCCGAATCTCAGGCAAGACGTCTTCACGTCGTCTCGACCGTCTTTCGGAGGGGAACAGATTCTGGCACACCCGGTGGGACCTTTTCCTCTTTCCACTCCACACTTCGTGTGTCGTGTTCGCGAACAAATCACGGTTTGCTGTGGTTGCCTGTGGATTCAAGGTACTTAGATTTGGTGTCTTGCTCTGTGCAGAAAACAGAAGAACAATGGCTTCAAACTGCACTACCTGCAACTGCAACTCTCGCTCCGTTCCTGCTGGAGGAGTGACCTACGGGCCCCAAGCGGCCTCTCTTTTCAAGATGCCAGTGGAGCAGGTAACTCAAGCCACCACTGGACTATTCTTCGGGACCATGCTCCCACTGATGAGCTTCAATGCCCTAATGACGTTGCAAGAAGCCCCAAAGAGGTTGGTCTTTGATCGACTTACCACTGCCGTGGCCCCTCTCAATAGGTCGCCCAACTCTACTGCCTCGGGTTTTAACAGGCTAGGTCAGAACTCCAACGGGCCCATGAAAAAGCCAGCAATACCAGAAGATGTTGTCCCGAAGCGGATAGCTATCCCTACTCCAGTTTCAGGCGAAATCACCAAGGTTTCTTCCCCTGCTCGGAAGTCTGCTTTTGACAGGTTGGTCGTTCCCATTCAACGAACGTCGGTCCTTAAAAGGCTGGTACCAGCAAATTTTGACCAACACTGGGGGCATGAGGAGGTCACCCCTACGGCTGAACCAACTCTATCCGCACGATACGCTCGACGTCGCCACTGGCGCCGAGTAAGGAAGGCTGGGGGCAACTCCCCCTCTGGATTTACTCCACCAGCTCCAACGGTGGAGATCGAGGCTGCTGTTCTAACCGAGAATAGGTTTGAACTGCTCAACAAAGTGCGCAGAAACTCTCCTACTGCATTGCTGAAGAGAACTCCTTCACCTGTGGAGAATGATACAGAAAAGAAGCCGGAGCGACCTCCTCAATGGTTATCCTCTGAAATTTACAAAGTTTGGCGACGTGTCCAAGTGTCAGTGGTCGATCAAGACTATCTCCGCCGACAGAAAAAGATGAAGATTCGGCAGGAGAAGGATTACTCCGTCAAGCCACAAAAAGCAACAGCTACTTGAGTGCCTACTGCGACGGCCCCCTCAATTTCAATCACTCAAAGGTAAAGGAGGCCGCAAAACGCCCCCGTGAACATGGCGAAGCGTGAAAGCGCTGAACACAAACGCCCCAAGTCTGGGGGCATGGTGGTGCACACTGTTTATATGGCTGCCAGAAAAGAGGAAAGCCGTGCTTCTACGGGCCACCGACCGCTCACCCGATCCGTGACGAAAGCCCAGGAGCAACAACAAAAGCTTCAGGAAATGATGACTGCAATGGCTGCACTTACTGGGCCAAAAGAAAACTCGGAGTTATCATCAGAGCAGCGTCACGAACAAGAAACCGATGCTGACTTCTTACGTAGAGTCCTCGAAAAGAAGGACAAAGAAGCCGCAGAACAAGCGGCTAACATAAGACAGATGGCGCTCCTCTTCCAAGATATGGTAGGGATGATGTTACAGCCGGACCCTCCAGCTGATGACCCTCCAATCATTGTTGAAGATGATAGAAGGGAGACATCTAATCCTCCGCCGGCTCTTTCAGCAGCCAAAGATGAAACCATTTCCAAGGCCGCACTGGATGACTATATAGCTCATCAAATACGGGTTCATCAAGTGAATGAAGCGGTTGCACAAATTGTTAGAACTGGACGACCCTATCCGGGCTGGTATGACCAAATCGGTTACCCGCCGGGATATACGATCCCTAAGTTCCACGTATATAAAGGGACAGGGAATCCGCATCAGCATGTCGCTCAATTCAGGGCCTTATGCGGCAATACTGGAGGCGATGACAAATTGTTGCTTCGCCAATTCGTCGGCAGCTTAGCAGAAACAGCCTTGAATGGTATTCGGAGCTACCTAACGACTCTGTCAAAACATTTGCGGAGATAGAGCTATTGTTTACACAAAGATTCGCAAGTGCTAGCGGACGCACCCTGATAACAGTACTGATTAACGCCAGGATAAGACCAAGCGAAACGTGGGTCCAATACGCAACACGATGGCGGAAACTATGGTCGAAATGCGAACAACGTATAGAAGAGGCACCGGCGGTAGGCATGTTCGTGGGCACTCTTGATCCGCAAGCGACCATCTCGCAATTCATGATGTTCTTCAGGCCGACCACCTTCCAGCCTTGATCGAAAAGCTAGCCCAGATGGACCAAATGGGCCATACGTCATCTCCTCCAAAACTCGACTCTCGAAATGAGAAGAAAGGAAAAGCGATCGTTGTTGCCAATACTCAACAACAGCCGAGCAAATCAAAGCCGATTGCTCGCCAAAACAACGTGCGTCCACGCCCACCCCTCGAGGAGAGACTGGGACGTCCTTACTCGTTTCCTCAGAATAAAACAAGAAAACTGTTCGAGCTGGCCACGCGCAACGGACTCATCAATCTGCCGAGTCCAAAACGTCTGTTACAGCCAGGCGATCTCAATAATCCCGATTATTGCCCTTACCATCAAACGGTAAGTCACCCGATCGAGGATTGTTTCGTCTTTAAGGGATGGATCGAGGATCAGTACCTACAAGGCAAGTTCGCACTGTCTGAAAACTGGAAGGTAAACCTACCACAGCTGCACACTCCAAAGAAGACGGACACGATGGGGGCAGCTTGTTCTTTTGTCGAGGATGAAGACAATGGAGAAGACTCATCAGATGAATCCGAAGATTACGTAGCGACTTGTCATGTGATCTCTCACTCATTGGCGGATGATGAAGAGGCTCCTTGCTCCGAGAAACCGAGAGCGAACACTGAACCAGAAATTCTGCGGCCGTTAGATGAGTTGATCGATGCCTTCCTGAATGAGATTCGTCTGAAAGTTAAAGCCAATCAAGAGCGTGTGATGGCCATACTGGAAGGAGCTAAACACCGACTACTAGACCAAAGAGTCGAGGCACTTCCGTCAAATCAAAAGTCATCCACTGCGGATAAAAACAAATTCAAGACGAGGAAAGGTTCACCAAAGCCCTATCAGTGGGAATGAAGCTACCGCCCTCTGAAGAAAATACTCCCGGTGGAGTAGAGATGCATCCTAACTTCTGCTTATATCATTAGAAGATCATACATCCTACCGAAGACTGCGACTCCTTTAAGTGTTGGTGGCAAGGATATATCGCTCAAAAGCAACACTTCAACAGGACAAAGTGTGAAGCTCATGGACATCAGAAAAATGTGATAGATGAGCGCAAAAGAGCCGCCGCCGACTGTCATATAGCCGACTCCAAGGGATCGCAAATTATCACCTTTGAAAGCGACTCTGACGAGGAAGATGTCCTCAACCCTCTCCTCAAGGAATCCATTTCAAAGATGAAAGGATTGAGAAGTTGCGAGAACGTTCAGCCGTGTAATCGCACGCTGCTCGGGAAAAATCTCGGCCCTGCAAACAAGGGATCGAGCAAAAAGAATAAAGGGAAGGGAAAAACAGCCTTCGTAGCCAATACTCAACAGCAATCGAGTGGTCCTAGACCGGTTGTTTGCCGAAACAACAAGCAGCAACCCCTCCAGGAAAAGTTGAAACGTCCTTACTCGTTTCCGCAAGATAAAATAAGGTGACTGTTCGAGCTGGCAGTGCGCGACAGACTCATCAATCTGCCGAGTCCAAAACATCCGTTGCGGCCAGGCGATGTTAATAATCCTAATTATTACCCTTACCACCAAACAGTAGGTCACCTGATCAAGGATTGCTACATCTTCAAAAACTGGGTTGAAGACCAATACCAACAGTGCAAGTTCGCGCTGTCTGAAAACTGGAAGGTGAGCCTGCCACAACCGCATGCTCCGAGAAAGATGGATACGCCGGGGGCATCATGCTCAGTCATAGAGAAAACCCCATAGACCGAAAAGTCAATAAACTAGATATTCACCTCAAATACGGCGGCGGCGGACCGAAACGTCCTTAAACTAATGATGGACCGCAATGTCCTAAAACATGCAAACGACCGAAACGTCTTTAAACTACTACCGCAGCATCCTCAGGCTGACGAGAATAAAAAAAGAAAGAAAATAAAAATAAACGGTATGTCCATAAGCAAAATGGGCACGGATGAAAACCCGAAAGGGCTCCGTGAGTAAAAACAGCAGGGCTACCGGCGAGTGTTTGTGAAAACCCGAAAGGGCGCGACCTCATTTCAAAAAAAAAAGAGAATAAAAAGAATATAAAAAAATATAAAAAAAAAAAGAACGGTATGTCCATAAGCAAAAAGGGCACGGATGAAAACCCGAGAGGGCTCCGTGAGTAAAAACAGCAGGACTACCGGCGAGTGTTTGTGAAAACCCGAAAGGGCGCAACCTGGTGAAAGGACACTTACAGGGTCCTCTCGACCTTATAAGGAGAAACCATCCGCGTGAGATCCTTACGACTCACAAAGGAGCAACACACTTAGGTATCCTCATGATTCCTAAGGAGAAAATACACCTGCGGGATCCTCACGACTCGTAAGGAGAACTCTCTTATGGGACCCTCACAGCTCATAAAATTTGAAAGTTTTAAGTTACAGAGACCTGAACCTAATCTTAAGCAACTGTCACAACCTTCCACTAATGCCCTACAAGCGGTGCAACACTGACCCTTGTATACAATCCACGGACGCGAATAAACATTTCCCTAACCAAGTCCCATCCATGACTAGGGATATGTGCATATGGTAAACAACCCTTATAAGTCCTCTCGACTGATAAGGAGAAAACCCTTTTGTAAGATCCTTACGACTTACAGGGGAACATACCCTTAGGAATCCTTATGATTCCTAAGGAGAAAACACACCTACGAGATCCTCACGGCTTGTAGAGAGAAATACCTTTGTGAGACCCTTACGGCTCATGAAGTCAAAAGCCTTAGTCGACAGGACCCTAACCCTGTTCGCTAAGCCGCCTTTGTTCGACATCAATGGAGGCAAATGATGGTTCGCTCCTGGCAATATCCCAGTTGTAGCGATGCTGATGCCTAAACCGGTATCAAATTCCAAGTCCTTTCATGGCAAATGATGATTCGCTCCTGGCAATATTTCAGTTGTAGCGATGCTGATGCTAGGATTGGCATCAAGATTCCAAGTTCTACACTCGCGATAAAAAATCTGCGAGCCACACATGCATACGAAATAGCCGAAATGATGGCGCAACTTGCAATAAAAAGCAGCAAATGAAAATGTATGCATGCAAAATAGCCGAAATGATGGGGCAACTTGCAATAAAAAGTAGCAAGTGAAAATGTATGCATGCAAAATAGCCGAAATGATGGGGCAACTTGCAATAAAAAGCAGCAAGTAAAAAAAATGTGCACACAAAATAGCCGAAATGATTGGGCAACTCGCAATAAAAAGCAGCGAGTAAATATAAAATAAACAGCCGAAATGATTGGGCACCGCGAAAAATAGATGAAATGATTGGGCAATCGCGACCTTCACGATATAAAGCTGAAATGATAGTGCATCGCGGAAATAAAATAATAATACAAAAGAAAAATGAATGAAACTTTTGCCCTACAGGTGAGATCACATCGATCCCTGTATACAATACAGGGGCACAAACAAAGAGGGAACCATACCTTCCCAACAGGCTTCATCAGAAAGCGAAGCCAAATCTCGACGGTTCATAGACAACCTAGAGACAATCTCGACATTTGTCGCAATATTGCAGACACAATGTCAACAAACGGAGCAAAAAGAAGATCCCTAGCTTCAGGGTCTCGACGTCGATATCGACAACTTAGAGATCACCAACGGCGTTTCTCCTCATTCCAACCAGATGCAGATACAACGCCAACAAAAGACCTCGTGGTCGAAACAAAGCGAAGCTACGGCAAAATCCCAGCTTCATCTCAACAATCGTCTCGATACAGCAGAAGAGATGTTAACAAAGGCGTTCCTTCGCAGTCCATAAAGATGCAGATACAACGCCAACGAAAGACCCCATGGTCGAAACAAAGCGGAGTGACAGCAAAATCCCAACTCCACCTCAGCATTCGTCTCGTTACAGCATACGCAATGTCAACAACGGCGTCTTTTCGCAGTCCAGCAGGATGTAGATGCAACGTCAACAAAGATCCCATGGTCAGTAAAGCGGAGTGACGGCAAAATCCCAGCTCCACCTCAACATTCGTCTCGTTACAGCAGACGCAATGTCAACAACAGTGTCCTTCCTCCAACAGGATTCGGACATGACAGAACAAACGAAACGAAGGCTAAATTCCTAGCTTCAAGGTCTTAACGGCGAGTCATATAAAGCCTGAAAGACAACTGGAGATCATCCCACACCAGTGCGGAATGGTCACCACTTCGACGTTCGTCTCGACACAGCAGACGCAACATCATCAAATAAAAGGAGCCACGGCAAAATCCCTAGTTCCAAACCTCGACGGTTCACTAACAACATAGAGACAACCGCGACGTTCGTCTCGATACAGCAGACGAGATGTCACCCCAGCGTTCTTCCTCCAGTAGGGTTCGGACGCGACAATCAAACAAAAGGAGCCACAGCAAAATCCCTAGTTCTAAACCTCGACGGTTCACTAACCACCTAGAGACAACAGCGAAGTTCGTCTCGATACAGCAGACGAAATGTCACCCCAGCGTTCTTCCTCCAGCAGGGATCAGACGCGACAATCAAACAAACGGAGCCACGGCAAAATCCCTAGTTCCAAACCTCGACGGTTCACCAGCAACGTAGAGACAACCGCGACATTCGTCTCGATACAGAAGACGCGATGCTAGCAAACGAAGCAAAGGCCAAATTCCTAGCTTCAGGGTCTTGACGGCAACTCACATAAAACCTGAAAGACTATCGGAGATCATCCCACACCAGCGCGAAGTGGTTATGACTCATCGGGGCTCTCCAAAATGAGCCTAACCTCAAGTAAAAAGCGGCATGGCAAAATTCCTAACGCTTGCTCTTCCGAGGGTCAAACTGCCAAGGAGGATTGCTTGAAGACGTCTTGTCCAGCCCCCGAAGGGATCAGAGATACGGTAGTCGCAAGGCTACTTGAACAGCGCGATTGCATATCGAGGAATATATCAGCTGATGCGACGGTACGACGGCCAAAACCCTAAGTACCACAGACCCTAACGGACTTCTGTCGTAAAGAGCAGAGGTTAACTGGGACGTTAGGATATTCTTGCGAGAAATGCTCGATTCATCTCGATTCGTAAGGAAATTGATGTCTTTGCGAGAACTTTTCGATTCGTCTCGACTCGTGAGGAAAAGCTTTAGGCAGCGAGGATTAAAAAAAACCTGTTTCCTAAGCACTGGGATCCTGCAAGTTGGCCCAAAACGGTCTCTTGCATACTATCCACGGGTCTCACTCTCCGAAGTCGAATCTCGACAAGGAGGGAAACAACCGCTTACGGGTCCTCTCGACTCGTAAGAGGGAAAATTCTCTTATAGGATCCTTACGACTTATAAGAGAAAACGCACTTAGGAATCCTCACGACTCCTAAAGAGAAAATACACCTATGTGATCCTCTCGATCCGTAAGGAGAAAAGTCTTTGTGAGACCCTCACGGTTCATAAAGTTGAAACGTCTTAGGCTACAAGGACCCTAAACTTGTCTCCTAAGCCCTCGATTCCATGGCTACCCATAACTTTGCACTACTTCACCCACGTACATACTTACGTGGGAAAAGTAGTGGGGGGCATTTGTTCCCGCCAAAATTTTGGCTCAAAACCCGCTCCTTATAAAATAATAACAATAAAAAGAAAAAGTAAATAAATAAATAAATAAATAAATAATAATAATAATAAAGGAGAAAATCTCCCTTTCAGAGCAAAGCTCTGTTCAAATTCCAAGGCGGGAGATGAAGCAACGCTTCTATTTCCCCCAATCAGAGCAAAACTCTGCTTTGAAATTAAAATGAAAACAAAAGAAGCAACGCTTCATCTGACTTGCGCTCTGCGCTGCGCGCCACGTGGCAGCGCAGTTGCGCTGCGCGACACGTGGCAGCGTAGTTGTGCTGCGCTCTGCGCTGCGCGACATGTGTCAAGCGCAGGTGCGTTTGCGCCAAACAGAATTAAAATTCCAGTAAGATCTTTCTGGTCTTGTTAAAACAAGAAAATTGTCTTCTGTAAAACAGAAGCCCTTGGATCAAAGATCCAACGGTGGGGAAAATTCCCCAAATCACTCAGAGAATGATCTCTTTAACAAATTTAACAAATTAATGGGCACTATATAAAGGCCCCTAGACCCCAATTCAAAACACATCAACATCAACATCAAAAACATCAACAGAGAGAGAACTCCTCTGAAGAAAATTTTGGAGAAGAACTTAAAAGGAGAAAAAGGTAAAAACCTTTATAAAAGAAGAATTTCTTCTAAATAGATCATTGATCTAAGAACAAGATCAATGATCTTCAATAAAAAAAATATATAATAATAACAGTGCCTTGCACTTTTTTATGAACCACTGGTTCTGGAATCTTTAAGGATTCTTTTCTTGAATCCAAAATTGGATCAAAAGATTAAAATAGTGCCCTGCACTTGAAAAATCTGCACTGTTGCGCTCTCGGATTGGCGCAAGCCACCAGAGAGCGCCACGTGTCAGCTTCAGAATGATCTGCACTATGCGCTATTAAAATAGAGCACTGCTCTCATGAATTGGCGCAACCCATTAGAGTGCGCCACGTGTCAGAAGCGCAACAGCGCAGCGCACTGCGCTTGCGGTCACCAGAGTGTGACACGTGTCACCTCCCATGGACTTGCGCCTTGCGCTCCTCAATCGGCGCAAAGCGCCTGACAAGCCACGTGGCACTCTGTCAGACTAATTAATGCAATGCATTACCAAGGGCAGAGCCCAATAAAGAAAGGTCTATCAGACCAAACAAAGTGCTATGCACTATTAAAAGGAATAAAGCCCAAAAAGATGTTGTGCATCATTTAAAAGGGGACAGAGCCCAAATCAAAATGGCTTAGCAGGCCAGACAAAATGCACTGCATCATTAAACAAAGGGCAAAGCCCAAGCCAAGGCCTAACAGGCCAACCACAAATAAAAATGTTGAATATCTTCAACTGGACTTAGCCCAATCATGGCCGTAAGTCCTCAAATTAAATTGACTGAGCACGGCTGCTCTCCTAAATCAATTTACATCCGGTTCAAGGGTACATCTCCGAACTCCTCTGACACATGTCGTTGTAATCCTTCAACGACGTCAGAGAGGTGACGGGTCCCGACGGCCACATATTAAATGGACCACCATGTCTTTAAACTGGCGATGGACCACCATGTCCCTAAACTGGAACATGGACCCCTATGTCCCTAAACTGGAAATGGACCACCATGTCCCTAAACTGGCAATGGACCGTAATATCTCTAAACTACCTATGGACCACTATGTCCCTAAACTGGAACAATAGAGCCCCCAAACGCTCTTTTGTTGGATCTAAACGATCCCGTTTAAGTTGATCTTAGCCTCAAATATGGTTAACGTATCCTTAAACATTCAAACAGACTTTAGTCCCAAATCGGACTACATATTCCCTAATCAACTTTGGTTCAAGGGTACATCTCCAAACTCCTCTGACACCTGTCGTTGTAATCCTTCAACGTCGTCAGAGAGGTGACGGGTCCCGACGGCCATACATGAAATGGACTACTATGTCCCTAAACTGGAACAATAGAGCCCCAAATGCTCTTTTGTCGGATCTAAACGATCCCGTTAAGTTGATCTTAGTCTCAAATTAGACTAACGTATCCTTAACAAACGTTTGAGTTGATCTTAGCCTCAAATATGGCTTACGTATCCTCAAACCAAAACCCCAACCCCAAATCTAAGAAAACACGTATTTGGACTAATCCACGTCCTACGGGCGACGGCATAACTTTGTCTCCGTATACAATCCACGGGCATCCATAAACAAAACAAACACACACGACACGAAGTGAAATTTCTGGAGAAGGAGAAAGTGGTTACCGCGATGCGGTAGTGTAATTAACTGCAGGTGCTTGCGCCTGTAGGGAAGAGCGTCCCCACAATCAAAAACCCCTCAAGGGAGGGGAAATCTGACGAAGTCTGCTACATCGGCCGCATTCGTCTAACCTCCGATACACGGTGCCATAAATCAACTTGGCATCTTCGGAGAGGTAGACGGATAAAACCAATTAGCATCTGCCCCGAATCTCAGGCAAGACGTCTTCACGTCGTCTCGACCGTCTTTCGGAGGGGAACACCCATTCTTTTGATCTTCAGTTTCATCTTTGGCCCGGCTTAATGAGAACCGCAAGGTCTATCGTGAGTTTCTTGGACGACTCTCTTTGCTTCTTCCGGTCCCAGGCATCTCAGCTACAGAGAGTCGAACGATCTCTTATATAGAGTATCATTGACGAAGACGAAAGACAGAGCTCGTTTCATGAGGTGATGTCTTAGGGATGCATCTTCCTATGTTTGACGGGATTTGAAGTAGTCTATAAAGACTTCTCTCCAATCCTTAGCCTTTTCTTGGTCCTCTATTTGTAGGGCTGTTTTCTTGGTCTCTTCCTTTTCTTTATATGACTCCAGGGGTATTTCTGCCGGTGTGAGGACCTGACGGCTTTGTACAATGATCCTCACGTCATCAAAGTTTTCATCAGCCAGTTCTTAAGCAAGTTTGGCTAATGCGTCCACTTTGCAATTTTCTGTATGCAGTATGCTTTCTAGGGCGTAGGAGGGAATTTGAGTCAGCAGTTACTGTACTCTTTCGCCGTATTTCACCAACTCTGGTTTGCACATTTGATAGTCACTGTTTACTTAACTAACGACCAGCTGGGAGTCTCCGTATATGAGGAGGTCTTCGATTCCCATGTCGAGAGCAATTTCAAGACCGGCTATCAAAGCCTCATATTCCGCTTCATTATTTGTCTTCGGCTCTGTTAGGGAAAAGGTAAAGTGCATTATCCCTCCTTGCGGAGTCACGAAGATAAGGCCTACCCCCGATTTGATTATAGGGGTGTTGTGTTGTCGCTTCTTTATGGAAGATGCTCCATCGAAATAGAGTTCCTATCGGGTATCACTCCCTCCTTTCTCCCCGTCGATCGTGTCAAACGCGTGTTCGTATGGCAATTCGCAGTTTAAGGGTGAATCAGCAGGTATCGGATGCTCAGTGAGGAAGTCGGCGATGGCCTGGCCTCACTGCCTTAAGCGGTCGGTATGTTATCGAAAATTCCATTAAAAGTAGGGCCCATTTAGCGAGCCGCCCCGTTAGTATGGCTCTTGACATTAAATACTTGAGAGGATCCACTTTTGATATGAGATGGACCTCATGCGCTAACGCATAGTGTCTGAGCTTCATTATCGTGAAGATTAACGCCAGGCAGTGTTTTTCGATAGGGGGTAGTTGTTTTCTGCCCCCAGGAGAACTCGACTCAAATAGTAGAGGGCTCTCTCATTCCCTTGGCGGTTCTCCTGTGCCCATAACACGCCTAAAGAACCTTCAAGGGTTGTTGTGTACAGGATGAGGGGCTTTCCTTTGACTGAAGCGATCAGTACCGGCGGATTCTACAGGTATTGCTTGATTTTGTCCAGAGCACTTTGGCATTTGCGATCCCAGACGAACGGGGTCCCCTTCTTCATTAAATGGCTGTAAGGGTAGTACTTGCCGGAGAGATTGGCTATGAATCGTCGGACATATGCGAGCTTTCCTTAGAGAGATCACAGTTGCTTGAGAGTTCTTGGCAGAGGAATTTCCATAATCGTCTTGATCTTTGACGGGTCTATTTCGATACCCCGGTGTCATACGATGAATTCTAGGAATTTGCCCGAGGAAACTCCGAACGCGCATTTGAGAGGGTTCATCTTCAGGTTGTATTTCTGAAGCCGTTGGAACACTATCTTCAGATACTCCCAATGCTCCTCGTGCAATTTGCTTTTCACCACGAGGTCATCAATATAGCATTCGACGATTTCATGTATGAGATCATCGAAAATCTTCGTCATGGCCCTCTGATAGGTAGCGCCGGCATTCTTCAGACCGAAAGGCATCACTTTGTAGCAGAATATGCCCAAAGGAGTCCGGAAAGTGGTATGCTTCTGGTCTTCAAAATGCATCTTTATTTGAATGTACCCTGATGAGCCGTCCATAAAGGAGAAGACTTCGTGAGTGGACGTCTTGTCTATCATCAGCTCGGTAACCGGTACGGGAAAATCATCCTTCGGACAAGCTTTGTTGAGGTCCTGAAAGTCTACGTAGATGCGCACCGTCCCATTTTTCTTCATCACTGGAACAATGTTGGCGATCCAGTCGGGGTATTGAACTTCTTGGAGGAAGCCGGAGTCGATTAGCTTCTTAACTTCGGCGTTGATGCTCATTTCAAGTTTGAGCCGCATTCTTCTTGGTGCTTGTTTAACTGGCTTAACGTCCGGAGATATCGCCAATTTATGCACAGCTATTTCCGGATCTAGCCCCGGCATCTCGGAATAGTTCCATGTGAAGCAGTCCTTATTCTGCATGAGCACGTCTTTTAGCATAGCCACCTGTTCTTTAGACAGCAGCTCGCTGACGAACGTAGGCCGCGGGTCGTTTGCCGTCCCCAAGTCGATTTTCCTTAGGTTGTCTGCTGTAGTGTGTATTTCATCTTCCAACTCTTTTAGCACTGGTGGAAATTCTGAGATCAATTCCTCTTCATCCTCGTTTTTGAAGCACCAGGAGAGGTCATCCATATTCTCGTGCTCTTCTTCTTCTGATAGCGTTATCACGTGACAGGTACAAGATCGTTTCCAAGACCGATATTGATCTTGTTCTACTCTTGCTATATACGTTACTTTTGGCACATGCTTTTGCGGTGGGGCTACCCTCCAATTGTCGGACAGAGCGAATCTGCCGAGTTGATATTGGTCTTCGACCCAGTTTTTGAAGGTGAAGCAGTCTTCAAGAAGATGTCCTATCGCTCTGTAATAGGAGCAATAATCCGGGTGGTGAACCTTATTTGCTTGATCGGGGTGCCGAGACTCCGGATGTGTCATCATCCAATGTTTCATGACAAGGTCAAAGATTCTCCTTGTCTTGTCTTGAGGGAAAGAATATGCTCGACCCATCTTTTTCATAAGAGACTAATTCCGACTGACCTTTTCTCAATCGCGTGGCCTTTTGGATCCGTTTTATCGTTGCCGAACGTTTTTTCCGTTCTTTAACTTGTTTTTGCCTCTGCGTCGGGCCTTTTTCTTATCTTGGAAATGCATGGCGGGCTGACGGCGAAGGGCATTGTCATACTCCGTAGCATGCTGAAGGAGACGTTGCGTCTTGACTTTCTCGTAAATGGCCATTTCGCGGCTATGATCGTTCTGAACCTTTTAACTCACTTCCCGTACTAGCTTGTCCATCTGTTCTTCAAACGATGGACTCGGCATTTTTATGACGGGACTTCATTCTGGTTCAGCGTTAGCGTCTTTTAAAAGAGCATCATTTTCTTCATCAAGGTCCTTAATGACATGGCAGCCATGGAACTGCTCCCGTTTCTTGGACTGAATATATCCAAGCCCAATCGCTTCCATTGTTCCGTTGGGCAATTTTTGCTGAGTTCTAGGGACGTTCCAAATCCTGTTGTAGAATTGGGCTTGTCGCGCGGTTTGCTTAAAGGGTACGCCTTGACATCTTAATAACCTTTTCAATCCTTCTGCGTAGTACCTGGGCAGACGGATTGGTTGGAGCCTGTCAAGAGCAGCTTCGGCACCACGCCAGACTTCCCTTTCGACTTTGGTTTTCCCGGATCAATAGAATAGGATCGCCTTTTCACCTCTTCGCCTGGGAGGGACGTAGAATGTCTGTAGCTTTTGCACACTATATGTCTCGAGCGCATCAAGCTCTCTGTAGTGTAGTCACGGAACCATGGCGATTTGCAAACTCTGATCATCTCCAGTAAGGGTCTACATTGATGAACGGACCGAGAACACTACATTGACTTCGTCTTTAGAGTCACTGCCAAATACCAGAATAGGGGTAGATGGTCCCGGCCTGTTGCATTGGGGCGGCCCCGAATAAAATATCTCTTCTTCCTCCTCAGTATCGCTCCCAAAGACCGGGATAGTGGTGATAGCTTTTTGCTTGTTCTCCGGTTTATGGTATCTTTCCGTATCTTCAAAGTCTGGCAGGAAATACTTTGCATCCTCGTACTTTCGGACTTCATTTATGGAAAATGGATTCAGTTCCCCCGTCACTGTATACTCGAGACCATCTTTAAAATACTTCATACATTGATGATGTGTAGAAGGGATGATATTATATTCGTGTAACCAATGTCTGCCGAGCAAAGCGTTGTAGCAGGTCTTGGCGTCAATGACTGTAACACCCTAGTTCATTTATACCAATTCCAGTTCACGTATTTCTTTATTTATGGTATTTTCCTGATTTACTGTGTTTTGGGTGCAAATAATATATCTGACATCTGTATTAGCATCCGACCGGACCCGCATGCTTGAAATCTGTCTTGATTCATGTCTATAATTTATCCTGACTTGTTACGTAGACTTATGCACTTTCACGTATACTGCATACTGGTATTTTATCTGGCATTTACATTTTAAGTCACATAAAATATTTTAGAAATACATTGCATGGCCTACATGATACCCCTGACCCTGTGGTAGCATCCACGCATCTTTTTCTCGTCCCGTTCAGTGAAACGGACTTGTTTGGATGGCTACGCGCACGTGCGTGCATCCGTTCTTGGGGGTATGAATTTTCGTTACCCGGACATTCTTTTTTAGATTGGTCGTCGCATATATTTTTCGTATTTTAAAACTGAAATTTTAAACCCGACTCGGGCATGTTTTGGAATAAATTTGTATTTACCAGAAAATCCAATTTTATTTCATTTAATATCTTTATTAAAAAAATTAACACAGTTAAAATTTATTTAACTAACAAAATTTTATTAAATTAAAATCCTAACGTTTTTAACAACTCTCTCTCTTTCTTTCTGTCAGTCTCTCACTCACTCTCTTTCTCTTTCCTCTCTCTCACGCAGACTCCACACTCACTCTCTCTTTCTTTCTCTTTCTCACTCTCTTTGTCTCTCCCCCTCGCCCAGTCTCTCTCTCTCCTTTCTCTCTCCTCTCACGCCCTCTCTCTCACATCTCGCGGGTACTGTGCACTTCTCGAGTGCGGTCACCGCCCGACGCGATCTCGTCACCTCCCTCCTATTTTTCTCTCCTCTTCTTCCTTTAAAACCCCGAGCACCTCACGAGGAAAACCCACAGCTCCTCAACCCTAACCCTAAAACTCCTCACTGCCTCATTACCCTCGACCTCAACCGAGCCCCATCTCCTCCTCCTCCTCCTCGTCATCTCCTTCTTCTCCTTCCTCCTTTCCCGAGCTCACCATGCACCCTCAACCCAACTGAACTCATCGTCGCCACCCTCACCTCATCGCCGACGATCACCTCACCTCGCCGTCACCACCACCATCTCCTCCTCTCCATATCCTTCTTCCCTCTTCTCCTTCCTACACCAAGTTCCCTGCACCCGACCCCAGCCTGCACCAACACCCGAGCCCAAACCCTAACTCCTCAAAGCCAAACCCTAGTCTCGTCGGAGCTCCGTTGATCTCGTCGTCGCCCTCACCTCGTCTCCCTGACCCTGTGCATAACCCCAGTGAGCACAACCCTTCTCCTTTCTTCTTCTTCCTCTTCTTCTTTTCTTTTCTTTTCTTTATTTTCTTGAATCTTGTTTTAGCGTCGTCGGAGTCGCGTCGTTGCCGTTCCAGACGACCCAGTAGACGTACCTTACCTGCGTGATCAACCTCTTGCATTGCTTGGACCCGTCCCGTGTACCGTGCGTGCGTTGCGACGTTTTACCGACGTCGGACGTGCTGTGCGTATCCGTATCGTGATCCATCGAGGCAAGTTAATCTTGCTACATGTTATACTACAATATACTACACCCATTTGAATAATAGTGTCACGCCCCGCTTCCCAGTGTACGGCGAAGGGGACGCGACGAGGCCCGCTACGTATATACTCAGAAGTACATACGCTAAGCATATCTAAGCAATAATAAATACACAAGAGACAAGATTTAAAAGAACAGCAACTTTTATTTATTAACATTCTTTGTACAATGCATGAAAGGAAATACAACTGGAATAAAAGATGCCTAAACAGTGGCATAACAGGAAATGAAAAGTACTGAAAAGAAAAGTGTACAATGGAACTACTGTGCAGGGTCTTCAGTAAACTGCTCCAAGTTTTCTTGCGATGGCTCAACTTCTGCCGGGTCCAAACCACCTGACGACATTCAAAGAAGAGAGGAACAGAATGTCGTCAGCGAACAAATCGCTCGGTAAGTCCCAAAGGTAAGAGGAGAATAGATAGAGAGTAAGAGAGAGAGAGAGAGTGGCTGTTATAGTTGTATTACATTGTTATATTATTGTAGTATTGTGTTAACGCTGTTGTTGTAGCTTGGTACAGAAGGATGCCAGTGTATACGAGAGGGGTCTCAGTATGCTAGAGACCAGGGCAAATGGAAGTACAAGGCTCCGTTATACAACCCGGAACAACAGCAATTGGATTCAGGTTAGGTGTCTTAATCTTACCGTCTCGTGCCACCTTTAACACCTTCCGTACCAATCTACCCCTTAAACCCCGCGATGTCTTGTTTGTATTGTTATCTTGTAAATTGTGTTGGTTGTATGATTGATTGACTGACTGACCGAAACCATGATATCAGGAAACGGTTATAACCGTAGAGTCATGTAAATGGAATACTGGGAGTCATTTAGAAGGAATATATCCATGGTTCGGTTCAGCCAGATTGTATAAACTGGTAATTGTATTCATGGATTTATGTATTCATATTGACTTGGAAACTTGTAGATTATGGATTGACTTGAATCATATTCAAGTCAGATTAATCAGACTCAAACCCGAGTCAGACAATCAGAAATGTGAATCGAAGTCTTATAACTGCTAGGGTCCTTAGGGTGATTTATAAAACTTGAGGGAGTTTTATGGAAAAATACTTTTATATACTTTTCAAAATACACCTCAAGTATTTATTGTTCGTCTTTAGAGTTGTAATGAGGGTGGATTTTATATTGTGACATTTCTATTGAGAATATCCTAGTTTTATGTATTTATCTGTAATATTGATTATTTGAAGTTCATGGTATTTTAGTGTAACCTTTATTCTTTTGTGATTTTTAGAAAAATGTGGAAAATTTATATTATAATAAAATAAATATTTAAATGATAAATATACCTATGTTTATACAAAAATAATTTTAATAAATATTTTATATTCCAAAATTCTCATTTTCTTAAGATGTCGTATTTTAAACCTTTCGAGACCGAATGCTCCTTGCGGAGGTCTGAATCTCGCACTACTAGCCCGAGGGTGCGCGATAAACCGCACGATCCCGAACGAGTTCCCCAAAGATGGGTTGTAGCGGCGCTTTGCAAAGATTGTAAAACACTAATCTTTTAGAAAACGGTTTTATAAAATAATAGGTATTTATTCGCAAAGTGTAGTTTTCCGTATTTTAGATTCTAGGGTTTCCTAAGCCAACTAGCCTATTTCTAAATGGTCTAAACGACAAGTCGTTAGAAGCCTCAAATCGCCTCTTCACCGCCAATTGTGGCCAGGTAAGTACAAGTGAGAAGGGAGGGATCCGCTCACGAATCGTGAGGCGGGCCTTTTAAAGTTACCCAAGCTCACTTGCCTAGCCTAGACACCACAAAGTCAGTTTAGATAAACGATCGATGTCCACAACTTATCGTATTTTCCTAGTAAGAAGTATTTATTTAAAAATGTAACAAATCTAAACCTCTAAGAATGGTTTTATGAAGATTATAGTATTTTACTGAAAATTTCGTTTTATCGTATTCTAAATTTTTATGATATCATTTTAGGGTTTGTATTTGCGTGTGTGTGGAGGTAGGTCATTACCTCGTGCTCTATTTTAAATGTATATTAAGATTAAGGGTTAAATGTGAAATTGTAACATGATGGTATTAAAGTGTAAAAATACGGTAAATTGAAAAGGTTATCATTTCATGTGTGAAAACTTATTCAAATTGACTTTTACAAATTTAATGGTCAAGATAGAGATGTTTAGGAATGATACAGTTGATTAGAAGAAGAAAAATAAATATTATGGTATTAATGTGAAAAGAATACGATATTACAAAAAAACTATCATTTCATGTGAGAAACTGTCTAAATTAATTTTTATGTGATTAATAGTCATCATGAATATGTTTAGGTATTATGGAATTGGTGACAAGTGAGATTTTGTAGAAAAAACCGAATCGGAAATCGGTTTGTTCCGATTTCCGTCGGGTTTCAAAAGTTCGTATTTTTGAGAAGTAGAAAGAAGAAAAGAACGTGACTTACAGGCTTCGATCTATACTAAAGAGTATAGAGGAACTAGGGAAAAGGCCGAGGTGTTGTTTCGTCGCCGGTTGTTTCAAAGAACGTCGCCGGAAATCCGTCAGCGCTTCGCCGTAAACTCGGTTTCAAAGCACACCCTTCTTGTGAAAATTTCAAGAGAGTAAACCTAGTATTTTGGGATGAGAGGGTAGAGGGTAGGGGGTCTATTTATAAGGTAGATAGGGTAGGGTAGGTGAAAGGTTTTTATTTTTAAAAAAAATTGTAAAAATTAAAGAAAAAAGCATTAAAATTTGTATTAAATTGATTGTATTTAACATTTGGGAATCGATCAATTAAATTGGAGTTAACAGGGGAGTTGGGAATACGAAAAGACAACTTTTTGGTTTTGGGAGCTCGGCCGTCCGACCGAGTCCGGCCGGCGGCGCCGGCCGAGTCCGGCGACCGTCGGGTGCGGGGTTCTCTGACGTAGACTTTGGTATATTTGGTTTTTTAGGGTTCAGTTCATCTTTTGGGAGTTATGGCATGTGGACTGTTGGGCTTCCAAGAATTTTAAAAGAAAAATAATCTAAAAATAATGTGGGGCATGGGATTCGAACTCTGGTGGCTTGGTTCAGCAGTGCAAGGTGTTACCAATGAGCTACAAGTTTCTTCTTGTAATTATTGTGTTATTTAATTACTTAAAATGATAGCAGCAAGAGTAAATACTCCAAGTATACATTAAATTTTA
Organism: Agapanthus africanus; assembly: GCA_030015575.1. Classification (NCBI taxonomy): domain Eukaryota; kingdom Viridiplantae; phylum Streptophyta; class Magnoliopsida; order Asparagales; family Amaryllidaceae; genus Agapanthus; species Agapanthus africanus. The sequence goes on along the minus strand of CM057342.1, from coordinate 96,500,910 downwards.
AAGTAATTTCTTGTACACTAAAAATGGAGTTATTGCATTCTTGTAGCCTGTAATTAAAAACAAAAATAATTACCTAAATCTTTTGCTCAGGCTAAAATACCCCTTTGTGGATTTTTGAAAAAAATATTTGAAAAATTTTGTATAGGAAAAAGTGTATAAGAAAATTAGGGTTGTTACAAATAGTATTACATATTGTTTAGTTATGCATCCATATTACAATTTTACAGTTTTTGGATACCCGTTTGCATCCATATCATTAAAAATATATATAACTGCATTTATAGATCACATTAATTCATATTATTGTTATATTAACACCCCATGATAGATAATGTGCATCTCACTTAGTTTTGGAACTGTAAATGTAACCCTGATCGATATTTGTGCATCCATACCATTAATTATATATCTATTTGCATTCCATATCACGTTATTTCATATTACTGCTACATTAACACCCCATGCTAGAAAATGTGCATCCTACATAGTAATCGAGCTATAGTTGCAATCCTTAATAGTTATTCGTGTATCCATATTTTATTGTGTACGCATACCATTAATTCTTTATATCCTGTTGCATGCCATGTCGTATTAATTCATAAAATTGTTACAGTAATACCCCATGCTTGATAATGTGCATCCTACATAGTCATGATGTAACCCCTGACAAAATATTTGTGCATCCATGCTTTTACCGTGCATCCGTACTTGCTACAGTTTTATTATGAGCATCCGCTTGATACCTGTGCACTACCTGTTATAACCTGATATATCACTGCTTGACTTGATATCTGATCTTGTTACTAATGCCGACAATCTTGACCTGTTGTCCCTACAGACATATCCTGTTGTCTATTTAGACAAACATGTACTTTCTTGATCATGTGTTGGCATTAGCTCCAGATTTATCAATACCTGACTTGAACACATAACCTTGGGGGTATGGGGAAATCAAAAGTGTAAACTAAAGTGTAGCTTACAAGGGTATTACTTGATCCGTGGTCCCGGGGGATAACGGGACAGAGTCATTCATAACTTCCACTACCTGATCCGTGGTCCCGGGGGATAACGGGACATATCCTTTGAGCTACATGGAGGATTACATTAATTGATTTCAAACAACTTTAGAATAGATAACCCAGTAGCACAGTTTAGATTGATCACTGCACGTCACATATATTGATACATTTCACTGTTCTATATCCGTGTTTACTTATTACATTCATGTTACTGTTTAGTATTCATGCCTGCATATCTCGTGTATCCTGTCCATTTATTATTTGTTGATATTATGACGCACTGACGTCTGGGTTTTGCATGGTCCAGATCCTCTATCTCTGGCGCAGGCAGTTCAGGAGTATTTTGACCAACAAGCTGAGCAGTGAAGATCATGTTAGCTGCTAGTTAGTTTAGTTTTGATTTCATATTTTCATTCCTGATGTGAGCCCGTATTATGGGAAGTACTCTCCAGATTGTCATTGTTACTTGAATTTATTGCTTCCGCATATTATTTCTTGACTCGTTATTTCTGGCTCATGGACATGTACTAGATAGTTTCTTTTATTTTCTTGTTCTTGATATTTATAGACAGCCGTAATGTGACTGTGGAGGGATATTTCTTAGCCACAGGTAGCATGGTTGGCTCTGTCACGTGCTGATCTTAGCGCACTCTGGGAAGCAGGGCGTGACAATGACATGAAAGTTGATATCAGTGACGAGCAGCCCAAAGCGTAACGTCGGAATCACAGACCTGAGTGTCCGTGATGACTGGGAGTCGAATCCAGAGATGGTGATTTTATCCCGAGCGAGGTACTGAACGCTCATGCAGATTTCTTTGAACACCCTCACATTTAGGAGGTTGACAGAGGACCCGTTATCAATTAAGATCTTCCTTATCTTAATGTCATGGCAGTATCCAGTGACATACAGGGGACGGTTTTGCTCAAACGTTCCGAGGAGGAGATCTTCATCGCCGAAAGTGATGTCAGCTGTATGCACTTTTTCCGGCCCGTCTTTCATCTTTTCTCCGGCAAGGAAAGCTTGGAATTGGTCGGGCACTTGTAGTGCCTTGATCAGAGAATCTCTCGCCTCTTTAGATAGTAGAAGGGCATCCAGAATGCTTAGCTGGGAGGATATCTTTCTTAGTTGTGCCAGAACGTTGTAATTCACTTTGCTTTTCTTGGGCGGGTCCTTGGCTGTCAGCTCTTCGGCGACTCAATCATTGAGGGCGATATTCTCAGGGAATTTTTCCTTCCCCTTATCTTTTTTATTCGATCACTTATTTGTAGGCCCAAGATTCTTTTCGGGCAACGCACGGTTGCGCAGCTGAATATTCTCACAGTTCTTCATTTCTTTCTCTTTTCCTGAGGTGAATTCTTTGAAGAGAGGGCCGAAGGCTATTTCTTCATCAGAATCACTTCCGAAGGTGAGAACTTGCGATCTCCTGGAATCCACCATGTGACAGTTGTCGGCAGTTCTTTTGCGCTCATCTGTCGTGCTTCTCTGTTCCCGACGAGCTTTGCGCTTCAATCGCTTGAAATGTTGTCGTTGTGCAACGTATCCCTGCCACCATTTCTTGAAGGTGTTGCACCCTTCGGTAGGATGTGTAATCCTCCGATGGTATAAGCAGTAGCTAAGATGCCCATCCTCTTCGTCAAGGCGTATGCTGCCAGGAGTATTTCTTTTAAAAGGTGGCAGCTTCATTCCCATCGACAGGGCTTTAGCGAACCGTTTCCTCGTCTTAAGCCTGCTTCTGTCTGCCGCGGGCGTGTTTCGATCTGGTTGGAGTGCTTCAACCTTTTCATCTTGTCGCCGACGTTTGGCTTTTTCGAATATGGCCATTTCACGCTCTTGATCAGCTTTGCTCCTCTGACGGGCCTCATTCAGCAACATGTCAATCATCTCGTCTGACGGTTCCAAGAGTTCTGGTTCTGGATCTGCCCCCAGTTTCTCTGCATCAGGAGCTCCTTTGCCCTTTATTGACGAGTGAGAGATCATGTGGCAACTCGCCACATAATCTTCGGGCTCTTCTGAAGAATCGTCTCCTTCATCAGCGTCATAGTCTTTATGCTCAAGAACATGCTTGAGGAATTCGTCCAATGTAATTAGGGTCCGTGCCCTCTATTTATATTCTTCCAGTGCATCGATATATTTCTGCAACCTTGTACGGTTGTCGTCGGGTTGGACTGGCTTCTTAGCCTTCTTCTTTTTCTTTGAAGACTTCGGAGGCTTGGCCTGAGGGTTTTGTCCACCGTCACTAACTTTCAGCGTTCGGCGCGGCTTCAGTATCCCCTCAATAATCTCAGGCTCCAACGGGCTCTTCCACCTAATCGCCGGACATGCTTGAAGGTCCTTTAGCATTCTTTTAGTTTTAGCTGAAAGGGCCACCTCCCATGGGTCTTCCTCTATAAGGGAGCATGATGCCCCCGGCGTATCCACCTCTTTAGGAGCATTCGGTTATGGCGAGTTCACCCTCCAGTTTTCGGACAGCGCGAACTTGCCCTGTTGGTACTGGTCTTCGATCCAACTTTTGAAGATGTAACAATCTTCGATTGGGTGACCCAATATTCGGTGGTAAGGATAGTAATTGGGGTTGTTAACGTCGCCTGATTGCGTTGGGCATCTTGGCTCTGGCAGAGTGATGAGTCTGTTGCGCAGCGCTAGCTCGAATTATCTCTTCGTCTTATCCCGAGGGAACGAGTAAGGGCGTCTCATCTTTTCTCCGAGTGATCATTGTTTATCGTTTTGGCGAGCAGCTGGTTTCGGATCACTCTGCTGCTGCTGAGCGTTGGCGACGAAGGTAGCTTTCCCTTTACCCTTTTCATTTCGAAGCTCCATTTTCGAGGAGGGCGGTCTATTGCCCATCTGGTCCATTTGGGCCAGCTTGTCGATCAAGGCTTGGAAGGTGGTCGGCTTGAAGAACATCATGAATTGGGATATAGTTGCCTGCGGATCCAGGGTCCCCACGAACATGCCCACGGCAGGAGCTTCTTCTATGCGTTGTTCGCATCTCGACCATAGGTTCCGCCACCGAATTGCATACTGAACCCATGTCTCCCCTGGCTTCACCCTGGCATTGATCAATGCCGTGATTGGAGTGCGTTCGCTGGCACTTGAGAAACGCTGGGTGAACAGCAACTCCATTTTTTTGAATGTTTTGATGGAGTCATTCGGAAGTTCCGAGTACCATTCAAATACCGTCTCCGCTAAGCTGCCGACGACTTGTCGAAGCAGTAGTTTGTCGTCACCTCCAATATTGCCACAGAGAGCCCTGAACTGAGTGGCGTGCTGATGGGGGTTGCCTGTCCCTTTATACACGTGAAATTTAGGGATCGTATATCCAGACAGGTACTTAATTTGATCGTACCAGCTTGGATAGGGTCGCCCAGTTCTGAGGACTTGGGCAGTGGCTTCGCTTGCCTGATGAGCTCGTATTTGTTGAGCTATGTAGTCATCAAGCACGGCTTTCGAGATCGTCTCCTCCTTGGATGATGATAAAGCCGGAAGAGGGTTTGATGTTTCCCCTCTGTCGTCTTCAATGATTATTGGGGGATCTTCGGCTGGAGGGTCCGGCTGGATCATCATCCCCACCATATCTTGGAACAGGAGCGCCATTTGTTTTATGTTAGCCGCTTATTCCGCGGCTTCTTTATCTTTCTTTTCGAGCATTCTTCGAAAGAACTCGGCGTCGGTTTCCTGCTCCTGGCGTTGATCTGATGATACTTCCGGGCTTTCTTTCTGCCCGGTAAGTGCGGCCATCTTCGTCAGCATCTCCTGGAGTTTCTGTTGTTGCTCTTGAGCCCTAGTTACTGATCGTGTAAGTGGTCGATGACCTCCATAAGCATGGCTTTCCTCTTTTCCGAAATCCATGTAGACGGTGTGCACCACCATACCCCCAGACTTGGGGCGTTTAGGTTCAGTGTCCCTGAGATTTGCCGTAGACACGGGGATCTTCTCCGACCTTCTCCTTTTATGAACGGTCGAAGTTGAGGGGGCTGCTGCAGCCGATGCTTTCCATAGTACGACGGCGGTGAGATGGTCCTCCTCTTGCCGAACCTTCATTTTCTTCAGTCGGCGGGAGTAGTCTTTGTCGATTACAGAGTCTTGGACTCTTCGCCAGACCCTGTGGATTTTGGAGGACAGCCGCTGAGAAGGCTGCTCCGGCTTCGCCTTAATAACATTTTCAGCGGGTGGAGGAGACCTTTTTAGTATGTCAGTTGGAGAGTTCTTGCGCACCCTCCTGAGCGGCTCAAAGCTGTTTCCAGTTGGAACAGCAGCATCAACTTCTACCGTTGGAGATGGTAAGGTAAGTCCGGAAGGGAAACTGCCCCCAGCTTTCCTCACTCGGCGCCAGTGGCGACGTCGAGCACGTCTTGCAGATGGTATTGGCTTGGTTATGGGGGTGGTTTCATCATGCCCCCTGTTCTGGTGAAGGGTTGCTGTTGGTGCCAGCCTATCGAAGACTGATGTCCGCTAAGAAGAAACATCCAACATGTCGAAGACTGATCTTTAGGCAGGGGAAGCAGCCTTGGTGACTTCGCCTGAAGCGGGAGTTGGAACGGACAGTCTTGTGAAGATCGATCCTGTAAAGGGGGAAGCTGCTTTGACGATTTTATTTACCGGAGTTGGCATAGCTATCCGCTTCGGGATAACTCCTTCGGGTATTGCAGGCTTCTTCACGGGCCCACTTGAGCTTTGGCCTAGTCTGTTAAAGACCGAGGCGCTGGACTTGGACGACCCGTTGAGAGGGGCCGTGGTAGTGGTGAGCCGATCAAAGTCCGACTTCTTTGGAGCTTCCTGTGATGGCATTGGAGCATTGAAGTGTTATTTATATGTATGCCCTAGAGGCCATTACTATACATAGGATGTATATTGTAGTGGATGCTTGGACATATATAGGGAGGAATTTCTTGCTCGGCATGATAGTATGCTATCTGGTTGCTCTTTACCTTAATGTGTACACTGATTGTCTCTCTGTTACATGTTGGTAAAGCCCTTAGGATGTGTACTTGACTACCTAGACTATGATGCGGATCATACTAGTGGGGACATGGTAGTCCATAAGTACATCCTTCAAGGTCCCTAGTCGTGGGTGTATCGAGACAGGGCATCGATATACCAGAGTAGACTAGCGTATACCTTCTCGACCCATAGAGATGGGCGATGGATGATCCCATATCCATTGGTGTTTGACATCAGAGATGATATACAGGTGCTCAATGGAGACTGGGCACATTGGACGGACTCGCCGAGAACTCCCAGATGGTATTATACCTTACGTCAGATGGCAGTTCTTTGGTGACACTGGTACAGAGTAGTCTGTTGACCCGAGATCGTCATAGAGTCTTGTGTGATTCCCACTGTTCTTTGATTTCCACCTTACCACGTCCAAGAGGACGTGCAAAACGGTGGTTTTTGGGTACAGTCCCGAATCACATGGAGGCAATGAGCGATAGGAAGGGATTCGTCTCTCCCGGTATAGGGAGTTGATGTTGCGCTGTGTTCGATTGGCTATAACCAGAAATCCCTGACCAGGGTTGCTGAGATTTACTGGTAAGTATTACCAGTAGTTTCTCAAACTATTATAGACCTCATATCGACACGACTTATCGAGCTATTGGGGTCTGACGTTTACCACCCCTAGGCGAGATATGCGACATATCAGACGACAGACCGGACTGTACGGTAAGTGTTGCTCGTTGGATTCACAGGAGTGTGAGCGGGCTTGCTCGTTGATATTCTGATCGCTCAATACCCGGGTGGCCGTTACGTTTAGCAGACCGCTTGCGGCTTGTGGGTGTTTGATATGATCATCACCTGCTGCCGGCGTATTGACGAGTCTTTAGAGTCCTACACAGAGGTTTCCTGGCTCAAGCGAAACGAAATAGGAGCGCATATGAGATATGTGCGGGACCGAGAATAATGCATGTATGTGATACCGTATTCTATTCTCACGATGAATGTATCGATTGGTTGTATGCGATATAACCTAGTTATCGAATCGAGGATTGATTCGATAAGTCGATACATTGGATATTAGTCGGTCATATGCGATATGACCGGATCGTTAAATCAAGTGTTGATTTAATGATTTAATGTATAATTATATATTTGATATATTACTTTACATTAACTAGTATTGGTTCACTTAAGATTATTTTCTCACTTGAATGTGCACATTGTATATATGATATATGTTTGTGCACTAGTTTGTATCATATTTGATGATACATGCAAACTTGGGTGTGTGTATGCTTTTAACTATGATTGGGTTAATGGTTAGGGTTTGATTTATTTACTTATTCATTTATTTATTTATTCTTTTTTGGCAAAAGAAATGGTGGCTAATTTTGTTTCTTTGCTTTAGCTTCATGAAACTTCTTTAGATTATCTACCATTTTGTCTTTTGCCTAAACCTAACCATTCACCTAACCCTAGTTTATTCTCTACACTTAACCAAGGTTGCATTATGATAACTTCGCTTGATTTATCATTTGATTATTATTCTCTCAAGATATTCTTTCTTCTTCTTCTTCTTCAAGAAGAAGAAACCATTCTAGCTTCAATGGTGTCTTGAGAATAAGAGTGAGAAATCCAAATCCAAAGTGAACCCACTTCCTATTTTTTCATCCTCTATCACTTGCCATGTAGTATAGGGTGTTTTCTTCACAAGTTTCATGACTTGGTGAAGTTGGAGCTCGAGTTAGAGTCTCCTCGACGTAGATCATCTTCGGCATCGAAGTCATCGACCTAGCCCGATCATTTCTTCGATGAAACCACCGCGAGAGTCCGGGATTCAGATGATCGCAGCGGAGGGATGTCTTCACGGAGCTTTGGAAGTGGAGGACCGGATCTACAAAGGTTGTATTTCCATTCACTTAGTAGTTAAGTTGTTAACTAGCTTGTAGTTTCGCCTAATTTCTAGTTAACGATCCGTATTAGGGTTTCTCGGCACCGGAAAATTTTGAATTTGGCATGGTTGATGCCTTGTGAGACCTCATTGGCGTGCCTAAGAACCCTATAGTGGTATCAGAGCCTGGCTAGAGCCTTAGGCGATGAGTAGACGAAGTTAAAAACTTGATCGAACCCGAAACCCTAATTCTAAATCCTTCTCTGTACAATTTTTTAAAACTGGGATTTTTGTGAATTAAAAATATGCAGAAAAATAAGCAGGGTTTTCTAAGAGTTACTGTGAAGCATGTGCGCATAAGTCGATTAAAGCGCGGCGGAACCGTGGCACGAGCCTGGCTCATGCGGCGGTTTCGCGGCCACTTAGTCGCTTCAATCCGTTCTGTTTGCACAGTAATGTTCTTATGTCATTCCTGATTCTTCTGGATATTTTTATTTATATTCAACTGTTGTGTTATCTGGGGTGTATTGGGGATTCGATGATTCGATCGGAAACTTTAACCGCGTCTATGTGTTTTTCCGGATAATTTAGAATATGTTAAAAAGTTCGACCGGATATAAATACCCACTTTTTCCCCTGTCGCGAAATTTCCAAGTGTTGGATCTTTCCGTAGTTTAAAGACGTTCTAAGTAGTGCAAGTAACGCGATGGACCCTCTAGAAGACAACAAACCTTAACTCGATTATGTGACCGTCTTGAACTGCCCTTTGAACCTTAGGGTTTGGGGCAGTACGGCGTGCCACATGTGAGGCGTTGGCTTGACCCTTTTTCGGCTGGACCGTTGGTACTGAGGCATGAAGTGAATGTTTTTAAACTTATTTCATGTGTTGAGCTGTTTCGGGAAAACTTGGGTGTTTGATTGTTCGATCGGAAAGTTTAACATTTTCTATTTATCTGGAATGTGATACAATATTTGGAATCCACAAATTGTTATGAGATAACTGGATGAATGTTATAAATATAGCACTTTAGTCTCAAATGATCGGTTGCCACGGAATTTTGATGCGATCAAAAGTCCGTCGCAATCACGTAGCGTATGCGGATACTCGCCGGATAAACTTAATAGACATTTACACCCCTTAGCCCCGACCAAGTGACTGTAGGAGAACCCCGTCGCCGAAAGCATCCATTCGGGTGCTCGCGGCAGCGGTGTTCCGCCTTGGTGCACTTCGTCGACGGCGTCGGGGGTGCGGCCACCTACTAAAGTTTGCGACGAGCATTCGATCAGGATGTCAGGAATCTTGTTGAATTGCCCGACTTGATATTGAAAAGAGTTTTCGATAAATGAGACTAAAATGCGGGGTTTATAATTGTTAGGCATGTGATGTCTAAGGAATTCATTTGATTAGGCATGTGATGTCTAAAGAGGTTGCGGATTCCAACTGTTGTAGTTTTACACTTTCTTTTCTGCGACCGTAAGTGTAATATGTGATATCGCCGGTTTCGTTGCTATATGTCAACGACAATTGGAATGGGCATATTTACTTACGTTGATGACATGTGATGTTATGTGTTGCTGGATATGTTATATTGGATCGTCGTGTTTGAATAGCCGGGTTTTTTTAATGTGAGATGAGTTTTTTCATTTTCATTCATGTAAAAACTTGTATGTAATATTCTTTTATTGGGGCACTTCCAGGTTGCGGAAGATGTCACCCTTTGTATATTATTTACTTTTTCGCACTAGGATAGACTCAAGGAGGAGAGCACAAGTAACCGGGTTCTGGAGTCCAGTGGGAGACCAACTCGAGGAGTCGAGTCCGGGTCTCCTAACTCCAGAATTGGTAGGGTTGCTTGCCGCTCTCGTTGGGGTCTAGGGGTGTGGGTTTGGCTATTCATCGCGACCGTGGAATCCGTGTTTTATACTGGCTCGTATTGAAAACACGGAAGTCCTAGTATATCCAATGTTTCATATGTTTCTTCTGCTGCGTTATCTGTGATGTGATCATGTGATGTTTTGTAATAGATACAGTATATAGTATATATGATATATTATATAGACGTTGCTTATGTTTTACACCCGCGCTAGCCCTGCCCTGCTCTGCCGTTAGTTACCTAACCTAACGGTGCACGAGAGGACATCGAGGCGAATGCGGATGGCATAAGTGTACGTCGTATTTATCTGTGATGTTTAGGTACTTTAAAATGATGGGACTTTATTAATATGATTAATGAAAGAAAAGAAACCTAAAGATATTGTGGAATCGAATTTCAAAAATAAAACAGGTAACTACAGTTCTTGCTTTGCACAGCGGTATATATGATATATCCTGCACCTTATTCGATGAGGAAAGGGCCGACGATCCCTTCACCGGGAGTGACCCCTTTAGCAATAACTGGCAGATGCTACATACTCGGTTTGTCTTTTGATTGCTTCTGTAGTTTCTGCTTTGCACAGTGATATATATGATATATCCCGCACCTCATTCGACGAGGAAAAGGCCGACGATCCCTTCACCGGGAGTGACCCCTTTAGCAAAACTAGAAAAGCCTCAAAAACACTCCATTTCAAAATCATTTGATTCTACAACGATATCAAGTTCATTACGCAATAGGTTTTCAGAAAAACCTGTCGTAGGCCTCCGTCATTTCAGATAAGTACTATTTAGTATTCGTGTTGCGGTAGTTTGGCATGCGTCAAGGCGTAGTGTACGGTAGCTAACTAGTTCTTATCTGCTAGCATACGATGCGATTGGATTAGGGTATTCGCATGGCGTTGTTTGGCATGCGTCAAGGGTCGTGCGGGTGGGTTTAATTCAATCAAGAAATGTATGGGTTGAACTTGACTAGCGGACTATGGGTTGTTTGGCATGCGTCAAGGTCATAGCACGCTAGGGACAAAATATTATCGGGAATTTCAAGTGTTGAAATTTGCAATGAGATTGCATACCTTCTATGAGATAGTTGGATCCCGATACCCGCTACGAGTAAGAGTTGCTCCTGGGAGAGTTTTACACATTACAATTAGCCGATCAAGTAGGTGTCTAGAAAGGTGTTAACGAGGTTACGCCTCTGGGAAAACGGGGTTTACATTAATTAGGTTCGTGCGAAAGCACGGGGGACCTCCCTCAAAGTACCGACACTGGCCTGGCTGAAAGATTGGCAAACTTGTAGCGTGTAATTAATCTCGGCTAGTCTTTCCTTTTAGGGTTTGAAGGAAGATTTGATAAAAACAGTGGGAGCCGTCCTGATTAGATAAAATAATAACCAATCTAATCTTGACAGAGAGCACGCAGAGTGTTTTCTTCTCTCTCTCTCCGGGTAGCGACCATATCACGCCTTAATCAAGATAATAATACGGATATATATTGACCGAACCCGCTTTTTATACTGAGCTGGGGAACGTTGGTCCCGCTCCAACTTATAATTGTTATAAGACAGAGCAGGAAATTGGGGAATAACAGAATTCATGTGCCGTCCAAATGAAGAAAGTGCATAATAATGCATCATCTTTGGGTGTGTTCATTACAAAGAACTGTTTCTCTATATCCTCTACGTCCTGGGTATTAGATACCGGATCAGGATCCCAGATATGTAATCTGTTACATAGGGCTACAGAAAGGTAGAGAACTGAGAACGGGTGATAAGTTTCATGAAACAGAAAACGGTGCAAGTGTTGCAGCCAAATCTGTTGGTCACTGTCACCCTGTATTCCAAATACATTGATTCTGAACGGATGTTATTAGATACCGAACCTGATATACAAAATCATATCAGTCTCTTTATTAGTAAAGAAATGATAAAATTTTGTGTTGTTGGATAATGTTTTGAACATTTCCTATATCAAAAGTTGATCGGTTCAGGCACGTTATCTAAAAGTATTGATGTTCTAAATCAAACTACAGTTCTTAGTATACGGAACACACACAAGAGGAAGAGTTCAGAAATGAACGAATCCTTCTTAAGGTATTGTAGACTTGGTCATATCAATGTGACCCGACTAGCTGAACTTACATATAGATGCATATTTAAATCAGTTTGAATTTACATCTTGTGAAACTTGCCGGTCATGTCACAGAGATAAGATGGCCATAGCTCTGTTTACTGGAAAACAGAGAAAGAGTTAGTGAACTCTTGGGATGATACATGTTGATGTATAAAGGTCCCCTGTCTACATATGCCAAGACCGGTTCTTTGTACTTCATTACATTCTCTAATGATCTCTCAAGATTCAGACATATGTTCCTGTTGAAACACAAGTCCGAACCTTTTGAGATATTCACGGAATATAAGTTAGAAGTAGAGAACCAAAATACAGGTATAAGTATTATGTCCTTTAATGCGATCAGGGAAGAGAATACTTGAGCACGGAATCCCTGGACTATTCTAAAGGAGAATGAGATTCTCTCTCAGCATTGCTCCTCCGTATACACCATAGCACGATGGTATATCGGGGCGGAGCAATTACACCCTATTCGATATGGTGCTCTCTATAATGAGTACTACTGAGTTACCTATTTCCTTTTGGGAGTTATGCACTTGAGAAGCTGCATGCCTATTGAATAGGGTTCAAATCAAATCAGTTGCCTACCACTTCATATTTGATATGATAAGGGAAGAGCCCATCTCTTAAGTTAGTTAAGATTTGGGGTTGACCAGCCTATGTCTAAAAGCAAAAAATCCGGACAAGATCGAGGCAATGTCTGTTATGTAGAATTGGAAAGGTTCCAGCTATACAAACTACAGCAGATGATTTGGTAGAACCAAAGGATTCAGTAGATTCCAACGAACCTCAGCCTCTCCGCCGAACTAGTAGGGTTCCTCATCCGCCTGAGAGATACTTCGATTTCTCGATGACAGTGAGAGCGAGGATTGCATCATGAGATGATGACCCAACTAGTTTTGAGCAGGCCATCGAGAGTAGGGACTCTGTAAGAATGGCTGGTTGCTTAGCGATCTGAGATGGAATCCATGTACACCAACAAAGTATGGACTTTGGTTGCTATATCTGAAGGGTTAAATCCCCATCAGGAGCAAGTATATCTTGAGAAGATTACTTGGTATAGATGGAAAAGTTGAGACTTTCAAAACTAGACTTGTTAAAGGTTTTCATCATCGACCAGGCGTGGATAATGATGAAACCTTTTCCAGTGGCTATGCTTAAGTCCATCCGGATCCTACTTGCCACGGCTACATACCATGACTACGATATCTGGCGGTTGGGTGTCATGACTGCTATTCTAAATGATATTTTAGAAGAGAGAGTCTATAAGTACACAGTCAGAGGGCTTCGTAAACAGTGGGAGCAGCGGAAACGTGTACAAGATGCTTTATAGGATAAAGCAGGCATCGCGGAGTTGGAACATCTGTTTTGATGTAGTAATCAGATAGTTTGACTTCATCAAAATGGTAGATGAACATTATATATACAAAAATGTAGTAGGGAGTATGGTGGCGATCCTCGTAGAGTACGTGGATGACATACTCTTGATAGGGAAGGAGTTTCCTATGCTACGCTCGATCAATCTCCGCTTATCACAATGATTCTCCACATAGGATCAAAATGATACCTACTAAATCCTGGATTTTGGATCTATGAGATAGATCTAAATGGATATTAGGATTCTCACTAGTTGTAGTGAGATGGTATCAATCGATCCTGGGGAGAATCACTGGAAAGGTTCCAGGGTGATAAAGACGACTGAATGTCAATCACAGGCATTGTCTTTACCCTCAGTAAAGGGACGGTATGTTGGAAGAGTTCCAAGCTAGATACCGTGGCATACTAGACGATAAAGGCTGGATACATCGCTACTTAAGATGCTACCAAAGAGGCAGTCTGGATGTATACTAGTTCATGAGATGAACTTCGTTCCTCCCATTGTGAGACAATAGAGTTGTGGCTTATGCCTAGGAACGCCTGTCCCATTAGTGATCCAGACATATTCTAAGGCAGTATCACCTGATCATGGAGATGGTTGATCTCCAGGGTGATCAAGGTTAGGAGAACAGACTCAGAGGACAACACGGCGGATCCACTCACAAAGGCCTTTTCCCAGAGAGAGACTTTTATGGGATGGTTGAGTATAAGATACTACAACCACTGCTATCAGATGGCCCTAGTGCAAGTGGGAGATTGTTAGTTATATGTATGCCCCAGAGGCCATTACTATACATAGGATGTATATTGTAGTGGATGCTTGGACATATATAGGGAGGACTTTCTTGCTCGACATGATAGTATGCTATCTGGTTGCTCTTTACCTTAACGTGTACACTGATTGTCTCTCTGTTACATGTTGGTAAAGCCCTTAGGATGTGTACTTGACTACCTGGACTATGATGCGGATCATACTAGTGGGGACATGGTAGTCCATAAGTACATCCTTCAAGGTCCCTAGTCGTGGGTGTATCGAGACAGGGCATCGATATACCAGAGTAGACTAGCGTATACCTTCTCGACCCATAGAGATGGGCGATGGATGATCCCATATCCATTGGTGTTTGACATCAGAGATGATATACGGGTGCTCAGTGGAGACTGGGTACACTGGACGGACTCGCCGAGAACTCCCAGATGGTATTATACCTTACGTCAGATGGCAGTTCTCTGGTGACACTGGTACAGAGTAGTCTGTTGACCCGAGATCGTCATAGAGTCTTGTGTGATTCCCACTGTTCTTTGATTTCCACCTTACCACATCCAAGAGGGCGTGCAAAACGGTGGTTTTAGGGTACAGTCCCGAATCACATGGAGGCAATGAGCGATAGGAGGGGATTCGTCTCTCCCGGTATAGGGAGTTGATGTTGCACTGTGTTCGATTAGCTATAACCAGAAATCCCTGGCCAGGGTTGCTGAGATTTACTGGTAAGTGTTACCAGTAGTTTCTCGAACTGTTATAGACTTCATATCGACACGACTTATCGAGCTATTGGGGTCTGACGTTTACCACCCCTAGGCGAGATATGCGACATATCAGACGACGAGACCGGACTGTACGGTAAGTGTTGCTCGTTGGATTCACAGGAGTGTGAGCGGGCTTGCTCGTTGATCTTCTGATCGCTCAATATCCGGGTGGCCGTTACGTTTAGCAGACCGCTTGCGGCTTGTTGGTGTTTGATATGATCATCACCTGCTGCCGGTGTATTGACGAGTCTTTAGAGTCCTACACAGAGGTTTCCTAGCTCAAGCGAAACGAAATAGGAGCGCATATGAGATATGTGCGGGACCGAGAATAATGCGTGTATGTGATACCGTATTCTATTCTCACGATGAATGTATCGATTGGTTGTATGCGATATAACCTAGTTATCGAATCGAGGATTGATTCGATAAGTCGATACATTGGATATTAGTCGGTCATATGCGATATGACCGGATCGTTAAATCAAGTGTTGATTTAATGATTTAATGTATAATTATATATTTGATATATTACTTTACATTAACTAGTATTGGTTCACTTAAGATTATTTTCTCACTTGAATGTGCACATTGTATATATGATATATGTTTGTGCACTAGTTTGTATCATGTTTGATGATACATGCAAACTTGGGTGTGTGTATGCTTTTAACTATGATTGGGTTAATGGTTAGGGTTTGATTTATATACTTATTCATTTATTTATTTATTCTTTTTTGGCAAAAGAAATGGTGGCTAATTTTGTTTCTTTGCTTTAGCTTCATGAAACTTCTTTAGATTATCTACCATTTTGTCTTTTGCCTAAACCTAACCATTCACCTAACCCTAGTTTATTCTCTACACTTAACCAAGGTTGCATTATGATAACTTCACTTGATTTATCATTTGATTATTATTCTCTCAAGATATTCTTTCTTCTTCTTCTTCTTCAAGAAGAAGAAACCATTTTAGCTTCAATGGTGTCTTGAGAATAAGAGTGAGAAATCCAAATCCAAAGTGAACCCACTTCCTATTTCTTCATCCTCTACCACTTGCCATGTAGTATAGTGTGTTTTCTTCATAAGTTTCATGACTTGGTGAAGTTGGAGCTCGAGTTAGAGTCGTCTCGACGTAGATCATCTTCGGCATCGAAGTCATCGACCTGGCCCGATCATTTCTTCGATGAAACCACCGCGAGAGTCCGGGATTCCGATGATTGCAGCGGAGGGACGTCTTCACGGAGCTTTGGAAGTGGAGGACCGGATCTATAAAGGTTGTATTTCCATTCACTTAGTAGTTAAGTTGTTAACTAGCTTGTAGTTTCGCCTAATTTCTAGTTAACGATCCGTATTAGGGTTTCTCGGCACCGGAAAATTTTGAATTTGGCATGGTTGATGCCTTGTGAGACCTCATTGGCATGCCTAGGAACCCTACATGAAGCTCATTGGCGGGTGCATGGTCCCGAAGAATAATCCAGTGGTGGCCTGTGTCACCTATTCTACCGGCATTGCAAAAATGGAAGCCGCTTGGGGCCCGTAGGTTACAGCTCCAGACGGAACGGAGTGGAAGTTGTTGTTTCAGTTGGTGCAGTTGGAAGCTATTGACGCCATCTTCTCTTCTACACAGAGAAAGACACCAAATATTAGTATTTCGAATCCACAGGCAACCATAGCAGACCGCGATTTGTTCACGACATACGATACATGAAGTGTGAGTGGAAAGAGGAAAAGGTCCCACCGGGCGCGCCAGAATCTGTTCGCCGCCGAAAGACGCGACCGGGACGTTGGGACGTCCGGCCTGAATTTTGGGGGGCAGATGCTATTTGGTTTTATCCGTCCACCTTTCCGAAGATGCCAAGTTGATTTATGGCACCATGTATCGGAGGTCTGGACGGATGCGGCCGTTGTAGCAGACTTCGTCAGGTTCTCCCTCATTTATGAGGGGTTTTTGATTGTGGGGACGCTCTTCCCTCCAAGCGCAAGCCCCTGCAGTTAATTACGTTACCGCGTAGCGATAACCACTTTCTCCCTCTCCAGATGTTCACTTCGTATCGTGTATGTTTGTTTTGTTTTAGATTGCCCGTGGATTGTACATGGAGACTAATTTATGTTTTCGCCCGTAGGGCGTGGATTAGTCCAAATCCGTATTTTCTTAGATTTGGGTTTGGGTTTGTTTTAAGGATCGTTAACCTCATTTGAGATTAAGATCAACTTAAATGTTTGTTTAGGATACGTTAGTTTAATTTTAGACTAAGATCTACTTAATAAGGTTTTAGGATCATTTAGATCCAACGAAAGAGTATTTGGACTCTATCGTTTTATTTTAAGGACGTTGCGGTCCATTGGGTTTAAAGACATCATAGTCCATGTTCAAATACATCATAGTCTGTGGGGTTTAAAGACATCATAGTCTGATTTAAAGACATCATAGTCTGTAGAGTTTCTGGTTATCGGGACTCGCCACCTCTCTGAAGACGTTGAAGAATTATAACGACACATATCAGACGTATGAAGAGATGTACCCTTGAATTAATGTTGGTTGGGAGATCTATAGTCAGGTTTGGGACTAAGACCAATTAAAGAGATTGTGAGCACATGGACTTGGTTGATCTGAATTAGGGACTTGTGGCCAATTTAGACTCAGTCCACTCAGTTTTGAATAAAGTGCTGAACACTTGTTTAGGCTCAGTCCCCTTTTGTTCAACAATGCTGAGCATTGATTTGCATTCTGACACCCCTCTTTCTTTTTGTTTTTTATTGAGTGTTGAACACTCTTTATGGCGCTAGGGTTTTATTTACAGAGCGCTTTGTATTTCCTCAGCGCTCCATGTAAGGAGCACGTAGTGCGCTTGACGCTGAGCGCCAGACTTGGAGCGCTAAGACGCTTCTTATAAAATAGCGCCCACATGAAGAGCACGTGGAGCGCTTGGCACTGAGCGCCAGACTTGAAGCGCTAAAGCACTTCTTTTAAAATAGCACCCACGTGAGAAGCACGTGGAGCGCTTGGCACTGAGCGCCAGACTTGGAGCACTAAAATGCTTCTTATAAAATAACGCCCACGTAAGGAGCATGTGGAGCGCTTGGCGCTGAGCGCCAGACTTAGAGCGCTAAACCACTTCTTTGGCAGTTCTGATCAATTCTGTACTCTGAGAATTAAGTTCTCGTTTATAAGAGATTTTGTCGATCTGAGAACTAAGTTCTTCTTTTATGAGGAGATGCTATGATCTCTTCTGTTTTTGTGAAAGACTTTGTCTTATAGATCTGTGATCTAGAAAAAAGAGCTAAGTTCTTCTGATGTGAGAGTTAAACTCTCAAATATGGAGGAGATGTTATGATCTCTCTTCTTTTTATTTACCTTGAAGAAGGTTCTTCTTCTTAGAGATTGCTCTTTTCTTTTTTTTTCTTGAGAACTTGAAACTTATAGGGAGCTTTCTCTGTTTTTCTTCTTCCATTTTGAAGCTTATGGGGCGGTTCTTCTCTCTTTTTTTGGAAAGAAGGATCATTGGTTGTTGGGATCCACCACCTCTCCAACGACACTGAGAGATTACAACGCCATATATCGAAGGTGTGGAGGGATGTACCCTTTGAACTATGTCCCACTCATCAGGGGGGAAGAACAGGTTGGAGCTTAAGCTTCTCGCTGTTGAAAAAGGCTTCTTTGCGTTCACACACGTGTTGGGCGCACGTGCGTCGTACGTGGCGGGCGCACATGTTTTACACGGCGTGGGCGCATGTGTGTCGTACGTGTTGTACATATGGCGGGCGCACGTGCGTTGCATGTGGTGTGCACGAGGCGGGCGCACGTGCGTGGCCTTGCACATCATGGGGATGACAGCTAAGGCCCTAACTTGGAGAACTAAGGTTCTTTAAGAATTGAATTCTCGCACGTGCGTTGCACGTGGTGGGCGCACCTGCGTTGCATATGGTGCGCACGTGTGTTGCGCATATGCATATTATGGGGGGACAACTATGACCCTAATTTGGAGGACTAAGCTCCTTTGAGAATTGAATTCTCCCACGTGCGTTGCACATTTTTGGCTCACGTGCGTTGTACGTGGCGCGTATGTGGTGGGCGCATGTGCATTGCACGTGGCGCAATAGCGCTTGTGCATATGCGCATTATGGGGAGGCAGTTAAGGCTCTAACATAGAGAACTAAGCTCTTATGGAGAACTAAGTTTCTTTGAGAATTGAATTCTCCCACGTGCGTTGAACATGTTTGGCTCATGTGCGTTGCACCTGACGGGCGCATGTACATTGCACGTGGTGCATATGGCGCTTGCGCATATGCGCATTATAGGGGGGTAGTTATGGCCCCAACTTGGAGAACTAAGCTCCTATGGAGAACTAAGCTCCTTTGAGAATTGAATTCTCATATTTTTCTAAGAGGTATCCCCTATTATTTATATAAGAGTGGTAGAGAAGAGATCTCTCTTTTTTCCGATGTGGGACTAAAAATGTAACCCCATGTAGTAGAGCACATTTGCACATGTATCCCTTCTTACTTAGATTACACGTACATAACACATTTGCTCATAACTTTTGATCGCGGATGAATTAAGAAGCCCGTAATATATCAAATCGAAGGATTTTTTAAGACGTTTTCTATAACATCAGAATTTAGCTGGTTCTCATTCCGGAGTTTGTCAAAATACAGCTAGGAAAATACTGGTTTGCATTTTCTTAAGCGTATCGCTGCCATTTGATATCTTGGACTCTTTTGCGCAGAAATTTTTGGCGGGAACACCTCCCTCCCAAGAATCAACTCTTTTTCTCTATCTTAACAAATGTCGCTATCTCCCTCACCCCTATATAAATCAATCATATTTCTCTCTCTCTCCCAATTTTCTTCTTCTACCTCTATTTTTAAAACCAACCCAAAAGCTCATCTCCTTCAAACCACATCGCCGAGCAGCCTGTAGCCTTCACCCTTACCGTCGCCTCCAGCCGCATCCTTCGCCGTCGTTTATACCCCTTCACCACTCGCACCTCCACCTTCGACCTCCAGCGCACCCATCCACCACCGGCATGCCTTCCTCTTCCTCATGCATCATCTCGACCCCTGCGAACCACCATTGAGCCCTGGCCTACAGAACCCACGCCCTCGACCACCGCAAGCCCCCACCTTCGAACTCAACACATCTCCTCCGAGCCCGATCACCATAACCCTCACCCACAGACACTCTTTCATCCTCTTCCATCAACTTCATTGCCTCACCACTACCTTCCTTGATCCCATCTCATCTTCATCGCCACCATCTCCATCATCACAGCAAACCCTCGCCGACTCTCAAAACCCACGCCAGCAACTCCCTCTCCTTCGACCCCACAACCGAGATCTCACCATCGCAACAACCCCACCTCAGCCACCACAACCCCAACTCGAGCACCAACCACCGCACCTTCTTGCACCCAGCAACCGAGCTCCTAACCAAGTTGTTGCCACAAACCCTAGCTGAGCCAAGTGTGCAAGCCAGGATCAAGACTTCGATCATCTGTTGTTTCGTATCTCCGTGTATTGGGTTGTTGCGATTGTCGTGTTTTTCGTCTCCGAGGCAAGTACTCTTGCTCATATCATTTTAGCCGATGCAACATTGACTAATACCTCGATAAATCCTTAACTTTTAAATGATTAGAACAAAAACCTAAACGTCATGATTCTATATTAATATGCGATCTCATGCTTGTGTTTATGATCGAAACCATAGGATATAGGAACCCATTAATAAATATCTTTAGAAATCATATTTTGATATTGGTTGATGACAAATACATGTTTATCGTTATCATTAAGACCATGATATCACCTGTTAATATTATAACATGCATAATAACCCCTTGATATGATGTATACCTATTCGAGACTATTATTGATTGGCATATACGAGACCCCTTGACATGCTTTATACATTCGTGACCAATACTGTTTGAATGATAGAACGTGATCGCCGACTAAAATACCGAGACATAGGTATATATTGATTGATTCGACACAAATTCATGATTTAATGATTATTCGTGATTCGGTGTTTATAAGTGATACAAGTGTTTATAAATGCTTCAAGTGATACGAGTGATTATAAGTGATTCAAGTGTTCATTCATATTCAGTTCTTATTCGTGACGCATGCCAAAAAATCGTTTTAGTCAAAATTCAAGAACTAGTGATCGGGTTTTTATGGTTGTGACCAAACTTAGAAAAACGAGGGATTGGGGAAATTGAGAGTGTAGATTCATATTTTGGAGAATTTAGTGTTAGAGATTGGCCAGTCGAATGTGCAGTTTGCGTAAGGGTGGTGTATTGAACATTACCCACGGTGATAGTGAGTATAGGATTTCGCCTAGCGGCAAGCTTGGGATCAGCTCCGAGCACAGTAGGTCATGGTCCCGGATACATACGGGATATCCTCCAAGGTTCGAGAATACTTTCCACTAAATCAATTTCAAACTTACGCAAGATTAATTAAGGTTCGTGTTAATGACATCTAGGATTCACCATACTTGTTATTATTGCATCTTATTGATATTGTACCTGTTATTATACATCATACCTTTATTGATGTACTCATGATTATCTGTGAACGTGGGCTTTCACTACACTCACATATTCATGCTATCACACACATACATACACTATTACGATTAAGTACTTACGGGATGTTCTGACATCTCTGGGACTTACCATCTCAGGTGAGACTGATTCACAGGTAAAGCAGGAAGATAGTGACTAACAGAAGTTTGCCGAAAATTAGTAGTATTCGTACATTTATTTCTATTTCTACTTCTATTTCAGTTCGTATTTAGCATGTGAACCCTTCGCAGGACATTAAGAATAATGTATCTTTTATTTTGGATCATGTATTGCATTTATTCGGAATCCTTTAGTATTCGGTGGATTTTATTGATTTTATTACTATCTTGTGATTCCATTTTGACATTACTTGTTATTTATGCAGCATGATGTTAATATTATTCATAGATATTATCGTACAAGTTTAGCTAGACTGCCTTCACGTGATTATGAAAGGATCTTTCCTTACCGTAGATAGCGGGGCCGGCCTTCGTTGCTCTGTGTATTCCATATGTTGGGAAGCGGGGTGTGACACAAATCCTTGACAGATACCAACAAAGCGGTGCGACTGTTCTTACCTATCGCATCCCTATGCAGCAGATAAGTATAACTCAGCTACCGTACACCATACCTTGACGGATGCCAACAAACACAGCATGAATACTAATCGGTACTTATCTGAAATGATGGAGGGCTAACGTAATGAACTTGATATAGTTGAAAGAACCCGAGTGTTTTGAAAAGGGGCGGTTTAGGCTCCGTTTTGAAAACGAGTGGTTTTGAAGAAAACCGAGTGGTTATAAAATTTTGTTCCAAAAATATCATTTTAGATTTATTTCTTTACATTAATCCAAATTAATGCAGTCCCATCATTTAAATTCCTAGTTACACCAGAAACAACCAAAATAGAATGCTTTATAGGCCATCCGCATTCGCCACGGGGCCTCGGGTCTTCACCGTAAGGTTAACTTATGGCAGGGCGGAGGCTGGGCTTGCGTGGATGCAAAACATATAAAAGCATTTATTTTATACACACAAACACACACATACATATATAGTCAATTCAAGCATGATAATCATCATCACAGAATATGAAAAAGCAGATATATTAGAAATACCACATTTCATTTTAGCTGCAAACGAAACATGAAATTCCACGATTGTGTGAATAACCCGTACAATATCGAACGAAGCCCCTACGAGCGCATCAAGCCACCCGCCAATCCTAAAAGCGAGGCGACCCGCTTTCAATATCATGAGTGAGCCACCTAGCGCATTCTAAGACCCAGTAACTTGAGCACTCCACCTTGGGTTTTTCTTAACCCCTTACAAACGCAGCGAGCTATCCGCCAATCCTAGAATGAGCTGATCCGGGTCTCAACTACTTGAGATGGTCACCCACTGCATTCTAGAATCCAGCGATTCGAGCTTCACCGTGGGGTAATCATATACACACACACATAACGTCAACAACGATCACAACCTGATCGTGTCCCGAAAAAGAATATACATATGCCGGCAACGACAACCACAATCCGGCCACTCATCCCGAATAAGAGAATACATGAATTATATACAACTTTGTACATACACATCAAGCACGAGAGGCTATCCAAAACGACAATCCGACTAAACCATAATATCACAACAATCACAACATCAAATGCGCAACCCCGTCTAATTGATCAAATAGCAATTAGACAATATTTACCAACGCATATCATTATAAGCGGAATTTATGACTATAGAATTCATCAACCGTGAAGTGAACACTTGAAATTTTCTAACTTTGAACTTCAAGCACACCTCGTGTAACATTTCAGAAAATAGAAAATAATATTTTTGGGATTTAAATAATAATATAATAAATTTAATGGATATTATACAAGTATGGAATCTAGTTTTAGTAGAATGGTATAATTATATACATATATTTTGGAAAATAATTGGAATTAAGATGAATTATCATTATGAAAGTATTTAATTAATTTGGTTTTTTTATAAATTATTATATAATTATTTACATACAAATTTAATTTTAAACTTGATTAGTGTTTTACTAATTTCTACATTAAACCAAGTTTGTTTTGCTAACCGTATTTTAAAGTGCCATGACACATTTTGTTGTAATATATGGTTTTATGCTGTGTTTTTAAAGAATAAAATAAAATAAAAATGGAAGACAAAGAGACATGATGGGATGGCTTGGAGAGAGAGTGGGGGGGGGAGGGGGGTTTGCCTCCAACCATTCATTCCCCCCTTCTTCATTTCATTCATCACTCTCCATTTCCTACTTCATCCTTCTTTTTCACCTCCACCACCTTACTACCACCATCAGAACCCTCCCAAATCTTACTCAAAACCACAAAAAACTTTCACAAAAAATGTTCACAATCTCATCCTATATGTCTGTCACGACCCAATTTAGGAACGTGACCGGCATTTAGACCACGTGACGTTAACAGGTATAACGCAATTTAAGTAAACCGAAAACCCAGAAATCTAAACCATAAAAAGAAGTGATAAAAATATTGTTAAAACATTTGGAAATCTCAAGTAAAAATCTTAAACCTTAAGTTTATTTTCTTAAAAATTTTGGCAGCACCTCCTTTGTAAAACCAGCCCCGAAACGGGTACAAACACAGAATATAAATAAAGCATTCCCAAACAGGAGAAAATCACCCCCAAAGGCGGAAACAATCACCACAAGCATATATACGACGCCGTAGCAAAGAAATATACAATAAAAATGAGAACAACATAAAAGAGATAAAGCTACATAAAAAAAGCCGGCTCACACGAGCACGACACCCAGAGTCACATAATATACAATATCGATTCTCACAACTCGTCTCTAAGTCAATACATGAAAGTGGTAGATGGAGAGTACTAGATACAATGAGATATACAATAGATATGTTCGGATAACCACAAACCCACCAACACCAAAAAGACCTCACAGCCAACCGTAGCGGTATCCGCAGAAATAGATACAATAAGAAGTCGTGCCGCAACTACTCTGAGGGTCAAGCCTGCAAAACATCGTGGCACAACGGGGGTGAGTTGCCAACTCATGAATAGTAAATAACATCATACAGATAATCGCAAGTATGCACGAACAACGATAATCTATCACATACAATCTGATAGTAT
Source organism: Agapanthus africanus (assembly GCA_030015575.1). NCBI lineage: Eukaryota > Viridiplantae > Streptophyta > Magnoliopsida > Asparagales > Amaryllidaceae > Agapanthus > Agapanthus africanus. Next base: position 96,476,437 of record CM057342.1, on the reverse strand, counting down.
ATGTATGGAAATATGGATATGCAACAATCATGATCAAGATACACCATCAGGGTACTACAGCTACACGAAACAATGCAAATCAAATAACTACTGAGTGTGGGATAAAATATATCATCATCAATGAATCATCATCGTGGAAAAACCGGTGTCCATCAACGACACCCCAAATCCCAATACCTCAGGCGCCGTTACTCTGATCGGCCTTCATATCCGTAAATCTCATGGAACCTGAGTGCCTAATATCGACACTCGAAACATCATGAAAACCCGTGTCCAAGATCTACACGTAAATCCACATAACTCGGGGTTCGTCAGTCCGGATTGGCCCACGGGCTCCGTCAGTCCGGATCGGCCCACGGGCTCTGTCAGTCCGGATCGGCCCATATCCATCTCATGACTCGGGTCAGTATCCTCCAGATAACCGACGGGTCCAAACTATCACCGGTAGGTAGTAGTCCTTCTGCCAGGATCATCGTCTACTGCACAACATACCTTTCTTGCCCCGGGGTACCATACCGGGTCCACCATGAACCCGCAAACGGATCATCCATCTCCTCGAATCGGGTTTCTAAAACCAATCTCAGAACTGAGAAAACTCATGATGGACGCATCGAAATATCATATCAAGAGAAACCGGGTTTTCAAAACAATACATACTTTCTTAAAATATAACCACTGTTCTCAAATCCATAAATCATATGAAATCAGTGTCTCAATGCGTAAATCCATGAAATATGATGTATACAACATAGAACAGTAATATGAGCATATCAAGGGAAAACCACTCTTTTAAATGAATCAAGTTTTTAAAGATATCATGCGGTTCCCAAATATACCGAAGTCAATTTCAACATCACATAAAGGTGTATATATAGCTATAGCAGGGTATGCATGTATGTATGTATGCATGATGCAATTCATATGCGCAATCGAACAAGAATCAACGTCTAACTATTGATAATAATGAAAGCGGTACGATACATATTCCCTTAGTAAGGTGGTACAAGAACAACAACCTCAATATCAATAACGAATGCAGTACCACGTATATGTATATGTTGTGCGTGTCATGGTAATTACCAACGGTGTGTGTGTGGCATATAATTCAGTGCTCGTGCTACATGAACCGTCAGTAATGGTGCGGTTTCCAATATGTACTAAGTCAATGTACAATAAGTAATGGTATGCAAATGATGCTCATGCATAATCAACGCATATGCATATAACATGTGGCTATAACATCATATATAGCTCTCAACGCTTAACGCCATACGGGCGATTCCCCTGTAAATATTAAATCTACTCACCGATGATCTCGAGCTAGGTAAATCCAACCACCTGATTTCCTTTCCTTGTAGCGTCCGAAGTCCCCGCAATCGATCATAATATCACATAAAACATAACAAGTGCAACTTAGAAACTGTCTAATAATACATACAAACTACGTTTAGATCGACGCACCGACTCCTACAAACTCTCAAGTGTTCGCTTAGTGGCTAACGTATGTAGCGACATCTTAAATCAAACCAAAGTGCAGCAAGCTACACAAAGTACACAAACCGTGTCGGATACCGCATCGCGCGTTGTCGAAACACTAAAAACTAGCAAAGTGGTCCCAGATTTTGCCTACAGTCAAAATAGGAAAATCAAGCAGTACCAAACACCCAGAATAATCTACAGGCAGCTACCCTCAAAACCACAATTCCCCAGGTCCCTACAAATCCGGCGACGCCGGAATTTCCTCGAATCTCGCCGGGTGAACAGTGAAGGGTGGGGTCCGGGCTTCAGGTGAACACTCAGGGCTTCTAACACAATACTACTAAATTGCTAGATTTTATAGTAACCTAACGTAGTGATAGCAGATCACAGAGACTCCAATTTATCACTAAAAATACGATATTGCACAAAAACTATGATTTTAGTGTTCTAAACAGCAACTAATAAGCAACACAATATCTTAAAGGCCCAATTGACAGTTAGAGATCACTACCTTACCACACTTGCTCAAAAACCCTGGCTTTCCATACTCCAAGTCATCTCTAGAAGCTTAACTTGATTTTGTAAGGGTTTTAATGAAGCTTAGTGACGATTTGGCTTGGTTTAGTGATGAAATGGTTAAGGTTTCAGTTTGGGGAAGAGAATGAGAAGGAGAATAAGAAATGAGAGTGTATGAGTGTTGAGGGAAAATGAGAGTGTGAGAGTGGTGAAGGAAAATGAGGGTGTGGGGCTAGGAGTGAGTCATGCCCATTCTCTCTCCTCATTAATTGCTCCCATGCCTGCCCCATGCCTCATCATTCTCCATTGTCAACTCTCTCTCTCCCTCTCTCTCTCAAGTCAACCCTTAATCAAAGCATAATGAAATGGGTTAACAAGGCTAAAAATTGGTTTAGGGTGCCATGTCTACTTAAGCATGGTTAACACCTCCATAACCCCCAAGTTAACATGCACACGTGTGTGCAAGCTAAAACAAATAATAATAAAATATTAATTAATTTTTATAAAATATATGAAAACTATTTTGGTTAATTTTTTACTAAAAACCTGTATTATCGCTTAATTAACACTAATAGCATTCTAAGGTGTTACAACGTCATGGTGGGATCAAGTTGGAGTTTAGAGCTTCCTTGGTCATCTAGGAATTTTCTTAAGTTGCTCCATGAGATAATATTTTCACTTTTAAACAAGTTTTAATGTTTCCTAACCTTCTATATTAGTTAAAAGTTAAAAAGTTTTTGTTTAGTGAACATGGAATTTTCTAGGTTGATCTTAGTGGATGTTATGGTAGTGGTGATATAATTGAGGCTTGGTTACTGACCACACGCCTATTAGTGATAGAAACCTTGACCAAACATGAGTTTAGAAGTTTCACCCATAAACTTAGAGTTTTCCGATATCGGTTTTGATTTAGTATTGATGTTCAAATGGAATCCGGTATTACTCAGAGACTCTGAAAATTTAATAGCAAATATAGTGAGATGTGCAGACTACTAGGAAGCCACCCTAGAAACCCGAACCCAATCCACCATATTCTGGCCGTCGTTTATTCGATTTGGCTGCAAGTTTCGGCCCAATTTTGGAGTTAGGGTCTGAAACTTAGTCTGTAGCTCACTCATTAGATAACTAGACCTATCCTATATGCAAAAAAGTTTAATTCCACCTTAAGAAAAATCTAGAGTTATTTTACTTGAGTTCTGGCGATATTTTGCGCCTTTTAAAAACATGGTTTTTGATACTTGAGTTTTGACTCGGTCGTTTAACGTTCGTACGTTAACGTCGGGGTTGTTTTGTTGTTCTAGCATGAGCGGGCCATATGTTCTAACCTATGTGCCCTTCTCTTGTCGTATTGGTTTTCGATTTGGATTTTTATGCGATACGATATGTTTTGATTGTAGGAACAAGCGCGTGGACTCTCAGGACGACGAAGGAGGGTAAGGTATCCGTCGAGATAGACTAGGGCGAGGCGTTGTAGGTGAGTAGATGTATATATACGGGGGAAGTCGGGCGGATAGCGTATAGCACTCCCGCAATTGTAGTATTAGGATATATATGAATATATATATACTTAGGATACAAATACTTAGCTGATAGTATTTCTAGAATATTATAGGTGATAGTAGTATATTAGTAGAATGACATATCCCTAGTATTAGTTCTTAGCCTATGATTTATATCTACTCATGAAAGTATATAACTACGTATATTTACAATATGATACAATATGATGAGGATATGATATGATATGATGAAACGAGTCGATATGATATGAAATGATGATATGAGGCGATCTATATACATGATGCGACACAAGATGATATGACATGTGATGATATATGACGAGATGATATGATGTACGTGACGATAGATCTGTACTACTTGATTGATGATATCGTACGATAGATTATACCGTACGTGATATGATGTACGTAACGATAGATCCATACTATTTGATTTGATGATATTGCGCGATGGATTATACCATACGTGATATGATGTACGTAGCGATAGATCCATACTATTTGATTTGATGATATTATATGATGGATTATACCGTACGTGATATGATGAGGATGGATCACCGATTTATGTATACATCGACTCAAGAAATATTGTTTTTAAATCACTTTAGTAGATATTAAGATTTATTTTGAGTCATACCTAATTTCAAAACTAACGAACCGTTGTGCACTTTTAAATGATAACTTTAAGGGATGCTACGGATTTTCAAATGGTATCTTCTCAAAAACATCGCAACTCCTATTTTCAAAAACAATGATTCGTACTATTTTAAACTATAACTGTACGGCTCATACGTAGTTACGTATTTTATACTGTTCGCGTTTACGTTTTCTTTATTCCTGCAGATGCTCGTGTTATTTTCATTACAATATATATACTACGTTTCGTGTACTTATTTTTATACGATTTCGTCTGCTAGGACACACGCACCATTACCGATGATGCGCATGTTGCACGTACACATACTCGTCGGCTCAAACACACATCATAGGTAATTGACATGCCACATACACTTTAGAAATCGCTATGTCACTGTATCGCCTTATAACTTGTAGAATTTTAGTTATTATTTAGTATCCAGTACCACACATACTGGTTTAGATATTACACTTCCTTACTTCGCTACACGACACGCTCCTATGAAAACACTTGCTATACTTTACAGTACTGTTCTGTGCCTATACATATTGTTTCATCATTGTTACATGCGTATGAGATTTTGTTTTCATGAGATTTCTGGATTTGAGGAACCGCATATACGTTTTAAAAACTTATGATTGTTTTAAAAATGTGGTTTCTCTTGATATGATATTTCGACGTCCACCATGAGTTTTCTCGGTGATGAGCTATAATGATTACTTGATTCGAGGAGTGAAGAGTCACCGTCTGCGGGTACATGGTGGACCCGGTACGGTATTCCGGGGCAAGAAGATCGTATAGAAAGGCATTGAGCATGTCAGGGGAACACTACCTACAGGTGACAGTACTGGACTCGGAGGATATCCGGAGGATACCGACCGGAGCGATTTGAGACAGATGGATATGAGGGCCGATCTGATGGGACGACACCTGAGATATAAGGATTTACGTGTCGATGATAGACGGGTTTTATGATGATTTTGAGTGTCGATACTGGGCACTCAGGTTTTTATGATGATTTGATGTGTCGTTGATGGACACACGATGGATGATATACATATATACATATATATGACACAGATGACATGGTACCATATTATGACACAAGCACGATATTATTATTGTTGTTATACTTATGTATACATGATCGCCCTCGTTACCACACGATATTATATTATTATATTTTTGTATGACCGGGAGATCGTCATACATTCGATTTCTACCTGCTGATACTTTATACTCACGAAATCGGCAACTCACCCCCATTGTGCCATAGTTTTCTTGCAGGATCGACCGCTCGGATCAGTAGCGGTTTGCTGACACACTGCTCCTTTCTAGATGATTTGCATTGGTAGGTGGGTTATAGTTCATAGCGTAACCACCGTTGTTTAATTTTATATTTCTTTGTATCTAGTTAAAAGCTCTATCAATGTATATTTGGTAGACCTAGAGACCAGTTTGTATATCCTTGTATATATTCCTATATTAGATTTGATAATGCTTTGGTTTTCTTTATTTTCTTTCTGTGTTTGATCTTCGTCTTAGGCGTCGTATATTTCTTATTGTGTGGTTGTGTTTCCACCAATTGGCAAAGAGCTAGATTCCGCTTAGGGATGCCATATTATTATTAATCATGTACTTGTTTTTATTAAAATTTACAAAGGATGTGCTGCCCAAATTTCAAATGACGAAAATGTTTTCAAATTATAGCATATAATTCACTTGTATTTCAAATGAACTTTATATATATTTTAAAAAGAAAGAAGTTGATTCAGTATACCTTTATTTCAAAACTTCACCTCTATTATTTTCCTAAAAGGGTTTAAATTTCTGGGCTTTCGGCTTACTTGGGTTACGGTGGGGTCCTATAGACTTCACGTGATTCAAGTGCCGGTCACGTGCCAATTCCGAGTCGTGACACCCCGACACACGAAAACCCATTCTATTGCTAAAATCAAGTCCCTATTGTTGGGGTCAAAATTTGCATCCCGGTTGACCGAGTTAAAGTCAAGGTCAACCCCAAGCCAGGTGGGTCCAAGCCAGGTCAAGCGGGCCCAGGCCCAAGTCGAGCCCGAACACGAAGCGTCCGGCCTTCCGCCATACCAAAATAAAAATCATGTAACGAATAATTTTGATGTAATTTTTTGTGCATGAATGTATGCAAAATGGGCATAAAGCCAATTTTTTGTAAGCCCATGGTTTATGTGCAAAAAGAAATGGCACATGAACCATGGGATGGGCAAAATGCCATTTTGTAAAGCCCAAGGGGCTATATGTAAACATGTAAACCTATATAAGGCAACAAGATGATGAATAAAGCAGAGACTTTTCATCCTTCCCAAAAATTAGGGCCTGGGCCTCTTTCTCCTTTCTCAAGGTTCTAAAACCTTCTTCTTTCTTTTGAATTAAATCAAGAGTTTTATTCTTCCTTTTTCAAAACTAAATAGTTTTTCACCACAAAACCTACAAAGGGAAACTTAGATCCACCATCAGATCTCAAAAAGAAGAGATTTTTAAAATCTCACATCTCTTGATCTTCAAGATCCGGCCAAACGACAAGAAGAAGAAGGAGACCCATCTTCAGAAACCCCACTTTGGGGAAGAACTAGGGCTCAAGGGGAGAAGCCCCTTCATCAGCTTCAAAATATCCTAGGAGTTTAACTCCTCACACACACACACACACACACACACACTGAATAATAAGTGCTCCTTTCTGAGAGTACAAATCCCATTGCAGGGACCAAGTCCCTTTTGCCGCCCGAGCGCCCACGTGCTGACACGTGGGGCACTAGCGCTCAAAGCGCTAACGCCCTTGCGCTCAAAGCGCTAGCGCCCGAGCGCCCATGTGCTGACACGTGGGGCGCTAGCGCCCCTGCGCTCAGAGTGCTAGCGCCCAAAGCGCTAGCGCCAGAGCGCCCACGTGCTGACACGTGGGGCGCTAGCGCTCAAAGCGCGCTAGCGCCCGAGCGCCCATGTGCTGACACGTGGGGTGCTAGCGCCCCTGCGCTCATAGCGCTAGCACCCGAGCACCCACGTGCTGATACGTGAGGCGCTAGCGCTCTTGCGCTCAGAGCGCTAGCGCCCGAGCGCCCACGTGCCTGGCACGTGGGGCGCTAGCGCTCAAAGCGCTGGCGCTTTTTCCCACGCATCCTTTGGATGTCTTTTCCCTTTCTTTTTTTTTATATATATGTATATATACTCACACACTCCACAACACCGTCCCTCTAAAAAAAATTTGGGCCGGGGCGCTGCCCCGCACCCCGCAAGGGGGCTGCTAACCCCCTTGACCCCCAGCACGCTATCCGGGTAGCGGGACCCCCATAAAAACTCTGTGGGGCTCCCGATATATCAAAAACCCCTCCAAAACAAAACACTGCACATTGAGTTCGCATGACCAGTTTAACCCGTTAATCGGAGGTTCCCTCGCTCCAAAGGCGAGGGGTAATTAACGGCAGCTTAGTCCGCAGCTGCCGGAGATTCAGATCCCCCCAATCAATAAACCCCGGCCTATCCTAGGCAGGGGGAATCTGTAGTATGCCTGACAAGCGCACGCGTATTCCCATCTCAATGGGGTGACGAAAAACACCCTACAGATTCTGGCACGCCCGGTGGGACCTATCTCTCCTCCCATATTTCGAGTTAAACGTTCATGCGAACTCAATCAATATACATATCTGTATTTATACTAAAATAATGCTCTTTCATGCAGGTTTCCAAGCAATCACTTTCCAACAATGTCTCCAAAGATGAACTCAGCTCCCATCTCATACACGATGAAGATGGACTCCAGGACGGTCCTCCCGGCAAGTCTCGGACGACAGTGGGAAGAACTGCTGCTACAATTTGGGTCTATTCTGTTTGTCGCGGCTAATGCCATCCCCGCACCTCAAGCTCCGGTAACAAACAAACCAGTCTCGAAAGGGAAAAGGCCGAATGTCATGGCCGCAAGGGCACCTCAGCCCAAGCACAAGTCCATTTCTGGACGACTCTCCATTGCTCCAGCTGGGGGCAAGGCCATGAACGTCAACGAAGCAATAGGGCATCTCGGGAAAGCTCCAACGGTACCCTCGACAACTGCTCGATTAGGTATCTTCTTTAAGCTCCCTATCAATCGACTCACGGTGGCTTTCCAGAAAACGGATGCCCGCCCAGCCATTAAGATCGAGAAGCCAAGGCAGAAAAGGCTCAGATACAGAGCCAACAAAAGGGCTAGGGCTCATGCTAGGCTGAGCTTCATGAGGCTCCAAGAACGGGGTTACCCCGCCAAAGATAAAGAGACGGCTGGATATGTGGTCCACACCGTCTGCATGGCCGGACATGAAGAAACGAACCCTCCTATGCTTCACAGTCAGGGTGAAGATGCAGTTGACGCTACCCGGTATCGGCTCGATCTAAGTGATGAAGAGCCTGCTCAGGCCGATAAGCCAGAGGAGCCCGTGGTTCCTGTGGAATTGAGCTCAGGCAATAAAGATGACCCGGTTGTCATAGCCGGAACTACAGAACAAGCGTTATTCCGATGGCTTCGGAGGCAGCTTCAGGACAAGGATGAGAAGTTAGCCAAGGTACAGTCCAAGGTCGACGAATTGGCAAACGTCGCGGCAGATATCGCGACCCAAGTCGCCCGATTCCAATTACCGCAGAATCAAATTTTGGTTCATAAGCCAGGGATTGATACCCGGAGGCAGCCAACTAATACCCCCTTCAATCTAAGAGCGGGGCGCCTTCGCGAAAAACGGCCGCGATCAACCTCCAGTCCCTCCGATACATACACCGAAGGGGAATCGTCTCTGAAAGAGAAACTGGATAAGGTCTATTCCTTCAAAAGGGAAAAATTCCACAAGATATTCAGGGACGCCCTAAGGAACGGTCTACAACTGCCAGAGTCAAAAAGACCGCAGGAAGCGAATATGACCGACGGCCCCAAATACTGCCCCTATCACAGAGTGATAGGTCATGCCATTGAGGACTGCTTCATCTTCAAAGATTGGGTCGAAAAGCAATACAAGGCAGGAGAGATAGAACTGTCTAAAGGCGTGTTAACAAACAGTCCAGCTGCGACCGCCAATTTCATACAAACGGAGACCGAAGTTCTTCATGAAACTGATTCTCTCAGATATCTGCCTTTCTCTGAAAACAGTTGACCACCACGTCGTTAAACTGGGAATGACAGACCACCAAGTCTTTAAACTGGGAATAATCGACCACCATGTCATTAAACTGGGAATAATCGACCTCTAAGTCGTTAAACTGGGAATGTAAAAAAAATGTGTAAATAAAAAAAAAGGAATGTGTAAATAAATAAATAAAAAGAAAAGCCGAAATGATGGGGCAACTCGCAATAAAAATCAGCGAGTACAAATAACAAATGAAAATAAAGCTGAAATGATGGGGCAACTCACAATAAAAATCAGCGAGTAAAAATAAAAATGAAAATAAAGCCGAAATGATGGGGTAACCGCGAATAAAAGCCGAAATGATAGGGCAATCGCGACATTCGCGATAAGAAAAGCTGAAATGATAGAGCAATCGCGGTAAAACAAAAAACAAACAAACAAAAAAACCTTCAAAGGCGAATGATGAGTCGCTCCTGGTACCATATTCCAGTGCAGCGATGCAGACGCCAACCAAAATCCAATTTCCCAAAAATTCTTCCAGTCCTACGGGTGGTCCCCCAAAATGGCTACCGTATACAATCCACAGGCTCAAATAATTCTTGTCATACCCATGCCCCACCGCAACAACCAGTTACGCGGCTGGTCTCTGCCTTTGGAATTATGGTCCATTGGAAAGACCCACTCATATGTCCTCACGATACATGAGAACAAACCTTCGTGGGATCCTTGCGACTCACGAAGGAAAAACACACTTGGGAGTCCCCACGACTCCTAAGGAGAAAGTACACCTATGAGATCCTTACGACTCGCAGGGAGAAAATGCTTTTATGGGACCCTTACGACCCATAAAATTGAAGAGCCTTAGGTGATAGGGATCTAAACTTGTCTCCTAAGCCATCGTTTCCCAATAGGCAACGGCGAATGATGAGTCGCTCCTGGTACCATATTCCAGTGTAGCAATGCAGACGCCAACCAAACCCAAACTCTCAAATGGCGAATGATGAGTCGCTCCTGGTACCATATTCCAGTGTAGCGATGCAGACGCCAACCAAATTCCAAACTCAAATTCCCAATGGCGAATGATGAGTCGCTTCTGGTACCATATTCCAGTATAGCGATACAGACCCCAACCAAATTCCAAATCCCATACCCCAATGGAAAATGATGAGTCGCTCCCGGTACCATATTCCAGTGCAGCGATGCAGACGCCAACAAAATCTCAAAAATTTTCCGGCCCTACGGTCTGGATCATACATCTTGCAAAACCGTATACAATCCACGGGCGTAAAACGATCACAATCTCTCCAAGTCCTACCGGCGAGACCACATTCAAAGTCCCACCGGCAGTGAAGATTCAAAAAAAAAAAAGAAAAAAAAGAAAGTATGTCCACAAGCAAAATGGGCACGGATGAAAACCCGAAAGGGCTCCGTGAGTAAAAACAGCAGGACTGCCGGCGAGTTTGTGAAAACCCGAAAGGGCGCAAACTCGCACTCGCAAAGTCCTTTCGACTTTGTGAGGAGGAAATTCCCGCGTGAGATCCTTACGACCCATAAAGGAGCAACACACTTAGGAGTCCCCACGACTTCTAAGGAGAAAATACACCTACGATATCCTTTCGACTCGTAGGGAGAAAATGCTTTTATGGGACCCTTACGGCCCATAAAATTGAAAAGCCTAAGGAAAAGGGATCCAAACCTGTCTCCTAAGCCATCAATTCCCAAATCCTCCCGGGGCAAATGATGAGTTGCTCCTTGCATTATTCTAGTGCAGCAATGCAGATGCCGACCAAAACCAAAATCCCCAAATCCTCTCAAAGACAGATGATGATTCGCTCCTGGTACCATATTCCAGTGTAGCGATCCTGATGTCAATTCAAATCAAACAAATCAAACCAACCAATTCCAACATCGACCTCTGCGTCAGAACACAGACACTCCATGCCGGGGAAACGTCGACCAGCGACACTCCGCATTGGGCAAACGTCCAACAATGACACTCTGTAACGGGGAAACGTCAACCAACAGACACTCCGTCTCGGGGACACGTCAACCAGCCGACACTCCGCCTCGGGGAAACGTCAAGCAGACACTCCGTGCCCGGGGCACGTCGACTACAGACACTCCGCCTCGGGGAAACGTCGACCAGCGACACTCCATCTTGAGGAAACGTCCAACACAGACACTCCATGTTGGGGAAACATCGACCAGCGACACTCCGCATCGGGGAAACGTCCAACACAGACACTCCATGCCGGAGAAACGTCAATCAGCGACACTCCGCATCGGGGAAATGTCCAACAACGACACTCCGCCTCGGGGAAACGTCAACCAGCGACACTCCGTCTCGGGGAAACGTCCAACACAGACACTCCATGCCGGGGAAACGTCGACCAGCGACACTCTGTCTCGGAGAAACGTCCAACACAGACACTCCATGCCGGGGAAACGTCGACCAGCGACACTCCGTCTCGGGGAAACATCCAACACAGACACTCCATGCCAGGAAAACGTCGACCAGCGACACTCCATCTCGGGGAAACGTCCAACACAGACACTCTATGCCGGGGAAACGTCGACCAGCGACACTCCGCATCGGGGAAACGTCCAACACAGACACTCTATGCCGGGAAAACGTCGACCAGCGACACTCCGCATCGGGGAAACGTCCAACAACGACACTCCGCCTCGGGGAAACGTCGACCAGCGACACTCCGTCTAGGGGAAACGTCCAACACAGACACTCCATGCCGGGGAAACGTCGACCAGCGACACTCCGTCTCGGGAAAACGTCCAACACAGACACTCCATGCCGGGGAAACGTCGTCCAGCGACACTACGCATCGAGGAAACGTCCAACACAGACACTCCATGCCGGGGAAACGTCGACCAGCGACACTCCGCATCGGGGAAACGTCCAACAACGACACTCCGTAACGGGGAAACGTCAAGAAGACACTCCATCTCTGGGACACGTCAACCAGCCGACACTCCGCCTCGGGGAAACGTCAAGCAGACACTCCGTGTCGGGGGCACGTCGACTACAGACACTCCACCTCAGGGAAACGTCGACCAGCGACACTCTGTGCCGGGGGCACGTCTACTAAATCACTCTGGGCCAGGGAAACGTCTACCATGGATACTCTGTATCGGAGATGCGTTAAGCGTCGACCGTCCATGTCGTAAAAGGGCAGTGCATCCCAAAAGTGGGAACCAAAGCAAGTCGCTTCCACGCGAAAGAAGATCCATCAATTTCATGCACACGACCCACATATGTGGTGTGCATTTATTGATGGGGGGCACTTTGTTGGGGTCAAAATTTGCACCCCGGTTGACCGAGTCAAAGTCAAGGTCAACCCCAAGCCAGGTGGGCCCAAGCCCAGGTCAAGCGGGCCCAGGACCAAGTCGAGCCCAAACACGAAGCGTCCGGCCTTCCGCCATACCAAAATAAAAATCATGTAACGAATAATTTTGATGTAATTTTTTGTGCATGAATGTATGCAAAATGGGCATAAAGCCAATTTTTTGTTAGCCCATGGCTTATGTGCAAAAAGAAATGGCACATGAACCATGGGATGGGCAAAATGCCATTTTGTAAAGCCCAAGGGGCTATATGTAAACATGTAAGCCTATATAAGGCAACAAGATGATGAATAAAGCAGAGACTTTTCATTCTCCCTAAAAATTAGGGCCTGCGCCTCTTTCTCCTTCCTCAAGGTTCTAAAACCTTCTTCTTTCTTTTGAATTAAATCAAGAGTTTTACTCTTCCTTTTTCAAAACTAAATAGTTTTTCACCACAAAACCCACAAAGAGGAACTTGGATCTACCATCAGATCTCAAAAAGAAGAGATTTTTAAAATCTCACATCTCTTGATCTTCAAGATCCGGCCAAACGACAAGAAGAAGAAGGAGACCCATCTCCAGAAACCCCATTTTGGGGAAGAACTAGGGCTCAAGGAGAGAAGCCCCTTCATCAGCTTCAAAATATCCTAGGAGTTTAACTCCTCATACACACACACACACACACACACACACACACACAGAATATACACGCACACACACACAGAGAATAATAAGTGCTCTTTTCTGGGAGTACAACTCCCATTGCAGGGACCAAGTCACTTTTGCTGCCTGAACGCCCACGTGCTGACACGTGGGGCGCTAGCGCTCAAAGCGCTAGCGCCCTTGCGCCCAAAGCGCTAGCGTCCACGTGCTGACACGTGGGGTGCTAGCGCCTCTGCGCTCAGAGCGCTAGCGCCCGAGTGCCCACATACTGACACGTGGGGCGCTAGCGCTCTTACGCCCAAAGCGCTAGCGCCCGAGCGCTCATGTGCTGACACGTGGGGCGCTAGCGCCCCTGCGCTCAGAGCGCTAGCGCCCAAAGCGCTAGCGCCTGAGCGTCCACGTGCTGACACGTAGGGCGCTAGCGTTCTTACGCTCAGAGCGCTAGTGCCCAAAGCGCTAGCGCCCGAGCGCCCACGTGCCTGGCACATGGGGCGCTGGCGCTTTTTCCCACGCATTCTTTGGATGCCCTTTCCCTTTCTTTTTTTTATATATATGTATATATACTCACACACTCCACAACACCGTCCCTCTAAAAAAAATTGGGGTGAGTTGCCAACTCACCCCCGTAAAAACTCTGCGGGGCCCTCGATATATCCAAAACCCCTCCAAAACACAACACTGCACATTGAGTTCGCATGACCAGTTTAACCCGTTAATCGGAGGTTCTCTTGCTCCAAAGGCGAGGGGTAATTAACGGCAGCTTAGTCCGCGGCTGCCGGAGATTCAGATTCCCACAATCAATAAACCCCGGCCTACCCTAGGCAGGGGGAATCTGTAGTACGCCTGACAAGCGTGCGCGTATTCCCATCTCAATGGGGTGACGAAAAACACCCTACACCTATGAGGTGCCCGGGGTCGTCATCGATGCTCCAAGAAGTCCTCATTCCGAAATGAGAATCCCCGGGATCAATTTCAAGCAATAAAATCAGTTTTCGGGATAGTTTAAGTAAAATAGTTGCTGTTTTGAAAAAAAAATCAGCCAACTTAATTTAAAAACAATGGTTTTATGAATTCTATAGTCACAAAATCAAGTTATAATCGACCAGCTAATATCATCAAACAAGTAAGAATGATATTAATGTGTGTATTAAATCAACACTTGATTTAATAATCCGGTCATATTATTATATATACCGGCCAATATCATCAAACGCCCGAATAAAATACGTGTATCAAATGCACGTGCCTAATCGAACTTCTGCACGTATCCCTATACGCATTCTATATCGTTTTGCCTGAACTGGGAAACTTTTGTGTGTGACTCTAAAGACCCGACAATACGCTGGCAGCAGGTCAGGATCATTTCCATAACCCATAGACACGTCAGCAGTTCTAGTTGCATGTAACGGTTACCCAGGTATTGATCGAAAAGAAGATCGACAAGCAAATTCATCCAAAATCCTACAGAGTCTATCAGTGAAATTCTCTGTACGGTCCGGTCTTTTCGCCTGAAAGTAACGCATACCGAGTGTCACGTCCCGCTTCCCGGTATACGGTAAGGAGACGTGATTAGGCCCGTGGCGTATTTACTCAGAAGTAAACACATTAAGCGTAAATAAACAATATAATATAAATGTACACAAAAAAGACATGAGATGTAAATGAACAACAACTTTTTATTTATTAAACATTCTTTACAATACAACTGAAAAGTAAATACAATATGGAAAGCAATGTCTAAACAATGGCATGAACTGAAAATAAAAGTATATATAAGTGACTAGAGCTCCGGGTCCTCGATGAACTGCTCCAAGTCTTCTGGGCTGGGCTCGATCTCTAGAGAGTCGGGTCCTCCTGACAACATTCCAAAGAAAAAATAGAAAAGGAATGTCGTTAGCGAACAATCGCTCGGTAAGTCCCAAAGAGAGATAGAAATAGACTGAACAAGTAAAGAGAATATATCTGGTATAATGTATGATTGTTAAGTTAACACTGTTGTTTGTGGTTTGATACAGAATATGCCAGTGTATACAAGAGGAGTCCAATTATTCTGTGGACTATGGTATACGAAGCAAGGTACCGTTAAACCGCGGGACAACATCAACGGATATTCAGGTTAGGCGTATTAAAGTGACCATCATCGTGTCACTTTTAACACATTCCGTACCAATCTACCCCTTAAAAACCCCCGTAATGTTTATTGTATTGTTTATAGCTATAAGATTTGCCGAAACCATGATATCAATTGCTCATGTAAACGGATAAGGATGTAAACGGATAATCATATGATCAAGTCAATGTATATCCCTGATTCGGTCAGTTCATGTTATGTTGATATAGATGGTATTCTAGTATTCATGTTCAAGTTCCAGTATATATGGATTCATGTCGTATTGGAGTTATATTTAGATTGTATTCCGATTAGACCGAGACTCTGTCTGAGTCAGACACTTAAACAGAGTTTGATTCCTGAATTAAGTTTTGGAGTTATCGATAACCGCTGCACATGGATGACAGGATTTGTGACTTTTTCCAAGCCAATTACCATTGATAACCCCGTTTTAGTTTTCTACCTTAAATAGGCAACCACCCACTTTCTCCGGCTCCTTGAGGCTGTCCCGCTTAAACCTATATTTACTAGGGTCCTTATTGTAAATCAATAAACTTGAGGGGATTTTAGAAAAATAGTTTTGATAAACTTTCAAAATAAACCTTAAGCATTTATTTATCGTATTTAGGGTTTTCATGGATGTAATTTTTAAAAGTGAAGTATTCTAATGATTATAAACCTAAATTGAATAGTATATGGTATTTTAGTGTAAATTGGAATTGTCTGTATTTGTGATGGTATATTCATGAAATTTGTGATTCCTTTATTTAGAAAACATGGAATTTATTATAAATATAAAATAGATGTTTTGATAATATATATATACATATATATATATATATATATATATATATATATATATAATTATTAAAAATAGAATTTATTTATTAAATAGAAAATCACATTATTCTTAAAAATTGTATTAAAAATTCCATCGAGATCGAATGCTCCATGAGGAAATCTGCATCTCGCTCTCCTAGTCCCAAGGATGTGCGATAAGCCGCACCATCCAAATTGTATTCCCCAAAATGGGTTGTGGAGATTTAATTGCAAGGAATTTAATTAAAACAATCTTAAAAAATACGGTTTTATTAGTTTAAGGTATTTTATTGTAAAATTGTATTTATCCCATAAAATATTGTTCCAAAAGCAATTGTGCTATGTCATGATGAGTGTTATGATGAGGTAGGTCATTACCTCATGAGTTTTCTAAAGGTAATATGTGCAATTATGACGAAATGATTGTTAGTGTATATGCCCTAGAGTCCATTACTGTATCATACTAGTTTGTATATTATTTAATGGAAGTTTGGGATATTCACAGTCGTATAGACAATCTTGCTCAAAATGGTAGTATGCTACTTGGTTTGTTTCTACTTAAATATGTGCATGTGTTTCTTTTAGCATATCGTTTATACATATTAGTGGAGCCCTTACAATCTTTGCTTGATTACCAGCGTTGTGATGGCAGTCACACTAGTGGGGGCTGGGTAATCTACAAGCACATCCTTATACAGGTCCCTAGTCATAGGATTATCGAGACGGGGCATCGATACTCCGGAGTAGACTAGCGTATGCGCTTCTCATCCCAGCAGGGGAGATGGTCTGTCCCATAGCCATTAATACGTCGTACTGGAGATAGTATGCGGGTGCTCGTTAGGTTATGAGTACACTGGACAGGACTCGCTGGGAACTGTTGGTTGGTATTATACCTATCGTCAGTTATCAGTTCTCAGGTGACATGAGTACAGCTTAGTCCGTTGACTTGACACTGTCACTTCGCCTCGAGTGTGTTCCCACTGTTCTTAGATTACTACCCTACCACGGCTCAAATAAGTCGTGCAAATAGGTAGTAGTTGGGTGCAGTCCCGAAGCACTTGGAGGCAGTGACGGTTAGACAGGAATCGTCTCTCCCTGTATTGGGAGTTGATATCGCGCTGTGTTTAGGAGAGCCATTACACAAAGTCCCTGGACAGGGCAAGCGAGATTTGCTGGCAGTGTTTCCAGTAGTTTCTCAGGGTGTTCTGGGCTACACTCCGACACGACTTGTACCGCTATTAGGGGACTGACGTTTACCGCCCACCTAAGCCCGACATGCGATACTCTCAGACGAACAAACCGGACTGTACGGAGATTGTCACATTCAGGCTCAGTAGGAGTTCGGATGGGTTCACCTCATCGGTCTTCTTATCGGCATCTACCTAGGGACCGTTACGTACAGCTAGTACCTCTTGCGGCCTATGCTTAAACCCACTGCCAGCGTAGTGTCGAGTCTTTAGAGTCCCACACAGAGAGTTGTTCACCTTTGGGCAAAGCAGAGTAGAGGTCGCATGGTTTTGCGATAGGGTTCGTTCACATACGCGCACTTGTGCACGTTTGGTGTCCGGGCAGTTATTACTAGCGGGCTTTGGTTTAAGCCAGATCCTAGTATTTGTTTTGGGATTGGTTTTGTCTCATTGTATTCGTGTTCCTCGGAACACGGATGCGGGTGTGTATGCACAGTTGACAGAGGCAGAGGAACCTCATTAGGGTTTTTGACCGTTGACTTTTTCTAAACCCTAATGAGAATGAGAAATATGATTAATAATATTAATTAAGGATAATTGTGCCATGGTTAGGGTTGGGTTGACCATTTGACTTGTTGACTTTTGTTGACCATGATGATTTCTTTTGCAAAGATGCTTCTTGAAGCTTGCATTAGCATTTAATGTGAAATGATAATGGTCAAATCAACTAACCATCACAATTTTCCTAATTATTATTATTATTCTCATATTCTCTCATATGAGAGAAAGGTTGAGATTACTCTCTCATTCTCTCTTGCTCATTCTCTCTCTTGCAAAGCTTTTCCTCTTCCTCTCTCTCAAAGCTCTCTTGTTTCATGAGTTGAAAAACATGAGTTTTGTGAGATAAAACCATCAAGACAACTCTCTACTCATTCTAGGGTTCTTAGTTTAGCAAGCCAAGCACTCTAGTTACCTCTTGGATGAGGTAGGAGCTCAAGGTAGAGGCCTTCGGGTGGATCTTTCTTCGGCAAAGAGAAGACGAAGAGGAGGAGCCGTCTACACCACTCCAAGGAGCTAGCAACAAGGAGGACCACAACAAGAAGAGAAGGAGTTCAAGAACTAGGTATAATCATCTTACCTAGTAGCTAGAACTTGTAGTTAGTTTGTTAGTTTTTGTTTAGCCAAGATCCTTCATGGTTAGTCTATGTTCCCTTGTGATAAAAATTTGATTTTTACTCTTTCCGCCTCTCCGTAAGTACCGGGGTGGGTTACATAGACTTACAGTGATACCGTAAGTAAACTTTGTGATATTTAACCGTAAAATTGAAATAAAAGTTGTATAATATTGTATTTTGAATTGAAACATGTTCTAAATGTTTGTTTTAAAATTACTAAACAAGATGTAATAATATGGATGTTTCGTTATTAAGAAAAGTTGTGTTTTTAACAAAACCCTATGCTACTGGCGCTTCCAAGATCGTCTTTGGCGACTTCTTTCTTCTTAAAGTAAGCTAGTTTTTCGAGAAACCTCCGCCAATTAGAATCGGAAGTCGGAATAACTCCGCTTTCGATGAGTTTTGAGAAGAGAATTCTTTTAATAGGGAAGAGAGGAGAGAAAAAGAGACTTACTGGATTAGATGAGAGAGGGGAGGTAGATGAAGGGTTTGAGAGCTTCGTGGAGTCACGGTGTCGCCGAATTTGTCCCAAGTCGTCGCCGGAAGATGACCTTGGTCTAACTCCACTTGTACAACTAATTTGACTTGGAAAAAATTTGAGAGTTTTGGTGATAGATTTCAGAATGGAGAGGGCTAGGGTGTGATGTTGTATTTATAGGAGAAATTAGGTTTTAAGAATTGAAGAATGGAATTAAAATGCATTTAAACATTGGATTAATGGGTGATTTTAATCCTCTGTTTAATTTTAGGAATAACAAACAGTACTGGAGTTAAGGGGGGAGGCCAAGAGACTAGGATAATTTTTTTTGGAGCATTTGGTACGGGCAAGCCTGGCGGCACTAGTCATACACCCGATCTCGCCGGTCGTTTCAAGGGGGTTGGGGCTTGGATTGGCTTCCAAAAAGTTTACAAGAAAAATCACTAAAAATGATATGTTGCTGTGGGGATTTGAACACAGGGGCTATGTCACAGCAGTGCAAGGGCTTTACCAGTAAGCTACACGTGCTTTCTTGCTGTTCTTAAATAAATTAAATACTTATAGCATACTCAGAATTGCAAATACTCCATTTAGTACTTTAACTTTAAACAAATTTTTGTACATTAAAAACAGAGTCGTTACACTGAGTCTGGAGGGTGGAATCCGTCAGACCTCCAATAATCCGATAAGTTGTGTCGATCACATAACTCATAACCAACCGAGAAACTACTGATAACACTTATCAGTAAATCTCATCTGCCATGGCCAAGGACTTGTGGTTATAGTTGATTAGGCATCGCACGACATCAACTCCCTATACTGGGAGAGACGAATCTTTTCCGATCGCTTACTATCTCCATGTGGTTCGGGACTGTCCCCAACTAAAACATATATGCACGACTCTTTAAAGCCGTGGTTGTGTAGTAATCAAAATATAGTGGGAACACACACAAGACACTATGACGATCTCAGGTCTACAAACTACCATGTACTCACGTCACCAAAGAACTGCTATCTGACGATAGGTATAATATCATTTAGCAGTTCTCGGCGAGTCCGTTCGATGTACTCATTCTTCAATGAGCATATATATACAATCTTTGGTGTCAAACACCAATGGCTGTGGGAACAATCATCGTCCTGGTCAGGGTCAAGAAACGTATACACTAGTCTACTATGGAGTATTGATGTCATGTCTTGATACTCACACGACTAGAAATATTTAAGGATGTGCTTAAAGACTATCCAGATCCCACTAGTATGATCCCTATCATGATCCTAGAAGTCAAGTATAGATCCTAAGGGCTTTATCATTATGTATTAGCGATACATAATAGCAAGTAAAACGTATACATATAAATGATAAAGATAAACCAGATAGCATACTGATTGGTAGCGTTTTAGTTAACCGCAATCAAGACGGTGTCGCTTGTAGCTAGCCGGTTGAGTACGGGTCGTCCGCAGGGAGATGGGAATCTTTTTCTATGTGCTTTAACGAGTTAAGTCCAAATTTCCAGGTTTGTTTTGAGATTAACTATGTGCTAAAATGATATATAAAGAGAGCTTGTTAGGGTTAGGATTATGTTAGTTTGAGTTAGGAGTCTCTCACTTCTTTCGTTGCAACTCTTAATGTCGGTGTTACGGTAATCGGCAACAACGAGGATTAGCACGACTAGGAAGGAACTTGCGAGTATAAGCTAGGCTTTCCAACGCTTAAGTTCTTCCTTTTGGTGCTTGTTCGTCCGTTCTTGGCTCTTAGCCTTAACCTCCGGTTAATTCAACCACAACCGGTCTCACTAAGGAATCACCGCTATCATGTAGAATAGGGTGCCGTAGGGAGCGGATTGTGGTTCAATTAACGGGAGTCCGAATTAAGATGTTGGGCAAGGAAAGAATGAGAGAGATTTACTTCTCTCAAACTTTCCTTATCCTACCCTAACAAGTATGAAAACTACTCATCCATTATAAGAAAAAGAAAATACAACAAAAGGAGGAAGATAGAAAGAAGGAGGTTAGAAGATTACAACTAGCTATTTGAGACCTCACCTTGGCAAGGATCAAGCTTAAGCATCATTGTTGTTAAGGATAAAGAAAAAGAGAACAAGAAAGAAACAAATAACAAATAACAACAACTAGATTAGCAAATGAAAATTACAAGCAATTATAATTAACAAAAGAACAAGACAAGCATGATAAAGAAAATAACTCTTTTATTCATCACTTCACTCACAAAAGCTCACTACAAGGTTTTAATGGAGAAGAGATGAGAAGAGGAAGAAGAACAACAACATATATCCTAAAATCTAAATACAAGAATAAGCACTCTTCACTTGGCATTGTTCTGGGCTATTTATAGGCAGGAAACTGAAAACCTAGGACAACAATCTGTCCATATATGAAATTCCAAAACTGCCCCCAAAAATTGGTCAACTGCCGTCTTAGTCAGGCCGTGGTTCCGCGGCCTAAGCATGCTTGTGCCGCGGAACCGCGGCCATTATGTGGAGTTAGGCCTTCAGTTTTCGTCGGTTTCCCTGGTTTTGTGTACTCTTCAGTGTGGTATATGTTGTTTCCCAGAATCTCTTCACAATATTTTCAGAATTTCAGCAGAACAAAAGGTGATGTGATGTGGATCTTTTGTCATGATTTTTCTTGAGCTCCGCGTAGATATGTTGGATCTTGTGTTGACATTGAGCTTTGTGTATGAAAATGACATCGATTTGCCATTTTGTCCCTTAAACTGGTGTGCGGCAACATACAGATAGAGAGCGGAGACCCGTGTTTTATCTGTGGTTGGCAGTAATCCGGAATTTATCGTGCTTTTCCATGAATTTCACTGTTTAGAGCTGAGAACCTGTATCCTGCAATTAACTAGCAAACACGGCTCAAGAGTACCTACCGATAAGCAATGTGATAAAAATTGGGCGGTATAAAAATGCAAAAATCTGATATGAACAAATACCGTCAAACTTATCATTTGCTCGTCCCGAGCAAAGCCAATTTATCCACAAAAAATTCCTAACCTCACTTTCGCAGGGAACGCGATTGCACTGAGCATGTGCAACAAGCCATTAAACCTCTAGGTGTCCCTAGTAGGAGGAGTGTTGTCTCCTGAGGGTTTTCAGCGGATACTACCCACAAAATCCGGTCAAGCTAGTTTTGCAAAATAACTATGATTCAAACCCTAAAGTTTTGTTTCAGAAAATAACAATTCTATGATCCTAAGTCTAGACTATCGAATCTTTATTTTTCACACCTCGCTTCTTATTTAACTTAAGATTTTACATGTCTTTACATGTAATGCAAATAGTGTCATTAAGTTCCAGAAGGATCGATTAAAATCATCATGTCACACAATAAAGCCCAGATAAATTTTTTTAAAAGATCACATAAGTTTTATAAAGAATTAAATATTTTTCAAGTTTCGTTTTCCAGTAAGGTTTCAACTTCAGAATTTCTATCTTCCTTAACAGAAAACTAGGTCTTATTTTTCACTCCATCTTTTTCTTATTTTCATTTCATACACACCTCTGTGAACGTGCAATAGTCTTTATCATAGAATAAAACATTCATATCTCCGCTAGAAATATTTTTTTACAAAAACCTGTCTTTTGTCAAGATTATTCTCACACAAAGAACCGTTAGGAATTTTAACTCGGAGAGAACACTTGCTTGACTTTGTTTTAATCTGAACTTTCTAGGCTTCTTAACGAGCTTTGGGCCAATGCATCCAAACCAGTTGGGTTTAGGGCATTAGGTGTAGAAGCATCCCGGCGGACTTAATTACTCAAGTTACCTAGGTCCAAAAACAAAAGACAATTTAGCGTGAAAATCATGATGATTTAATACGAACGGAGATATAACCGGCAGTTCAGTTATTTTTTTTTTGGATAAAAGACGTGTTTAATGGGTTAGGTGTGTAATCATTCCAATCAAGTTCCAGATGGGTTATTTTTCAGAATTAGTTCCAATTAAGGCATCAATAATATTCCTTCATATTCACTTTACTTCATAAACTATTCTTGATATTACTTATTTCAGAACAAAGCTATTTGATCCTCAGAAAATCATTTATCCATTTAAAAGTTTTTAGACATAATAGACTTGTCATCTAATTTCCAAAACTCACGATACGTGTAGTGTGATGTAAAGACGTATATCAGCTATAGTTAACTTCAAAGGAGAGTTATCTTTTAGGTTTTCAAAATCTAAAAATAAGATTTAGTTATTCTTATCTTATCAAACAAAACCGTCGAAATATTGAATCTGAGTTCTCCCACTAGCTAACTTGACAGAAAAGATTTTATGTTTTTAGAAAATTTTCAGATTTTTATGGATTTTATGGATTTTAGTATGCAGATGCAAAATATACATATGAATGCGAAGGTTAGAAATGCATACCGAGCGTACCCCCAAACTTAAACTGGACAGTGTCCTCACTGTCATTGTATGAAGAGATCATTGAAGGGTCAAAATTGTCGGTTAGATATACAAAAAAAAAATTGTTTTTGTTTTTAAAGAAAAGAAAAATAGCAAAAATGGAAAAGAATATCCACAAATATATACAAAATGGTATATACGTACCCCCAAACTTATTTGGAACAGTGTCCACTGTTCTTGGCTGGATAACCGAAGTTTGGTGGTAGGCAGAGGAAGATTATGCAGGGTAAACCGGCTCCTGTAAGACCAGGAGCTCCTCTGTTGGTTCGGCGCTAAGATACGGTTTAAGTCGGTGTCCGTTTACTTTGAAAAATGAACCGTCCTTTGGATTCTCCAAATCCACAGCGCCATGCGGATACACATTCCGCACAAAATATGGCCATTTCCAGCGAGATCTGAGCTTACCTGGATGGAAATGTAGCCGGGTGTCGTAAAGCAGTACCTGTTGACCAGGTACGAATGTTTTGCGCAAAAGGTGTTTATCGTGAAACACCTTCGTTCGGTTCTTAACGACAACCGCGTTTTCGTAAGCCTCATCCCTAAGCTCGCTCAATTCGTTCAACTGCAGCTTCCGATGGCTGCCCGCATCTTCGAGAGACAGATTCAGCTCCTTTATCGTCCAAAATGCGCGATGCTCTATTTCCACAGGAAGGTGGCAAGCCTTTCCGTACACAAGCCGATAGGGAGACATGCCAAGATTGGTCTTATAAGCAGTTCGAAATGCCCAAAGGGCATCAGTGAGTTTCAACGACCAATCCTTACGGTTCTTGGAAACCGTCTTCTCCAGTATCTGCTTGATTTGCCGATTTGAAACTTCGGCTTGCCCACAGGTTTAGGGGTGGTAGGGCGTAGATAGCTTATGATTAATGGAATATTTCCGCATCAAGGCCTCGAAAGTCTTATTGCAGAAATGAGTTCCATTGTCGCTAATGATCACTCGGGGGTGCCCAAACCGGGAGAAAATGTTTTCTTTAAGAAACCTAACGACAACCTTGTTGTCGTTAGTCCGGCTGGGCACAGCCTCGACCCACTTAGAGACGTAATCAACAGCGAGAAGGATGTACAAGTTCCCAAAAGAGCTGGGAAACGGCCCCATGAAATCTATCCCCCAAACGTCGAAAATCTCCACAACCAAGATTGGTTGGAGCGGCATCTCGTTCCTCCTGGATATCCGGCCCAAGTGTTGGCACCGGGAGCAAGTCTTGCAGTAGTCATGAGCGTCTTTGAAGAGTTGTGGCCAGTAGAAACCACACTGTAAGATCTTCTCAGCTGTCTTTCTGGGGCCAAAATGCCCACCACATGCTTGATCGTGGCAAAATGACAGCACACTCTTGAATTCATCGTCAGGGACACACCGACGAATAATCTGATCGGGACAGTACTTGAACAGATACGGTTCGTCCAAGTAAAAGTGTTTTACTTGGGATAAGAATCGAAGTCTGTCCTGACTTGACCATTCAGTCGGTAGTAATCCTGTGGCCAGATAGTTCACAATATCTGCGAACCAGGGTTCGCAAGATACTGTCAAGAGCTGTTCATCCGGAAAAACGTCGTTGATCGGAATTTGAAGCGACGGAGAAGAAGGAAGTCGTGAGAGATGGTCGGCGACTACGTTTTCACATCCTCTTTTGTCCTTGATGACAAGGTCAAACTCTTGAAGCAAGAGGATCCAACATATTAGCCGGGATTTTGCTTCTTCGCAAAAAGATGGCGCAGAGCAGAATGGTCTGTGTAGACAATGACTAGAGAGCCGATGAGGTAGGGCCTGAACTTTTCTAAAGCAAAAGCAAATACAACAGCCAAGAATTCCTTCTCAGTTGTTGTATAATTAAGTTGGGCGTCGTTCAGGGTTCGGCTAGCATAATAGATTACGTACGGCATCTTGTTGATGTGTTGTCCAAGGACAGCACCAATGGCAAAGTCGGATGCATCGCACATAATCTCAAATGGGTGCGTCCAGTCAGGTGAAGAAAGAACGGGAGCAGAAGTGAGTGAGCTTTTTAATGACTCGAACGCAGTCATATAGCTCGAGTTGAAGTCGAATGGCGTGTCCTTGGCCAGCAAAAGAGTCAAGGGCCTAGCAATCTTGCTAAAGTCCTTGATGAACCGTCTATAGAAACCGGCATGGCCAAGGAAGGCTCGGATGTCTCTGACGCATCTGGGAGGAGGGAGATTGGAAATGACCTCATTCTTCGCTTTGTCAAGCTCTATGCCATTTTGCGAAATGATATGTCCTAAGACAATACCTTCGCGCACCATGAAGTGGCACTTCTCCCAATTCAAAGTGAGGTTCTTGTCCTTACATCGGGTAAGGACAGCGTCGAGATGCAGCAAACACTCATTAAAGGAATCGCCGAAGATGGAGAAATCGTCCATGAAGATCTCCAGGAATTTTTCCACCATGTTTGAGAAGATTCCCATCATACACCGCTGGAAGGTAGCAGGCGCATTGCATAACCCAAAGGGCATGCGACGATATGCAAACGTGCCGAAAGGACAAGTGAATGTGGTCTTATCCTGGTCTTTTTCGGCGATGAGAATCTGATTATAGCCGGAGTAGCCATCAAGAAAGCAGTAGTACTCGTGTCCGGCCAATCGTTCAAGCATTTGGTCAATGAAAGGTAGCGAAAGTGGTCCTTCCGCGTTGCGGCATTGAGTTTTCTGTAATCGATGCATACTCGCCACCCAGTTTGGGTGCGAGTAGGGATTAACTTGTTCGCCTCGTTAGTTATGACCGTTATGCCTGATTTCTTGGGGACAACGTGAATGGGGCTAACCCACTGGCTATCAGAGATAGGGTAAATGATACCACTATCTAGACACTTTACGATCTCCTTTTTTACAGCCTCCTTCATGACTGGGTTGAGACGTCTTTATGGATCCCTGGCTGGTTTGGCATCATTCATCAGATGAATGTGATGTTCAACGATCAGGGGACTAATCCCCTTGATGTCCGCCATTGACCAGCCAAAAACTTGCCTATTGCTGTGCAAGACCGCAAGAAGGGCTTTCTCTTGCTCTGGAGCTAGAGAAGCCGAGATGATAACAGGGAGGGTCTCGTTCTCACCCAAGTAAGCGTACTTAAGGTGAGACGGCAAAGGCTTGAGTTCGAGCGTTGGAGGTGAAACGATTGAAGGCAAGATTGGTGAAAAGGTCTCGAACTCAAAGGATTCCAGCAAAGGTTCAAAACGAGTGTAAACGACTGAGTTGGATGGTTCAGGTAACTCATCCGGAAATTCGAAGGATTCAAACTCGGGTGGTGAGTGGCTAAGATCGTTCGAGAAAGTGAAACACTCGTAGTCATTGTCGGGCGCAGAAACAGCAGCAGGTTCGAAGAGGAACGCACTAGTGGCGTTAAGGTTATCGTGATCGAACAAAAACTCCTCGAATTCACACTCTTCTGGGGTGATCTCCTGGATTGAGCAAACGTCTAGTATATGAGCATTAGGTTCGGTGGGCTGATTCCCCAACCTAAAAATGTTGAGTTCAATTGTCATGTTTTCAAAAGATAGGTGCATCGAACCATTTCAACAATTGATCACAGCATTTGAGGTTGCAAGGAATGGGCGACCGAGTATCACCGGAATTTGATTCCGGGGATTAGCAACAGGTTGTGTGTCTAAAACAATGAAGTCAACGGGGAATATGAAATCCCCAACCTTGATTAACACATCCTCTAGCTCACCCCTAGGATGGGTGATTGATCGGTCGGCCATTTGGAGAGTGCAGTGTGTGGGTTTCAGCTCTCCTACACCTAATTGCTCATATACTGAGTACGGAAGCAGGTTAACACTGGCACCAAGATCTAATAGTGCGCGGTTGATGTTCTTATCCCCAATGGTAATAGAAATCGTAGGAGCCAAGGTCCTTCCGTTTTTGAGGTAAAGATTGGGTAAGAGCATCACTCACAGCACTAGCCAAGAAAACTTTCTTGGGTACCTGAGATTTCCTATTTTTCGTGCACAAGTCCTTTAAGATTTTCGTGTAGGACGGGACTTGTTGGACAGCATCTAAAAGGGGAATGTTAATGTTAACCTGTTTAAATAACTCCAGAATCTTCTCCATTTGTGGATTTTGTTTATTGGACCTCAACCGGTTTGGAAATGGAATGTTTTTAAAATTGGTTGAGTCCAATGCCTGTGGAAGAGATTGTGGAGTTGGAACGGATCCCAGAGCTGGTGTTTTCGTGGAGTGAGAAGTGGGTACGTTCAGAGCAGAAGAAGAAGAAGAAGAAGAAGAGCCTTTTGACGAATGGAGAATAGGCTCAGAAGACGAAGAAGAGGAAGAAGAAGAAGAAGAATAAGAAGAAGCGGCCGGTGTGTTATTATCCTCAATTGTTGTGCCAATGTTGTTGTGCAGTATCCTTCCCGATCTCAATGTAGTCACGGCACTCACATTATGGTTTTGTTGTTCAAGAGCAACATGTACATTATGTGGGTGACCGGTATTTGGGAGTGGTTGAGATGGAAGCTTCCCCTTTTCTCGCTCGCTTAACGCCGCATTCAGCTGTGCAATCTGGGCTTCGATGGTCTTGATGCTTTACCCGTGTGCAGTAGTGTGTTGCACCAAAGACTGAATAGACGACTGGATGTTTGCGGTGGATTGTGTCGATTGTTTAACGAACGCTTCCAGACTTCGTTCTAACGAGGAAACCTTATCGTTGTTTGATGGAACAAAGTTGTTTTGCGGAAAAGAATTGTTGGGTGCAAAGTTGTTCGCCTGATTTTGAAAAGGTTGGGGTTGGAAGGGCTGTTGAAACTGATGTTGAGTTTGTTGTTGCGCTTGTTGTTGCGGAGGAGGGGGCCTCTGGAAATTGTTGCCTTGGAATTGATACTGATTCTGATTCCAGGCGAAACTGGGGTGGTTCCTCCAACCGGGATTGTAGGTGGAAGAGTATGGATCATTTTTCGGTCTTTGCTGAAATGCAGCATTAACCTGATCCTGTCCTTGAGATGGTGGATTGTAAGGACACTCTTCGGTTAAGTGAGAAGGATCGGAACAACAAGCACAAATGGTACGAAGGGGAAGAACAGGGGCAGGAGCAGGAGATGAAAATTTGCTCTCTATCGCTTCAAGTTTTCTCGTTATTGCAGCCATTTCAGCTTTCATCGCAATAGAGACATCAAGTTGGTGAATTCCTACCCTAGACTGACCAGTAGAAGTGGAGGAAGAAGAAGAAGAAGTTGGTCTGGTGCTCTCCCATTGAAGCGTTTGTTCCGCAAGGTCGTCGAAAAATTGTCACGCTTCCTCGTCAGATTTCGATAGGAAGTGGCCCTGACAAATGGTTTCTAACAACTGCTTGGTTGCTGGGTTCAGGCCCTCGTATAAGGTTTTGCAAAGTTGCCATTTCTCGATACCATGGTGAGAGCACTGAACAAGAAGGTCTTTATACCGGTCAAAGCACTTCCAGAAGGGTTCAGTAGGAAGCTGGGAGAATTGGTTGATTTCGTTACGGATCCTCGCGGTTTTATGATTCGGATAGAATTTCTTCAGAAACGCTTTCACAAACTCGTCCCAACTGGTTATGGAATGGAAAGCAGTGCTACACAGCCACTTTTCAGCAAGATCGCACAAAGTGAACGGAATGACCCATAGCCGTATAGCATCGTCCGACAGCTGGGTCGTTTTCATCATGGCACAAACATTTTGAAACTTGTTGATGAAGATATAGGCATTTTCAGATTCAAGCCCATAAAATTTCGGAAGCATGTTAATGAAGTGGGGCTTAATTTCAAAATTATCCCCATTGGCCGGTGGGAGGGAAAGAAAGGTGGGAAGTGCAGAGCGGGTGGGATAGAAACGATCCTGGAGCACGATTCACTGTGGCGCTACGACAGGCGGTGGTGGTGGGTTATTCGCATCCATAGGAGGTCGAATCAATCCCGGTGGAGTTGTAGGGATGTTTGGATTAAATCCTGACATCGCGGAAGAAGAGGTTGGTGATGGTGATGGTGAAGGTGAGGATGTATGAACAGAATTCCGGTCAACGTCGGAGTTGGCCGGCAAAGGTAAGGGTGAAAGAGGCGTGGACGGAGTTTCGACGTCTGAGTCGATCGCGTAGTCGGTAGCGACTAACGTAACGCGGACTAGGCGGACGCTAGTGTCCCGAGTCCAAGCGGGCATATACTAAACGAGTTTAGTATAGTCAAAGCGGAGAAGGTAAGGGTAAGAAAACGTCAATGGAGAAATACGATGGGTGGTGGGTGAAAAAATGGGATTTTGGCGACAAAGGGCAAGTTTTTATAAAAGTTTTTGGTTTTTGTGTTTTTTTTTCTTTTTAGAAAGAACTTTACAGAAATATGTACGGACTCACGGCTTCAAACAATCACAAACAAATATGCACAATCACGCCTAGATCTAGAGTCACCTAGGTCAGCTAGACAGCTCCTAACTGTTCCAAAGGGCTAGAAATAGGACCTCAAACTGCCTCTTCTCCGCCAATTGCGGCCAGGTAAGTGCCAGATAAGTGGGAGGCTCCCCACTACGTAAGTAGTGGTCCTAATTAAGTAACCACTTGCCTTAGACACACTTGCCTAGACACCGCAAAGTCAGGATAGGATAAACGGCCGATGCCTGTAACTGGTCCTCTGTCATATTGAGCGCGAAGTCCTTAGGGCTGAGTCTAGTATTTTTTAATTAAACAATGGTCAATGCATATGCTTTTTGTGATTTCTGGGATCCTGGAAGGGTGATGAAATCCCCACCCAATCTGGATTGGTATCAAGCCCCTTAAAGTCCGTATTAATATATGCGAAGCAGTAACAATCAACTGCAATCAATTTTTTTATTTTTTTTAGCGCGGCGCAAAGAATCCTGCACAAAAACAATTTATTGGAAGGGGGAAGAGAATTTGCGTAAAGAATGCTGCAGAAAACACAGTTCAGTGGAGTCCAGAGGAGTGGGGAGGAAGTTAAAGATACTCACAGAAAATTTGGCACCCTGAAGGCACCAAACGGCTGCGGTTCCGCGGCCAAACACGTGCTTAGGCCGCGGTTCCGCGGCAATAAGGAGGGATTGGGCTTCCAGTTTTTTTGTGTGCGCTTTATAGGGTGTCCTCTTCTTGTTTGGAGCTCCTGAATCTGGATTTGCTTACTGGATCTGCTCCAGAATCTTTCAGTAGACCGTTTTTTTCCGTCTTGATCACCCGCGGTGTAGCCGCAAGATATGGGTCTAACTTTCCACGTCTTTGGCACTGAACTCGACCGTCTTTTTATCCTGCACACTTGCACAAAAACTAATCAAAAATAACAAGATGGTTTTTTTTTACAATGTATATTTTTTTTCGGTTATATTTATATTCACAAATTAACCCGAAATTACACAAAGAAATAAACTACCGTCTCCCCGGCAACGACGCCATTTGATTGGTAGAGTTTTAATTAACCGCAATCAAGACGGTGTCGCTTGTAGCTAGCCGGTTGAGTACGGGTCGTCCGCAGGGAGATGAGAATCTTTTTCTATGTGCTTTAACGAGTTAACTCCAAATGTCCAGGTTTGTTTTGAGATTAACTATGTGCTAAAATGATATATAAAGAGAGATTGTTAGGGTTAGGATTAGGTTAGTTTGAGTTAGGAGTCGCTCATTTCTTTCGTTGCCACTCTTAATGTCGGTGTTACGGTAATCGGCAACAACGGGGATTAGCACGACTAGGAAGGAACTTGCGAGTATAAGCTAGGCTTTCCAACGCTTAAGTTCTTCCTTTTGGTGCTTGTCCGTCCGTTCTTGGCTCTTAGCCTTAACCTCCGGTTAATTCAACCACAACCGGTCTCACTAAGGAATCACCGCTATCATGTAGGATAGGGTGCCGTAGGGAGCGGATTGTGGTTCAATTAACGGGAGTCCGAATTAAGATGTTAGGCAAGGAAAGAGTGAGAGAGATTTCCTTCTCTCAAACTTTCCTTATCCTACCCTAACAAGTATGAAAACTACTCATCCATTATAAGAAAAAGAAAATACAACAAAAGGAGAAAGATAGAAAGAAGGAGGTTAGAAGATTACAACTAACTATTTGAGACCTCACCTTGGCAAGGATCAAGCTTAAACATCATTGTTGTTAAGGATAAAGAAAAAGAGAACAAGAAAGAAACAAACAACAAATAACAACTAGATTAGCAAATGAAAATTACAAGCAATTATAATTAACAAAAGAACAAGACAAGCATGATAAAGAAAAAAACTCTTTTATTCATCACTTCACTCACAAAAGCCACTACAAGGTTTTAATGGAGAAGAGATGAGAAGAGGAAGAAGAACAACAACATATATCCTAAAATCTAAATACAAGAATAAGCACCCTTCACTTGGCATTATTCTGGGCTATTTATAGGCAGGAAACTGAAAACCTAAGGCAACAATCTGTCCATATATGAAATTCCAAAACTGCCCCCAAAAATTGGTCAACTGCCGTCTTAGTCAGGCCGCGGTTCCGCGGCCTAAGCAAGCTTGTGCCGCGGAACCGCGGCCATTATGTGGAGTTAGGCCTTCATTTTTCGTCGGTTTTCCTGGTTTTGTGTACTCTTCAGTGTGGTATATGTTGTTTCCCAGAATCTCTTCATAATATTTCCAGAATTTCAGCAGAATAAAAGGTGATGTGATGTGGATCTTTTGTCATGATTTTTCTTGAGCTCCGCGTAGATATGTTGGATCTTGTGTTGACATTGAGCTTTGTGTATGAAAATGACATCGATTTGCCATTTTGTCCCTTAAACTGGTGTGCGGCAACATACGGATAGAGAGCGGAGACCCGTGTTTTATCTGTGGTTGGCAGTAATCCGGAATTTGTCGTGCTTTTCCATGAATTTCACTGTTTAGAGCTGAGAACCTGTATCCTGCAATTAACTAGCAAACACGACTCAAGAGTACCTACCGATAAGCAATGTGATAAAAATTGGGCGGTATAAAAATGCAAAAATCTGATATGAACACATACTATCATATTGAGCAAGATTGTCCTTTATATATATATGTCCAGCAATTACAATAATTGCCTCTAGGACATACATATTTAACGGTGCGGCCGTCATGAGCAATGAATTCTTGATGCATGATTTTATTTTTATTATCGTTGACATATCACCGATCGAGATCCTCATTAATGGACCGTTTGGTTGCTTGTAGTTGGAAAAACAATGTTTTTACAACTACATGTAAATGCAAATACCATGGTTGTACCTTCATTCCTTTGTTTGGTTATAATGTAGTTTCAACCATATACTTTGCAAAATATGTGTTTGTTTTGATGTAAGTTGCAACACAATAACAAATTTTTCTATTCTCTTTTACATTTCAACTCATGTTGTTGCAAAAGTGTTCATTTTGAACGTAGTTGCAACTACATGATTTTTAACACAATTTATTTTTCCAAATACAAGTTGAAGTAGCACTACTTAAACCAAACGGTCGATTTTAGAATTCTGTGTGGTTGGACCCGCATGGGGATCCGACTACACTCAACTAAACAGCCCTTAAGATACCGCTGACAAAATCGAATGTGATGCTTATTTTAATTTCCATTATTGGTGACTTAACCATATCATCGTGTAGTTCGTCGCCTTTGGTGACATTGCAAAATTGACTTGTATTCAACAGAGTTGTGCGTCGTACGTCTGAGCCATAGTACTTCAGACGTTTGAGCATTTGTGCTTCAAACGTCCATCGATGAGTTCTGACATAGTTTGGAAAGTTTGTGAAGTTTGATAAATTGGAGATTTATTTGAAGAGTCATTGGAGGATTTATAAGAGTTCTTCCAAGAGCTTAATCAGAAAAGTTCATTTGGAAAGATTTGTTTGAAGATTTGTGAAGAGAGATTTGAAAATTTGTTCTGAAGATTTGATGAGATCCTAATTGAAGTAGAAATTATTTTATTTTGTGCTATAAATACAGAAGAGTCTCATCATAAAAAAAGAGGCCATACATGAAGAAGATGAAAAAGAAGAAGAAGATGAAGAGAAGACGAAGGCAAAGATGAAGGGTAATCATCCACAGGTGAAAATGAAACACTGGAAGAATAGTCTTTGTGTTTATATAAAGAGACAAAGACGAAGGGTGGTCATCCACAGGTGAAAGTAGAGCACCAGAAGAGCAGTCTTTGTGTTTGTATAAAAAGATGAAGGTAAAGATGAAGGGTAATCATCCACGGGTGAAAATGGAACACCAGAAAAGTAGCTTTTGCGTTTGTATGAAGAGACGAAGGGGAAGGGTAATCATCCACAGGTGAAAATGGAGTACCGGAAGAGTAATCTTTGTGTTTGTATGAAGAAACGAAGGCAGAGACGAATGATAGTCATCCACAGGTGAATGTGGAGGAATTTATCAAGAGTGGTCTTTATCTTTATATGAGCGTGTTAAGACGTGAAGAGAGACGAGCGTGAATAAAAAATGTTCCGGTATTCTTGATTATTAATGAAGAGATTCTCATGTTTATCATGTGGATATAGGCCGTTATTCGAACCACGTTATATATTGATGTCGTGTGATCTTATTCTTGCTTATCTTCATTGCATGCCTAGCGGAAAAACCCCAACGGGTGATTCATTACTTCAATTATTATTGTTGTCCTACATTAATTCTGATGTCTATATATTGGGAGGCTTTAATGTAGCAGGGGATAACCAATGCTTTTTGCTTGTAGCTATATATGCATCATAGTTGTAACCCTTACAGTCATCGTCGGCTATAGTGTCCTTGGCAACCGATATAAATCATACTGGAGTTTCGGAGACCTTAAGCTCCACGAAACCATGGTCATAGAAACTATGTTTCTCCTTATCCTTACAACATGCCAAAGGCTTAAGTTTTGAACCGATGCCAAACAACATTTTGACTTAATGAATTTGGAGGTATACAAATCTTACTTTTTCGACCTGAAACAAAACCAAGATGTATAAGAAGCTATGTAGCGCAACTAATGAACACAAAACATATATATGCTATAAAATTGCTACTATGGATTCATTTCCACCAACACAAACCAAAGCCGTCTCTATATAAAAGTCCCAGAAAAAGTCCAAATTCTATCCAAGAATTATGAACTAATAACCCCCTTAATATATTATCAAAACATCACCAACTACAAAATTACTACAAATTATCTATATTGGAATGGCAGGGGAATTACTGTAGGGATTAATCTGAAGAAATGGAGGTTACGGTAGAATATATCTAACAAAAGCTATGATTTGGTTAGCTGTTAAATTTAGATGAGATATTAAGGAAGTTTGTCCTGCCCACATTATTATCTACAGTAATTTCACTGTAGATTTTGAGAGGCTATATCAATCAATGTGGTTTCCATCAGAATTTAAAATGTTGTGTAGGGGTAGGCTCAAATAATGTGGATTTTTATTAAGAGGTCCATGTGATCATGATGAGTACTATTTAATTATAAATCTAAACAGTGATTTGTTGGAACTACACTTCTTAATATTTGATTACCGAAATAGTATAATGCCTTGCTATCTGCAAGAATCAAATCGACCAACATCCTTTGGGAGAGAAATCTATTTCACTCTTTTGTGACTTACCTGGAATAAAAATATTTACTCTAAAACCAGAGATTGAACATCATTGTCCTGGAATGAAATCAAGAATTTTCGCTCATTGTGTCTTTTTTTTTAATGCTCCCTAAACATAAACTCGTCTTGATCTGAACTTGGTTACAGTAATAATAATAAGCTATCATCGTCAAAACTCTTCCATTTTTGATTCTCGCTTGAGAGATGAGGTTTAGAGATATGCTCTTCTATTCTTGATTCTGAGCTACTTTATTCCCTAATTTTCCACACAAAAAATGCCAAATGGAATTCACTCCAGAAACAGAGATTCCAATTGATTAATTATGCATTCCCCTCGCAGTCTTTCTCTATCTCGTCTCAAACTAATTATTATTATTATTATTATTATTATTATTATTATTAGATACACACGAACATTGTTGGTGCAAATTATACTAACATAACCATAGTAGTCATATGTTGCCCCTTGTCCATTCTCCATAAGCAGCATCCAAACCCCACTACGGGCAACAAACTTAGTTTTTGGTGGTGGTGTTCACTTCTCTTTGAAGCCAAATAAAAATAATAAAGTAGGAAGGGGAAGATTAAATTTAGCTCAAAAGCGCCCCCACCCCCACTGCCCCCCCCCCCCCCCGCAAGCGCCCCACACACGACACCCATTTTCTCTCCCAGGTACACCATTGATCTATGATCCCTCAACAAACTACATCTCCCATCCCTTTCTAAGGAATTTATAAGCCGTGACATCTCACCAAAGCCGCTAAAAGACAAACTCGCCAAATTATGTTAGAGCCCTCAAGCCGGAAGTGATTTTTTATTCAATCCCTACGAGACGTCAATTTGAGAGTGTGCTTTTTGTGCGACTTTTTATAGCAGATATCCGTTCACTCCTTTGGAAAAATTTAGTTGATGCTAATTGGTCATAGAGTTATAAAATCTGACGCTGCTGATATCTTCACAATCTAGAAACAGAAACCCGACGGTACAAATTATGAGGATGGCCGATCAGTTCGGCATGTGCTTCATAGTTGATCTTATTTTTGATAGCAAAGGTTTCGATTATGATTGTGATGGAGGAGTTTCAAATAACTTTGGATAATTATTTCCATCCAAAAATATATCTCCAAAACTTCTATTGATTATTTAGTTGCGGTTGCTTGATCAACTATATTAAGTATCATATAATGCCTCTGTCAATTGTTAATTAGTTGATACTTACAAGGAAATTGTCATTTTTTTAAAGGTAAAATGTTATGCTAATCTCATGTTTATTAAGACACACATGGGAGAAAAAGTTTTGTCTCTTAATCCGAAAAATAAGGAAAATAAGGAAAGACGTGATAGGGATTGGAAGAAGGCCGACGAACAGGCGGGACATGATACAATATCAATAAAAAGCAAGATTCAAATTTCATAAATTCAAGGGCTTACGAAAAGGAAACAACCTCACAAAGAGGAGGAAAGGGGCTGCACTATGTGAAAGATGAGCTGCATGCTATCATGATGGAAGAAAGAACTATATATGGGAATGGACTAATGGACTAATGAACTAGTCTTTAACCTTTTCATGCTCTAATCACTTTCTTAATGATAGTGAAATGTTTAAATTAATTAATTAACCTAACCTTAAAGATCTCTCTTTCAAGACAAAGGATGCATTGTTTGAACCAAAGAAAATGATTCAATTGGTGATTATGGGTTGATAGTTACCCAAAATTATGTGACAACAGAACATTATTATAAACTGCTCTTAGGCCCCATGTCGGCAAATAACACCTTTTATTTTTCCTCATATATAATTGCATATTACATTTGTTGCAAACTAAAGCAAATTTCATCAATTTGATATAAAAAATTTTGATTTTGGAGCTTGAAAATATATTTTAAATTATAAAGGGGTGTCCCATCAACATATAAATTTACTCCCAATGTAAATTTCCAACAGACAAAACACGAGAAAAAATACGGTTATGTTTTTGAATTTCTTACAAAAAAACATTCTAAAAATATTCAACCAAACAATGGATTCAAGGTCGTTCAATTATAACAATCAGCAAACCACCCAGTATGTGTATGGAGTTAGAAACAGGAGTTTACTTTTAAGTGGGTAAATATGCTGCACAATGAGGATATAAGCTGCCCAAACTCTAACAAGACCCTATTGCCACTTAAAATTTTAGCTTTGATGGGTTGTTTGGTTTTAGAGTTATCTAACTCCACTTTGGGTGTCTTCTTCACACTTTCTGGAGTTAAGAATTAAAGTTCCGAAAACTCCGGTAATCACAACATTGGAGTTCAGATAACCAGAGTTTCTAAACTCTAAAATGAAGGCCCAATCGCGCATAGTCAGAATTCTTGAGTTAACTTCAGACAACTCCATGAAACTCCGGCTATCCAAACTTAACTCCGTATCCAAACATATTAACAACTTGTTTCTTGGAAACTGCATAAGATTCTTTACCGTTAAAGGTGAGGAAATTGGAAGTGGGGAATAAGTCCTCAGTGTCAGTAAGGAATAGGAAAAGGTTGCATATCACACAGCCTTTCAAGAAAAAGGTTCTTCTTTGCTTTGACAGTGCAACATTAATATCCAAAACAATGATGAGCTTCAACTTTGAAACCCAAAACATAGCATTAGCTTCTTGTTACAGTTTACAAGTCCCAACATCATATTTTTCTCCTGTGAGTCCAAGGATATGGCTCATCAATCATTCAAGTTTCCAAGCACATCTTGACTCAATAATTGAGTCATGAAAAACATTGTACCACAGCAACTTTGAAATCCAAATATATATTTCCTAGCTTTGAGGGGGACCCAACCCTCCCCGTTTTACGCTGTTGTCGACCACTACTTGCAGTCGATCATAGCTACATAACCCTCTATCCCTTATCGTTACCCTCTTCATGTGTTCATTCATAGAAGTTCCATAGTTTTACGGCCATCCAAGGTCAGATCTAGCCATCCACGCAATTAAAAATCAATCAATTGTTACAAAGAGTATAACCATCCAAAATTTCGTATTTCCGAGATATAAAATATATGTCCTTCGGTCCTCGCCATATATACATAGCATTGGTTTGGTAGAATTGAATTTAGCATTAACCACATAGCACACAAAACACCCATGTACTTTACCCTGGTAAGGAGAGGAGGTGCTTGCGCCAATAAATTTATTAGGATGAAAAGTGCTTCTCCGGTAAACTAAGGGGGGATTTATGCAATTAACCCTTAAATTTAAGATGGTTCAACTCATGACAATGCAGTTATAAGAGACAACATGAGATACAAATGGGAAAAAAGGAAAAAGGATACAAATCTTTATTAGTTTAAAAAAATGCACATGCAACATATTGCAGTACTGAAGAATGCTTGACTTAGGGCATCTCTCAAAAAACATTTCAAGTGTGAACAATTTTAGTAAGCGAAGGAAAAAGTTCATAAGGCATCTCTCAAACCTATCATCAGATGCCACTGTCTTCAGTGTTGCTCTCACATGCAAGAGCACCGGATCTTGGGCAAAGCTTCAAATGCACCTTGTGCACTCCATACACAAGTTCAATTCTGCTTTCCTCAATCAAAAGATGATTCACACAATCACGCTGTCAAATCAAGTACTTGAATTACACCAAATTGGCGACACACTTTCACCCTTCTTGGATTTACTTATTTCTCATATATGTCGGTGCTTTTACTCCTTGTGGGGATGTGTTTTTCACCGCTCTTATGATTCACATGTGACGATTTACATGCACCGTAATTTTCTATGGCAAATACGCATACATATCTTGTCCGTCTCCTAGAATTTTTACCGATCTAAAATTTTGCCGGTCATTTACAGCTATAGCAATCCCCTTTGGTGTTTATAGTTTCTTCGGCTAGAAGTTTGCACCAAATAAGAAACGATATGCATCTGATCATCGGCCAATTGTAAAAACATTGTCTAAATCTTTCCGTAACCTTTAAGGTTAACTTACAACCTTTGCCAATTTCTACACTATTCAATTCCTCGCATAGGATTTCACAGGGATATACATCATAACATTTCCTTCTCGACTCCAAATAGCATTCCACCGGCACCCACAATAACTCTTTTTAAGATACTTTGGTTTAAAAAATTGTAAGAAAATAAAAACTCTTTTTAAGATAACCATTGAGTCCATATAGATTACCATTGCTTTCTTTCCGATAATTTTTTTTATAATGATCTCCCATGTCTAGTAGCAGATTACTTTGCAACTCATCGTCAACTTTCTCCTAATTACTAATTATTTACCCTCTAAACAAAACCAAGCTATCATACACCTATAGGTACTAATTGGTATTAATAACTTTCTGACACAGCTATGCATAAAGCCAAAAAGTTTAAGCATGAGATAATGATCATACAATGAACAATTTTCCTACAGAGCATGATCATACAGTAAACGGAACCAACTTGCTAGCCCAAATAAGAAAAGAATTTTGATTTTGGAGATGTTGAAGATAAATTTTCGGTATCAATCAAGATATCCTAAAATTGACATTTCATGGAATACTGATACACAATCAAAATGGCATGGTCATCATCTCACCATGTGTCATAACAACATAATACATATCGATATCTCGCAAAAGTTATACTTTAGACTAACCTTTTTCTTTCATTTCTGTTTTTTTTCAAAGTACTGCTTTAGAAAATGAGGATATGGAACTTTGTTCGTAGGATTTATCCCAATTCTTCCCATCAAAATACCTAATCTCAATGTGTTCAAGCGTACCAGAATCTACACACTTAACAGTGATAGCAACTCCATCGGGGTTCGACCTTGGAATATAGAAAGAGGTTATGCCACATACCTTGCAGAATATATGCTTTGCTGTGTGAGTGCCAAATGTATATGTGGTAAGAAATTGCTCGGAATCTCCGATAAGCTTGAATTTTGTGTTTGGGAGTATGAAATGGGTGTTGGCTCTCATGGAACAATCAGAACAGTTGCAGCTCCATGCTACGATGCTTGATGGCGCCTCAACTTGCCACCTAACATTCCTGCAGTGGCATCCACCGTTATGTATGATAGCCTTGATGCTCATTATCAGAGAATTTTGCTGTGATGCTGAAAAGTATAGAAAAGTTGGATGTTAT
Source organism: Agapanthus africanus (assembly GCA_030015575.1). Taxonomy (NCBI): domain Eukaryota; kingdom Viridiplantae; phylum Streptophyta; class Magnoliopsida; order Asparagales; family Amaryllidaceae; genus Agapanthus; species Agapanthus africanus. The sequence goes on along the minus strand of CM057342.1, from coordinate 96,436,322 downwards.
AATAAAGAATCATTAGTACAAGTAAACAGTACGCAATGAGCGCAAAATTTAACATACAATTATGATACAACTGAACAGCAGGGGAAAAAGTCAATGTTTTGTTTCAGGAATCATGATTATTGATTTGCTCTAAAGCACTACAAGCCAAGGTATTAGGAATGCACTGATATTGGCCTATTTAACTCTACTAAGCACATTGAGCAATGATTTTATAGTTCCTTTGAATAACCAAGGAACCTTACTGATTGAAATCGCTTGTTTAGCGTAACCTCAATTTTTTATTTGCACACACTTAAATGATGCCTAATGTGCTAGCTACAATATCGATTAAGGCCCTTGTAGCGTTGGATTAGTAACTGTGTAAATGAATGTCAAGTAGCATTCAAGTGTTCCGACGGTCATACAAATATATAGGAATCTGTGCTACTAACGGGTAATTCATTTAAACAATTATTCCCTTGTGCAGTAAAATAATTTCAGCCCAAAATTAAATACAATCTAAACTTGGCAGCTTCCTATACAACCACCAGCCCAAAATAGAGTGCGATATTTCAAAAATTTTATGCCAGGCATGCCATTGGAGTGTTTAGGTAGTATCCTCTAATGTTTGAGTTAGCAGGTGTTGGCTTGGCTATACATTTAAAGATTAGCAAGGAAAGGTGAATTGATTCTCGTCTTTTTCTTTCATCCCTTTTTATGCCACTCATTGCCGACTTCATTGGTCCAAAATATTTCAGCAAATTGAAATCTAGGATCAAATTGCACGAAAAGCCTTAACTTCACAGATGAAAGACTAAAAAATTAGACAAGTTAAATTAATGAAATAGCAAAAGAGCACTCTAGTTAGAGAATTCCAATGCATGGTGGTCATGTTTGGTTCGAAAGAGAGGAATTCTAGTTAGAGAATTCCAATGCATAGAGAGAGGTCGCATTTGGTTTGAAATAAAATGAGAGTAACATTTTTTTTTTGGGGGGGAAATGAGAGGATGATTCACCAGAAAAATGTATTGGCTTCCTCTCTTTTTTCTTTTCTTATTCCTTACTTTCTACCAAACCATTCGCCATAAAGCACCACAGCTTGTTAATTACCCATAAAACTATGATGACTAGTTGAGGTAGATGATATTTTTGAGATGAGAACTCTGATCACTTGATTGTTTGAGACTCCAAGAGCAACCATGGTGGAGGACCAAAGAGTTATGATTCAGTTACAAAGAGCAAAGAGGTGCCATGTTTAAACTAGGAGTTTGAATGCTTAGGTTCACTCTATCGTGTCTTGGCTTCTAATTCCAAAACTTATGATTTTGGCTTGAAGCTCAATTGTAATATGAGACAGGTGAATAAATCGTTTCAAAAAGTGCAGTCTTTGACACTTTAACAGGATTTCGCTTTTCAATGCACCTACACGGTTGCATATCTATAATATATGGTACTTAATGGTAGCCGCGAAGTTCCTTTTAGGTCGTGTTCGGTATAAAAATACTTAATTTACAGGAAAATTCCAATCAATGACGCTATACCTCAATAGACGGTGAACTTGGACCCTATGTTGGCTAGGAGGACTTAAGTGGCTTTTAAGTGAAAAACGAATATAGCCACTGTTGTCAAAGAAGATAGACGCGAGTACTGTTTTAACCGTCAACTTACTGAAAAACGGATATAGCCCTTGTGGTCGGATATGTGTCGCATTTTGTGCTTGTATATAACCGTCAACTTATCGGAATATATGTTAACATTATAACTACTCTTCTACGCTCTATTTAATTCCTTTCATAAACTTGTCCGATGCTTACCTTCATTTCATGAATCCCAGTTGTAATAACTTTAAATAAAATCACCAATATCATTCCCCGGCTTTAAATTCCACTTTAACTCAAGAAGAAAGAAAATTGGAAAACTTTTAGGGCTCCAAAAACATCCTTCTAAGCTAAGCAATCATTAGAATATCTTGCATTAATAATTATACCAATTCAAAATGGATGAACAATGGGGAAATAAAATCCATAACCCTAGACCAATTAATTAGAACTGGATCAGCTTTGCATTGTACTACTACCAAATCAACGATTGGTTGCAGATCTAGCTATATAATTCTAGCTATATTTATAAATTTAGAACCATATACACTTGATGAAGAAGAGATTAGCTAGTAACCAAATTTGATTATAGCAGTTGATTAGAAAATTACCTATAATTTAATGCCTTCTTTTATCGAGAGTGCCTTTGCTGCTGCAGTGAAGCTCTCCCTCGCCTTTGTGCAAAACCCTTTACTTCAGCAGATGTGAGAGAGAGAGAGAGAGAGAGAGGTGTGAGAGAAAATGGAATTTAGATCAAGCAGGCCCTATGGACGTAGACTTGGGCCTTGCCTAATTGTGCTGATTGGCTGTAAGATTTCAAAAGTTTAAGGATTTGGGAAACTAGGCCCAAAGAAGGTCTTATATCTATTTATGGTTTTTTGACGATGTAGATTATGCAACTTTTATTACACTTTAATCGACCACGGACGAAGATACAACGGATATCCGACCAATATCCTATTTTTTTGCTTCAGTTTCCATGTCTTAAAAATCATGTTTTGTTTGACTATAAATTCGCAATTGTTGTTCCGTTCTTTTTCCATTTTTTAAATTTCGTGGAGTCGCTAAGCGGATTGGATGTTATCGCCGACATATCTATAAGTTTCAAATCCACCTTATAGTTACAAATCATACGGGATGATTAAGACATGCAACACAACAAGTTTGTAAGATTTTTTGTTTGCTAGACTAATGAGCACAGGCTTCATCGATTCAACATTTTATTTCTAATGCATCTGAATCACAACCATAAAACTTCAAACCACCAAAGTAGCAAACTTACTTTCTCTTATTGAAGAGCTAAATTTATTTGCTAGAGGCAGACAAACTAATTAAACCATACCCATCATATATACTTTATTTACCAACTCCACAACAACTTTAATAGCAAGAAAAAGAGTAAAAAAATATTGAGACCGATTTTTATTAGAGTCAAAAAAGAGAGAAAATTTTACCAGTCGATCCAGAAGTATCCTATGAGACTAGATTAACCTTTAAAAAAACAGAAATTGCCCTTCGGTGCGCAGCTTAGCCGTGGCGCTAATGTACGCCGCCTCACACTATTCCGTGCCCAACAAGTAACTAACATTTTTGCATGTTTTATTTCCCCATAAATTTAGCATTTTATTTTCTACTCATCACTCTCACTCTCGGTAGTAATTTCTCCTCCTCCTGATCTCGCTGCTTGCTTCCTCAAAACCCTCAGCAATGGCGGCGATTTCGAAACCCTCGACGACCCCAATCGATGCCACGTACGCGTTCCGCCTCCTCGCCGACCAAGTGGGGCCCACCTTCGGCCCCACCACCCCCGCCTGCAACGTCTCCTTCTGCCCCCTCTCCCTCCACATCGCCGCCTCCATCCTCACCGTCGCCTCCTCCGTCTCCACCGCCGCCGACGCCTCATCCCGCCACGAGCTGCTCCTCTCCTTCCTCAGATCCAACCGCTTCCCTCCCCTCCCCGACCCCGACGCCTCCACAGCCATCCGCGCCGCCACCGCCAGCAAACGCGACGAAGATGGCGGTCCCTTCGTCTTCTTCGACAACGCGCTGTGGCTCGACGATCATCTCGCCAGATCAGGATGCGGCGGCGCCTTCTTCCAGGAGACTGGCCGTTACCGATCCCTCATCCATCACGCCGATTTCGAAACTGAGGTATAACAGTGAGATTATCCTGATCCTTCTTCTCTTTTGATTTGGGGTTTCATTAACTCAATCTTTAGCATAACCTTAACAAATAATGATTTACAATGAAGCGGATGATTTGTACCATGTAGCTTCAGTTTATTCTAGATCTATCCCTGATGATAATTAGAAAGGAATTTATCAATGCTATTAGCTTTATTTTTCAATATTCTAGATGAGCTTGTTAAAAGGGAAAAAGATAATTAGAAGGAATTTTAAGGTGCTTTTAGCTTAAAGTTTTTCATGGTCTATTCCTAATAATTAATAATTAGACCAGCGGGTTTTTTGTTTTTAAAATAAGCTTTAGTTTTACAAGATCTATCTAATAGTAATTAGAATAGAATTTTTTACGTAAAAAAAGTATTTAAGGGTGCTTTTAGCTTCAGTTTCAATGGATCTATACATAAGAGTAATGAGAATAAAAAGTTGTTAAAATGAATAAGGTATTTAAGGGTTTCGTTATTCTTTTTAAAATATATATCACACACACTTCAATAACACTTTCAATCTCAATTTTAGTATATTGATATTAAGATTATTAACTCAGTTTTTAGTTTAACTTTGAGAAATAATGATTTTCATTGAAGAGGAAGCTTATTAGCTTCAGTTTTCTCTAGATCTGTCCCTAATTATAATCAGAAAGGAATTTATCGGTGCTTTTGGCTTCAGTTTTTCTATATATCCTAATCATAGATGAGTTTGTTGAAGGGGAAAAAAACAAAATAAGAAGGAATTTCAAGGGTGCTTTTGGCTACAGTTTTTTCATGGTCTATTCTTAATAGCAATTAGAATAGGGAGTTTTCTGTATTTAAAATAAAACAGTATTACCCACTTGTCCGACTGTTGCTAAGCAGTTTTTGGATATCAAACGGACCTCCCCGGATGGTAATCTTAATGTGGCCGATTTACCCTCCTTTGCAATCAGCTTCGCTACAGCGCCTGCGGCTCTAGCTAATTGTTCACCCTTTCCAAGTGTGATTTCTATGTTATGTATGACCGTGCCTAAGGGCATATCGGTTGAAGAATATCTATCTAGTAGTAACTAGATTAGAGTATTTTGTTTAAAATAAAAGAGGTATTTATGGGTGCTTTAGCTTCAGTTTTACAAGATTTATCCCTAATAATAATTAGAATAGAGATTTGTGTTTTGAATTAAAAGGTTGTTCAAGGGTGTTTTTAGCTTCAGTTTTACAGGATCTATCCCTAAGAATAATTAGAGGTGTTAAATAAATAAGGGCTTCAGTTTTTCAAGATCTCTCCCTGATAATAAAACATGTTTTTTTTTAAATATTAAAAAGAAATTCAACCTGCTTTTAGATTCAGTTTTTCAAAACTGTCCCTGATAATAATTGGAACAGAATTTTTTAAATAAATAGAAAGTGAATTTATGCACACTTTTGGCTTCGGTTCTCAAGATCTAGAATAAGGAGTTTCTTTTTCTGAAAAAAGGAATTTAAGCTTGGAACATAAAAATTATTAGCTTATATACGTTTTAGCCAATAAGGTAAACTTTGAATGAATTATATAAACACACACATTTTCTAAAGATGAAATCTGAAAATGCTAAAATTATAAGGTGTTTGTGAAAAAAAAAACCTTTGGCAGTATTTCTCTAATTTCATGCAAAAGTTTCATTGACTCAGTCAAATCAATTGATTATTTGAAGGCCGACAAAGCTAGAGGTGATGTCGAGTCATGGCTCCTAGAGATCAACCACTCCCATGCCCCCAAGTTACTTGAAAAAAGATCGGTCAATAGCAACACTGAATGCATTGTAAGCAATGTCCTCCTATTTCGTGGTGATTGGGCTAAAGATCTTGAGCTCAAGCTCGATCCTTCAAAGGAACAAGGATGCTTAGAATTCTATAGGCTTAACGACAGCAGCATTGGCGTGCCTTTCATGGTCAGCAAAAGGCCCCAATGCATAGATACCTATCCTGGGTTCAAAGCCCTTCGTCTTCCCTATGAACGAGGCAGCGGAAAGAGACATTTTGCGATGTATATATTTCTGCCTGATGCACGAGACGGGTTGTTTGATTTGCTTGATAAGTTTGCTACTGAACCTGGGTTCTTGGATCGCCATCTTCCGAAGAAAATGGTGCCTGTGGGTGAGTTTAAAGTACCCGTCAGGAGTGCAACATATTTTAGCCAAGCTCTGGGTATAGTTTGGCCTCCTCGTGATATTACTCGAGGGGAGGATGCTACTGTTGCTGATCCGACACGTGACCCTTTTCAACCTCGTTGTTTCTCGCTGTTGTTGTTTCTTAGTGAGGATGAGAATGGCACTGAAAGTGAGAATAAGGATGACAGTAATGATGAGAATGAGGGCGGCAATGAGAATGAGGATCTCAACAAGAATGAGAATGAGGATGGCAGTACGAATGAGAATGAGGATCTCAACAAGAATGAGAATGAGGATGGCAGTACGGATGAGAATGAGGATGGCAATGAGAATGAGGATGACAGTATGGATGAGACTGAGGATGGGAATGTGGATGACAGTGAGGATGAGATTGAGAAGTTTGCCGCAGTTCTTGGTAGTTTTGAACTTGTTGATTGCGATCCTATCGACTTTGTGGCTGATCATGCATTTCTGTATGTGATCAGAGAGGATGTGACTGGGACGGTGTTGATGATTGGCCATGTGAACAATCCTGTATGTGGGGATCCAAAGTTCTTCCAGACTTGTCATGGTGAAATGAGTAAGTTACATTAATCAACTTCTTTACTCTACCCCTTTTTTACATGCTCATGTTTTGTTCATGCCTATATATATCTTTGAGTTTTTTTATTAATGTTCATAACTTTTTTATTTGGATATGACCCCTTCGGAATTGAACCGGTGAGCTCTCGCTTTGGGGAGGAAAGTTACATTAATAATCTTCTTTACGCTACCCGTTTCATTTTATGTTCATGTTAATGTTTACAACTTGCATGGCAATTTTCAAGTAACTAAAAACAATTACTTAAATACACACAAACTCGCTGGGTCATCTTCATACTCTTGTATTGAAGTAGACATATTTAAGAAAGAGATAAATTGGGCTGGGTCAACCACAGCAAACTTGCTGCAGTCGTGTGACCTAGCCCCGGGGGTGGGTCATGCCTCAACAAAACCAGGTTCCCCTAGCGAACTCACTGCGGCGGTGGAGTGAAGTGCCATCTTTCAGAAATTAAGAATCAAGCCCAGAGAATAAATAAATGCTAGAATTATATAAGTTGATCTATAAACTTGAAAAATATAGTTTCATAGTCTCATTCAGTCTCATCATTGTATATGTAGCGTGTATATTTAGGATGATTTTGGTAAATGGTAAATACTATTCGCGCTAATTGGGTACTATCCATATGTTCTACCGGATTTGTAGTAGGTAGTGCGATGCAATGTGATCCTTGTGAACCACAAAAATACACATGAATCACAGTGGCATTGCCTGTGGATAATGTGGATCATGCCCCTGGGCACTTAAAGCGGTACTCTAATGTAATTTATACATCTGAGTGGTGCTCTTCCACAGAGATATACGTTCTTTCTTTTTATTGGAGAGGCTCTATTAGAAGACCATTGTCGCTGTAGTTTTTTTCTTTTGTACACGCTCATGCATCTGTGTTATAAAAAGGCTGGATCCACATATGACCCACTTCTTCACCTGAATGAACAGGGTTTGTCATGCCATAAAAATTTGACCTTGTTACAGTTAGGATCATTGCCTAGGATCATTGCCTGTATGTGTTAGTTCATCTATCTTCCAATTTGGTGTTATTAAGAATAAAGGCATGATCTGTCCTTGTTAACAGTTTTTTGCTTGAAAAGAATGTATGCATGAGGGTAACACTCAATTATATCTGTGCTCACCAAGACTTGGAATCGTCATATCATAAAGCATAGTAGATACGATGTCAGAGCATTAAGTTTTGAGTTATGATGCTCAGCTTGTGATAAGGAGATCACACATTGTCCGTTGTAGCACGACACAATCCTTGAACTTCTGCATCTCCTATTTTATATGGACGCTAGAGAAAATAAGTCAGCTCTTATATAGACAATAAAAAGCGCTCTCCTCTAACTGAAGAAGACTGCTTTGAGACGGGTGGTAAGTATGCTAAGTATGATACTCCCAAGATATTGATACATTGTTATAGAAGGTGTTTTGAATTAAAAGACCAACCCAAAAGAATATGGACTTTGACTGCGCTCTTAATTTATTTTAAAACACTCAGTTATTAGATATGGCTGAGTTTCTAACATTGTATGTGTATCATTAAGTCTTCTTGACCTCTGAGTGAATTTCCTACTTGTAGGGACAGCATCATCTATATACTTTTGTGCACTCTAATGGACGAGGAGAAAGTGGATATATTCTAGTATTTGTTCATTCAAGTTCCATAGTCCACGTGGTGTGGAACTTGCTTGTTCAAAGCTTACACCGTTGTCACTTGTTCTGCACAGCTGTAGTTGATTATATTCCTTGTTCCCGAACTTAATGTCTGGAGTTGTTAAATTCAGGGGCAAATTTTATAAAGCACCATCGAATATTCAGGATTTTTGAGATAAGACCATTAAACTTACAAAATACCGTGAACCTCTCCCGAAGGGTATTTGGGTCAAAATATTGAAAGGTTTTTTCCTTCAAAAAGTGCTGCATTTTGTTCATCTTAGGGCTATTTAGTACACGTATGAGGTCATTCGAGGGTTGTACAGCCACTGCAAGCCGTGCCTTAAACGAGTTAAGGAAACTACCATTTTCAGACGTCGACACCCTGTTTAGAGGGGTTCATGGCGTTCTTAAAGTTCAATGTTGCCATCTCAGAACCTTGAAAACTCGATGGTGCTTTATAAAATTTACCCTAAATTCAAAAGCGGGTTGAATTACAAGTTTCTTGACAGTTTACAGGACAAGCTCTATCATTCAGCATCACACTAAAGCAATGTATTCCTTTTGCATATTGCTTTCCTATATGGTATTTTGGTATTTGCTCTTTCTCTTGACTCAACCTCTTGTCTACATAATTTTATGATTATAGACATATATACTTGTAGGTTAAGTTCTACAACATTGTTTAAACATATTCATTAATATTATGCTTCACCATTAGGAATAATATCTCGTAAAATTGCTTTCTAGTAGCCTTATTCCTTGTGGAAAACAGGTATGAGGTTAATTCTTGGTTCACCCCTTGACGATAAGTTTAGCTGGTCACCATATTTTAAAAATTGCATCAATTTCTTGCCTTGGCCGGTTTTAAAGTAACACTGAGTATATACGATAGAACCCTTTACTAGGAAGAATCATTATCCACCACATTCTGAATAGTAAGTTTATTTTCCATTTACATGACTGCAAGACTGTAAACTTTTCAAATCTTTGAAAGCATCACATCTTATAGCAAAATTTTAAGCCTTGCTAGCACAAAGGTGAAAAAAGAAAGGACACAGGGACTGATGGATCATGTTACAGCTTTTAGTGGGGAGATGAGGAAAGAGAAAGGAGGGGCATGAAAACTTCTTGTAGAAAAATACATATAGAATATAAGACTATTTATTGGCATCTCATATAGAAGTTTGGATCTCATTCCTCTTTGAATAGACCACTTGGATTAATTTTGGTGTTCCGTCCAACCCTCCATGAAACACTATTTTTACTGCCTGTTTTTTTTTTTACAAGTTTCACTTCTGTTTCTGCCTTTTTTGCTATGGTATTTTGCTTTCACCAAGAAGAATTTATGGTTGTACATAACTTGGTTATCTTCGTTTACTAGAAACTGTCATATCCTATCAATGAAAAATCATTGTTTTCATCAAAATAAATATCTTCTCAATGAGGTTCCTGTACAAGACATGCATATTTGCCAAGACATCTTTCGGTCAATATCTTAGCCATTGTTTCATTATTTTATGTGTTGATTATACAGCGATTTTTTGAAGATTGTATGCTTCTGAGGAGAAATCAGGCAGCTTCAAAACGTCTGTTTCAGCAGATTGTCAATTTTATATTGGCCTAGTTTGGGATTTATGCCATTAATAAGGCCCCCCCAAAAAAAACATCTGATTGCCAATACTTTTGTCCGAAATGTAACTGTATAAAGTTCTATTCCAATTAGTTTTAATAATGCAGTCCGTCAAGTTCCATGCAGATATGACAGACTTAATTTTCATTCAGGAAATAATTTTTGGTGTAAATATTATGGACAGGTTCTGCGAGGAAGGAAGCGATCTCAAATTTTCTGGCTGAAGCCTCATTGGAGGAGATTGAGAATCTTGTGATTAGTTGAGTGTTGAACCTCTTCAAAGAAATGGAGTAATGCTCTTGCAGCTGAAGTTAAAACGTAAGAAAGTTGATCTTTTGCTGATTGATTAGCAAGCCTCATTTAGAATTTCGATATTTTCTATGGAAACATGTAGCTAAATCTTTGTTTGCAAACCTAATTTCAATTTTCTGCTTTATCTGGGATAATTGTGTGAACCTAGATTTTACTCTGTTTTGAACTTGTGTGAATCTCTAGTTTACCTTGTTTTGGAATGATTGCGAATTTACATGGCATTGCTTAGTTACTGAACGCCACATTTATATGCATGAGGTGAGCTCCCCAGTTACCTACCGTAGTTTAGCAACAGAGTGCTTTCACTATGGGATCAAGTTCAAAATTCTATTATTATTATTATTATTATTATTATTATTATACAAGGTTGGATTGGTCAAAAGAATGTTTTGTAGTCAAATCACTATTTTTGTGATTTCCCTTTTGCCTTTTCTCATATTCCTTTAATTTATCCTTGGGTTTATAGTTAATGATAGTACTAATTTGGAAAAAGGGAAATAATAATATTTGTATCTAAATCAAAAAATAACTAAATCTAACATATATCTTTTTTCAATATAATGAAAATAACGATGTTTCAAATAACAATGGTTGCTTTACATTTACTTTAAAGTTAATGCTTAGATTTCACGACTCAAATAACAATCGCAAGTCAAAAATTTACTAGTCAATGAATTCGTACAAGAAGTATATTCTTTTCAGCTAAATTATTGACATAATTTATCATATGCACAATGCATAACATAAACTTGACATTTGTATTGTATTTATTTAGGAATCATGATTGTTCTTGGTATCTACGTACAAAGTAAATAGTATTTATGTTTTAAAAAATACCAAAAGCTTTTGGTATTTAGGTGAATTTAGCATTTATGGAATCATGAAAATTAAAAATTACGAACAAACTATTTAGAAAAAAAATTAAATTCAAGAATTAGATTACTTATCATGACTATAATATAAAGTATATAATTATTTTTTAAAAATTACATTCAATAATTATTATTCCATCAAAATTAATAATGTATTATGTATTTATAATTCACACAAAACTAAAAATAAATGCTAATTCTATTTATTTTTAAGAACTACGGTGTTTCTGAGGAAATATCACAATTCGTAAAAACTCTGATTAATGATGATTATTTTGAGCTAGAATAAAATGGTTATGTGCTTTGTTTTATCATGTGTTGCTTACACGTTAAATTATAACAAGCGTATGTAATATACAAATTGAGGACGAGGATGCAAGATATCAATCGTACATTTCGATCAGTTAGGAATGCAGTAATTTCCATGTTTCAATAAACGTTTGTGTTTGATGGTAGTAGTTTGAATCTTGTTGCATTTGTAGTCACATTTATGTTTGTTTATTTGTTTTTGTTTTTTTTAATTGATTTTCCAAATTACAAGAGACTGGCCGATCTCACATTCATGTCCGCGATTTCGAAATATCGATGTGGCAGCAAGATTTAGGGGTGAAAGTCGGGTTGGGTTTGACCCGATTTTCCAGGTTCTTTTAAACATTCCATACCGGCCTGAACCTGATTCAGACGGGTTGAAGATTAGATAAAAAATTTCCGGTTGGGTATGGATTTAGTGTTAAATCCGTTCGCCTGAATTTTAAACCTGGTACGAACCAAACCCGCTTCATAAATTGGACCCAATTCTATATATTTCACTTCAAATACTATAATACGCATATTGTAATTTATTACATGATGTCTAATTAGTATAATTTTTCAGTGTAATCTATAAATGTATCATATATAAGTTATATAGTCTTATCAAATTATAAATTTTGTATACATATATTTTTTGGTGGAATTCATCTCAAGCATTATAATTTCAATTTATTTGATTATTTATAACGAGCCTAGCCCAAAACCCCGCAAAAACCGGCCCGCCCGCTAAACCCGAAACCCGTAGTTACGGGTTTGAGTTTAACGTATTGTAAACCCCTCAGGTTCGGACATGTTTTGGGTTTAGGTTTTAATTTTCGGATCGGATATAAAATTATTTAAAACCCTGTCCAATCCGGCCCACTTTCACCCCTAGCGAGATTCATTAACCATGTAATTCCTCCTATCTTTTGATTTAGGGGTCCGTAACTTTTAAAATGGCTTCCTTAATATTATTAGTATATCGTATGTTCACAAGATCTCTTTCTAATGATAGATGGGTATTTTTCTGTTAAAATAAAAATGAAATTTAAGGCTGCCCTTAGCCTCAGTTTTTTCAAGATCTATTTACTACTAATAATAATTAGAATAGATAGTTTTTTTTATAAAAATTATAAAAAGGAATTTTGTGGAGCAGAATTATTATTTTTTAATAACTAAGAAATAAATTAAAGGGTGCCCTTAGCTTCAGCTTTACTAGATCTATCCCTAACTATAATTAGTAATTTTGAATAGAGAGTTTTTCTTTTAAATGAAAATGGAGTTTAATGGTGCATTTTTGCTTTAGTTTTTAAAGATCTGTCCTTACTTATATAATAGACCGTCTTTAAAAATATAAATTTTAAGGTGCTTTTTTTCGATGTCCATCCCTAATATTAAGAACTGAGATTTTTTTTTTAAATATAAAAGGGAATATAAGTGTGCATTTAGTTTCAGTTTTGAGATCTCTGGATGATAAAATTTCTAAAATGAAAATTTGAAGAAAAAAAAACTGTATGGGAGCTTTTAGCTTCCCTTTTTCAATATCTATACCTTTATTTTTTAGTTAATAATATAAATAAAGTCCATTATGTAATTTTTTGATATTATTATTTATATATCTTGCGGCCCGCGGCCTCGCCTCCCTCGCCTCCGCCTCCGCCTCTTCTGCCCTCCGGCTCTGACTCTCTCGCCACGCCCTCCGTGCCTCCGACTCTCTCTTGCTTCCTCCGCCCCCCTCTCGCCGCGCTGCCCGCACCTCTGCCTCAGCTGGCCCACTCTGGGGCATTCAATATCTATACCTGATAATAATGAATCCTACTAAAACAAGAAAGTAATTTAAACCTGATATATAAAAATAGTTAGAGTATAGATGAACTGAAGGCTGACAAAGCTTGAGGTGATGTCGAGTCATGGCCCGCTCCGAGAGATCTACCAACTACTCGTCTTCCCCCAAGTTGCTTCCAGAGCGATTGGTCAATAGCAACACAGAATGCATTGTGGGTGACATCCTCCTATTTCGTGGCGATTTGGCTAAAGATCTGCTCGAGCTCGATTCTTAAAGGAACAAGGATGCTCAGAGTTCTATAGGCTCAATGAGAGGAGCATAAGTGTGCCCTTCATGGTCAGCAGAAAGCCCCAATGCATTGATACCTATCTTCGGTTCAAAGCCCTTCGCCTTCCCTACAAACAAGGCAAGGGAAAGAGACATTTTACGATGAATATATTTTTGCATGATATATTTCTGATCTCATACCGCTACATTAATCACGGATTTGCTTCCTCTATAAAATATATCTTCCTAATTAATACGATTAATCCTACCAAAATTAGCAGAGGAACGTTAAATATTTCTTACTTAATTAATACCCTGGACAAGCAATTTAAAAAACTTAAACATAAAATATGAAGTCTTTAAGATAAAACAAGAAAATATGCTATTACACCAAAATATGATACTTACTCATAAGTTCATATATAAGGCCTACAAATGCCACGAGAATGCGAAAAACATCAAAAGTATATACAATGCTACATGTCTAAGCAATGTAGAACTTGGTTGAAGAGGATATCAACCAGATGGTACATAAATATATAGTTCATTTTTTAATTGGTGAGAAATCTGATATCCCAATGGAAAAAATTCATATAACAATTCACGACAAGAACCAACTCGGCTTTATTAACTTCAAAACCATTCCACAAGAGCTGTGTATGGCGATCGAATAGATTATGGTAGTTCTACAGAAAATCACTGAGCAAAAATAAACCATTGCATGATAGTTGCGCCTAAGAGGAGTTTTATAATAATCATGAGGTAAAACAAATATAACTGTCATCTTAATTATAGTTGTAATGGAACATGAGATTGTTAGCTCCATCAATCATGTATCCTCTTCAGCTTCATCTGTAAAATCTTCCGTTTCGCTTTCCACACCTGTCCAAAATTGAACCAACATTAATACTAAATTTGATACAACTTCTACTAGGTACAGAAAACTAATTAAACATGAGCATGCAGCCGGCCGGTGGAACAAAAATCATTATAATTTTCCATGTTTACATTGTATAACGACAAGGTTCATCCAAACATTTCAAATGCTTACTCCAATTAGACCCCATATTGCACTAAAGTTCTCAAATAGTCGAGCAGGTGTTAATTTGCTTGGATAGGTTATTCAATTGTGCTCTGCTTTAAATTATTATACACGGTAAGCTATTGTGCGAATAATCAGCCATGGCCAACATTAAAGTTTAAAACAATTTATGAAGTATTAATTGATACTATTAGGAAATTTGATCAGGACTTGTAAGCAATATACTTAAATGAAGACTTGTGGCATGCTAGCTTGGATTGTCTAACATACAATATAATGAGAATATTTGAAGTCAGACTTTTTCTCTACAATTGAAATAGAATAGGTTTGAAGTGATTACGGTTTAGATATGGGGAAACGAATAGGAAAGTCTCAAACTAATAAGATTTGTTGAAAGGATTGAAAAATTGATCATGAAGAATGGTATCTAGGAAGATTATTCTTACATATGAGAAATTAGATGAATCGTATTAGGAATATGCAACTAAGCTCACTGCCTATATTGTTCCTTAGATGAATGCTATTCTCTATGGCAAATGGTACTGCAATTTGGTCAATTATCTCATGAAGCCTTTCTCTATATGCTAATTTTGCAGATTCCATTTTGATAGGTATGGGCTTCTGCGATAATGTTGCTGATGCCGATGATAACGATGATGATGGATGCTAATATTTTTCAATCTGCAAATGGTTCTACACAAGGGAAGCATAAGCTTAATTGCAGAAATAATTATACAAAATGCCATAGAATTACAAGGACAAGGAAAAATAGAGTTGGGGGGGGGGGGGGGGGGGCACGGTATATTGCAAAAAAACTCACAGAAAGTGCCGATCCTTCCAACAATATGAGGCTAGTCCAATAATAAGTTCTACCATCTCCTGATAGTTTTTCCATGTAAGTTGCTGTGTTCTATCATAGTCTGATATTTGAGGTATGTCTGATACATAAATGATTTTCTTTGAAGACCAGTTAGCAGTGGTTCTCAAACCTTAACTTTGATAGTGTGTGTATTGCTGATGTATAATGAAAGAGAAGAACAATGGCCATGATTATCGCTGAGCTTCTTCTTAGCTAAAGGATGCAACGACCCTTGCATTAATACTTGGGTTGCATCCGGATCCGGACATCCGAATAACATCCAGATCTAAATCTGGATCTTTTTCGGATATGGCACTACTACAATAAGGGGTTTCCCCTACGGCTTTATCCGTAGGGGCTTAGCTTTGCCCCTACGGATATATTCGTAGGGTCTCGAAAATTCTCCATAGGTGCAATGACCGTAGGTGCAAGTCTTCGTCCTGAACATGTCCCTACGGAGTAAAAATTGCCCCTACGGTCTAATGCGTAGGGGACTATATACATACGGTGTATTCCGTAGGGACAAAATATTTATTTAATTTAGTAGTTTATAAAATAAAATACTTGCCCCTCGGGTTTTATCCGTAGGGGCAACTTCTAGTCCCTACGGAGTTGGCCCTAGGTCCAGATATAAGCCTCTACGGATATATCCGTAAGAACAAGTGTAACGCCTGCAACTAAGTCCATAGAGGCAAAATGTCAGTTATCCTGATATTTTGTCCCTACGGATAAATATGTAGAGGCAAACTGTGGACCTACGGATTAATCCGTAGGTGCAACAGATGGCCCTACGGATTAATCCGTAGGGATATAATATCAGGGTTTTTTTTTAAAAAAAGGGCTTCTTGTTTTTAACCCGTCCTATGCACAATAATATATACATCATATAACCAAATACAGAAATATTCATAATCAATATCTCACACATAATATATAAAAGAAATAGACAAGCAGAATACGATATCAGGATAAATCATCGTGAACAAGCAAACAACCACCAATCATTATAGTCCAAAATTTATACAATATGTATCAGATAAGTATATACATTCTCAAAAATATAAATAAAGCTACCCTATCTCGGTCCAGCTCCTCCACCTCTGATAATCGACGTAATCTGGCGCATCTACTCCTCGGTGCAGCCCAGAGTCGTCAAAAACTCGACCAATGAAGGAGCGAACTGTGCAGGAGTCTGAGTGGGCTGTGGAGCTGCAGGAGTGGTCTGCGCAACCGCAACCGAGATAGTGGCTTGCGGAGCCGCAGCCGAAGGAGATGCATGTAGAGCCACAGCCGAAGTATCCTGTCGCATCTGTTCAATTTTGTGTGTAATAAATGAGCAAGAACTGTGTATTAATCGAATTAGTTTCATTATCAGGTTATTGCGAAACCCCAATCCAAGATTAATCAAAGTTAAGTCTACAACCAAATAAGCTCAGGCTACTATTATTGGATATGTTACTATCTATAATATGATATAAAAGCTCGGTGCCTCGTGAGGAGGGTTTTGATCCTTAGCGTAGGTGGGCAGGATGTGCCCGCTAAGGATTGACCGAGCAGGGAAGCTGCTCGGTGGCCTCGTGAGGAGGGCTTCGATCCTTAGCGTAGGTGGACAGGATGTGCCCGCTAAGGATTGACCGAGCAGAAAAGCTGCTCGGTGGCCTCGTGAGGAGGGCTTCGATCCTTAGTGTAGGTGGACAGGATATGCCCGCTAAGGATTGGCTGAGCAGGGAAGATGCTCGGTGGCCTCGTGGGGCGTCGGTCAGTCTCCCTTAACCCGTAAACCCTGAAAGAAACATCGTCGCGGACAACACATGGCAGAAACGCACAGGCGAGGCGCGTCACTCTGTAGTGCGCGTCGTTCCAACTCCTATTGACCGCTTGGGGCCCGTGAGGGACGGCATGGTCGCCACGCGGCAGCTCTGTATTGGGAAACTTGTAAATATCCCGTGATTCACATTGTTGCGCGCGAAAACTTCAGCCTTTAGGGATTCGCTTGGGGCTTATAAATAGCGAAGGCATTTCGATCAAATAAACCCACTCTTGCGCTTCTGAAAAATGGCCGGGTTTATTTACAGTATCAAGGAGATCATTTCCTTCGACGACGTGTACCTTTGTGACCCGGAGTGCACCCAGGAGACATACCAAGGGGTGACAGAGCGCGTGGAGAGCCACTTCGGCCGCCTACTCCCTCAGCGATCCCCTCTCCTCCAATTTCTCATGTACGCGATTTGGAGGATGTCCCCAGGCCTAAACAATGCCTTATCCGAGCAGCTGCAGAATGAGGTGATTGACAAGTTGCATACGCTCCATCACTTCGGCCCGATCTCGAAGAGCAGGCAGGATCGCTCGGTGGCTCTTCTTCTGGAGTGTTTCCAGAAGAGGCTGATCGCCGACTCCTGCCCGGCGAGTGCGGTCACTGGCCCATCCGTGACGTCTCGGGTCCGCGAGCACCATGATAGGGAGCGGGCTGCAGAAGCTAGGGCTCGACTAGCGGAAATCTCCTCGGAGTATCACCAGCAGTGCTTCCTTAACCCCCGGCCCCTTTTACTGTAATATTTTTGTATATTTTTTTGTGTAAGGCTGAGGAGCCCATAATACCGCTCAATGAATAAAGTTCTTCTTTTCCGATGTGCTTTTGTTTCCTTTTTATCCCTTTAGTATTTTTGCATATTTTCTCAAAAACGAATCTAGGGATCTCGGAAACGTGAAGGAGAACAAAATTTATGGAAGAAATCTCTTATAACTTGGGAGACTTAATAAAAATTATATTGCTTCGAAAAGAAGAAAATACATTCATTTGTATAGTTTGAGTTTCTCAGCGTTGTAGGGCCGAAGAAACTTGCGTCTTCCGCGTCTTGTAAGCGATAGGCTCTGCCGGGCAATACTTCGGAGACGAGGAATGGGCCGTCCCACTTCGGGGAGAACTTGTGCAGCTTGCTTTGGTCTACAAATTCGTTCCGCCTTAAGACAAAATCTCCCGTCTTGAAGGTGCGATGCTTAACTCTTGCATTGTAGTAGCAAGCAGTTTGTTGTTGATAAGCGGCGGCTTTGATCTGTGCCCGGTTCCGCTTCTCTAGCAAGATGTCTAAATTAGTCCGGAGCGCCGAGGTGTTTGCTTCGTCATCGAAGTGTTCAACTCTGTAACTGGACAGTTCGATCTCTGTTGGGACCATTGCCTCGGTACCATAGCAGAAACTGAAGAGGGTCTCTCCCGTGGGCGTCTTCTTCGATGTGCGTAAGGCCCATAACACCCGTGGTAGTTCTTCGACCCAGCTGCCCTGCCTTCCTTCTAAACGAGTTCGAAGACCTCAGATGACGTCTCGGTTAGCAACCTTGGCCTGCCCGTTACATTGAGGATGCGCGACTGCGGCAAACTTCATTAGTATATGGTATTCGTTGCAGAACTCTTTGACTTTGTCGTTTTCGAAATTCATCCTGTGGTCGATAACGGTGCACCTTGGGATCCCGAATCGGGAGATTACGTTGTTCTACAGGAATTTGATGGTCATAGTGGCGTCCGGTTTTCTGATAGGGACGACCTCAATCCACTTCGTGAAATAGTCTACCGTGACGAGGATGTATTTGTGCCCGCCCGTACCAGTAGGGAGTTAGCCCACCATGTCCATCCTCTACTGGGCCAACGCCAGGGGGAGGTGAGGGCCGTTAGCTCGGTAGCCGGAAAACGGGGTATACTGCCATAGAGTTGACAGCTTTTGCATCTTCTGACGAGATTTTGAGCGTCTTGGTGAATCGTCGGCCAATAATACCCTTGGAGCAGCGTCTTTTGGACTAAGGTACAGGCCCCTTGATGCGCTCCACCGACCCCTTCGTGTATCTCATGAAGGACGTAGTCGGCTTCGTGGGGGTCGACGCACCGGAGCAGAGGTTGTGTGTATAACTTCTTGTAAAGGTTTCCATTGCTCCAGACGAAATGGCAGGCTTTAGCTCGAAGGTGACGCGCTTCCTCTCGGTCCTCTGGAAGTGTACCCTCCTTCAGGAACTCTATGAGGGGCTTCCTCCAATCCCGGCCTTCCTCCTGAGTAGTGTATACTTGAAATGTTGCCTCTCTGTCTTCCACGCTGGGCCGTGGCAATACCTCAAAGAGGATATTTCTCTTATTGTTGGCCGTATAGGAAGATGCTAGCTTGCTCAGGGCGTCAGCCTGGGCATTCAGGTGCCAAGGAATCTGTTCTACTTGAACTTCGTCGAAACTTTTTTGTAGTATTTTCACCTCGGCTAAGTATTTCACCATGAGCGGTTCTCGGGCTTCGAAGCACCCGGTCACTTAGGCGACGACTAGGGCGGAGTCGCTGCGAATTTGGATCGTCTTCAGCCCCACTCCGAAAGTGATTCACAACCCGGCTAGCAACGTCTCGTATTTCGCGACGTTGTTTGACGCTCTGAACCCGTGCTTCAAAGAGTACTCTATTACAAAGTAATGTCGTTCGGATTGAAGAACGCAGGTGCTACATATCAAAGGGCAATGACCAATGTAACACCCGAGCCCAATGCTACTATTTTCTGTTATTGGTTGAGCATTAGATATTACTCATTTCATTTATCTTGCTTATTTGGGTCTTACTGTAAAATTTTATCTGGCTAAGTCATTCTGCATATAACAAATTTTAGCACGTAAAATAAAATTGGAAATATTCATCTTGGCCTACTTGACACCCTTAGCCTCGTGGTAGCGTCCGTGCATTGTGTTCTCGTCCTGTTCAGTGAAACGGGCGAGTTTGGATGGATACGTGCACGTGCGTGTGTCCGTTTTGGGAGTATGCTTTTTAATCATAAAACATTTCATTTTAAAATTTGGAACCCGCCTAAAATCCTATTATTTGAATTTCGAATTTTTGGACCCAACCCGGGCGCAATTTGGAAATGTTTCATTTGGCGCCAAAATCCCAAATTTTTAATATTATTAAAACCTTCGCATATATTTTTCTAACTAATCTGATATCTTACTGTTCATTACCTATCTTTTAAATCTTTAAGTTAACCATATAATATTTTTACAATCTTTTATATCCTTCTCAATTTATTCTCTCAGCCAATCGCAACCTCCCCTTTAACCCCGTGGTCCCCACTTTCTCTCTCTCCTTCTTCTCTCTCTCTCCACTTTCTCTCTTTCTCTACCCCTTATATATTCTCTCGTACTTCTCTTTATCATTTTTCTCTTCTTGCTTCATGTCTCGTTTCTCATTTCTTTTAACTGTTCTTTTGTTACCGGAATTCCGTCGTGCCGGTGACGTTTCTCGACGTTCCAGCAAGATACCCCGACCCGTGTGGTTCCTTTGTTCGTCGTTTGGGTTCATTCCGTGAACCGTGCGCCGTCGTGAGTTTTCCCCGTCGACGGTTAACGTTCCGTTTTCCCGATTCGCGACCCATCGAGGCAAGTTAATCTTGCTACATGCTATATACTTTTATAATCTTCATTTTATAATGTTATACATTTGAAAATCTTATAGTTTACATATGAAATGTCGTTGAAAAATCGGATATGACAAATCTGAAATTTACTGTACACCTTATCTTATAAAATTCATTATAAATCATATAAAAATCATTAGTACACGTTCTTTAATTCGTTACGAAGCTAATTCAGAATACTATAAATCTATGAAATATTTACTTGCAAAATAAATTGTTTAAATAACGTAAAATGAAAATGAAAATGCCTTTAAACTGCTGTCCAGGGAAATTCCAGCAGCAAACTTTCAACTTTGAATATTCATAACTTTTTGTAGGGATAATCTGAGATGCTTATACTTATAAAACTGAAAACCTTATTGAATTATCTTTGTTTTGGTATAAGATACGTCTCTTTTGGAGAACGTTTGTTATTTTTAAGCTATTTTACAAATTAGGGTGACGCTGAATTTCTGAACGGAACCTTCTTGTGCATGGTTAATCAATACATCTTTTATAGTTACTAATCGCTTTGAATATGCTATCCATATTAATATTATTATATCAATATTTATATCACATATTGTTTAGTTGTACATCCAACATTACCATTTTACAGTTTTATAACTTTTCGGATACCCGTTTGCATCTATCGCATTTAAGATACATATAATTGCAAGCATAGATCACACTACTACATAATAATGTGATATTAACACTCCATGTTTAATAAATTGCATCCTAATTAATATTGGAACTATAAATGTAACCCTAATCGATAACTGTGCATCCATATCCTTGAAATTATATTTATTTACATATCATATTACATGTTCCAGTTTATTGTTCTGATAGTACTCATGCTTGTTTATACATATGCTTATGTTAGTTTGATTATGAGCACCCACATGACATCTTGCGCTTCCTGACATGACCTGTTACACTTCCTACTTGACATGACATGGTACCGTACACTCTTGACATGACATGACACCTTTATACATTACCCGGTTGACCTGATGTACCATGGCTTTACCTGTTACCTGATCTCATGCCTAATGCCGACAAACCCGACCATCCCTGCTGTCTATCCAGACAGACCTACTCTTACCGGATTTTGTGTTGGCATTAGTCCTTGACTACTGAATACCTGACCTGACATACATAGTTTGGGGGTATGGGGAAATCAAAGGTGAAACCGACTTGTAACTCAACAGTTCGATACATTGTTCTGATCAGTTTTACGGGCTTGGCCAGCTCCGGAGTGTTGTTGCTGACATCACTCATCCATCCTACTACCTTTTACTGCTTAGCGGCACGTCTCGGATTCAGCCCCGAGGATCATGACCGTGGTCCCGGGCACGCACGGGATACTATTGAGTTACATCGACGATTCATCAATTGATTTCAAAGACTATAGAGTAGAAATCTGATAGGACAGTTTAGTTACCACTGCACATTACCCTGCACTGTTATTTCTTAGTACTGCTTTATTCATGTTCATACCTGCATTGCTTATTACCATGTTCATATTATATTGTTGGTTGACATGACGCGCTGACGTCTGGGTTTTGCATGGCCCAGATTCTTTACCACTGTCGACGACTGAGCAGGAGTACTTCAGCCAACAGGCTGATTTGTGAGTTCTGTAGTGGTTAGTTCATTTATTGCATTTTATTTCCAGGTGTGATCCCGCATTACGGGACGTACCTTTCTATTATTGCATTGGATCATTTGCTTCCGCACTTATTTATCATTGACTCTGGTTATTATGGATTTGGACATGTGTTAGATAGTTTATTTATCTTGTTCTTGATAACCTTACAACCGTAATGTGACTGTGGACGGATACGTCCTACCCACAGGTAGCATGGTTGGCTATGTCACGTGCCCAAATCTTGCGTACTCTGGGAAGCGGGGCGTGACATGGTTTTTTAGTATCAGAGCCATAGGATAGTCGGGTTGATTCTTTTGTAGTTGGGTATTGTACCCAATACACGAATCAGAATACCCGTGTTTAGGAAACATGTCCAGCCACATTGACCGTTTTACCATTCTTGAATCACATTCTTCCTGATTATATCTTTTACGACGTGCAAACTTACTTTGCATGTCGACTCGGAAACCTGATTTCTTGTTATCCCTAGGACTTGGGCGACTTGGGTGGAGTTAAGTAATTGCGGCTATGATACCGCGGCATAGCTACAATGCAGTACTCTATTTAAGTATCTTGGAGTTCTAGCCTTGATCCCCATTCAGAATCTATCATCATGCTAATGTTGGGTGTTTTGAGTTCAGGATTATGACAGGTAAGAAGTTGAAGACTTACCAGAGGCGTGTGAACGGAGCCGCCATGCTTGGAGTGATAAGAGGAATGCTGGAAATCAAAGAAACAGCCCGAGCTGATCCAGCAGCAAGCGGACTCGTTTCAGGAAGGTTTGCAGATCGTTCAGCAGTCTGTGAACAAGATTGGAACTAGACCAGTTGACTGAGTAGGGACCGTGGCAGAGTTCAGACGTGTGGGTCCTACTACTTTCACTGGTTTGGAGGAGCCATGCCAGCCGAGCAGTGGCTAGTCAGCACGGAGAATTCGCTGATTGCGGCACAGATTCCAGAGGACAAAGGAGTTGATGTGGTGCGCATTCAACTAGTGGATTACGCCCGAGAGTGGTGGCTTGTGGAGGAGAACCGCTTGCCCCAGGCCAAGCAGTGGGCGGATTTCTCTAAGAGTTTACTGGAGAAGTCCTTCCGCGGACTGCGCGGAGGAAATGGAAGAGAAGTTCATCGGACTAAGGCAGAATGGAGCAACCGTGGACGTGCATGCAGCAGAATGGACGAGACTCAGTAGTCTTGCTGGACCTTTCATGGCCAACAATGTAGACAGCAGTTGCGGTAAGGAAGCAGTTCTGTCGGGCCAGTCGAGTTTAGGGCTAGGCCGACAAACAGTGTTCTTGCAGCTATGGAAGTGGATAGTAATGAAGAGCCGGCAGTTGTTCGCGACTTTATGGACGTATTTGAAGATATATCGGGCTTACCGCCGAAGCGAGACGTGGAGTTCACGATTGACCTTAGTCCTGGTGCAGCGCCAGTGTCTAAAGCTTACTATCCAATGGCACCAGTGGAATTGGAAGAAGTTAAGAAACAAGTTGGTGAATTACTCGAGAAGGGTTGGATTCGAAGCAGCAACTCACCTTGGGGAGCTCCAGTTCTTCTAATAAAGAAGAAGGATGGCACGAGAAGGATGTGTATCAACTATCGAGAATTGAACCGGGTGACTATTAAGAACAAGTACCCGATCTCTCGCATTGGAGAACTTTTGAGCAGCTTAGTGGCGCGAGAGTATTCTCGAAACTGGATTTGCGATCAGGATATCATCAGGTCCGAGTGAGAGCAGAAGACATTTGCAAGACGGCGTTTCGGACTCGATATGGACATTTCGAGTATCTAGTGATGCCCTTCGGAGTGACTAATGCGCCGGCAATATTCATGGATTTGATGAACAGGATCTTTTCACCATTCTTGGACCAGTTTATTGTGGTATTCATTGACGATATTCTGGTATACTCGAAGAGTCCGGAGGAGCCTGCTGAGCATTTAAGGATCGCACTGCAGACGCTGAGACAAGAGAAGTTATTTGCGAAGATGAGTAAGTGCGAATTCTGGCTGGAGGAGTGAAGTTTCTGGGGCATGTTGTGTCTGGCGATGGAATCGCCGTCGATCCCGAGAAGATTGCAGCAGTTCGAGATTGGCCAACTCCAAAGAATGTTGCGGAGATAAGAAGTTTTCTTGGACTCGCCGGATACTACAGAAGATTTGTGAAGAACTTCGCTCGTTTAGCTGAGCCGTTAACCAAGCTTACGCGCAAGGAGGTACCGTTTGTTTGGACGGAGGGATGTGCATTGGCCTTCGAGACGTTGAAGCAGAAGTTGATAACCGCCCCTATCCTAACCGTACCGGATGATTCAGGAGGACTGGTGATTCATAGCGATGCATCTGGAAAAGGATTGGGATGTGTTTTAATGCAGAATGGGAAAGTCGTCGCTTACGCATCGAGACAGCTGAAGACTCATGAGAAGAATTATCCAACTCATGACTTGGAGCTTGCGGCTGTGATTTTCGCTTTGAAGATTTGGAGACACTACCTTTTGGGCGTAAGAGTCGAAGTTTTTACAGATCATAAGAGCTTGAAGTATGTGTTTACACAGAAGGAGCTTAACATGAGGCAGCGTAGATGGTTGGAGCTGATGGCTGACTACGATCTTGATCTTAAGTACCATCCGGAGAAGGTTAATGTTGTGCCGGATGCGCTTAGTCGGTTACCGGCAATTCAGGTGTTAACTACACAGGGGGAGATCATTGCAGATTTTCGAAGATTTGACTTGGAGGTTGTGCTACCACATGCTACAGGACAGTTGATGCAGTTGCAAGTACAATCGTCCTTAGTTGAGAAGATTAAAGCGGCGCAATCGCAGGATCCTAGACTGCAAAAGTTTCGAGAGCAGGTTGGAGCTGGACTACGAACAGATTTACTGGTCCACGAAGATGGTTCGTTGAGGTATGGTAGCCGTTTGTGTGTGCCAAAGGGGGATGTTCGTGAAGAGCTTATGAAGGAGGCACACAGTTCAGCTTACTCTGTACATCCAGGAGGGACGAAGATGTACCGAGATATTCGACAGCATTTCTGGTGGGAAGGTATGAAACGGGAAATTGCTCGCTTCGTGGCTAAGTGCTTGGTGTGTCAGCAAGTCAAGGCTGAACACCAAAGGGTTGCTGGTTTGTTGCAACCACTTCCGATTCCTCAATGGAAGTGGGAACATATAACCATGGATTTCGTGACGGCTTTACCGCGGAGTCCAAAGGGCAACAATGCCGTATGGGTGATTGTCGATCGTTTGACCAAGGCAGCTCACTTTATTCCTTTTCGGGTTGGTCAATCGACGGAGACTTTGGCAGAGCGATACATGCAGGAGATTGTAAGATTGCATGGCGTACCGGTGAGCATCGTGTCCGATCGGGACACTCGGTTCTTATCACACTTCTGGAGGAGTTTACAGGAAAGTTTGGGGACTCGATTGAAGTTTAGCACAGCTTATCATCCTCAGACTGATGGACAATCGGAGAGAACGATCCAGACCCTTGAAGATATGTTGAGGGCTTGCATGTTGGACTTCAAAGGTTCTTGGGAGGATCATCTACACCTGGTGGAGTTTTCGTACAACAATAGCTTCCAAGCGACTATTCAGATGGCTCCGTTTGAAGCATTGTATGGTCGTAAGTGCCGTTCACCCGTTTGTTGGGATGATGTTGGTGAACGAAGGTTACTAGGACCAGATTTGGTGGTACAGACAGTCGAGAAGGTGAATACAATCAGGAAGCATATGAAGGCAGCTCAAGACAGACAGAAGAGTTGGGCCGACACGTCAAGAAGACCTCTAGAGTTCGCCGTGGGTGATTTGGTATTCCTGAAGATATCACCAACTAGAGGGGTGATTCGCTTTGGGAGTCGGGGAAAGCTTAGCCCTCGATTCGTTGGACCCTTCGAGATATTGGAGCGTGTTGGAGAGGTAGCGTACCATTTGGCGTTACCACAGTCCTTGGCAGGTGTGCACGATGTGTTTCATGTATCTCAACTACGGAGGTATGTTCGAGATGAAACCCAAGTATTGGATCATTCGGAGTTGACTGTACGGGAGGACCTAACTTTTGAAGAGCGACCAGTTGAAATCAAGGATCGGAGAGAAAAGGTTCTTAAGAACAAGGTTACCCCTCTTGTGCTAGTTTCTTGGGGTAATCGATCGCATGGAGAATCCACTTAGGAGCGAGAAGACGAGATCCGACAGAAGTTTCCTCACCTTTTCCTGCAGTTTTCTATCTTGTATTCTTGGAATTTCGAGGACGAAATTCTTTTGTAGTTGGGTATAATGTAACACCCGAGCCCAATGCTACTATTTTCTGTTATTGGTTGAGCATTAGATATTACTCATTTCATTTATCTTGCTTATTTGGGTCTTACTGTAAAATTTTATCTGGCTAAGTCATTCTGCATATAACAAATTTTAGCACGTAAAATAAAATTGGAAATATTCATCTTGGCCTACTTGACACCCTTAGCCTCGTGGTAGCGTCCGTGCATTGTGTTCTCGTCCTGTTCAGTGAAACTGGCGAGTTTGGATGGATACGTGCACGTGCGTGTGTCCGTTTTGGGAGTATGCTTTTTAATCATAAAACATTTCATTTTAAAATTTGGAACCCGCCTAAAATCCTATTATTTGAATTTCGAATTTTTGGACCCAACCCGGGCGCAATTTGGAAATATTTCATTTGGCGCCAAAATCCCAAATTTTTAATATTATTAAAACCTTCGCATATATTTTTCTAACTAATCTGATATCTTACTGTTCATTACCTATCTTTTAAATCTTTAAGTTAACCATATAATATTTTTACAATCTTTTATATCCTTCTCAATTTATTCTCTCAGCCAATCGCAACCTCCCCTTTAACCCCGTGGTCCCCACTTTCTCTCTCTCCTTCTTCTCTCTCTCTCCACTTTCTCTCTTTCTCTACCCCTTATATATTCTCTCGTACTTCTCTTTATCATTTTTCTCTTCTTGCTTCATGTCTCGTTTCTCATTTCTTTTAACTGTTCTTTTGTTACCGGAATTCCGTCGTGCCGGTGACGTTTCTCGACGTTCCAGCAAGATACCCCGACCCGTGTGGTTCCTTTGTTCGTCGTTTGGGTTCATTCCGTGAACCGTGCGCCGTCGCGAGTTTTCCCCGCCGACGGTTAACGTTCCGTTTTCCCGATTCGCGACCCATCGAGGCAAGTTAATCTTGCTACATGCTATATACTTTTATAATCTTCATTTTATAATGTTATACATTTGAAAATCTTATAGTTTACATATGAAATGTCGTTGAAAAATCGGATATGACAAATCTGAAATTTACTGTACACCTTATCTTATAAAATTCATTATAAATCATAGAAAAATCATTAGTACACGTTCTTTAGTTCGTTACGAAGCTAATTCAGAATACTATAAATCTATGAAATATTTACTTGCAAAATAAATTGTTTAAATAACGTAAAATGCAAATGAAAATGCCTTTAAACTGCTGTCCAGGGAAATTCCAGCAGCAAACTTTCAACTTTGAATATTCATAACTTTTTGTAGGGATAACCTGAGATGCTTATACTTATAAAACTGAAAACCTTATTGAATTATCTTTGTTTTGGTATAAGATACGTCTCTTTTGGAGAACGTTTGTTATTTTTAAGCTATTTTACAAATTAGGGTGACGCTGAATTTCTGAACGGAACCTTCTTGTGCATGGTTAATCAATACATCTTTTATAGTTACTAATCGCTTTGAATATGCTATCCATATTAATATTATTATATCAATATTTATATCACATATTGTTTAGTTGTACATCCCACATTACCATTTTACAGTTTTATAACTTTTCGGATACCCGTTTGCATCTATCGCATTTAAGATACATATAATTGCAGGCATAGATCACACTACTACATAATAATGTGATATTAACACTCCATGTTTAATAAATTGCATCCTAATTAATATTGGAACTATAAATGTAACCCTAATCGATAACTGTGCATCCATATCCTTGAAATTATATTTATTTACATATCATATTACATGTTCCAGTTTATTGTTCTGATAGTACTCATGCTTGTTTATACATATGATTATGTTAGTTTGATTATGAGCACCCACATGACATCTTGCGCTTCCTGACATGACCTGTTACACTTCCTACTTGACATGACATGGTACCGTACACTCTTGACATGACATGACACCTTTATACATTACCCGGTTGACCTGATATACCATGGCTTTACCTGTTACCTGATCTCATGCCTAATGCCGACAAACCCGACCATCCCTGCTGTCTATCCAGACAGACCTACTCTTACCGGATTTTGTGTTGGCATTAGTCCTTGACTACTGAATACCTGACCTGACATACATAGTTTGGGGGTATGGGGAAATCAAAGGTGAAACCGACTTGTAACTCAACAGTTCGATACATTGTTCTGATCAGTCTTACGGGCTTGGCCAGCTCCGGAGTGTTGTTGCTGACATCACTCATCCATCCTACTACCTTTTACTGCTTAGCGGCACGTCTCGGATTCAGCCCCGAGGATCATGACCGTGGTCCCGGGCACGCACGGGATACTATTGAGTTACATCGACGATTCATCAATTGATTTCAAAGACTATAGAGTAGAAATCTGATAGGACAGTTTAGTTACCACTGCACATTACCCTGCACTGTTATTTCTTAGTACTGCTTTATTCATGTTCATACCTGCATTGCTTATTACCATGTTCATATTATATTGTTGGTTGACATGACGCGCTGACGTCTGGGTTTTGCATGGCCCAGATTCTTTACCACTGTCGACGACTGAGCAGGAGTACTTCAGCCAACAGGCTGATTTGTGAGTTCTGTAGTGGTTAGTTCATTTATTGCATTTTATTTCCAGGTGTGATCCCGCATTACGGGACGTACCTTTCTATTATTGCATTGGATCATTTGCTTCCGCACTTATTTATCATTGACTCTGGTTATTATGGATTTGGACATGTGTTAGATAGTTTATTTATCTTGTTCTTGATAACCTTACAACCGTAATGTGACTGTGGACGGATACGTCCTACCCACAGGTAGCATGGTTGGCTATGTCACGTGCCCAAATCTTGCGTACTCTGGGAAGCGGGGCGTGACAACCAATATCTTTGATGACCTAATCCATAAAGTCACCGAATGCTATGTTGATGATCTGGTTGTCAAGACTAAAACCAAGGCTGATCACATCCAAGATCTTAGGACCGTTCTCACTAGACTGAGGGAATACGATCTGAAGATGAATCCTATGAAGTACACTTTTGGCATGTCATCGGGAAAATTCCTGGGCTTTATAGTCCGACATCGGGGGATCGAAGTTGACCCATCCAAGATAAAGGCCATCATGGACATGCCCCTCCAAAGAGTCTGACGCAGCTAAGATATTTTCAAGACAAGCTTGCTTATATACGAAGGTTTATCTCAAATTTATTGGGGGAGATGTAGTCCCTTCTCAAAGCTCCTGAAGAAAGGAGCTCCTTTTGTCTGGGATGTCGAATGTCAAGAAGCGTTCGAAAGCATCAAACAGTACCTGTTGCACCCTCCAGTGCTGGCTGCCCCTATTCTAAATAAACCGTTGATTCTCTGTACTGCTGCGTTAGATGAGTCACTCGGTGCGCTCCTTACCCAGAACAACAAGGAGGGAAAAGAAAATGCCCTCTACTACCTCAGTCGAACTCTAGTCGAGGCGGAACATAACTATTCCCCAATCGAAAAGCAATGCCTGGCTCTGATATTCGCTGTGAAGAAGCTGAGGCACTATCTGCTCGATCATCGGGTTATGCTGATCTCCAAGATCGACCCGCTCAAACACTTGATGACCAAAGCAAGCCTAACCGGTAGAATGGCGAGATGGGTTGTCATGCTGCTTGAATTTGACATAATCTATACTCCCCAGAAAGCAGTAAAAGGGCAAGCTCTCGCTGACTTCCTTGCTACTCATCCCATAAAAGAAGGGCTACCGCTCAATTGTGAGTTACCCGAGGAACAAGTGCCGCACCTCGAGGATGATGAGCCATGTTGGGAGCTCTACTTCGATGGAGCCTCATCAATGAGGAGCTCCGGCAAATCAAGCGTCCCGCAGATAAAAGCAGGGATAGGATTGGTGTTCATCACGCCATCGATGGGAACCCTACGACGTTCTTTTTCTCTCTCCGAGCCTCGCACAAACTACGAGGCTGAGTACGAAGCTCTGATAGCTGGTCTGTAGCTCGCCATAGAAATGGAAATCCTTCGGCTACGGGTTTATGGTGACTCCCATCTTGTCGTCAACCAGGTAAGCGACGACTATAATATATACGAACCCGAGTTAACTCGATATAGAAGCCGAGTGGTGGAACTCATGGAACTGTTCACTCACATTGAACTAATGAGAGTCCCTAGGGCGTTGAACGGAAAAGCCGATATACTCGTTCGTCTAGCTAAAGAGCTAGCTGATCCTGACATAGACGAAATTCTAATCACAGTTAGAAGCCAGAAAATTCTGCCTCCAGTCTCTTTGCGTGAAAAAGAAAGCATAGAACAAGAGAACAATCCTGCCGAAGAGGCTTCGATCATTCAAGACGAACCCGATTGGATAGAACCCTTCATAGAGTACCTTCGATACGACAAGCTGCCCGAAGAAAAATCTACTAGGATTCAGTTGAAGAAGAGAGCTCTCCAATACATTTTTGTAAATAATATGCTATACCGCATATCATATGACCAACTCTGGCTAAGGTGCCTGACATTGGCCGAAGCCCAAAAAGTCATTAAAGAAGTTCACTCGGGCGTCTGCGGGGCTCACCAGTCCGGCACCAAAATGCGGCTTAAGATCAAATGACTTGGATATTACTGGCCTACCATAATAAGAGATTGCGAAGAGCATGCAAAGAAATGCCATCTCTGCCAAATTCACGGCGATTTCATTCACAAGTATCCCAATCCGTTGCATCCTACGGTGGCGTCGTGGCCTTTCGAAGTTTGGGGCACCGACATAGTTGGCCCAATTGATCCTCCATCATCCAAAGGACACGGTTCATCTTGGTTGCGACAGACTACTTCTCCCGATAGGCTGAAGCTGTCCCGCTAAAAGAAGTCAAAACAGAAGATATTCTAATGTTTTTCAGACATAATATTCTATACCGCTTTGGTATATCGAGAAGAATCATATCTGACAACGGGTCTTCTTTCAAGAGCTTCGAAATCTCAAGGTTCGCTACTCAGCATAAGATAGACTGGAGATATTCCTCCATCTATAATCCAAGAGCCAATGGGCTAGCCGATGCCTTCAATAAAACTCTATGCAAGCTCCTGAGGAAAAATGCCTCAGCCAACAAGAGAGACTGGAATCTCAAGCTCCACGAGACGTTGTGGACATATCGTACCACGCACCACACTCCAACTCGGTCCACTCCATACTCACTACTCTTCGGAGTGGAAGCAATCCTCCCGCTCGAAGTCGAAGTTCCAAGCCTAAGAATGGCTGTACAACACGAGTTGACGGAGGAGGAAAATGTCCTCCTTCGGCTCGAAGAGCTTGACGCCCTCGAATAAAAGAGGCTCGCAGTACGACAAACTCTGAAGTTGTACCGAGCCCAAATGTCACGGGCCTATGATAAGATGACCCGTCTCCGTGCTTTTAAGAAAGGCAAATTGGTGTTGGTCCTCAAAAGACCGATCATCCCCAATCGACATGCCAAGGGAAAATTCGAGCCAAACTGGGAAGGACCATACGTCATCGAGAAAGTGTTTGAAGAAGGGTCCTACCAGTTGATAAATGCCGAGGGAGAAAGGCCCATGCCACCCATCAATGGCCGATATCTCAAGAAATACTATGCGTGAATGCTCTAAGTCGTAGACGAATTGAGCACACCGGCCCTGCGGTCTGGATCATGTAAAACCGTATACAATCCACGGGCGTAAACGACCTCTATCTCTCCTAAAGTCCTACCGGCGAGACTATATTTAAAGTCCCAGCAAAAAAGAAAAGAAAAGAAAAACAAAAACGGTATGTCCACAAGCAAAACGGGCACGGATGAAAACCCGAAAGGGCTCCGTGAGTAAAAACAGTAGAACTGCCGGCGAGTTTGTGAAAACCCGAAAGGGCGCAAATTCGTGAAAAGAGATAAAATACCCTCACAAAGTCCTCTTGACCTTGTGAGGAGAAAATCCCTGCGTGAGATCCTTACGACTCACAAAGGAGCAACACACATAGGAATCCCTACGATTCCTAGGGAGAAAATACACCTGCGAGATCCTCTCGACTCGTAGGGAGAAAATGCTTTTATGAGACCCTTACGGCTCATAAAATTGAAAAGCCTTAGGTGATAGGGTTCCAAACCTGTCTCCTGAGCCATCGCTCCCCAACGGGCAATGGCAAATGATGAGTCGCTCCTGGCATTTCGTTCAGTGTTAGCGGTGCTGATGCCGACCCAAAACCCAAACCCCAAGTTTTCCTAAGGGCAAATGATGGGTCGCTCCTGATATTGCTTCAGTGTTAGCGGTGTTGATGCCAACCAAAAACCCAAATCCTAAGTCTTCCCTAGGCAAATGATGAGCCGCTCCTCGCATTGCTTCAGTGTTAACGGTGCTGATGCCGACCCAAAAACCAAATCCCAAGTCCTCCCGGGGCAAATGATGAGTTGCTCCTTGCATTATTCTAGTGCAGCAATGCTGATGCCAAACAAAATCCAAATTCCAAGTTCCTCTCAAATTCAAAAGTCCGGCCAAACAAGACAGAAATCAGACAGGTCAAATTAATGTACCACCCGGTAGCGCTTCCAAGCTCAAAAGTCCCGCTGGATGGGTAGGGAACTCCAAGAATAAATCAAATCAAACAAATCAACCCTGACACCATAGAAATCGGAGCAAGTCAAGTTCAACCCCAACACCGCAAGAAGCGGAGCAAGTCAAATCAAGCACCGACCGTCCAAGTCGCAAAAAGGGAAGCACCGACCGTCCACGTCGCTAAAAGGGCGGATGTAACAACCTAGTTCATTTATACCAATTACAGTTTCCGTATTTCTATATTGGTGGTATTTTCTTGATTTATCGTGTTTGGGTGCGAATGGTATTTTACATTTTATATTGAATTCGACCCGACCCGCTGGCTTGGAACCTGTTCAATTCATAGTTATAGTTTAACTTGACTTGTTATATAGACAGATGCATTTCATGTTTAGTGCATACTGGCATTTTATCTGGCATTGCATCTTTTATCATATAACATTTTAAATCACGTAATATATTTTAAAATTACATAACATGGCCTGCATGATACCCCTAATCCCATGGTAGCATCCGCGCATCTTGTTCTCGTCCCGTTCAGTGAAACGGACGTGTTTGGATGACTACGCGCACGTACGTGCATCCGTTCTTGGGGATATGCATTTTCGTTACCTGAGCATTTGTTTTGAATTTTGGACGTCGCATATATTTTTTCATATTTTAAATCTGAAATTTTAGACCCGACCCGGGCGTGTTTTGGAGTGAGTTTGTATTTGCCAAAATCTCAAAACGGACTAATATTATATTCTTTATATACTGTTAACTATTTAAACCAAATATATATACTAAAATATATGTACTGTTAAATATTTTAGATCCTTATCTCAACAGCTCTTCTCTCTCTCTTTCTCTCTCTCTCTCTCTCTATATATATATATATAATTTTAAAATAAATATTTAATAATAAAAACCTATTCTAAAACCCTGATCTCTCTCTCCCCTCATTTATATTTCCTCTTCCTCCGCTACCTCTCGTCGCGAGAACCCACGCCCAGCCTCCTCCTCTGCCTCGTCGTCACCAACGACCCCTCGCCTCTCCCTCTAACCCCATCTCCGACCCTACCACCACCTTCTCCTTCTCCCCTCTTTGCAACCCATGCTTTTCCCCGCACGAGAACATGTCCCCGACGCTGCAACTTAGCCGTTGTCGCTGCCTCCACCCTCGCCGGTATCTCCATATCTTGACCTCGTTCTCAACTCCTCATCCTCACCTCCTCGTCCTCCTTCTCGTTCATCTCTTCTCCCTCTCCTCACCGCCTAACCCACAGAACCCATCTCCTCCACCTCCTCTGTCTTCGTCGCTCCACCACCGGCGACCCCACTTCGTCGTCGCCTCTGACCTCTCATCCATCACTCACAGCCCCGACTTCAGGAAAAACCAGCACAGCCTTCTTCCTCTCTTCTCTTCTTCTCCTTTCTTCTTTCTTCTTTTCCTTAATTTTCTTGATCCGTTTTCCGGTGTTTGCCGGAGACCTACGACTCGTCGTCACATCTCCCCTCGCCTCGCCTCTGCCACAAAACACCACAACAGTAAGCCTTATTCCCCTTTCTTCTTCTTCTTTCTTTTATTTTCTTTAGTTCTTAATTTCTGTATTTCATAGTTCGCCGGAATCCGGTCGTGCCGTCGACGATCCCGACGACCCAGCGAGCATATCTGACCCGTGTGATCCCCTTGTACGTTGTTTGGATTCGTTCCGTGTACCGTGCGCGCGTCGCGACTTTTCCGCCGACGTGAGACGTTCCGTACACCCGTTTCTTGATCTGTCGAGGCAAGTAAAACTTGCTACATGCTATTTATATTATTTTTTATACGTATTTAATTGCATAGTAAACCTGTAATTTAAATCTAATACTACATGTTCCCTTTTAACATTTCGATGTTCCGTTGCATAATTTTAGATCTAAAACTTGAACATATCATGTTGCATATTAGATTACAATCTATTATACCCATGTCCATATTCGAATCACATATTGCTTAGTTGTATAGCCCATAATACCATTTTAATAGTTTAAAACCTTTCGGACACCGTCTGCATCCATTTAACCTATTATATATATAATTGCATCCCTAGATCATTTAACCCATAATAATGAGATTTTAATATTCCATAATTGATAAAGTGTATTTAATTAGTGTTGGAACCATAACCCTAACTCAAATCGATAACCGTGCATCCATATGTTTTAATCTGTACCTAGTTTGCATACCACATCACAATGTTCCATTTTTATTGTTCCTTTAGCACCCCATACTTGTTTTGTATACCCATGCTTATTATAGTTTGATTATGAGCACCCACGTGACATGTTGTGCACCCCTGACATGACTTGATACACCTACTACTCGACACGACATGGTACCGTGCAGTTCTTGACATGACATGATACCTATTTACTACTTGACTTGACCTGATGTACCATAGCTTTACCTGTTACCTGATCTTGTTACTAATGCCAACAAACTTGACCTGTTGTCCCTACGGACATTTCCTGTTGTCTATCCAGACAAACCTGTACCTGCCTGATCCTGTGTTGGAATTAACTCCAGATTATTTAATACCTGACTTGAACATACATAACTTGGGGGTATGGGGAAATCAATGATGAAACCTGACTTGTAATTCGACAGTTCGATACCTTTTCTGATCAGTTTTAGAGGCTAGGCCAGCCTTGGGATGCTGCTGCTGACATCATTCATCTATATATATTTCCTATTTTAGTGCCTAGTGGCATGTCTCGGCTTCAGCCCGAGAATCTTCACCGTGATCCCGGGCACGCACGGGATACTATTGAGTTACATCGATGATTCATCAAATTGATTTCAAAGACTTGAGAGTAATTAACCCAATAGACCAGTTTAGATTACTCATTACACACTACCCTTCACTGTCCTCATTTATATTACGGTTATACCTGATTTACTGTTCATACACATACCTACATGCCTTGATACCCCTGTTTATTTTATTGCTTGATATTATGACGCACTGACGTCTGGGTTTTGCATGGCCCAGATCCTCTACCTTTGTTGCTGACTGATCAGGAGTACTGCCGCTGTTAGACCGAGCGGTGAGGATCCTGTTGGTATCCAGTTTTACTTTCCAGGTGTTGTATTTATTAGATCTTTTGCTTCCGCATATTATGTTATTTCTTGATTCTTTTATTCTGGCTCATGGACATGTACTAGATAGTTTAGTTACTTTCCTGTTCTTGATATCTCTACAGCCGTAATGTGACTGTGGAAGGATTTTTCCTATCCACAGGTAGCATGGTTAGCTACGTCACGTGCCTATCTTAGCGTACTCTGGGAAGCGGGGTGTGACAGCAGAACCGACCGTCCACATCACTAAAATGGTAGAACCGACCGTCCACGTCGCTAAAATAGCAGCACCGACCGTCCACGTCATAAAAATGGAAGCACCGACCGTCCAAGTCGCAAAAAGGGCAGAACCGACCGTCCACGTCGCTAAAATGGCAGCACCGACCGTTCACGTCGCTAAAATGGCATAACCGATCGTCCAAGTCGCAAAAAGGGAAGCACCGACCGTCCAAGTCGCTAAAAGGGCAGAACTGACCGTCCAAGTCGCTAAAAGGGCAGCACCGACCGTCCAAGTCGCTAAAAGGGTAGCACCGACCGTCCATGTCGCAAAAATGGCAGCAACGACCGTATAAGTCGCAAAAAGGGAAGGACCGACCGTCCACGTCGCTAAAATGGAATCACTGACTGTCCACGTCGCTAAAATGGCAGAACCGACCGTCCAAGTCGCAAAAAGGGCAGCACCGACCGTCCAACTCGCTAAAATGGCAGAACCGACCGTCCAAGTCGCAAAAAGAGCAGCACCGACCGTCCAACTCGCTAAAATGGCAGAACCGACCGTCCAAGTCGCAAAAAGGGCAGCACCGACCGTCCAACTCGTTAAAAGGGCAGCACCGACCGTCCACGTCGCAAAAATGGTAGCACCGACCGTCCATGTCGCAAAAATGGCAGAACCGACCGTGCACGTTGCAAAAATGGCAGAACCGACCGTCCACGTCGCAAAAATGGCAGAACCGACCGTCCACATAGCAAAAAGGGCAGCACCGACCGTCCACGTCGTAAAAAGGGCAGCATCGACCTCCATGTCGTCAAAACGGGAACCAGATTAAATCAACCTCCACGCGAAAGAGGATCCATCAATTTCATACACACAACCCACATATGTGGTGTGCATTTATTGATAGGGAGTAATTTGTTAGGGTCAAAATTTATACCCCGGTTGACCAAGTCAAAATCAAAGTCAACCCCAAGCCAAGTAGGCCCATGCCCAGGTCAGAATCGAGCATGGAAGGTACCGGCCCCATGACAAAAGGAATGAAGCCATAAATTAGTTTTAATGTAATTCGTTTTTTAGAAATAAATGTATGTAAATGGGCAGAAAGCCGAAATTTTGTAAAACACATGGCTTATGTGCAAAAAGAAACAAGCATATAAGGCATGGGGTGGCACAAGCGCTGTTCCCCTCCGAACACAGAGACGCGGCGGCACAGGTCCGTCTTGCCTGAAATTCGGGGCAGATGCTAATTGGTGCTATCCGTTCACCTCTCCGAAGATGCCAAGTTGATTTATGGCACCATGTATCGAAGGTTTAAACGGATGCGGCCGACGTAGCAGACTTCGTCAGATTCCCCCTCGTTTGAGGGGTTTTTGATTGTGGGGACGCTCTTACCTGTAAACGCAAGCCCCTGCAGTTAATTACGCTACCGCATCGCGGTAACAACTTTCTCCTTCTCCAGATGGTCACTTCGTGTCGTGGGTGTTTGTTTTGTGTTTGGTTGTTCGTGGATTGTATACGGAGACTAAGTTATGTTGTCGTCCGTAGGGCGTGGACTAGTCCAAATCCGTATCTTTCTTAGATTTGGGTTTGGGGGTTTGGGTTTAAGGATACGTTAACCTCATTTGAGACTAAGATCAACTTAAACGTTCGTTAAGGATACGTTAGCTTCATTTAAGACTAAGATCAACTTAAACGTTCGTTAAGGATACGTTAGTCTCATTTTAGACTAAGATCAACTTAACGGGATCGTTTAGGTCCAACAAAAGAGCAATTGGACTCTATTGTTTAGTTTAGGAACATTGCGGTCAGTTAGTTTAAGGACATTACGGTCCATCGTTAGTTTAAGGACATTACGGTCCATCGTTAGTTTAAGGACATTACGGTCCAATGTTAGTTTAAAGACATCGCGGTCGAGGTTAAAGACGTCTTAGTCCATGAGTTTAAGGACCCCACAGTCCAATATTAGTTTAAAGACATCACGATCGAGGTTAAGGACATCATAGTCCGTTGTTAGTTTTAAGACATCACGGTCGAGGTTAAGGACATCATAGTCCGTGAGTTTAAGGACCTCACAGTCCGATGTTAGTTTTAAGACATCACGGTCGAGGTTAAGGACATCATAGTCTATGGGTTTAGGGACCCCACAGTCCGTTGTTAGTTTTAAGACATCACGGTCGAGGTTAAGGACATCATAGTCCATGGGCTTAAGGACCCCACAGTCCGATGTTAGTTTTAAGACATCACGG
This sequence comes from Agapanthus africanus, assembly GCA_030015575.1. NCBI lineage: Eukaryota > Viridiplantae > Streptophyta > Magnoliopsida > Asparagales > Amaryllidaceae > Agapanthus > Agapanthus africanus. Next base: position 96,397,722 of record CM057342.1, on the reverse strand, counting down.
TCAAGGTTAAGTACATCATAGTCCATGAGTTTAAGGATCTCACAGTCCATTGTTAGTTTAAAGACATCACGGTCGAGCTTAAGGACATCATAGTCCATGGGTTTAAGGACCCCACAGTCCGATATTAGATTAAAGACATCGCGGTCGAGGTTAAGGACATCATAGTCCATGGGTTTAAGGACCCCACAGTCCGATGTTAGTTTAAAGACATCGCGGTCGAGGTTAAGGACATCATAGTCCATGAGTTTAAGGACCCCACAGTCCGTAACAATGTGTGGTTGTCTGGACCCGTCACCTCTCTGACGACGTTGAAGGATTACAATGACAAATATCAAAGGAGTGAAGAGATGTACCCATGAACCAAGGTGAGTTGATTGAAAGAGCAGATGTGCTCAGTTCAACATAAGTTGTGGACTTATGGCCAGAATTGGGCTAAGTCCAATTAAAATGTTTTAACATTTTGTTTTTTGTTCTGGCTATTAAGCCTTTATTTGGGCCCGGCCCTTTTAATAATGCTAAGCATTGGGCTCTGACATTTTTATCTTTATCAGAAACAAAGTTTGTTCTGACAGTGCGCCACGTGGCGCACCAAGCGCGTTGCGCCAGTCAAAGAGCGCATTGCGCTTCTGTCGGGTAGCGCACATGGAGAGGACTCGTGTCGCGCTTGCGCTGAACGCTAGTTTATTAGCGCACTGCGCTTTTATGAGCGCTTTGCGCTGATTTAGGGGCGCGCCAGTGAGCGACACGTGGCGCGCTTGGCGCTGAGCGCCGGTCCATGAGCGCAGTGCTCTGTTTTAAAACGCAAAGCGCAAGTGGTGTCTACGGTTGACACGTGGCATATTTTGGCGCTGAGCGCCGATCCAAGGAGCGCAAAAGCGCAGTTCATGAGTGCAAGGCACTTTTCAATAGCGCAAAGCGCATCTGATCAATTTTAAGATCAAAGAATAAATTTATGTTCTTCAAAGGAGCCTTTGCATCAAGATCCAAGAACAAAAAGTTCTTGTTTTTATAGAAGGCTCTGCCTTTATAGATCAAAAGATATGTGAATGAAGTAAAATACTTCTTTTTATTATTTTATGATTAGATCTTTGATCTTTTCTTTTTTATTAAAGACCTTGGTCTTTTTTAGATCTCTGATCTTTTTAGAAGATAGTTCTTCTTTTTACAAGATGGTTTCATCTCTATTATTCAAGAACATAGTTCTTTTTACCTTGAAGATGAAGAAAAATCTTCTTTTTTTTCCTAAGAGCTTGCTCTTTTTGCAGAGGGTTTTTCTCTCTCTCTCTTTTTTGTCTTCTCTCTCTTCTGTATATTTTAAATCAGTTTTAAGAGATCTTTCACTGATTGATTTGGGAATATTTCCCACCGTTGGATCATTGATCATAAGGCTTCTGTTTTACAGAAGATAATTTTCTTGTTTTAATAAAATTGAAAAATCTTTCCATAACAGAATTTTAGTTCTAATTAATTAATAATTTATTATTAGTAGATCTTTTGATCTGACGGTGGGGGAATTTTTAATTCCAGCGCTGGCGCACCTTATGCTAGCGCACCTACGTTCGATACGTGGCGCGCAGCGCAACTGCGCTACCGCACCCGTGTTAGACAGTGGCACGCAGCGCAGAGCGCAGCGCAACTGCGCTAGCGCACCCGTATTTGACACGTGGCACGCAGCGCAGAGCGCTGGATCTGAAGCGTTGCTTCAATTCAAATTTTGAATTTTGAAGAAGAGCTTTGCTCTGATTGGGGTGCGCTGCCTAGGGCGCAGCGCACCTGGCGCTGGCGTGTCTGCTTTTGACACGTGGCACGCAGCGCGCAGGATCTGAAGCGTTGTTATAATTTTTGAACTTTGAAATTCAAAACAGAGCTTTGCTCTGATTGGGGAAAACAAATGCCCCCCCCCACCGTTGCGCTCACGTAGCGCACACATGAGTGCAGCGGTGGAAACATCTGAGCCCTTGGATCAACTCAGAAGTTGAAGAGGCGGTTCAACGCCTATAAATAGGACCTTTGGTCCTTTATATGATTATCATCTTCTTCTTGAGAATTTTTGCTCAGAGCCTTACTCTTTTGTTAAGAACTTTCAAGATTCAGAACTCTTAGGTAAATTTTAGAAATTTTAATTTTAATAAATTAGGGTTTTTATCCATTAACAGAGCCTTGCTCTTCATAAATCTTTGATCTAAAGAAAACCCCTTTAGGGTTTCATTAATAGAGCCTTGCTCTCATGAACCCATAGATCTAAACAGATCTTTTCTTGGGGTTTCTTATCCCATGAATCAGAGCTCTGCTCTTTTGATAATACGTAGATCTTTTGATCTTTTGATGAAGAACTCTTAAGAGTTTTTTCATGGATCTTTAAGATCCCAGAATTTTAATTCTCAAGAATTAATTTTAATAATCTTTGATGGATTTTCCATCATGATTACAGAGCTAGCCTCTTTAAGTAATTTTATTCCTTCATGACCAGAGTTTGACAAGTGTCACTCTGTTATAGAGCTTTGCTCTCAAAGGGAGATTTTCTCCTTCTCCCGAGGGATTTCTCATTCAATGAGAAGATTCCTTGAGGATTTCCTCATTAATTGACAGTCTCATCCAATGATAAGGCTGTTTTATTCATTGATGCATTGTCATCTTGATTTCGTGGGTCCACCTTTGGTCCCCTTTTCACTGCATTGTAGTGTGGTACAAATTTTAAAGAACCGAGTGTCAGAAATTAAAAATTAAATTACAACACTGACAGTTGATTTCCGTCCCCCCTTTCGCAGGCACCATGTCTTTCGATGCTTCGTTCCCATTTGTTCGTTCAGAGGGAGGATTTCCTGGAGCACCCGTAGACCGGGAGGTCCTAGCTTTGATCAGAGACCATGATCCGGAACATAAGAATCTTCACCTTTGGGGATCATGGTACAATCAGATTATCAGGGGTCGACAAAGCTTTTCATGTGCGGTACTGTTCAGTTGATAAAACTGCACATTTGTTATTACATTTTCCTACTGTTTCTATAATAGAAAAGGTGTTTATTATAATATATGATACATATGAGGGTTTATCTGTAAAAATACTATTTTTCATGTGTTGATATATTATAATTAACATTTGGTAGGAAAATGTATGCAAAAATACCGTTGACGAAATCTTAATGGTGAAATTAATATCTCAATATAACAAACTCTACTAAATATTATTTGAGTTATTGTGCAGAATTTTTCAGGGCTAAAAATCAAGGGAATCAAAGTTGTTAAGAGCAAACATGCCTAATTAAGAAAGCAAACTAAGAAATCAAGGCTGGCAGCAACAAAGAAAAGATTTCCAATTTCCAGAGGTTCCAGAGATCTCCACGCGTCATAAGAAGAAAAGCCCCAGAAAAATCCCCAAACGATCCCACTTTTTGGACGCGGATCAACGGCCAAACCCCCCTATTGGCCGCCGATCCGCCGCGGTTTTGAAGACTTTGGAGATGGGATTTTCTCTGTTGGATACTAACTACTTGCTTCCAAATTAGGAAGCTAATTTTCTGGCTTTGGGACTATAAATAAAGACCGAGAGCCTCTTGGAAAAATCATCAAGTCGACGAGATCACGAAGTCCAAGACGGCTCACGCATCCAGGCTGATCATCAACTGTCCGTCTACCTTCTTGGAAGAGATCGAGAAGCAAACTAGTATTTGTAATCATTTTCTAAGGGATCAAAGTGTAATGAATATTGTTGATTAATAAAGATAGCTTTCTTTTTCTTATTCTATTTCTTCGTAGTTTAATTATGCATTTTCTCTCCATCTCTCTTTCTCCCAACATGCGCGAGTAATTCTCCGCTTGTTAGGGTTCGTAAGATTAGGGTAGGCTAATGGATGATGAAAATCCCTAAACTCTTTTTACGTCCTATAAAGTTTATAAACTTTATCAAGACAATCATTCACATCCTATTCGGGCGCGCTACCAATTCATTGTTAGTCTCGACCGCGATTAGAGATTAGATTAATAATTGTTTTGGTAAAGGCTAGATATGAACGGAGTTCCGTGTTGAGATAGGGGTTAAGAGTGGGATTCCTTTTCCCTCCAGAAACCCTAATCTACACGCGTCACTGTCGTTCTAGTTTTAAATCTATTAAAGGATAGAAAGAGTAATTTTTAATTAATCATCCATAACTACTAAATCCTAACGAACCCTACAAGCCCCTTCTTATATTAACTACATCCATAAAGAATCTAGATCTATATTTTGCATTAGTGCTTAACGTAGATCTAGAAACCATTCTACAATATTCTTTATCCCTTCTCTCTTTTTTAACACATCTAAAGTAAGATTAAAATATTCAACGTTTCTCTGGGGACGACCCGTACTCACCTCGGTCTAGCTACGCGCGACACCGTTCTGATTGCGGTTATTCTACAAACACACTTTTTCGAACCAATCAAATGGCGTCGTTGCCGGAGATACGTGCGTAATTTTTTATTCTTACTATTTGTGTTGAATTCTTATTCGATTCATATCATAATTAAAACAAAACTGCAAATTGCATATTTAACGATTTATTGTGTGAATTTTGCAAGGAGATCTGGAGTCACAGACTTGAGGAAACAGGAGACAGAGACATTCTTAGAGATCCAGAGGAGTACAGAAGGGAACAGAGAAAATTTCATCAACAGATCTTTCCTTCCTGCGGCGGATCCGCGGCAAAGGAGGCATATCCGCGGCGGAAGCGCGGCGGGCTAGGAGATCTAGGGTTCCAAACTTCTCTGGTATCTTTCTCAACTCTTTCTCTCTCCTCTAAAATACAATAAAATCTATTTTCTGCAGGATTCTTTGCAAAATAGCGCCGCTCAAAAATCTTTTTGCAAAAGTTTTGTGATTGATTTTGTTTTGCATATTTTAATACGGACTTTAAGGGGCAAAGACCAAATCCAGATTAGGTGGGGATTTCATCACCCTTCCTAAGCCCCACAAATCACAAACGGAGCATCTGCATCAACCCTACATTAATTTAAAAAATATCTAGACCAGACTCTAAGGACTGTCGCGCTCATTAAGGACAGAGGAAGGTCGTGGGTAATCTATCGCTTATCCGCATTACTTTTGTGGTGCCTAGGCAAGTTTGTCTAAGGCAAGTGGTTTACTTAATTAGGCCCGCTATTTTCGGTGATTCGTATAGCGGATACCTCCCACTTACCTGGCACTTACCTGGCCACAAGAGTAGTAAAGAGGTGGTAGAGGATTGATCCTACAGCTTATCCTTTGGAAGTCTAGGAGCGGTCTAGAGACTGGACCTAGGTAACCTTAGTTCTCGGGTTGTTTGTGCATTTTTGTGTGATTTGTCTTTAGTCCCACTTTTTTCAAAAAAGACCAATTTTAAATCACACACACGCTTCCACTTGCACTAAACCCGCTTAGTGCATACTCGGCTGGACACGGGATTCTAGTGCCCGTCTTGTCCGCGTTCCTGCTATCGACACCGAAGTCGGTACTTCTTCATCTTCTTTTCCCCTACCACACACCACGACCGAGATGGACGGTACTCCATCAGATTAAAACACCACGCTGCCACCGCCCGTAGGTGCGCAGAATCCACTGCGCATTTCTCTCCAAGAAAGATGCTATCCTATCCGTGGTCCCCTTCCCACTTGTCTATCCATTCCACCAGCTAACGGGGATAATTTTGAAATTAAACCCCACTACATCAATCTGTTGCCCAAATTTCACGGGCTTGAGTCGGAAGACGCGTACATTTTCATCACCAAATTCGAAAACGTATGCGCAATGATGGGTACTTCACAATTGACTGTGGATGCTATGCGCTTACGTCTTCTCCCATTCACACTGTGCGACTTGGCAGAAAAATGGCTTTATAATACTGCCGCACACTCTATCACTAACTGGGATGAATTCGTAATTGCATTTCTTAAGAAGTTTTACCCAAACCATAAGACTGGCCATATTAGGAGCGAGATCAACCAGTTCACCCAGCTTCCCAATGAACCATTTTGGAAGTGCTTTGAACGTTTCAAGGATCTGCTTGTCCAATGTCCTCATCATGGAATACAAAGATGGGATTTATGTCGAATTATATATGAGGGCATTAATCCAGCGACAAAGCAGATGCTTGAAACAATGTGTCAATGCAATTTCATATCTAAAGATGACGGTGAGGCGTGGAAATATCTGGAAGATCTCACTGAAAACACTTTGCAGTGGGAAAGCGTAAGACCACCTTCATCTATGGGAGGTATTCACCAGCTCGATGTTTCCATCGCAGTGAAAGCCGAAATGGCAGCGATGCAGAAGAAACTCGACGCTATTGAGAACAAATTTTCATTAGCCTCCCTAAACCAGGTTATGCTTCCCAAAACCGTGTGTGGTTGCTGTTCAGATCCTTCACACTTAACGGAAGAATGTCCTATGAATGCACCGTTTCAAGGTCACGAGCAAACTAATGCTGCTTTTCAGCAGCGACCTAGAAACGATCCTTATTCTTCCACGTACAATCAAGGATGGAGGAATCATCCTAACTTTGCTTGGAACCAAAACCAACAAAGCAATTATCAAAGACCTCCTCCACAGCAACCACAAGCACAAAGTCGGCACCCCTTTCAGTCACAAAATTTTCAAAATCCGGCCAACACTTCTGTACCACAATTGGCCGGTACTGACAACTCTTCACTCGCACAAACTTTGGATATGTTTATGAAACATTCCATTCAAATGTCGGCTGATATGAAGTCTTCTATTGATACCCTAACGAAAGACTCCGCCTCCCACGGTGAGAGTATTAAATCAATAGAAAACCAAATTGCACAGTTGAACGCCGCAATGAGTGCGAGAGAGAAAGGGAAACTCCCATCTCAACCCATACCTAATCCTGGCCACTCATAAAGTTATAATGTGAGTGCCGTTACTATGTTAAGATCGGGAAAAGTGCTGAATAACCGAGTGGGTGAGCAATGTGATGATTTAGTGACACCAATGATACCCCAGCTTCTTCTTCTTCTCCTAATTCGTCTAGTCTCCCACCTTCATCCGAGCCTATTATCCATTTTCCCCAAGGCTCGAACCTTTCGCCCATTTCCTCGAATCTACCTAAAACGATCCCCACTCCAATTCTGGGATCCACTCCATCCACACAATCCTCTCCAATGTTGGACCAAACCCTTATTGATAAAGCACCTTATCCAAACAGGTTAAGGGGCAACAGACCAAGTCCACAAATGGAGAAGATTGTGGAAATTTTTAAGCAAGTTAATATAAACATTCCTCTCCTAGATACTATTCAACAAGTTCCGTCATTTGCGAAAATCCTAAAGGACTTGTGCACTAGGAAGAGAAAAGTTCAAGTACCTAAAAAAGTTTTCCTTGCGAGCAATGTGAGCACTGCTTTTACACAACAACTACCCAAGAAACGAAAGGACCCCGGAAGTTCTACAATTTCTATTTCTATTGGGGGTAAAAATATCAATCGTGCTCTACTCGATTTAGTTGCTAGTGTTAACTTGCTTCTGTATTTTTTTTATGAGTAATTAGGGATCGGAGAGTTAAAACCTGCGCATTGCACTCTTCAGATGGCCGATCGATCTATCACCCAACCTAGGGGTGAGCTAGAGGATGTGTTAATCAAAGTCGGAGAATTTATATTCCCTGTGGACTTTATTGTTTTAGATACACAGCCTGTGGCAAACCCACGCAATCAAATCCCGGTGATACTCGGTCGACCCTTCCTAGCAACTTCAACGCAGTAATCAATTGTAGAAACGGCACTATGATCCTATCCTTTGGAAAGAAGTCAATTGAGCTTAACATTTACAAGTTGGGAAGTGAACCCTCCGAACCTTATGCTCATGTGTGTTCTGTCGAATTAATGGATGTCGACAGCAGCGAATTTGATCAACCTCATGATACTGACTCTTTTCATATGTTGTTGTTTAACCCAACCATGTACTCTTCCACCGAGTTGTCCGGGTCAACATCTAACGCTGATGAGGAACTTTTTATAGAGTCTGACGATCACCCCATTTTTTCTGATGACATTATTCTTCGGGGAATCGATGAAAGCTTTGAGGAAATTTTCGCTGATGAACTCGCATTTTTAAAAGATCCGGGTGTTGAGATGAATCCACTCCAAGATAAAGGAATTGAACCTCCACCCCTTCTTCTGGATAATGCGAGTAATCCATCATTACTATCACTGTGTCGTCTCTCCAAATTGAGACGCAATCCTTTTCCATTACAGCTCTTATCACCTCCCCACTTCTTCACGTCGAAAGGTGACATGTTCTTCCACCAACCTTGGTGCTTCATCGATAAAATTTTTGAATGGTTGGTGTTGACCTTCGGTCTTTGCAAAGCTTGGTATTGACCAATAACCTTGACCCCCTCGTGTGATTTTAAAAGATTAACATTGTTTAACTCAAGTTTGGATGGGTATATTTTGGCTCTTGAAAGAAAATGATCTTTACAACATTGTGAGCCAAAAAGAAGTTTGGGGGAGGATTTCACTTTCACTTTTTCTTGTCCCTTTTCTCCTCCCAAGTCGACAGGTTTTTTGAGCTTAACGGATAACAACAGTGAGGACACTGCTGTAAACAGGTTTGGGGGAGATTTATGCTTATTTACACATCAATTTGCATCATATTTTGCATGAGCACAACATTTTCAAAAATTTTAAAAATTTTTCTTTTATAACAAAAGAGTAGAAAGTGAAAAATTACATCCAAAAGATAAGAATAGTTTAAGAAAACCAAGAAAATTAGAAGTTTTCTTAAACGAAATGGTAATAAGTAGTTATGAGCCGTTGTCCCAAGGGTTAGTAAGATGAAGGAAGTCACTAATCTGAGGATAAAAATAAGTCTGAAAAATAGTTTCTATTCTGGAAGCCAAACATTTGAATGTTGATACCCTACTATATGCACTTACACACGTCTTGAAACTCGGGATAGTAGAGGATACCTTGAAATGCTCTTGTCTAAAAACCAAAGTATGAAGGAAATAAAAAAATGAATAAAATATAAAATGGTGAAAAGAAAAATTAACACTGGTTTTGTTATCGCCAAGGCAGCAATAAAAAAATATAGCGAGGGTGCTTCATCACCTAGTGCCTTAGACCAACTGGTTTGGGAGTCACTGCTAAGCCTTAGGTTGTGCAAGACGAGGAAAAAACTATCACCTAATCAGCAAGCACATGAGTAATCGGTCGGTTAGTATCTCAAGAAGTATTAACGGTCACATGAAAATTGTGTGAGCAAATTCAACTAAATATTCATCGATTAAAAAGTACTGAGGCAGATGGACAAGAGTATGATAGCTTGAATTGAATTCTCCGGGTGTAGGGATGTTATTTACACACACGTAGGGTTATATGATCGATATTTGGATGAAAGGTAGGAATGAAGAATAAAGACGATGTTTTATTGAGGGATGATATGATTTCTAACATCTTTTCATGACTATTAAGATAGGGCTCATGACAACTGAAAAGCTAGTGTAGTTGAAAACTCTTATTTTCAAAGTCTTTCTTTTATGGTTCTTATCTTTATATGTAAATCTCACCATCTCTCTTTTATTATAGGATTTTGTGGGTGTAATCCGCTGAAAACCCTCAGGAGACAACACTCCTCCTACTAGGGACACCTAGAGGTTTAACGGCTTGTTGCACGTGCTCGGTGCAATCGTGTTTGCCTACGAAAGTGTGCTTAGTTTTCGCCTTTCTTTTTCTCCTTCTCTTGAATAAACTAGTTTGCTCGGGACGATCAAAGATAAGTTTCGGGGTATTTGTTCAGTTGATGAAACTGCACATTTGTTATTACATTTTCCTACTGTTTCTATACTAGAAAAGGTGTTTATTATAATATATGATACATATGAGGGTTTATCTGTAAAAATACTATTTTTCATGTGTTGATATATTATAATTAACATTTGGTAGGAAAATGTATGCAAAAATACCATTGACCAAATCTTAATGGTGAAATTAATATCTCAATATAACAAACTCTACTAAATATTATTTGAGTTATTGTGCAGAATTTTTCAGGGCTAAAAATCAAGGGAATCAAAGTTGTTAAGAGCAAACCTGCCTAATTAAGAAAGCAAACTAAGAAATCAAGGCTGGCAGCAACAAAGAAAAGATTTTCAATTTCCAGAGGTTCCAGAGATCTCCACGTGTCATAAGAAGAAAAGCCCCAGAAAAATCCCCAAACGATCCCACTTTTTGGCCACGGATCCGCGGCTAAACCCCCCTATTGGCCGCAGATCCGCTGCTGTTTTGAAGACTTTGGAGATGGGATTTTCTCTGTTAGATACTAACTACTTGCTTCCAAATTAGGAAGCTAATTTTCTGGCTTTGGGACTATAAATAAAGACCGAGAGCCTCTTGGAAAAATCATCAAGTCGACGAGATCACGAAGTTCAAGACGGCTCATGCATCCAGGCTGATCATCAACTGTTCGTCTACCTTCTTAGAAGAGATCGAGAAGCAAACTAGTATTTGTAATCATTTTCTAAGGGATCAAAGTGTAATGAATATTGTTGATTAATAAAGGTAGCTTTCTTTTTCTTATTCTATTTCTTCGTAGTTTAATTATGCATTTTCTCTCCATCTCTCTTTCTCCCAACATGCGCGAGTAATTCTCCGCTTGTTAGGGTTCGTAAGATTAGGGTAGGCTAATGGATGATGAAAATCCCTAAACTCTTTTTACGTCCTATAAAGTTTATAAACTTTATCAAGACAATCATTCACATCCTATTCGGGCGCGCTACCAATTCATTGTTAGTCTCGACCGCGATTAGAGATTAGATTAATGATTGTTTTGGTAAAGGCTAGATATGAACGAAGTTCCGTGTCGAGATAGGGGTTAAGAGTGGGATTCCTTTTCCCTCCAGAAACCCTAATCTACACGCATCACTGTCGTTCTAGTTTTAAATCTATTAAAGGATAGAAAGAGTAATTTTTAATTAATCATCCATAACTACTAAATCCTAACGAACGCTACAAGCCTCTTCTTATATTAACTACATCCATAAATAATCTAGATCTATATTTTGCATTAGTGCTTAACGTAGATCTAGAAACTATTCTACAATATTCTTTATCCCTTCTCTCTTTTTTAACACATCTAAAGTAAGATTAAAATATTCAACGTTTCCCTGAGGACGACCCGTACTCACCTCGGTCTAGCTACGCGCGACACCGTTCTGATTGCGGTTATTCTACAAACACACTTTTTCGAACCAATCAGGTACCCTCGGAGCCCATCACGGCGATCCATTACGCCAACTCACCCCCGGTGAACTGCGCGTGGAGATGGTCAATTGGACTTCAGAAGGCCTACTTCAACCCGCTATAGCTTCGATTCCCGTTCAGGCTCCCATGGTTTTAGATACCTTGGGACGCCGTATTTGTCAAGGCGAAGCGCGGCCGTGGGGGCAACCATATAATATAGGTCTGATTCCCCGTCATCCGATCGGTTATCTGCAATGGGCCCGCTACATTCTATCAGCGAAGAAGTCGCAGTTGATGAGGCTTGGGTTATATACCGCCGTTTATGCTTCTCTCTTCCAATATCCTACGCTTCCCACTTGGTGGGTTAAGGCCTTTTTGGAGCAGTGGAATATCCCTACTCACACCTTCCTCTCACTGGATCGGGAAGTGTCAATCTCTTTAGAGGAGTTTGCAGAAGTTTCTGGCTTACCGGTCATAGGGGAGTATTATGAGGAGCTGCTTCCCACGGACGAATATTTCTTTGGTGCCAAGCCAGTGATAATGGGCCTTACTCCGGCGAATGCTGTTCAACACTAGTTTCCCAGTTTGATAAAAGTGTTGAATATCTACGAGCGCCTTTTTCTCGAATCTGGGAGTCGCGGGGTTAGTTTCGAGGATTTCATCGCTCGCTTCCTTCACCCAAAAGTCTTCTCGAAGGAGGCTGTTAAATTCTCCACGCTTGATGACCCTTTCGGCTTAGGTTTGGACAACCTGCCAGCGACGGAGGTAAATCAGAAGAGTTTCTTCCTTCCTAACTCTCCGGTTGTTCCTTTTGCGGAGATTGCAGTCCCTGGATGGATGAGGAAGCATTCTTTTTGGGATTTCTTGGGCTATGGTTGAGCTAGTTCGCGCTCCCAATGCACCTTTGCCGTATGAGGCCATCTGTCTTTTACCCGGCTCACCGGATGACTATTAGGGTGAAAGTGGCTGTCGGGGTCGCCGGCTTAGCCCATCTGTATTACGGCCTTAGTCAAGCGGCGGATACTACTGAACCTGGAGTACAGCATGTGAACTTCTCGATGCATTACTTCATGTCATGGCTCGAGCTACATGTACTTGGCTTTTTTGGTATCCATAGAAGGCCTTCACTCTATGACAGGTGCAGCTTCTCTCGGATTATGCGATTGGTCGGCGCCTCAATTGTAAATCCGTCACCATGGGACGCCAGAGGTTTGCTCCTTCGTCCCCGCACAGTTGGAGACGGGATGACCTTCACCGACAAGGTGTTAACCTTCGGAAAGGATTCTACCACAACAATGCGGTCATTGCAGGATATTTTCAAAGATGGAGCCTCAGTTCTGATAGCTCGGGAGACCCTCCATTTATATTCTATCAGACCGGGCTTCCTGGTGTTTAGGCAAAATGATGTGGCGCTTTTCATGAGATATAATCCGCATCGTTTTGCCCAACAATTGAGCTATAATCAAGGAGTGCCGTTGGAGGCTTTCTTGCTGGAACCCACTGCCACTGAAGAGGGGATGCGGAGCGCGCTGCATCACTTCATGCGTCTAAATACGGGCTTTCACTTTTTTATCAGCGAGCCGAGTTGTGTCCCACCGATCCGTAATACATATACGGCATGGTACCAGCATTCGACGGGCACCGTTATTAAGGAAGAAAGGCGGTTGCTGCTTGATCGCAAAAGTGCACCTCCTGCCAATGATCGTAAAGTCCCTTTGAAGCGACGCATCGTTGTACATCCTCCGCTAAGAGGGGTTGCTGCAGTTGAGCCTCCACGTGCGCTAAGCCCTACGCGTGGATTGCCCCATTCTCCTGAAGAGACGGTGGATGTGCCTTCGGTGCCCCGTGCTCCCGTGGAGACGGTAACCGTAGCTTCACCGGAATCTGGCGTGGGCTCGGATATCAGGGCTCGCCGTCCCAAAGTGCCCACAAAGCGCAAGCTGGTTCTGGCTACGACCGGAGCTCGCGCACAGAAGAAGAAGAAGAATTCGGTCCTCTCCCTCGATGCCGTACTCGGCCTAGAGCCTCAGGCTCCTCTTACCGAAGGCCTAAGTGAATATGGGACCAATGAGGGTCTCTTTATAGTGCCAGAAGACACTGATCTTGATGCCGCTATTGCTGCTTCTGCGCGACTCACGAGCCGCCAAGCAGAAATAGCCGCCCTTGTGCAATCAAGTAAATATCAGTTGCACTTTGTTTTCGTATTATATCTTTATTTTCTATTATCATGTCTTGATTAGCATTCTCCCTTTTGTAACAGGCTTTACTACTGAAGAGGTTCTGGCGGCTTCCCTCAAGACCTTCGAGGAGGAAGAGAGGATTCGCGCTCTATTGGGCATTGGTATGTCTTGGCCCATTGAGTCTTCATTCTCCTTTTTATGGACAATCTAACCCTTTCTTTATCTTATCGCAAGGACCACAATGCCGACCCGCAAGGTGATGCGGAGACTCTTCACGGGCCAGCCACCGAAGTCTCGGCCCCTTCGGTACTGCCGAAGGAGGCCTTACTCAAACGACCGATGACGGAAGCCTTGACGGCTCCAGAGGTAACCCTGGGTGTGGATGATGAAGCTCTGTTGAAGGAGGCTTCTAGAAGGTCTGCTTTGACGGCCAGGGAGGAAAAGAAGCACCTGAGGCGCGCAGCAAGGGAGCGTAGTGCTGCTTTAGCTGCGGGAGCAGGCTCGAGCGCCGTTACCCCTGCTGCTACTCCTTCGGAGGAGTTTCCGGTTGCCTTGTCTACTGCTCACAGACGGGTGGCACGTGCGGCTCGGGAAGCGAACGGTAAATCAACTCCAGGTAATGTGCCTTGAGACTCCGTTGTCAAATTTTTAAACTATCAGTTCTCATATATCTTTGTAAGTCGATGTACAACACCCCACGAGTTGCGGGGAGGCGGAAACATGAAAAACAATCTTGTTCTTTGGATTAACATCGACTAACCGAAGAATCTTTGCTAAACTATAACTAACATATACATAGGAGTTGTTAACTACTATGAGAAGAGATTATACCTAGTGAACCTTGTCCTTCGTCTTTTCGTTCTCCACCTCCTCCTCGGCCTCCTCTATGTAATAGACGATCCACCCGAGAGCTTCTACTTCAAGCTTCACCTCTAATCTTGAGGTAACTAGGTTTCTTTAGTTGCTAATCAAAGGCACCTAGGTGATATAGAGAATGGTTATGGATTAATTAGTTTATCTAATCCTTGATCTCAACACATGAGGGGTAGGATTAGGGTTTGAAGAGAGAGTGAGCTTGAGAAGAGAGAAGGTGAGCATAAGAATGAGAATGAGATAATGATCTCTCTTGAATATATGAAGCATAATGATTTATCAAATAAATAAATAAAATGATTAATCATCATGCTTCATTAATTCAATATGTGTGATTCACTACATGAGTCATTAACCATTTAATGATGCATTAATGACATGGATGAATCACACAAATGAGTCACTAAAGCAATAAATGCTTATGCCACCTAAACCCTCAAGTCACCATACTTCTAGAAGCTTCCCGCCAAATTACGAGAACGCCCCTCCTATCCTTGAAAACACGGAAAAACTTTAGACCGTATAAATCCAATAATCCGATACTAGAACCTGGCTTAAACCAAAGCCGACTAGTAAAAACTGTCCGAATATCGTACGTGCGTTTAAACACGTATGCGTCCGAACCCTTATCGTAAAACTATACGACCTCTATATCTTTTCGCCTGAAGTAGGGAAACTCTCTGTGTGGGACTCTAAAGACTCGACTACTACGCTGACAGTGGGTTTAACCACAGACCGCAAGCGGCACTAGCTGTACATAACGGTCCCCAGGTAGATGTCGATAAGAAGGCCGATGAGAAAACCCATCCGAACTCCTACTGAGCCTGATGTGACAATCTCCGTACAGTCCGGTCTGTTCGTCTAAGACTATCGCATATCGGGCCTAGGGGGCGGGAAGCGTCAGTCCCCTAAAAGCGGTATAAGTCGTGTTGGAGTGAAGCCCATTACACCTTGAGAAACTACTGGAACCTACCAGTAAATCTCGCTTGCCCTGGACAGGGACTTTGCGTAATGGCTCTCTGACACGGCGCGATATCAACTCCCAATACCGGGAGAGACGAATCATGTCTAACCGCCACTGCCTCCAAGTGCTCGGGACTGCACCCAACTGCTACCTGTTTGCACGACTCCTTTGAGCCGTGGTAGGGTAGCAATCTAAGAACAGTGGGACACACTCGAGGCGAAGTAGCAGTGTCAAGTCTGCGGACTATGCTGTACTCATGTCACCTGGGAACTGTTAACTGACGACGGGTATAATACCAACCAACAGTTCCCTGCGAGTCCTGTCCGGTGTACCCGTAACCCAACGAGCACCTGTATACTATCTCTAGTACGAGGTACTGATGGCTATGGGACAGACCATCTCCCTAACTGGGATGAGAAGCATACACACTAGTCTACACCGGAGTATCGATGCCCTGTCTCGATAATCCTACGACTAGGGACCTGAAAAAGGATGTGCTTGTAGACTACTCAGCCCCCACTAGTGTGACTGTCATCACAACGCTGGTAGTCAAGCAAGATCCTAAGGGCTCTATCAATACGTACACACATATTAAGATAGATAAAACCAAGTAGCATACTACCATGTTTAGCAAGACTATTATATAACTGTGAATATCCCAACCTTCTATTAAGTAATATACAAGCTAGTATGATACAATAATGGCCCCTAGGGCATGTACACTAACAATCTCCCACTTGCACTAGGGCCATGTTCTGGCATATCGAAGACCGATCATCTCGAGTAGCCTCTCGAACTGAATCTGAGGTAAGGTCTTTGTGAATGGATCAGCAATGTTCTCCTCTGTAGCAACTCTTCGGACCTCGATCTCTCGGCGATCAACGATCTCCCTGATCAGGTGATACCGCCTTAAGATGTGTCTGGACTTCTGATGGGACCTTGGTTCTTTTGTTAAAGCTATAGCTCCGTTGTTGTCGCAATACAGAGATATTGGATCAACAATGGTAGGAACCACCTGAAGTTCTGTTAGGAACTTCTTCATCCAGACCGTTTCTTTTGTGGCATCGCAAGCAGCAATATACTCCGCTTCCATCGTCGAGTCAGCAACGGTGTCCTACTTGGAACTCTTCCAGCACACCGCCCCTCCATTGAGGGTAAAGACATAACCTGACATGGACTTGGAATCGTACTTATCACTCTGGAAGCCGGAATCAGTAAAGGCCTCGATCTTGAGGTCTTTTCCGCCGTAAACTAAGAACATCTCCTTAGTCCTTCTTAGGTACTTGAGAATGTTCTTCACTGCTATCCAGTAATTCTCCCCTGGGTCTGACTGATACCGGCTTACCACGCTCAGTGCGTAAGCCACATCTGGTCTGGTGCACAACATCACATACATTATAGAGCCTACCGCAGAAGCGTAAGGTATAATAGACATGTGTTCCCTTTCCAAATCAGTCTTGGGAGACATCTCTTTGGAGAGGGTGATTCCGTGACAAGCCGGTAAATTACCGTGCTTTGAATCTTCTATACTGAATCTTTTCAGTATAGTGTTGATATACCTGGACCGCGAAAGTCCAAACATCCTCTTGGATCTATCACGATAGATCCGGATCGCCAGAATGTAAGAGGCATCACCCAGGTCTTTCTTGGAGAACCTGTGTGATAAGAATCCTTTGACAGATTGTAGCATAGGAATGTCATTTCCTATCAATAGAATGTCATCCACGTACAAGATGAGGAATACAACAGTTCGTGCTACAATTTTACTATATATACATGGTTCATCTGGATTTTTGATAAAGTCATATTCTTTGACCGTTTCATCAAAACAGATGTTCCAACTCCGTGATGCCTGCTTTAGTCCATAAATGGACTTAAGCAACTTGCACACTTTCCCTCTGCTCCCACTCTGATTGAAGCCTTCTGGCTGATCCATATAGACGCACTCTTCCAAATTACCATTTAGAAAAGCCGTCTTTACGTCCATCTGCCAGATCTCACAATCATGGAAGGCGGCAATAGCAAGAAGGACCCGAATCGATTTGAGCATAGCCACTGGAGAAAAAGTCTCGTCATAGTCCAAACCAGGTCTTTGACGAAAACCCTTTGCAACAAGTCTAACCTTATAGGTTTCCACCTGTCCATCTACACCAATCTTTTTCTTGAAGATCCATTTGCATCCTATGGGTTTTACCCCATCTGGAGCAAAGTCCAAAGTCCATACTTTGTTGGTGTACATGGACTCCATTTCGGTCCGCATTGCATCTAGCCATCGTACCGAGTCGCCGCTCTGGATGGCCTGCTGGAAGCTAGTGGGTTCATCATCATCAATGACGCAATCCTCTCTATCCCTATCTATGAGAAAACCGTAGTATCTCTCAGGTGGATGAGACGGCCTACTACTCCTGCGGAGGGGTGCGGGAATGTCCTGTTCTTCTTGAACTACTAGTCTTACCAAACTTTCAGCAGTAGTTTGTGGTTCTGGAATTTCTTCCAGTTCTATTTCGCTCCCACTTGTTTCCTTTTCTATAAACCGCTGTTCTAGAAAATGGGTATTGCGAGAAACAAAAACCTTTTGTTCCTCTGCGTAATAAAAATAATATCCCTTGGAGTTTTTTGGATATCCCACAAACTTACACTTTATTGATCGTGCCTCGAGCTTGTCCACATGCTGCATTTTAACAAAAGCTGGACATCCCCATATCTTCATATGCTGAAGATGGGGTTTCTTCCCACTCCACATCTGATATGGCGTGGTAGGCACAGTCTTAGTAGGAGCCCTGTTCAGAAGATATGCCGCTGATTCTAGCGCATAATCTCAGAAAGATCGCGGTAACTCAGCATTACTCATCATGGAACGTACCATATCCAATAGGGTTCGATTCCGTCTCTCCGATACACCGTTATGCTGTGGAGTGTATGGAGGAGTAAGCTAAGAGAGAATTCCTTTCTCTTTTAAATAACCTAGGAACTCGGCACTTAAGTATTCACCACCTCGATCAGATCTCAGTGCCTTGATACTTTTGCCAGTTTGGTTTTCTACTTCATTCTTATACTCTTGGAATTTCTCAAAAGCCTCGGATTTATGTTTCATCAGAAAAATGAATCCGTACCTAGAGTAATCATCCGTAAAAGTAATGAAATAGGAAAAACTACCTCTTGCATGTGTAGACATTGGACCACATACATCGCTGTGTATGAGTCCTAAGAGCTCGCTCGCTCTTACTCCATGTCCAGTGAATGGAGTCTTTGTCATCTTTCCTTTGAGACATGATTGACAAGTGGCATAAGTTTGATATTCGAACGAGTCCAAATATCCTTCTCTATGTAACTTAGTGAACCTTGTCTTATTGATGTGACCTAGTCTACAGTGCCATAAGAAATCCTTATTTAAATCTGGAGACTTTCTTTTTAGTGTGTTCTGGACATTGAAAATCTGTAGTTGGTTTAAGACATATATACCGTTATCCAGTGTACCGGACTCAATCAAACTATGATTAAGGTGGATATTAACAACATCGCTTACAAACGTGAAATCATAACCTTTATTTGATAACAAGGAAACTGATATGATATTATACGTTAAACTAGGTACACAAAAAGAGTTATGTAAAACCAAAATATGTCCACTCGTCAATCCCAGGTGATAATCTCCTATGGACACAGCTCCCACGCTAGCTTCGTTAGCAACCATCAGGGTCATATCACCAACCTTCAGCACTCTACGGTTTCTCAGTGCCTGCAATGAATTGCATATATGAGATCCTGATCCGGTATCCAATACCCAGGAAGTAGAGTTGATTGACAGACAATTCTCAATTACAAACACACCTGAAGTCAAAGCCACAACTTGCTTCGGTTCCTTGTTCTTGGCGTTCCACGCCTTGCAATCTTTCCTCCAGTGCCATTTCCTATGACAATGGAAGCACTCATCCTTGGCCACCACTGGCACCGCAATCTTTTTCTTTCCTTTCGCTCCCACCTTACTAACACCTCCTCTAGGTTTGGTGGCGGCCTTATTCTTCCTTCCTTTGGCCTTAGCCTTGGACCCGGAAGAAGAAGCACCGCGAACAAACATAGTGTGTGTTTCCCTTGCCTTCTGCAAGGTGCCCTCTGCACTCCTCAACATGTTAAGGAGTTCTGAAAGTTCAACTTCTTTTCTTTGAATGTTGAAATTCAGAATAAACTGGGCGTAGGTAGAAGGGAGGGACTGGATAATCAGGTCTGTATAGAGCTCATTATCCAAAGTCATCCCAAGGTCTGCGAGCTCTTCTATATAGCCAATCATCTTTAGGACATGTTCTCCTACCGATGATCCGACGGCCAACCTCGCTTGAAACAAGTTCTTTGAGGTCTCGTATCTTGCTATACGAGATTGCTCTCCATAAAGTTCCTTTGTATGGAGAAATATGACATCAAGATCCATATCCTCGTGCCTCCTCTGATGTTCATTATTCATCAAGGCAAGCACGATGCACTTGGCCTTCGCACAATCTAACTCCCAGGTTTTGCGGATTTCCTTATCCACATTACTGGATTTGGGACCTGGGACTGCAGGTGCCTTAGCGGTGAGGACATACCCCAATCTGTCATAGGTCAAAGCCATTTTGACATTCCGCAGCCAATCTTTATAGTTTGGCCCTGTCAGTATATTTTTTTCTAATAGTAACTTAAGTCCTCTCATTATCTGGGTCGCTGCAATTAGGAGAGAGAGAAAGAACACTTTAGCATGATGCTCTTGCAAGTTTAGAGTGGTTTTTAGTTTATCTAAACTGGATGGCTCCCACTGTTTCTCGAATCCCTCCTCAAACCAAAAAGGAAGAACGAGCCAGGACTATTCTCACTGTACAATACTTGCTTAACCGTTCAGCCAGGCCGGTGTCGGTACTTCGAGGGAGGTTTTCCAACGCTTTCGCGAAGTTCCTTAATTAAATAACCTCTTTTCTCTGGGGGCGTAGCCCCGCTGACACTTTTCTCGACACCTACTTGGTTTATAGCATTGATCGTTAAGTGACGAATCTCCTGATGAGTAGCATATATTCACAGTAGGATCGGGATCTAAATATCATCGTATGATAATACTGAAGGAATCCTACCAACATTCATCAAACTCCAAATGGTATGCATCTCTTTGCAAATTTCAGTTTCTTTAGAAATTCCCGATATAAATTTTTGCCCCATGCTCTTATGACCTTGGCTTTGGTCAAAATGTCATAAGTCACATGTCAAGTTCTACCCATCATATCTTGTTAATTTGAACCCATCCGTACATACCCCTGACTTTGGTCAAATGATAATACGATTGTCCCAAACTAACTCATCTATTTATGCAACAAATGAATACCCAGCAGCTACCAAACACTATGCCTTGACTTTGGCCAAAATGCATAACTTGAATACTACTGAATAACCAAATGAAATGACAGAGGGCTACGAATGGTTTTGGCGAAACCGTGAACGTAGTGAACTTGATATGACCGAATGAACCTGATAGCTTTTAAAAGGAGTGGTTAAACCTCCGCAATTAAAAAATATCTTCTGTTTTAAAAATAACCGAGTGGTTTCTTTTAAACTGTTCCAACGATTCAATTTTGGTTTATTTTCTTTGCATTAATAATAATGCGTCCCATCATTAATCTATCATTGCAGAAAACAACGAAAATATAACGTCCTCTTATACCATCCGCATTCGCCACTGGGTCCCGTCATCACCCGTTAGGTTACTTAACTAATGACAAAGCGGGGGCTGGGCTAGCGCGGGTGTAAAACATAAGTGACGTCTAAATAGATATCATATATAGATATTGTACATTCGTATGACGCAATAATAGGCATTCCAGATCACAGATGAACATTATTGGATATACAAGCAATCCGCGTTTCTTTTGAGCCTGCAACAAAAGACGGATTACACAGTTGTGATGAATAGCCATTACCCCACCCTAGACCCCTACGGGTACGGCAAACTACCCGCCAAGTACCCGAAATGAAGCGGTCTCCCTCAACAACGTGAGTAGGCCACTAAACACTTCAAAGTACCCGGTAGTTTGTGCACCCCACCTTGGGTTTGTCCTAGGAGCAAAAACAGTAAAATGAAATAATACAACGGTGGCTACAACCGCAACCTGGATGTGCCCCGCAAAATAATATTACAACATATTACAATTATATCGAATGAATGAATATTAAAACACATCTCAAACCCCGGCTAATCATCACAACAATCCAATCAAGTTCATAATCACAAACAGTAAAATCATTACAGAAATGTGCAACCCCCTGCCAACCGACATACTAGCAGTTAGGGGAGGTTTACGAACACATTATACAGTTCACAGATATAATCTAATTAGCAAACATCGTATAATTCCGATCGAGCAAACACTTTAGATTCTACTCCAAAACTTCTCTGTGCACCTGAGACTTGAGCAGAAAATAAACATTCCAGAAAAGACAAAATATTCACAGAAAGGTTACTGGGGAAAATTGGGCAGAATCAGTTTCAACTCGGCCGCGGATCCGCGGCGGATTGATGGGATCGGCCGCGGTTCCGCGGCTGTTTGGCCGATTCATGCACCCAATTTTTTTCAGTATTCTTATATTTCCCTGCTTGTATTTTTAGAGGTCCCTGAAAAATTTTTAGACCTCGTTTTAAAATCGACAGAAACTTGGTGAATACAATATTTTTTCCGGTTCGTTTTGCGTTCGAAATTCTTACGACTTTGCTAATAAGTTAGTTATTGTTTAGCGAGGCTCTAATACCACTGTAAGTCGATGTACAACACCCCACAAGTTGCGGGGAGACGGAAATATGAAAAACAATTTTGTTCTTTGGATTAACATCGACTAACCGAAGAATCTTTGCTAAACTATAACTAACATATACATAGAAGTTGTTAACTACTATGAGAAGAGGTTATACCTAGTGAACCTTGTCCTTCGTCTTTTCGTTCTCCACCTCCTCCTCGGCCTCCTCTATGTAATAGACGATCCACCCGAGAGCTTCTACTTCAAGCTTCACCTCTAATCTTGAGGTAACTAGGTTTCTTTAGTTGCTAATCAAAGGCACCTAGGTGATATAGAGAATGGTTATGGATTAATTAGTCTATCTAATCCTTGATCTCAACACATGAGGGGTAGGATTAGGGTTTGAAGAGAGAGTGAGCTTGAGGAGAGAGAAGGTGAGCATAAGAATGAGAATGAGATAATGATCTCTCTTGAATATATGAAGCATAATGATTTATCAAATAAATAAATAAAATGATTAATCATCATGCTTCATTAATTCAATATGTGTGATTCACTACATGAGTCATTAACCATTTAATGATGCATTAATGACATGGATGAATCACACAAATGAGTCACTAAAGCAATAAATGCTTATGCCACCTAAACCCTCAAGTCACCATACTTCTAGAAGCTTCCCGCCAAATTACGAGAACGCTCCTCCTATCCGTGAAAACACGGAAAAACTTTAGACTGTATAAATCCAATAATCCGATACTAGAACCTGGCTTAAACTAAAGCCGGCTAGTAAAAACTGTCCGAACATCGTACGTGCATTTAAACACGTATGCGTCCGAACCCTTGTCGTAAAACCATACGACCTCTATATCGTTTCGCCTGGAGCAGGGAAACTCTCTGTGTGGGACTCTAAAGACTCGACTACTACGCTAGCAGTAGGTTTAACCACAGACCGCAAGCGGCACTAGCTGTACGTAACGGTCCCCAGGTAGATGTCGATAAGAAGGCCGATGAGGAAACCCATCCGAACTCCTACTGAGCCTGATGTAACAATCTCCGTAAAGTCCGGTCTGTTCGTCTAAGACTATCGCATATCGGGCCTAGGGGGCGGGAAGCGTCAGTCCCCTAAAAGCGGTATAAGTCGTGTTGGAGTGAAGCCCATTACACCTTGAGAAACTACTGGAACCTACCAGTAAATCTCGCTTGCCCTGGACAGGGACTTTGCGTAATGGCTCTCTGACACGGCGCGATATCAACTCCCAATACCGGGAGAAACGAATCATGTCTAACTGCCACTGCCTCCAAATGCTCGGGACTGCACCCAACTGCTACCTGTTTGCACGACTCCTTTGAGCCGTGGTAGGGTAGCAATCTAAGAACAGTGGGACACACTCGAGGCGAAGTAGCAGTGTCAAGTCTGCGGACTATGCTGTACTCATGTCACCTGGGAACTGTTAACTGACGACGGGTATAATACCAACCAACAGTTCCCTGCAAGTCATGTCCGGTGTACCCGTAACCCAACGAGCACATGTATACTATCTTCAGTACGACGTACTGATAGCTGTGGGACAGACCATCTCCCCAACTGGGATGAGAAGCGTACACACTAGTCTACTCCGGAGTATCGATACCCTGTCTCGACAATCCTACGACTAGGGACCTGAAAAAGGATGTGCTTGTAGACTACCCAGCCCCCACTAGTGTGACTGCCATCACAACGCTGGTAGTCAAGCAAGATCCTAAGGGCTCTATCAATACGTACACACATATTAAGATAGATAAAACCAAGTAGCATACTACCATATTTAGCAAGACTGTTATATAACTGTGAATATCCCAACCTTCCATTAAGTAATATACAAGCTAGTATGATACAATAATAGCCCCTAGGGCATATACACTAACAATCTTATCTTTGCAGGGCCGAGTCTTCCCGAAGAAGTGGCGGCGACTGCTGAGCCTAAGAGAGCGGTGGAGGAGGTAGCTGCTATTCCCGAACCCGGGGCGGTGGCAGGCGATGTGGTCGTAATTGCCGGGCTCGAGGTAGTGGTCGACGAGACGGCTACCACGGCCGAGCCTGAAGCAGTGGTGGACGAGATGGCTGCAATTACTGAGCCCGAGGTGGTGGCGAGCGAAACGGGTACAATTGCTGGGTCTGAGGTGGCCGCTCTCTCTCAAGAGTCGGGCACCGCCCCGATCATCGCTCTTCCCGCCTACGGTTCTTTGCTGTCTCCCGGCGTCGCCAGCTTGATGACGGCTCTCGTGGAGTCAGGGGACGAGGCGACGGGAGGTGAGGCCCCCCCAGTGGAAGAGGGAGACGTCGTTGTTGAATCAAGTGACGCCCTCGTCACGGCTCCAGCTGGCGACTCTTCAGGTAGATTTTAGGTTACCGCCCTTCTTTTTATTCTGCAATCTTTCCAAACAAGGTTTATCTTATTTCTAATGCAGGTGCGGCTAGTGCTGATGTCGAGCTACTCGAGACAGCGCCGTCAGTTACCGCCCTGACGGTGACCACCTCTCTACCTTCTCTCGTACCGCCGCAGATGTTGGAAGATATGGATTTGTGACCCATTAGTCTTATCTCTCGGTTGTATAATTCATGTCCTGACGTTGTGTTATCGCGTTTTTGCAAGAGTCCTTTTTGACCACCTGTACCTGGTACTGCATCCCCACTTCTCCTTCCCGTTGGAGATTGCTTCATCCAGTGGCACTGGTGAATACAGCTTTCAATTAGTGCTCTTTCTTTTACCGACAATGAAATTATTTCTGATTTTTCTTTGCCTTGATTGCAGCGCTACAGATTGAAGGAGGAGATGAGAGATCAGTTGCGCCACTGGTCCTCCCAGCTTTGCCATCTGCTGCAGCTGGTATAGTAAACCCCATTGTTCATGAATTTCTTATATTTCTTGATCCGTCATCTGATTGTGATTTGTTTTACAGCGGTCGCTTCAACTCCGGCTTCTTTCGAATCTCGCATTATGATGCCGGCATGCCCCTTCACCAGACGTCCATCCTCAAAGGGTGTTGTGACGAGTCTGCGCATGCTGAGCGAATATGTCGAGGAGCTTGACGCAGAAGCTCCTACATCTGCCGCAGACTTCGCTGCCGAGGTCAATCCGATACTGGCGACGCTTGTAAATTTCCATAATGAAGGCGTCGTCGAGTCTTGGATTAATTACTGCAGGAAGATCGAGGCATGTCTGCATCAGCTTGAACTTATGCATCCTGCCCCTGAGACCCAGGCTTTGAACTCCCAACGGGCCGCATGGGTTGAGCAAAGTGTTCTGTTTCTTCGCTATTTCGAATGAGAGGCAACCCTTAAGCGAAAGGAACGTGAGGCAACTGCTGCTGAATCTGCCCAACTGTGCGCTGAGGTTGCAGCTAATGCTGCCCAGCTGAACACCATTTTCGAAAACCTTCGACGATGTATCTCAAACGGGCTGGTGTTGAGGAAAAAGCTTGATCTTAACGAGCAGGCCGCGCAGAGTCGGGAGGCTGCCCAGCAGGAAGTTGATCAGAAACTCTCATCCTATTTGCAGCAACGGGTCCAAGTTGAAGTAGAGCTGGCCGCGGCGGCTGATCGTGAAGAAGAGTTGAGAAAAGTGCGCGAGCAGCTAGCCGGTCTATTAAAGGCACCTCCCTCCCCATAGCTGCTTTTATATAGGTTGAACACTTGTAATTTCTGAATAATATGTATTCATATGATGTATCTTGTATTCAATTGAGTTCATGATTAAAGACACATTTTTTGTTATACTGTTGCTTTCTTCTCCTTGCTGTGTTGTTGCCATGTGATTTTAGCAAGTGCGATCCGTAGATAACATATAGCTGTCAATCTTGGATTCTTTGTAGAGTGGTGATGGCTTAGAAAACAAGGTTAGGATCTGTCACCTAAGACTTTTCAACTTTATGAGCCGTGTGGGTCTCATAAAGAATTTTCTCCCTACCGGTCGAGAGGATCCCCAGGTGTAATTTCTCCTTAAGAATCGTGAGGATTCCTAAGTGCGTTTTCTCTTGAAAGTCGTAAGGATCTCACAAGAGAATTTACTCCCTTACGAGTCGTGAAGACCCGCAAGTGATGGGTGAAGTTGTCCTTATCCGCATTTTACAGAGTCAGGGGTTGCTCTGGATGTTTCCCACGGGTTCACTGCCATGTTTGGCGAGGACCAGGCTCTGCTCTCGACGTTTTCCAGGATACCGTAGTTTAAAGACATCGCGGTCGAGGTTAAGGACATCATAGTCCGTGGATTTAAGGACTCCACAGTCAGTTGTTAGTTTTAAGACATCACGGTCGAGGTTAAGGACATCATAGTCCATGAGTTTAAGGACCTCACAGTCCAATGTTAGTTTTAAGACATCACAGTCGAGGTTAAGGACATCATAGTCCGTGAGTTTAAGGACCTCACAGTCCAATTTTAGTTTTAAGACATCACGGTCGAGGTTAAGGACGTCATAGTCCGTGGATTTAAGGACTCCACAGTCCGTTGTTAGTTTTAAGACATTACGGTCGAGGTTAAGGACATCATAGTCTATGAGTTTAAGGACTTCACAGTCCAATGTTTGCTCTGGATGCTTCCTACGGGTTCACTGCCGTGTTCAGTGAGGACCAGGCTCCGCTCTGGATGCTTCACACGGGGTCATTGCCGTGCTCTACGAGGACCAGGATCCGCTCTGGACGTTTTCCACGGGGTCAGAAGTGACATAATCCGTATTCCACGTAACCAGGAATTTTGCTCTGGATGCTTCCCACGGGTTCACTGCCGTGTTCGGCGAGGACCAGGATCCGCTCTGGACGTTTTCCACGGGGTCAGAAGTGACATAATACGCGTTCCACGTAACCAGGAATTTTGCTCTAGATGCTTTCCACGGATTCACTGCCGTATTTGGCGAGGACTAGGCTCCGCTCTGGATGCTTCAGACGGGTTCACTGCCGTGCTCTGCGAGGACCAGGATCTGCTCTGGATGTTTTCCACGGGGTCAGAAGTGACGTTATCCGCGTTCCACGTAGCCAGAAAATTTTGCTCTGGATTCTTCCCACGGGTTCACTGCCGTGTTCGGCGAGGACTAGGCTCCGCTCTGGATGCTTCACACGGGGTCATTGCCGTGCTCTGCGAAGACCAGGATCCGCTATGGACGTTTTCCACGGGGTCAGGAGTGACATAATCCGCGTTCCACGTAGCAAGGAATTTTGCTCTGGATGCTTCCCACGGTTTCACTGCCGTGTTCGGCGAGGACCAGGCTCCGCTCTGGACGTTTCCCATGGGGTCAGGATTGACATTATCCGTGTTCCACGTGACCAGGAAGGGTTGACTTTATCCGCATTTCATGGAGTTGGGGTTTTGACTCTCGGTCATCTGTGTACCGCTCAGTTCTTTACGCAAAGCACTTTGTCATGAAAGAGAGAATCCTTTGACTCCAGCCCCAGAAGCGATTCTTTCAATCGGACCTAAATGGGAATGACATGAAAAGTTGGCTGAATCAAAAGGCTCTTAGCGCAAGAGTCATGGAACTGGGGGTTGCCGTTGTTCCGCTTTGCTTGATGTTGTGTTCATTGTAATAAGACGAATGTTGAGATGATCTCTAGGCTGTCTATGAACCATTAAGATTTGGCCTCTCCTTCTGATGAAACTTGGGGAGGAAGGTGTTCCCCTCCGAACGGCGGCCACGACGTTAGGACGTCTTGCCTGAGATTCGGGGCAGATGCTATTTGGTTTTATCCGTCTACCTCTCCGAAGATACCAAGTTGATTTATGGCACCGTTTATCAGAGGATTAGACGGATGCGGCCGATGTAGCAGACTTCGTCAGATTCCCCCTCGCTAGAGGGGTTTTTGATTGTGGAGACGCTCTTCCCTGCAGGTGCAAGCCCCTGCAGTTAATTACGCTACCGCATCGCGGTAACCACTTTCTCTTTCTTCAGAATTTTACTTCGTGTCGTGTGTGTTTGTTTTGTTTGTGGTTGCCCGTGGATTGTATACGAAGACTAATTTATGTCGTCGCCCATAGGACGTGGATTAGTCCAAATCCGTATTTTCTTAGATTTGGGTTTTGGGTTTTGGTTTAAGGATACGTTAGTCATATTTGAGGCTAAGATCAACTTAAACGTTCGATAAGGATACGTTAAACTGAATTGAGACCAAGATCAACTTAACGGGATCGTCTAGATCCATTTCCAGTTTAGGGACGTGGTGGTCCATAGGTAGTTTAAGGACATTGCGGTCCATATTCCAGTTTAGGGACATGGTGGTCCATATTCCAGTTTAGGGACATGGTGGTCCATGTTTAGTTTAAGGATGCTTAAGTCCGTGGGTTTAACGACCCCACGGTCCGTGTTTTAGTTTAAGGACGCATAAGTCCGCGGGTTTAAGGATCCCACAATCCGTCTTTTGGTTTAAGGACGCTTAAGTCTATAAGTTTAAGGACCCCACAGTCCGTGTTGATGTGTGGTTGTCGGGACCCGTCACCTCTCTGACGTCGTTGAAGGATTACAACGATAGGAGTCAAAGGAGTTCGGAGATGTACCCTCGAACCGGATGTAAATTGATTTAAGAGAGCAGCTGTGCTCAGTCAATTTAATTTGAGGACTTACGGCCATGATTGGGCTAAGTCCAGTCAAAAAAAATATTCAACGCTTTTATTTGTTTTTGGCCTATTAGGCCTGTGCTAGGGCTTTGCCCATATTTAAGTAATGCATTGCATTACTTTTTATTTTGTTTGGGCTCTGCCCATTTATAAAGGATGCAGAGCATCAATTTTGTTTGGGCTCTGCCCTTTTATAAATGATGCAGAGCATCAATTTTACTTGGGCTCTGCCCATTTATAAATGATGCAGAGCATCAATTTTACTTGGGCTCTGCCCTTTTGTTGCATTGCAATTTATTTTGGCCTACTAGGTCTTTTTGATTTGGGCCTGGCCCTTTAGCACACAATGCATTTCATTTGTCAGGCACTTTGCGCCAATCAATGAGCGCAAGCGCTTGTGGTGATGACACATGTCACACAAGCGCAGTGCGCTGCGCTTGCGCTGCTGACACGTGGCGCGCTCTGGTGAGTTGCGCCAATTTCAGAGAGCAAGGCTCTTTTTTAAAAGCGCATAGCGCAAGTGATTCAGATGTTGACACGTGGCGCTCTATGGTGGCTTGCGCCAACCCAGGAGCGCAACAGTGCAGTTTCTGCAAGTGCAAGGCACTATTTCAATAATCTTGAGAATCTTTAAGATTCCAGAACCAATGGTTCATAAAAAAGTGCAAAGCACTGTTTGATTTCTTGATCCAATTTAGATCAAAGAAAACAAGTTTTTTCTTGTTTTTCTTGTTTTCAGAGAACCAGTGGTGCATAAAAGAGTGCAAAGCACTCATTATTATATGAAGATCATTGATCTTGTTCTTAGATCAATGATCTATTAGAAGAAATTCTTCTATTTTATGAAGGTTTTTACCTTTTCTTCAAAATTTTCAGAGTTCTCTCTGTTTTGAGGTTCTCAATCTCTCACAATGTTGATCATTTTGATTTGGGGTCTAGGGGCTTTTATATAGTGCCCATAAATTTGTTAAATTTGTTAAAGAGATCTTTCTCTGAGTGATTTGGGGAATTTTCCCCACCGTTGGATCTTTGATCCAAGGGCTTCTGTTTTACAGAAGGCAATCTTCTTGTTTTAACAAGAACAGAAAAATCTTGCTAGAATTTAATTCTGTTTGGCGCAAATGCCCCTGTGCATGACACGTGTCAAGCAGCGCAGAGCGCAGCGCAGCTGCGCTTGCGCAACTGCGCTGACACATGTCGCGTAGCGCACGGCGCAGCGCATCTGTGCTGACACGTGTCGCGCAGCGCAGCGCTTGCGCAACTGAACCATTGCATCCTTTAATTTTGTTTTAAATAGAGCTTTGCTCTGATTGGGCGCGCTGCCTTGGACGCTGCGCTGGCGTATTAGCTTTCGACACGTGGCGCGTTGCGCGCAGCGCAAAGAATTTGAAGCGTTGCTTCGAATTTTGAATTTTGAAATTCAAACAGAGTTTTGCTCTGATTGGGGGAAACAAATGCCCCTCCACCGTTGCGCTCACGTGGCGCGCACGTGAGTGCAGCGGTGGCAAGATTCTGGCCGTTGGATCAACGGGTGAGCTGAAGGGGCGCAAGCGCCTTATAAATAGGACCCCTGGCCCTTAGAAAATCTTCACCATTTTCCAGATTTTGATTTTCAGAGCTTTGCTCTTGCTTAAGAACTTTAGAGCTTTGCTCTTGCTTCCAGAGCTAAAAAACTTTAGGTAAAATTAATTTAAAATTAATTTAAATCAATCTTAACCAACAGAGCCTTACTCTCATAGATCTTTTGATCTAAAGAAATCCCCTTTGGGGTTTCATAAACAGAGCTTTGCTCTCAAGAATTTGCTTCAGGGTTTCTTAGCCCATGAACAGAGCTTTGCTCATATTGACAGAATATAGATCTTTGATCTTCTGATGATGAACTCTTAAAAGTTTTTTTTATATGGATGTTTAAGATCCCAGAACTTCAAAAAAAATTTAAGAATTAATTAATTTTCTTTCTTTGATGAAATTTTTTTTTATCATTATTACAGAGCTAAGCTCTTTTAAAGAATCTTATTCCCCTAAGACCAGAGTTTGACAAGTGTCACTCTGTGACAGAGCATTGCTCTGAAAGAGGAGATTTTCTCATTGTCTCTAGGAATTTTTTATTATTAATGGGAATATTTTCTTGGGGATTAACTGACAATCTCATCCAATGATGGGGTTGTCTTATTAACTGACGTATTGTCATCCAGATTTTGTGGGTCCCCCTTCGGTATCCTACCCACTGCACTGCTGTGTGGTGTAATTAATTTTAATTTAATTTTAATTAATCCTTAATTTAATTAATTGATTAATGAAATTTTTTCAAACGCCAAGCGTTGGAATTACAACACTAACGGCTAATTTTTTTTTTTTGCAGTGACTATGTCTTTCGACACTTCATTCCCGTTCGGTCGGAGGAGGAGGGGTTTCCTGAAGCGCTCTTGGACCGCGAAGTCTTAGCTATGATCAGGGACCACGACCCGGAATATAAGAGTCTCCACCTTTGGGGGTCGTGGTACAATCAGATTATCATGGGTCGACGGAGCTTCACGTGCGTAGAACCGTCAGAACCCATTACGGCGATTCATTATGCCAGCCCACCCCCGGTGCAGTATGCCGTGGAGATGGTTGATTGGACTTCGAAGGGCTTTCTTCATCCCGCCATAGATGCGATTCCGGTCCAGCGTCCTATGGTTTTGGATATCCTGGGACGCTGTATTTGTCAAGACGAGGCGCGACCTTGGGGGCAATCATATAACATAGGTCTGATCCCCCGCCACCCGATCGACTATCTGCCGTGGGCTCGCTATATCCTGTCGGCGAAGAAGTCGCAGTTGATAAGGTTAAGGTTGTATACTGCGGTTTACGTCTCCCTCTTCCAGTATCCCACGCTTCCCACCTGGTGGTTCAAGGCTTTCTTGGAGCAGTGGAACATTCCTACTCACACTTTCCTCGCAATGGATCAGGAAGTGTCAATTTCTCTGGAGGAGTTCACAGAGGTCTCCGGTTTACCGGTTATAGGGGAGCACTATGAGGAGTTGCTTCCGACAGACGAGTATGTCTTCGGTGCTAAGCCGGCAGTAAGGGGCCTCACCCCAGAGAATGCTGTTCAACACCAATTCCCAAGTTTGATCAAAGTGTTGAACATCTATGAGGCCCTTTTCATCGAACGTGGTAGTCGCGGAGTTAGCTTTGAGGATTTCATCGCTCGGTTCCTTCACCCAAGCGTCCTCTCGGCAGAAGCTGCCAAGTTTGCCACCCTTGAGGACCCTTTTGGTCTAGGTTTGGATAACCTACCGGCGAAGGAAATAGACCAAAAGGGTTTTTTTTCCTCCTTAACTCCCCAACTGTGTCTTTTACGGAAGTTGCAGCCCCCGGGATGGACGAGGAGGCCTTCTTCTTAGGATTTCTTGGGCTATGGCTGAGTTGGT
Source organism: Agapanthus africanus (assembly GCA_030015575.1). Classification (NCBI taxonomy): domain Eukaryota; kingdom Viridiplantae; phylum Streptophyta; class Magnoliopsida; order Asparagales; family Amaryllidaceae; genus Agapanthus; species Agapanthus africanus. The sequence goes on along the minus strand of CM057342.1, from coordinate 96,365,748 downwards.
TTGCGCTACCGATACAATCTCGCCATATGCGGCCCTCTGTCTTTTACCCTGCCCACCGGATGACCATCGGGGTAAAAGTGGCCGTTGGGATCGCTGGCTTGGCACACTTGTATCATGGCCTCAGTCAAGCGGCGGATGCTAATGAGCCTAGGGTGCTGCATGTGATCTTTCCGATGCACTATTTCGTATCATGGCTCGAGCTACACACATCGGGTGTCTTCGGCATGCACAAAAGGCCTTCTTTCTATGACAGGTGCAGCTTCCCTCGCATCATACAGTTGATTGGCGCATCAATTGTGACTCCATCGCCACAAAATGCCAGGGGTTTACTCCTTCGCCCCCACACCGTTGGAGACAGGGTGTCTTTCATCGACAAGGTGTTGACTATTGGAAAGGCATCTACCACTGTAGTGCGGCCACTGCAAGACACTTTCAAAGATGGAGCCTCAGTTTTGACGGCCCGGGAGACCCTCCACTTATATTCTATCAGACTGGGCTTCTTGGTGTTCAGGCAGAACGGTGCGGCGATTTTCATGAGATACAACCCGCATCGTTTCGCCCAACAACTGAGCTACAATCAAGGGGTACCACTGGAGGCTTTCCTATCGGAACCTGCTGCTACCGAAGAAGGGATGGGAGCGCGCTGCATCACTTCATGCGTCTGAACACGGGTTCCCACTTTTTTATCAGTGAGCCGGCTTGCTCCCCACGACTCCTCAAGGTATATACAAAATGGTACAGTCATTCGACGGGAACCGTCATAAAGGAGGAAAAGCGATTGCTGGTCGACCGTAAGGGTGAGCCTCCAGGTAGCGACCGCAACGCTCCTTTGGTGCCAAGGACCCCGGTAGTTCCCCCTCTAAAAGATGCTAGAGCCGGACCACCGCGTGCGCAGAGTCCCCCACGCGAATTGCCGCTCCCCGATATTGCGGATGCACCGCCAGCGCCCTGTGCTCCAGTGGAGACAGTGGTTGTAGCCTCACCGGAGTCTGGTGTGGGTGCGGACATCGAGGCCCGCCGCCCCAAGGTGCCTGCCAAGCGTAAGTCGATCCCGGGTGCACCTAGGGTTGGTGGGCAGAAGAAGAAAAAGAAGTCGCTCTTCGCCGCTGACGTCGCGTTCGGTCAGGAACCCCACGCTCCCTATGGTGAGGGCCTGAGTGAATATGGGACTAACGAGGGATTAGTCATGCCGCCGGATGACACGGACTTAGAGGCCGCCCTCGTAGCTTCGGAGCGGTTGGCGAGACGCGACGCGTGGCTGGCTAAGCTTGCGGAATCAGGTAATCACTAGTCGCATTTTTTATTGCATCATATCTTTATTATTGCCTCTGACTAACATTTTTCCTTCTTTTCTTCCAACAGGCATCACCGCTGAAGAAGCCATTGCCGCTTTCCTCAAGACTTTCCAAGAGGAGGAACGCCTTAGAGCGTCCTTAGGCCTTAGTAAGTTTCGATTCATCAAGTTTTCATTTTCCTTGTGTTATGGTCGATCTAACCTCTCCCTTTTTATCGCAGGAACCTCAATGCCGATCCCGCCAGGTGACGCGGATATTCTGCCACTTGCCGATGTTCCTGCTTCCTCAGGGCTACCACGGGAGGTCCGTCTTGAAGAGCCGATGAGAGATGTCTTAAAGGCTCTGGAGGCATCTCTGAACGAGGACGATGACGCCTTGATGAAGGAAGCGTCGAAGAGGTCCATCGCGACAGCCCGGGAGGAAAGGAAGCGGTTGAGGCGCGAAGCAAAGGCACGCAGGGCTGCCTTGGCCATTGGAGTGGGCCCAAGCACCGTCCCTCGTGCCGATACTCCATCAGAAGAGCCCCCGGTCGCCTTGTCTACGGCTCATAGACAGGCGGTGCGCGCCAATAGGGAGGCTAACGATAAGTCCACCTCAGGTAATATTTCTTTCAGAATTTTGTTGTAAGAATTATAAAGCTGCTGGTTCTTATATATTCTATCCTGCAGGGCCAAGTCCAACCGAGGAGGAGGCGGAGACCGTCGAACCTGAGGGGCTAAAGGGAGAGGTATTGGTCGAAGCCGAGCCGATGGCGGATGACACAACCGGGATTGCTGGGCCTGAGCCAGTGGCTGACGAAATGGTCGCGTCCACTATGCCTGAGCAAGTGGTTGATACCGAGCCCGAGGTAGCAGCGGACGGAGCACCTGAGACCGACGACCTCGTGGCGACGGTGGACGAGACAACCGTGACTGCTGAGCCCGAGGGAGTAGTGGGTGAGGTGGACATGATTCCTGAGGACGAGCTGACCGCTCTTTCTCAGGAGTCTGGCAATGTTCCGGTCATAGCTCTCCCCGCCTATGGCCCTCCGCCATCTCCTGGCCTCGCGAGCACGACGACGGCCCCCGGGGAGTCTGGGGATGAGGCCACAGGTGGTGGACTTATGTCGATGGAGGAGGGAGACGCTTCCGTCTCTGCTGGAGGCTCATCAGGTAAACTTCGGATTACCGTCCCCCTTCTTTATCTTGCAATCGCTTCTGACAGGTTTATCCTTGTTTTTTAATGCAGGTGCGGCCAGTGCCGATGCTCCATTGCTTGAAGGAGCACCGTCAACTACTGCTTTGGCGGTGGTCACCTCACAGCCCTCTCTCGTACCATCGAAGATGTTGGAAGGTATGAGTCTGCAACTTATTAGTCTTATTTTTTCGGACGCATAATTTATGTCCTAAAGTCGTACTGTTGTGTCTTTTCAGGAGTGCTTTTTTGGTCATCTTTATTAAGTGTTGCTCCCACACTTCTCCTTCCCATCTGAATTCGCTTCTCCCTCTGGTGGCGCTGGTGAGTATAATTTCCAACCGATATCTTTCTTTTTCAGTGACGGAATTATTTCTAACTTTTTCTCGTCCCGACTGCAGTGCTACAAATTGAAGGAGGGGATGAAAGATCGGCCGCGCCAACGGCCCTTCCGGCCTTGCCACCTGCCGCAGCTGGTACAACAAACTATCGCATTAATAACTCCCTTTTTTCTATTTCTTTTTTTTCTTGAACTGTTATCTGATCATATTTTATTTTTTTTTAGCTGTCGTTCCGGTCTCGGCGCCCTTCGAGCCTCGTGTCATAATGCCGGCGGGCCCTTTCCTGAGACGTCCGTCCTCGAAAGGCGCCGCGAATAGTCTGCGCATGTTAAGCGACTATATTGAGGAACTCGACGTCGAGACTCCTACATCTGTCGCGGATTTCGCTACAGCGGTTAACCCGATGCTGGTGATACTCGTAAATTTCCATGACGAGGGCATCGTTGCGTCTTGGGTTAAACACTGCAGAGAGATCGAGGCTCGCCTGCATCAGCTGGAGTCGATGCGTCCTGCCCCTGAGGTTTTGGCCGTGAGCACTCAACGGGCAGCATGGCTCGAGCAAAGCACTTCTCATTTCCGCCATTTGGAACAAGAAGCAGCTTTAAGGCTGAAAGAGTGTCACGAGTCTTCAAGCGAAACTGCTCTCCTACGTACCGAAGTTGAGGCAAACGCTGCCGAGGTGAAGGCTATCTTTGAGGGCCTCCTGGAACGCATCTCTCATGGGCTAAACTTGAAGCGAAAGCTTGATGTCGCCAAGCGTGACACCCCAGGCCGTGAAGCTGCTCATCAGGCCGTTAGGGAGCAGCTTGCATCTGTCTTGCAGCAGCGGGCTCAAGTAGAGGCAGAACTGGCGGTAGTGGCCGATCAGGAAAAGGCACGGAAGGAAGTGTGCGAGCAACTGATAAAGCTATTTAAGACGCTTCCTTCCCAGTAGCTGCCTTTGTATCAATGTATTTATAAAAATTTTCTTTTAAATAATATGTATCCATTCTTTATTCTTTTGTACGCTTCCCCTTGTACTTGATTAAATTCAATAAATAAAGATACACATTTTTCTTTGCAATGTCTTGTACTATTTCTTTGCTTTCTCCCTTTCTCTTATTATCAGCAGGCTGTCTTGATATACAGATAATAGAGTAAGCATCTAAATTTCTCCAAGAGATAACGATGGCTTAGGCCGCAGTTTAAGATCTGCTGCCTAAGACTTTTCAACTCTATGAGCCGTGAGGGTCTTATAGAGACTTTTCTCCCTACGGATCGAGAGGATCTCGTAGGTGGATTTTCTCCTTAGGAATCGTGAGGATTCCTAAGTGTGTTTTCTCTTATAAGTCGTAAGGATTTTATAAGAGAATTTTCTCCCTTACAAGTCGAGAGGACTCGTAAGTGGTTGGTGAGTTGACTTCCTTCTGAGTCGAAGTATTGCTTTGACGGGGAAGTCGTTGGCTGACTTGTTTCCGGGTCGGAGGTCGTTGGTTGACTTGTTTCCGAGACGGAGGTCGTTGGTTGACTTGTTTCCGGGACGGAGGTCATTGGTTGACTTGTTTCCGGGACGGAGGTCGTTGGTTGACTTGTTTCCGCGACGAAGGTCATCGGTTGACTTGTTTCCGCGACGGAGGTCGTCGGTTGACTTGTTTCCGCGACGGAGGTCGTTGGTTGACTTGTTTCCGCGACGGAGGTCATCGGTTGACTTGTTTCCACGACGGAGGTCATCGGTTGACTTGTTTCACCGACAGAGGTCATCGGTTGACTTGTTTCCGCGACGGAGGTCATTTGTTGACTTGTTTCCGAGACGGAGGTCGTTGGTTGACTTGTTTCCGAGACGGAGGTCGTTGGTTGACTTGTTTCCGCGACGGAAGACATTTGCTGACTTGTTTCCGAGACGAAGGTCGTTGGCTGACTCGTTTCCGGGACGGAGGTCGTTGGTTGACTTGTTTCCGGGACGGAGGTCGTTGGTTGACTTGTTTCCGAGACGGAGGTCATCGGTTGACTTGTTTCCACGACGGAGGTCGTTGGTTGACTTGTTTCCGCGACGGAGGTCATCGGTTGACTTATTTCCGCGACGGAGGTCATTTGTAGACTTGTTTCCGAGACGGAGGTCATTGGTTGACTTGTTTCCGAGACGGAGGTCGTTGGTTGACTTGTTTCTGCGACGGAGGTCATTTGCTGACTTGTTTCCGAGACGGATGTCATTGGCTGACTTGTTTCCACGACGGAGGTCATTTGTTGACTTGTTTCTGAGACGGAGGTCATTGGTTGACTTGTTTCTGAGACGGAGGTCGTTGGTTGACTTGTTTCCACGACGGAGGTCATTTGCTGACTTATTTCCGAGACGGAGGTCGTTGGTTGACTTGTTTCCACGACGGAGGTCATTTGCTGACTTGTTTCCGAGACGGAGGTCATTGGTTGACTCTAGGTTGTATGTGAACCGTAGAGTCTTGGAACTGGGGACTTTGCCGTGGCTCCGATTGGTGATGTCACGTCCATGTCCTGCTAGAATGTGGAGGAACGCCGCTGTTGGTCTCCAGGCTGTAGATGTGGTCGTCGAGATCTGACTTCCCTTTGACGCAGCCTGGTGAGGAAATGTAGTCCTCTTTTTGTTTATGCCCTTGGATTATATACAGGGATCGATGTGATCTCAACTGTAGGGCAAAAGTTTCATTCATTTTTATTGTTTTATTTCCGCGATGCTCTATCATTTCAGCTTTTATATCGTGATGGTCGCGATTGCCCAATCATTTCGGCTATTTTTCGTGGTGCCCAATCATTTCGGCTATTTATTTTATTTTACTCGCTGCTTTTTATTGCGAGTTGCCCAATCATTTCGGCTATTTTGTACGCATACGTTTTCTTTACTTGCTGCTTTTTATTGCAAGCTGCCCCATCATTTCGGCTATTTCGTATGCACGTGCGGCTTGCTGGCTTTTCATCGTAAACCTGGAATTGGACACCGATTTCGGCATCAGCACCGCTACAACTGGGATATTGCCAGGAGCGAATCATCATTTGCCTCTGTCGATGTCGAACAAACGTGGCTTAGCTAACATGGTTAAGGTCCTGTCGACTAAAGCTTTTAACTTCATGAGCCGTAAGAGTCTCACAAAGGTATTTCTCCCTACAAGTCGTGAGGATCTCGTAGGTGTATTTTCTCCTTAGGAATCGTGAGGATTCTTAAGTGTATGTTCCTCTGTAAGTCGTAAGGATCCTACAAGAGGGTTTTCTCTTTATAAATCGAGAGGACCTACAAGGGTTGTTCATCATACGTACATATCCCCAGTCACGAATGGGACTTGGTTAGGGAAATGTTTATTCGCGCCCGTGGATTGTATACAAGGGTCGGTATTGAACCACTTGTAGGGCAATATCGAAGGTTGTGGGGGGTTTGCTTAAGCACAGGTTTAGGTCTCTGTAACTTAAGACTTCCAAATCTTAAGAGCCGTGAGGGTCCCATAAGAGAGTTCTCCTTATGAGTCGTGCGGATCTCGCAGGTGTATTTTCTCCTTAGGAATCGTGGGGATCCCTAAGTGTGTTGCTCCCTTGTGAGTCGTAAGGATCTCACGCGGGTGGTTTCTCCTTACAAGGTCGAGAGGACCTTGTAAGTGTCCTTTAACGAGGTTGCGCCCTTTCGGGTTTTCACAAACACTCGCCCGTAGTCTTGCTATTTTTACTCACGGAGCCCTTTCGGGTTTTCATCCGTGCCCTTTTGCTTATGGACATACCTTTTTTTTATTCCTTTTATTTTTTTTTATATATTTTTTTACGGGGTCACGCCCTTTCGGGTTTTCACGAACACTCGCCGGTAGTCCTGCTGTTTTTACTCACGGAGCCCTTTCGGGTTTTCATCCGTGCCCATTTTGCTTATGGACATACCGTTTATTATATTTTTTTATTTTTTATTTTTTTGTATTCATCTCGTCAACCTAAAGATGCTGCGGTAGTAGTTTAAGGACGTTTCGGTCCGCCATTAGTTTAAGGACGTTTCGGTCCTCCATTAGTTTAAGGACGTTTCGGTCCGGTCAGGAGAAGGCTGGCTACTGCTTATAAAGTTTGAGCTTAGGAAGATAGCGAGCGGACATAATCGTCGTCATCTATCATTGACCTAGGAAGTAACTCGCTAAGCGTAGTATTTCTTTAGGAATCGGCCATTTATTGGCCTGTAAGGCCTTTCACCATGCATATCCATGAGTAGATAAGCTCCACCTTGGTAGACCTTATCTATGATGCACGGGCCTTCATAGTTTGGCTCGAACTTTCCCCGCTTGGCGCGATTGGGGATCATAGGCCTTTTGACCACTAGCACGAGTTCGCTTTGGCGGAATGTCCTCGGCCGGGTCAACCTTTCATATGAGCGCGTCATCTTTGCTTTATAGGCTTCCAGATTTTGTTGCGCTATGAGCCGGGTTTCATCAAGGGCATCAATCTCCTCAAGCCGAAGGTGAGCATTTTCTTCGTCTGTCAGCTCGTAGTGGACTGCCACTCGTAGAGAGGGTAACTCTATCTCGAGGGGGAGTACTGCTTCTGTACCGAATACCAACGCGTATGGCGTTGTGTTTGTGGCTGTTTTGAACGTAGTTCGATACGTCCAGAGAGCTTCTTGCAGTCTCTCGTGCCAGTCCTTCTTATTTCGGGACACCGTTTTTCTTCATGATCTTTGTCAAGGTTTTGTTGAAGGCTTCAGCTAGACCATTAGCTCGAGGATTATAAACCGAGGAATATCTCCAGTCTATATTGTTTTGTTGCGCGAAGCGACTGATCTTGTGGCTTCTGTAAGCTGGCCCGTTATCGGAGATGATCCGTCGCGGAGTTCCAAACCGATATATGACGTGCGTCTTGAAGAAGTGGAGGATATTCTCCGTCTTCACTTCCCTCAGCGGTACTGCCTCTGCCCATTTGGAGAAGTAGTCAGTCGTCACCAGGATGAAACGATGTTCTCTAGACGATGCTGGTTCGATGGGGCCGACTATATCAGTTCCCCACATTTCGAATGGCCAGGTAGCCACCGTTGGATGTAGCGGATTTGGATGCTGATGGATGAAGTCCCCATGAATTTGGCATGAGTGGCATTGCTTCGCGTATTCGAGGCAGTCCTGAATCATCGTGGGCCAGTAGTAGCCCATCCGTTTAATTTTCAATTTCATCTTTGGGCCTGCTTGATGAGAACCGCAGATTCCGTCATGAACTTCCTGAACGACTCTTTTCGCTTCGTCAGGTCCCAGACATCTCAACCACAAAGAATCAAATGACCTCTTGTACAGAGTATCATTGACGAAGGCGAAAGACAGAGCTCGTTTCATAAGCTGATGTCTTGAGGACGAATCTTCGGGCGTTCGACGGTATTTGAAGTAGTCTATAAAGACTTCTCTCCAATCCTCGGTATTTTCCCGGTCTTTTATTTGCAGGGTCGTTTTCTCAGTCGCTCCCTTTTCTTCAGGTGATTCCGGAGATATTTCTGCTGGGGCAAGCACTCGACGGCTTTGTACCACGATTCTTACGTCATCGAGGTTCTCATCAGCCAGTTCCTTGGCGAGCTTGGCCAACACGTCCGCTTTGCTGTTTTCCGCGCGCGGTATGTTTTCCAAAGTATAGGAGGGAATTTGGGTCAACAGTTGCTGCACCTTCTCGCCGTACTTCACCAGCTCTGGCTTGCATGTTTGGTAGTCGCCGTTTACTTGACTAACGACCAGTTGGGAGTCTCCATATATGAGGAGGTTTTCAATTCCCATGTCGATGGCGATCTCGAGGCCTACTATCAAATCTTCATATTCGGCTTCATTGTTTGTCCTCGGCTCTGTTAGGGAGAAAGCAAAGCGCATTATCCCTCCTTGTGGAGTTACAAAGATGAGTCCTACCCCCGATTTGATTATAGGGGTACTTTGTTTGCGCTTCTTCACGGAAGATGCTCCATCGAAATAAAGCTCCCATCGGGTATCACCACCGTCGATCGCATCAAACGCATGTTCGTTTGGAAGATCGCAATTCAAAGGAGAATCGGCAGGTATCGGATGCTCAGCGAGGAAGTCGGCGATGGCCTAGCCTTTCACTGCCTTGAGAGGTTGATACGTTATCGAGAACTCCATCAAGAGCAGGGTCCATTTAGCGAGTCGCCCCGTCAATATGGCCTTTGACATTAAATATTTAAGAGGGTCCACCTTCAAAATGAGACGGACTTCATGTGCCAACGCATAGTGTCTGAGCTTTGTTATCGCAAAGATCAATGCCAGGCAGTGTTTTTCAATGGGGAGTAGTTGCTTTCTGCCCCCAGTAGAACTCGACTTAAGTAGTAGAGTGCTCTTTCCTTCCCTTGGTCGTTCTCTTGCGCCCATAATGCGCCTAAGGAACCTTCGAGGGCGATTGTATAAAGAATGAGGGGCTTTCCCTTGACTGGAGCAGCCAACACTGGCGGGTTCTGCAGGTATTGCTTGATCTCATCTAGCGCGCTTTGGCATTTTTGGTCCCAGACGAACGGGGTTCCCTTCTTCATCAGGTGGCTGTAAGGACGGCACTTGCCTGAAAGGTTGGCTATAAATCGCCGTATATACGCGAGCTTCCCTTGGAGAGACCGCAGCTGTTTGAGAGTCCTTGGCGGAGGCATTTCTATGATCGCCTTGATCTTTGACGGATCTATCACAATACCTCGATGTCGGACGATGAATCCCAGGAATTTGCTCGAGGAAACTCCGAATGCACACTTGAGAGGGTTCATCTTCAAGTTGTATTGTCGAAGACGTTGAAATACGGTCTTCAGATGCTCGAGATGTTCTTCGTATGATTTGCTTTTAACCACGAGATCGTCGATATAGCATTCAACGATTTCGTGTATGAGGTCATCGAAGATGTTCGTCATGGCCCTCTGATAGGTGGCACCGGCATTCTTTAAACCGAAGGGCATCACCTTGTAGCAGAATATACCCAAAGGGGTCCTGAAGGCGGTGTGCTTCCGGTCTTCGGGATGCATTTTTATCTGATTATACCTTGACGAGCCATCCATGAAGGAGAAAACCTCATGAGTGGACGTATTGTCTATCATTAGTTCGGTGACTGGCACTGGGAAATCGTCCTTCGGGCAAGCTTTATTGAGATCCCGAAAGTCTACGCATATGCGCACTGTCCCATTTTTTTTCATCACGGGGATGATGTTAGCGATCCACTCGGGATACTGGACCTCCTGGATGAAGCCAGAGTCGATCAGTTTCTTGACCTCGGCGTTGATGCTCATCTCAAGTTCGAGTCGCATTCTTCTTGGCGCCTGTTTGACCGGCTTAACGTCCGGAGATATCGCCAATTTATGCACAGCAATTTCTGGATCTAGTCCCGGCATTTCGGAATAGTTCCATGCGAAGCAATCTCTATGCTGCATAAGCAGGTCCTTTAACGAAGCCACCCTCTCTTCAGACAGCAGTTCACTGACGAATGTCGGTCGCGGGTCATTCGCCGTCCCCAACTCAATTTTCTTGAGGTTATCTGCAGTGGTATGGATTCCATCTTCCAGCTCTTTTGGCGCTGGTGGGAATTCTGAGATTACCTCGTCATTGCTGTTTTCGAAGCACCAAGGAAGGTCATCCATATTCTCAGGCTTTTCTTTTGATATTGTTATCATGTGACAAGTACGAATTCGCTTCCAATCCCAATGTGGAACTGGTTCTTCTTTCATGGCCTTGGGTTCGTGCTTCTGTGGCGGCGCTACCTTCCAGTTGTCAGACAGAGCAAACTTGCCAAGCTAATACTGATCTTCAACCCAATTCTTGAAGGTGAAGCAGTCCTCGAGAGGGTGTCCTATCACTCGGTGATAAGGGCAATAGTCCGGGTGAGAGACTTTTCCTGCTTGTTCGGGGTGTTTCGACTCCGGCAGCGTAAGCATCTGATGTTTTAGAGCGAGGTCAAGTATTTTCTTCGTCTTGTCTCGAGGAAAAGAGTACGCCCGACCCATTTTTCTTATGAGGGATAGATCGGAACCGTTCGATTCCCGCTTGCGTGATCTCTTAGTCCCGCTTCATTGCTGTTGAGCGCCTTTTTCACGTTTCGACTTGTTTCTGCCTCTGCGTCGAGCCTTCTTTATAACAGGTTGACAAGAAGCGGCATTTTCATCTTTCACGGCCTGTTGGAGGAGGCGTTGCTGTTCCCCTCCGAACGGCGGCCCGGACTTCGCGTCCGTTGCCTGAGGTTCGGGACAGATGCTATTTGGTTTTATCCGTCTACCTCTCCGAAGATACCAAGTTGATTTATGGCACCATGTATCGGAGGTTTAGACGGATGCGGCCAATGTAGCAGACTTCGTCAGATTCCCCCTCAGGGTGAGGGGTTTTTGATTGTGGGGACACTCTTCCCTGCAGGCGCAAGCCCCTGCAGTTAATTACGCTACCGCATCGCGGTAACAACTTTCTCCTTCTCCAGAATTTCACTTCGTGTCGTGTATGTTTGTTTTGTTTGTGGTTGCCCGTGGATTGTATACGGAGACTGAGTAATGCCGTCGTCCGTAGGACGTGGATTAGTCCAAATCCGTATTTACTTAGATTTGGGTTTGGTGTTTTTAGTTTAAGGATACGTTAGTCGCGTTGCGGCTAAGATCAACTTAAACGTTCGTTAAGGATACGTTAGTCATGTTTGAGACTAAGATCAACTTAACGTGATCGTTTAGATCCGACAAAAGAGCGTTTAGGCCCTATTGTTCCAGTTTGGGAGATTCATAGTCCAATTTGGGACTAAAGTCTGTTTGGAGGATACGTTAGCCATTTTTGAGGCTAAGATCGACTCAAACGTCTGTTAAGAATACGTTAGTCCAGTTTGAGACTAAAATCAACTTAACGGGACCGTTTAGGTCCGACAAAAGAGCATTTGGGCTCTATTGTGCCAGTTTAGGGACGTGGTGGTCTATCGCCAGTTTAAGGACGTGGAGGTCCATTGCCAGTTTAGGAACGTGGTGGTCTACGTTTAGTTTAGGGACGTTTCGGTCCGATATTAGTTTAGGGACGTTTCGGTCCACGAGTTTAGGGACCCCGCAGTCCATATGGGTGTGTGGTCGTTGGGACCCGTCACCTCTTTGACGTCGTTGAGGAATTACAACGACGGATGTCAAAGGAGTTCGGAGATGTACCCTCGAACCGGATGTAAATTGATTTAGAAGAGCAATTTTGCTCAGTCAATTTAATTTAAGGACTTATGGCCAAAATTGGGCTAAGTCCAGTTGAAATGTCCAACATTTTATTTGCTTTTGCATTGCATTTCTTTTTTTCTTTTTTTTTATTTGGGCCTTGCCCACAAAGGATGCAAAGCATCAATTTGTTTGGGGCTCTGCCCTTTTAGGAATGATGCAAGGCATCAATTTTATTTGGGCTCTGCCCTTGTATAAAGGATGCAAAGCGTCAATTTATTTGGGCTCTGCCCATTTATTGCCTTGCAATTTAATTAGGCCTACTAGGTCTTTTTGGTTTGGGCCTGGCCCTTTAGAAAATGCATTGCATTTATCAAGCGCTTTGCGCCAATCAAAAAAGCACAACAGTGCAAATTCATAAGTGCAAAGCACTATTAATTTGAGAATCTTTTAGATTCAAGAACCAATGGTTCATAAAAGAAGTGCAAAGCACTATTTGATTTCTTGATCTAATTTAGATCAACGAAGAACAAGTTTTTTCTTTTTATTTCAAGAACCAAAGGTTCATAAAAGTGCAAAGCACTATCTTTTTTTTTTATTTCTGTTTTTCTTGTTTTAGAGAACCAGTGGTTCATAAGAAGTGCAAAGCACTATTAATTTAAGAACCTTTTAGGTTCATGAACCGATGGTTCATAAAACAAGTGCAAGGCACTATTTGATTTATTTCTAAGAAAAAACAAGTTTTTCTTGTTTTTCTTATCTCAGAGAACCAAAGGTTCATAAAAATGCAAAGCACTATTTTATTTTAATTTATTTTTATTAAAGATCATTGATCTTGTTTTTTTAGATCTATGATCTGTTCATAAGAGAAATTTCTCTTCCTTTAAAGGTTTTTACCTTTTTTTTTATTCTTCAAGAGTTCTCAAGAGTTCTCTTCTCTCTTTTTTTTTAGCAAGACGTTGATGCTTTTTAATTGAGGTCTGGGGTCCTTTTTATAGTGCCCATAAATTAGTTAAATTTGTTAAAGAAATCTTTCTCTGAGTGATTTGGGAATTTTCCCCACCGTTGGATCTTTGATCCAAGGGCTTCTGCTTTGCAGAAGAAAATCTTCTTGTTTTAACAAGAACAGAAAAGATTTCTTAAATCTTTTAATTCTGTTTGGCGCAGTGCCACAGCGCGTGACACGTGTCGCGCTGTGCTGACACGTGTCGCGCATTTTTTTTTTGGCTGCGCAGCGCAGTTGCGCTGCGCTGACACGTGTCCCTTTTTTTTTTTGGCTGCGCTACACGTGTCCCTTTTTTTTTTTTGGCTGCGCAGCGCAACTGTGCGCTGCGCAGACACGTGTCGCGCAGCGCGCAACTTTTTTTTTTTTTTTTTCCTTTTCTTCTTGCGCAGCGCAGACACGTGTCGCGCAGCGCGCAGTTGCGCTGCGCTGACACGTGTCGCGCAGCGCGCAACTGCGCTGCGCGCTTTTTTTTTTTTAAGAGCTTTGCTCTGTTTGGAGAAAGAACAGAAGCATTGCTTCTTTTTCCACCTTGGAATTTGAACAGAGCTTTGCTCTGATTGGGGTAAACAGTTGCGTTTTGGTTTTCTCGTAGATAGCCATTTCGCGGTTATGGTCGTCTCGGACTTTTTGACCAGCTTCCCTTATAAGTTTGTCCACTTGTTCTTCGAACGACGGACCGGGCACTTTTGCATCTGGAACTTTCACTGGTTCAGGATTAACGTCTTCCCACTGAGCGTCCGCTTCTTCATCGAAGTCATGCACGACATAGCAACCATGGAGTAGCCCTCGTTTCTTGGACCGAATGTATCCAAGCCCGAATGTTTCCATTCTCCCATTAGGCAGCTTATGCTGAGTCCCGGGAACGTTCCAGACTTTGTCATAGAACTTGGCTTTTCGAGCGGTCTGTTTAAAGGATATCCCCTGGCGCTTCAACAGCCTTTTCAAGCCTTCTGTATAATATCTGGGGAGACGGAGGGGCTGAAGCCTGTCAAGCGTAAGATCCGCACCATGCCAGATTTCTTTCTCCACTTTGGTTTCTTCAGAGCGGTAGAATAGAATTGCTTTTTCGCCTTCTCGCCTGGGAGGGATGTAGAACGTCCGTAGCTCCTCTACACTGTAGATATCAAGTGCATCCAGTTCTTTATGGTGTTTAAGCGGCACCATGGCGACTTGCAGACTTTGCTCTTCGTCAGCGGACGTTTGTACTGAAGGTCGAGCAGAGAATACAGCATGTACCTCATCTTCCGAGTCGCTACCAAAGATCAACGTAGGAGCAGATGGTCCCGGCTTGTTGTATTAGGGCGGGCCCGAATAAACTATCTCCTTTTCCTCCTCGGTATCACTGCCGAAGACAGGGATGGTGGCATTAGCTTTATTCTCCGGCTTGTGACACCTCTCCGTGTCTTCGAAATCCGGTAAGAAGTATTTGGCATCTTCATATTTGCGGACCTCGTTCACAGAGATCGGGTTCTGTTCTCCCGCCACGGTATACTCGAGACCATCCTTAGAATACTTCATACACTGATGTTGTGTAGAAGGGATGATATTGTACTCGTGTAACCACGGTCGGCCGAGCAGAGCGTTGTAGCATGTCTTGGCGTCTATGACGTGGAACTTAATGTCCGTGACGAGTAGCCCAAAGCGCAGCGTCAGTATCACAGACCCAAGAGTTCTTGATGATTGGGAGTCAAACCCGGAGATGGTAATCTTATCCCGAGTAAGGTGCTGGACGCTCATGCAGATTTCTTTTAACACCCGCACATTGAGGAGGTTAACGGAGGATCCATTGTCGATCAGGATTTTGCCTATCTTTATATCGTGGCAGTATCCTGAGACATAAAGGGGGCAATTGTGTTCGCACGTCCCAAGGAGAAAGTCTTCATCACCAAAAGCGACATCGGCCGTGTGCACTTCCTCTAATTCATCCTTCATCTTTTTCTCAGCCAGGAAAGCTTGGAATTGCTCCGGATCCTGTAGTACCTTGATTAACGAATCTCTCGCCTCTTTTGATAGCAAAAGGGCGTCAAGAATGCTGAGCTGTGAGGGTAGTTTCCTCAGATGCGCTAAGACGTTGTAATCCACCTTATTTCTCTTTGGCGGGTCCTTGGCACTCAGCTCCTCCACAACTTGGTCATCCAAGGCGATCTCCTTAGGGACCTTCTCTTTTCCCTTGTCTTTTTTATTTGAGGGTCCGAGATTCTTTTCAGGAAGCGTACGATTACACAACCGGATATTTTCACAGACCTTCTGCTTTTCTTCTTTTCCCGAGGTGGATTCTTTAAAGAGAGGGCTAAGAGCCCGCTCCTCGTCGGAATCGCTCCCGAATGTAAGCACTTGTGATCCCCCGGCGTTAACCATGCGACAATCACCGGTGGTTCTGTTAAGCCGTTCGGTCGTATTTTTTCGTTCCCGACAAGTTTTGAGCTTCTCCCGCTTAAACTGTTGTCGATGAGCAACATATCCTTGCCGCTATCTATTGAAAGTTTTGCACTCTTCAGTGGGGTGTGAAATCTTCCAATGATACAAGCAGTAGGAAGGGTGCATTTCCACTTCACCAGTAATGTTTCCTTCGGAGGATGGTAGCTTCATGCCCATTGATATGGCCTTAGAAAACCTTTTCCTCGTCTTGAATTTGCTTTTATCCGTAGTGGATGTATTTTGCTACAGCGGAAGTGTCTCAGCTCTTTCGTCAAGTCGCCGGCACTTGGCTCTTTCAAATATAGCCGTCTCGCGTTCCCGATCAGCTTTACTTTTCAACAGAGCTTCATGGAGGAATGCGTCAATTACTTCCTCTGATGGCCCCAGAATTTTTGGTTCGGGATGTGCCCCCAGCTTTTCAGTGCAAGGAGTCTCTCCATCGTCCGTGAACTAATGGGAAATCACATGACAGCTCGCCACGTATTCCTCAGACTTATCCGACGAACTTTCCTCCTCATCTCCCTTTTGAAAGACGTGGTTAAGAAACTCTTGGAGCATAATGGGAGTCCGTGCTTTCTGGTTATATTCCTCCAGAGCGTCAATTTGTTTTTGCAAGTCTGTGCGCTTGTCGCCAGGCTTCACAGGCTTCTTGAATTTCTTCTTCTTCTTCGAAGATTTCGACGGCTGGTTGTGAGTGCTTGGACCACCACTATCGGTCTTTGGAGTTGGACGCGGCTTCAACATCCCCTCAATGACCTGTGGTTCCAATGGGTTCTTCCACTTGATCGCTGGGCATGCATGAAGATCGTTCAACATTCTCTTTGTCCTAGCTGACAGCACAACCTCCCATAGGGCTTCTTCGACGAGAGAGCACGTTGCCCCCGGCATATTCATCCTCTTAGAGGCGTGAGGTTGCGGCGGATTCACCTTCCATCTATCAGATAACGCGAACTTGCCCTGTTGTTATTGGTCTTCAAGCCAATTTTTGAAGACATAGCAATCTTCAATCGGATGACCCAGTACTCGGTGATAGGGACAGTAGTTGGGCTCATTGACATCATTTGGTTGCGACGGACGTTTTGGCTCCGGCAGATTTATGAGTCGGTTGCGCAACGCCAGCTCGAATAATCTTCTCGTTTTATCTCGGGGGAACGAGTAAGGACGTCCTAGTCTCTCCTCAAGGGGTACCAGCGGACGCATATTATTTTGACGAACAACCGGCTTTGAGATACTTGGCTGCTGTTGAGCATTAGCGACAACGATCGCTTTTCCCTTCCCCTTTTCATTTCGGGAGTCCGTCTTTGGAAGAGGGGGTTTATGGCCCATCTGATACATTTGCGCTAGCTTGTCAATCAAGGCCTGGAAGGTAGTCAGCTTGAAGAACATCATAAATTGCGGGATGATTGCCTGTGGATCAAGGGTTCCCATAAACATACCCACTGCAAGAGCTTCCTCAATGCGCTGCTCGCACTTTGACCATAAGTTCCGCCACCGTATAGCATATTGAACCCATGTCTCGCCTGGCTTTACTCTGGCGTTAATCAGTGCCGTCATTGGGGTGTGTTCACTGGCGCTTGCAAAATGCTGGGTAAACAACAGCTCCATCTCCGCGAAGGTTTTGATAGAGTCGTTCGGGAGCTCAGAGTACCACTCGAACGCTGTATCCGATAAGCTTCCAACGAACTGGCAAAGCAACAGCTTGTCATCACCGCCGGTGTTGCCGCAGAGTGCCCTGAACTGGGCAACATGCTGGTGAGGATTGCCCGTCCCCTTATAGACATGGAACTTGGGAATTGTGTAGCCCGGCGGGTACTTGATCTGGTCGTACTAACTCGGATACGGTCATCCTGTTTTTACGACCTGGCCGGCTGCTTCGGTCGCATGATGAACCCGTATTTGTTGGGCTATGTACTCATCCAGGTCAGCCTTGGAGATTGTCTTCTCCTTAGCTGTTGACAGAGCTGGCGGAGGATTTGACGTCTCTCCCCTATCGTTTTCAAGGACGATCGGGGGATCTTCGGCCGGAGGATCTTGTTGGATCATCATCCCCACCATGTCTTGGAACAGGAAGCCCATACGCTTTATGTTGGCTGCTTGTTCAGCAGCCTCTTTATCCTTCTTCTCCAATATTCAACGAAGGAATTCGACGTCGGTTTCTTGCTCCTGGCGTTCATCCGAGGACGTTTCAGGGTTTTCTTTTGGCCCAGTAAGTGCGGCCATCGCGTTCATCATCTCCTGGAGCTTTTGCTGTTGCTCCTAGGCTTTGGTCACTGACCGTGTAAGCGGTCGATGACCCGTAAATATGCGACTGTCCTCTTTACCAGACGCCATGTAGACGGTGTGAACTACAATGCCCCCTGACTTAGGGCATTTGGGTTCACCACCTTTGATATTCGCCGTCGGCGTGAGGACTTTCTCCGACCTTCTTCTTTTATTGGCCGTTGAAGTTGAGGGGGCCGTTGCTTTGGGCACCCAAGTGGTCGTTACCTTTCGTTGCTTGATCGGGGAATTTTCTTCTTGCCGACCTTTTGACTTCTTATGTTGGCGAGAGAAATTAGGATCGATCACAGATTCTCGGACTCGTCGCCATGTCTTGTAAATCCTGGAGGACAGCGATTGAGGAGGCTACTCCGGCTTTTCTGCTTCCACGGCGGTCTCTACCGGTGGAGGAGATCTTTTGAGCACCGCAGTTGGCGAGTTTCTGCGTACCCTGTTCAGCAGCTCAAAGTTGTTCCCAGTTGGAACAGCAGCATTAACTTCCACCGTTGGAGCTGGTGGAGTTATCCCAGAGGGGGAGTTGCCCCCAGTCTTCCTTATCCGGCGCTAGTGGCGTCGGCGGGCGCGACGAGTTGTCGGTATTGGTTCAGAGACAGAAATAGCTTCTTCTTGCCCCTTGTTCAGGTGTGGGGCCGTTGCCGGCATCAGCCTATTGAAGACTGATGTCTTTTGAGCAGCAGTGGGAGTTGGGACGGTCAGTCTTGTAAAGACCGATCTCTTAGCAGGAGAAGCCGCCTTGACGACTTCAGGAGCAGGTTTGGCTACTCTTTTTGGAATAACCTTTTCTGGGACCGCAAGCTTCATTGTGGGCCCGCAGGAGTTTTGGCCCAGTCTGGAGAAGACCGAGGCGCTGGTGTTGGGTGACCCGTTGAGAGGGGCCGCAGTAACTGTAAGTCGATCGAAGACCGACTTCTTAGGAGCTTCTAGTACGGGCATAGGGGTGCTGAAGCTTGTTGGCGGAAGCATGGTTCCGAAAAACAGCCCTGTGGTGGTTTGAGTAATCTGCTCCACAGGCATCGTGAACAAAGAGGCTGCTTGGGGCCCGTAGGTTATACCCCCAGTTGAGGCAGGACGCGAATTGCAGCTGCAGTTGGAGCACTTCGAACAGGTGAATGTCATTGCTATTTTGCTTTCTGCGCCAAGTAAGAGACCAAATCTTAGTAACTTGAAACCTAAGGGCAACCATTAACAAACCGCGATTCGTTCGCGAATACGACACACGAAGTGTGGAGTGGAAAGAGGAAAAGGTCCTACCGGGCGTGCCAGAATCTGTTCCCCTCCGAACGGCGGCCATGACGTTAGGACGTCTTGCCTGAGATTCGGGGCAGATGCTATTTGGTTTTATCCGTCTACCTCTCCGAAGATGCCAAGTTGATTTATGGCACCGTGTATCGGAGGTTTAGACGGATGCGGCCGATGTAGCAGACTTTATCAGATTCCCCCTCGCTAGAGGGGTTTTTGATTGTGGGGACGCTCTTCCCTGCAGGTGCAAGCCCTTGCAGTTAATTACGCTACCGCATCGCGGTAACCACTTTCTCTTTCTCCAGAATTTCACTTCGTGTCGTGTGTGTTTGTTTTGTTTGTGGTTGCCCGTGGATTGTATACGGAGACTAATTTATGTCGTCGCCCGTAGGACGTGGATTAGTCCAAATCCGTATTTTCTTAGATTTGGGTTTTGGGTTTTGGTTTAAGGATACGTTAGTTGTGTTGTTGTGTTGTTGAGGATTATAGACCGAGGAGTATCTCCAGTCTATGTTGTGTTGTTGAGTGAAGCGGCTGATCTTATGGCTTCGGTTGGCTGGCCCGTTATCGGAGATGATCCGTCTCGGAGTTCCAAACCGATAAATGACGTGCGTCTTGAAGAAATGGAGGATATTCTTTGTCTTCACTTCCCTCAGCGTACTGCTTCTGTCTATTTGGAGAAGTAATCAGTTGTCGCCAGAATGAATCGATGACATGAAATTTAATATCTGTGACAAGTAACCCGAAGCGCAGTGTCAGTATCACAGACCCGATAGTTCGTGATGACTGAGATTCGAACCCGGAGATGGTGATTTTATCACAAGCAAGGTGCTGAACGCTCATGCAGATTTCCTTTAACGCCTTCACGTTAAGGAGGTTGACGGAGGACCCGTTATCGACCAGGATTTTGCCTATCTTGATATCGTGACAGTAGCCGGAGACATATAGGGGACGGTTGTGTTCACATGTCCCAAGTAGGAGATCTTCATCACCGAAGGTGATATCGGCTGTGTGTACTTCTTCCAGCTCGTCTTTCATCTTCTCTTCAGCAAGGAAAGCTTGGAATTGCTCTGGTTCTTGTAGTACCTTGACCAACGAATCTCTTGCTTCTTTTGATAGTAAAAGGGCATCGAGAATGCTGAGCTGCGAAGGTAACTTCTTTAGGTGCGCCAGGACGTTGTAGTCCACCTTACTTTTCTTTGGCGGGTCCTTGGCGGTCAGCTTTTTCATGACTTGGTCATCTAGGGCGATATCCTCGGAGACCTTTTCTCTTCCCTTATCTTTCCTGTTTGACCCACTATTCGAGGGCCCAAGATTCTTTTCGGGTAGCGTACGATTGCGTAGCGAAATGTTTTCGCAGGTCTTCGGTTCTTCCTCTTTCCCCGAGGTAGATTCTTTGAAAAGAGGGCAAATAGTCATCTCTTCGTCGGAGTCACTTCCGAAGGTGAGGACTTGCGATCCCCCAGCGTTGACCACGCGACAGTTGTTGGTAATTCCTTTACGCTCTTCGGTCGTACTTCTCTGCTCCCGACGAGTTTTACGTTTCATCCGCTTAAAATGTTGCCGGTGAGCAACATATCCCCGCCACCATCTTTTAAAAGCGTTGCACTCTTCAGTGGGGTGCGCAATCTTTCGATGATATAAGCAGTAACTAGGATGTGTTTCTGCTTCACCAAGAGCGTTCGCTTCGGAGGGCGGCAGCTTCATTCCCATCGATATGGCTTTGGTTAACCTCTTCCTCGTCTTGAACCTGCTTTTATTTGCGACGGATATACTTTGATCTGGCGGGAGTGACTCGACTCTTTCGTCTAGTCGCTGGTATTTGGCCTTTTCAAAGATGGCCATCTCACGCTCCCGATCAGCTTTACTTTTTAGAAGAGTTTCGTTTAGGAATGCGTCGATTATTTCGTCTGATGGCCTCAGAAATTCCGGTTCAGGATCTGCCCCCAGTCTCTCTGTGTGCAGGGCTTCTTCATCGTCTGTAGACGAATGAGAGATCACATGGCAACTTGCTATGTAATACTCAGATTCATCTGATGAGTCTTCTCTATCATCTCCGTCTTCAAGGACGTGGTTGAGAAATTCCTGGAGCGTGATTGGAGTCCGCGCATTCTGGTTATACTCTTCCAGTGCGTCGATCTGTTTCTGCAGGTCCGTGCGCTTGTCGCCAGGCTTCACGGGTTTTTTGGATTTCTTCTTCTTTTTCGAATATTTCGACGGCTGGATATGAACACTTTGGTTATCACCATCAACCTTTGGAGTTGGGTGAGGCTTCAGCATTCCTTCGATGATTTCAGGTTCCAACGGATTCTTCCACCTGATCGCCGGGCATATCTGGAGATCATTCAGCATCCTTTTAGTTTTGGCCGAAAGAACGACCTCCCATGGAGCTTCTTCAACAAAAGAGCACGTTGCCCCCGGTGTGTCCATCTTCTTAGGAGTATGCGGTTATGGTGGGCTCACTTTCCACTTCTCAGACAACGCAAACTTGCCTTGTAGGTACTGATCCTCGATCCATCCCTTAAAGACGAAGCAATCATCGATTGGATGGCTTACCGTTTAGTGGTAAGGGCAATAATTGGGATTATTCACTTCGCTGGGTTGCGATGGTCGCCTTGGATTCGGCAAATTGATAAGCCTGTTGCGCATCGCCAGCTCGAACAGCCTCTTCGTTTTATCCCGCGGGAATGAGTAAGGACGATTCATCTTCTCATTATAATAGCGTCGTCTCTTCCAGTTGATCCACTAGCTTTGGGGCACTGAGCTGCTGTTGGGTGTTCGCAACGAAGATCGCCTTCCCTTTACCCTTTTCGTTCCGCGGTTCCGGCTTCGGGGGAGATGGTCTATAACCCATCTGGTCCATCTGGGCTAGCTTGTCGATTAGAGCCTGGAACGTGGTCGGTTTGAAGAACATCATGAACTGTGAAATAATTGCATGAGGGTCTAGGGTGCCCACGAACATGCCCACCGCTGGTGCTTCTTCAATGCGCTGTTCGCACTTCGACCACAGGTTCCGCCATCGGATTGCGTACTGAACCCATGTCTCGCCCGGCTTCACCCTGGTATTAATCAATGCCGTTATTGGGGTGCGTTCACTAGCACTTGCGAATCGCTGGGTGAACAACAACTCCATTTCTGCGAAAGTTTTGACGGAGTCGTTTGGAAGTTCGGAGTACCATTCAAACGCCGTCTCCGATAAGCTGCCGACGAATTGGCGAAGCAACAGTTTATCATCGCCACCGGTATTGCCACAAAGAGCCCTGAACTGAGCGACATGTTGATAAGGATTGCCAGTCCCCTTGTACACATGGAATTTGGGGATCGTGTAGCCCGGCGGGTACTTTATTTGATCATACCAGCCTGGATACGGTCGCCCAGTTCTAAAAACTTGGTCGGCCGCTTCGTTTGCCTGGTGAACTCTTATTTGCTGAGCAATATAGTCATCCAGTGCAGCTTTGGAGATTGTCTCTTCTTTGGCTGTTGACAGGGCTGGCAGAGGGTTTGATGTTTCTCCTCTATCATCTTCAATTATCACTGGAGGATCTTCGGCTGGAGGGTCCGGCTGGATCATCATGCTCACCATATCTTGGAATAGAAGGACCATTTGCTTTATATTGGCCGCTTGTTCCGCAGCCTCCTTGTCCTTCTTTTCGAGCATTCTCCGAAGGAATTCAGCATCAGTTTCGTGTTCGTGACGTTATTCCGATGACGTCTCCGGGCTTTCTTTTGGCCCGGTAAGTGCGACCATTGCAGTCAGCATCTCCTGAAGCTTCTGCTGCTATTGTTCCTGAGCTCTTGTGATGGATCGGTGAGTGGTCGGTGGCCCGTAGAAGCACGGCTATCCTTTTTCTCGAATGCCATGTAGACGGTATACACCACCATGCCCCCAGACTTGGGGCGTTTGGGCTCAGTGCCTTTGACATTTGTCGCGGGCATGGGGATTTTCTCCGGCCTTCTCCTCTTATGAGCGGTCGAAGTTGAGGGGGCCGTTGCAGTGGGCACCCAAGTAGCCGTCGCCTTATGTGGCTTAACAGGACGGTTTTCTTCATGTCGGACCTTCAGCTTCTTCTGCCGGCGGGGATAGTCTTGATCAATCACCGACTCTCGGACTTGTCGCCAGATTTTGTAAACTTTAGAAGACAGTCGTTGAGGGGACTGTTCCAGCTTCATTTCTGTGACAGTTTCCACCGGTGGCGGAGATCTTTTCAGTACGGCGGTAGGCGAGTTCCTGTGCACCTTGTTCAGCAGCTCAAAACTGTTCTCGGTTGGAACAGCAGTATTAACCTCCATCGTTGGAGCCGGTGGAGTTAGCCCAGATGGGGAGTTGCCCCCGGCCTTCCTTACTCGGGGCCAGTGGCGACGTCGAGCGGGTTGAGCTGTTGGGGCTGGTTCGGCGATGGGGATGGCTTTGTCTTACCCCCTGTCCAGATGAGACGCTGCTGGTGCCATCCTCTTGAAGACTGACGTCTTTTGAGTAGCGGTATCCAATCTGTCAAATACAGACCTTCGAGCAGGAACGGGAGCCGGAATAGTCAATTTTGTAAAGACCGACTCTTTGGCAGGAGAAGCCGTCTTGACGACTTCAGGAGCAGAGATAGCTATCTTCTTTGGGATGGCCACTTCAGGTGTCATGGGCTTCTTGGCAGGCCCATCGGAGTTCAGGCTCAGTCTGGCGAAAACCGAGGAGTTGGCGCTGGACGACCCGTTGAGAGAGGCCGTGGTAGTAGCAAGCCGATCGAAGACCGACCTTTTGGGAGCTTCCGGTGCTGGCATAGGAGCGCTGAAGCTCGTTGGCGGGAGCATGGTCCCGAAAAACAATCCTTTGGAGGCTTGGGTGACCTGTTCCACCGGAATTTTGAACAGGGAAGCCGCCTGGGGCCCATAAGCTATGCCCCCAGTTGAGGCAGAACGTGGGTTGCAGTTGCATGTAGAACACTTCGAGCAGGTGAACGCCATTGATCTTTGCTTTCTGTACCAAGCAAAACGCCAAATCTCAGTATCTCGAACCCAAGGGCAACCATTAGCAAACCGTGATTCATTCGCGAACACGACACACGAAGTGTGGAGTGGAAAGAGGAAAAGGTCCCACCGGGCGTGCCAGAATCTGTTCCCCTCCGAACACAGAGACGCGACGGTGCAGGTCCGTCTTACCTGAAATTCGGGGCAGATGCTAATTGGTGCTATCCGTCCACCTCTCCGAAGATTCCAAGTTGATTTATGGCACCATGTATCGAAGGTTTAAACGGATGCGGCCGATATAGCAGACTTCGTCAGATTCCCCCTCGTTTAAGGGGTTTTTGATTGTGGGGACGCTCTTCCCTGTAGGCGCAAGCCCCTGCTGTTAATTACGCTACCGCATCGCGGTAACAACTTTCTCCTTCTCAAGATGGTCACTTCGTGTCGTGGGTGTTTGTTTTGTGTTTGGTTGCCCGTGGATTGTATACGGAGACTAAGTTATGTTGTCGCCCGTAGGGCGTGGACTAGTCCAAATCTGTATCTTTCTTAGATTTGGGTTTGGGGGTTTGGGTTTAAGGATATGTTAGCCTCATTTGAGACTAAGATCAACTTAAACGTTCGTTAAGGATACGTTAGTCTCATTTTAGACTAAGATCAACTTAACGGGATCGTTTAGATCCAACAAAAGAGCAATTGGACTATATTGTTTAGTTTAGGGACACTGCGGTCGGTTAGTTTAAGGACATTACGGTCCATCATTAGTTTAAGGACATTACGGTCCAATGTTAGTTTAAAGACATCGCGGTCGAGGTTAAGGACATCATAGTCCATGAGTTTAAGGACCCCACAGTCCAATGTTAGTTTAAAGACATCACGGTCGAGGTTAAGGACATCATAGTCCGTTGTTAGTTTTAAGACATCACGGTCGAGGTTAAGGACATCATAGTCCATGAGTTTAAGGACCTCACAGTCCAATGTTAGTTTTAAGACATCACGGTCGAGGTTAAGGACATCATAGTCCATGGGTTTAAGGACCATATAGTCCGATGTTAGTTTAAAGATATCGCGGTCGAGGTTAAGGACATCATAGTACATGGTTTTAAGGACCCCACAGTCCGATGTTAGTTTAAAGACATTGCGGTCGAGGTTAAGGACATCATAGTCCATGAGTTTAAGGACCTCATAGTCCGTAACAATGTGTGGTTGTCGGGACCCGTCACCTCTCTGACGACGTTGAAGGATTACAACGACAAATATCAAAGGAGTGAAGAGATGTACCCTTGAACCAAGGTGAGTTGATTGAAAGAGCAGATGTGCTCAGTTCAACATAAGTTGAGGACCTATGGCCAGAATTGGGCTAACTCCAATTAAAATGTTTTAACATTTTATTTTTTGTTCTGGCTATTAAGCCTTTATTTGGGCCCGGCCCTTTTAATAATGCTAAGCATTGGGCTCTGACATTTTTTTCTTTATCAGAAACAAAGTTTGTTCTGACAGTGCGCCACGTGGCGCACCAAGCGCGTTGCGCCAGTCAAAGAGCGCATTGCGTTTCTGTCGGGTAGCGCACATGGAGAGGACACGTATCGCGCTTAGCGCTAAGCGCTAGTTTATTAGCACACTGCGCTTTTATGAGCGCTTTGCGCTGATTTAGAAGCGCGCCAGTGAATGACACGTGGCGCGCTTGGCGCTGAGCGCCAGTCCATGAGCGCAGTGCTCCGTTTTAAAGCGCAAAGCGCAAGTGGTGTCTACGGTTGACACGTGGCATGTTTTGGCGCTGAGCGCCGATCCAAAGAACGCAAAAGCGCAGTTCATGAGTGCAATGCACTTTTCAATAGCGCAAAACGCATCTGATCAATTTTAAGATCAAAGAACAAATTTATGTTCTTCAAAGGAGGCTTTGCCTCAAGATCCAAGAACAAAAAGTTCTTGTTTTTATAAAAGGCTCTGCCTTTATAGATCAAAAGATCTGTGAATGAAGTAAAATACTTCTTTTTATTATTTTATGATTAGATCTTTGATCTTTTCTTTTTTATTAAAGACCTTGGTCTTTTTTAGATCTCTGATCTTTTTAGAAGATAGTTCTTCTTTTTACAAGGTGGTTTCATCTCTATTATTCAAGAACATAGTTCTTTTTACCTTGAAGATGAAGAAAAATCTTCTTCTTTTTTCCTAAGAGCTTGCTCTTTTTGCAGAGGGTTTTTCTCTCTCTTTTTTTGTCTTCTCTCTCTTCTGTATATTTTAGACTTGAAGTCTAGGGTCTTTTATATAGGGCCAAATGATTTGTTAAATCAGTTTTAAGAGATCTTTCTTTGATTGATTTGGGAATATTTCCCACCGTTGGATCTTTGATCCTAAGGCTTCTGTTTTACAGAAGATAATCTTCTTGTTTTAATAAGATTGAAAAATCTTTCCATAACAGAACTTTAGTTCTAATTAATTAATAATTTATTATTAGTAATCTTTTGATCTGACGGTGGGGGAATTTTTAATTCCAGCGCTGGCGCACCTTGCGCTGGCGCACCTACGTTCGACGCGTGGCGCGCAGCGCAACTGCGCTAGTGCATCCGTGTTTGACACGTGGCGCGCAGCGCAGAGCGCTGGATCTGAAGCGTTGCTTCAATTTAAATTTTGAATTTTGAAGCAGAGCTTTGCTCTGATTGGGGTATGCTGCCTAGGGCGCATCACACCTGGCGCTGGCGTGTCTGCTTTTGACATGTGGCGCGCAGCGAGCGGGATCTGAAGCGTTGCTTCAATTTTTGAATTTTGAAATTCAAAACAGAGCTTTGCTCTGATTGGGGGAAAAAAGCGCCATTTGGCAAAGCCCAAGGGGCTATATGTAAAGTGTGTAGCCTATAAAGGCAAACATGATGAAAATATCTATGATAACTTTTCCATTCTCTAAAAATTCTAGGGTTTGTACATCCCCCTTCCTCAAGGTTATAAACCTTCTTCTTTTCTTTTGAATTAAATCAAGAGTTTAACTCTTCATATTCCAAAAATAAATAGTTTTTCACCATAAAACCCTTAAAGGGGAGTTCGGATCTGCCATCAAACCCCTAAAAGGGGAGATTTTAAGTCTCACATCCCCTTTTCCCCCCAAGATCCAGCCAACAAAGAGGAAGAAGAAGGATATCCATCTCTAAAAAAAATCCCATTCCGGGAGGATCCGAGGCTCGAAAGAAGATCCAAAGATTTCTAGGAGTTTAACTCCATTCAAGATCTGTTGAACTTTAACTCCATAAATCAACCCCCTTTTTAGGAGTTTAACTCCAAATCTATACATAATCCCTGTTAGGAGTTCAACTCCAAAGACCCTTGGGAGTTCAACTCCCAGCCCAGGGGCTAAGCCCCTTTTCCGCTGGTGTTTCCAGCGGTCACATGCTGCGCACGTGACCCGTGGGCACCCAGCGGTCGCATGCAGGGCACATGACCCATGGGCGCTCAGCGTCCACGTGTGCCTTACGTGACCTGCGGACGCCCGGTGCTCAATGGTCGCGTGCAGGGCACGTGACCCACAAGTGCCAAGCGCCTAGCGCCGGCACGTGACCCGTGGGCGCCAAGCGCCCACGCGCCAGGCACGTGACCCGTGGGCGCCTAGCGCCCACATTCCATGTACGCGTCTTTAAGACGCTCCTCACCCCTCATTTTCCATGCACTCCATACCCAAAACACGTCTCCCATTGGGAAAAAATTTCTAAGGGGGCGCTGCCCCGCACCCCGTAAGGGGGCTGCTAGCCCCTTGACCCCCGCCCGCTATCCGGGTAGCGGGACCCCCGTAAACTCTGCGAGGCCTCCGATATATCCAAAACCCCTCCAAAACACAACACACGCATACGACACATTGATTTCACATGATCAGTTTGACCCGTCAATCGGAGGTTCCCTCGCTCTAAAGGAGAGGAGTAATTAATGGCAGCTTAGTCCGCGGATGCCGGAGATTCGGATACCCATAATCAATAAACCGCCGCCTACCCTAGGCAGAGGGAATCTGTAGTATGCCTGACAAGCGCGTGCGTATTCCCATCTCAATGGGGTGATGAAAAACACCCTACAGGCCATTTCTCCAAACGACCAGATGACTCGGGGGAGGCAAGAATAGCCCATATGGGCCGCTCGGTGAGGACGAGGATGGTGTGTGACTGGAAGTAGTGTCGTAGCTTCCTTGAGGCGAAGATAAGCGCCAAGACAATCTTTTCTATGGCCGGGTACCTCGTTTCCGCGTCTTTAAAGACATGGCCCACGTAGTAGACCGTCTTCTATACTCCTTCGACTTCTCGGACGAGCACCGAGCCAGCAGCATGATCGGATACTGCAAGGTACAGTAACAGCTCGTCTCCTTCGATTGGCCGGGTGAGTAATGGGGGAGTTTTTAGGTGCACTTTGAGTTGCTCGAAAACGTTTTGATTCTCTTCCGACTATTCGAACATTGGGATCTTTCTCAGGGCTTTGAAGAATGGGAGACACTTTTCTCCGATCTCGACATGAAGAGACTAAGAGCCGCCACTCTCCCCGTGAGTCGCATGATCTCTACGTTGCTCTTTGGCGTGACCATGTTGAGAATGGCGCTGATCTTCTCTGGGTTAGTTTCGATTCCTTGGTGGGTAACTATGAACCCGAGGAATTTCCCGCCAATGACTCTGAACGCGCACTTGGCTGGATTCAGCTTCATTTTGTACTTGCGGAGGATGTCGAATGTCTCGCCAAGATCCTTGGCGTGCTCGTCCGATGAGGTTGATTTCACGAGCATGTCGTCGGCGTAAACCTCCATGTTCTTCCCGATCTGCGGTTTGAACATTTTGTTAACCAGGCACTGGTATGTAGCCCCGGCGTTTTTGAGGTCGAAAGGTATCACTTTATAGCAATATACCCCCCTGTCCGTGGTGAACGTGGTTAGTTCTTCATCTGCCAGGTTCATACGGATCTGGTTGTAGCTGGAGAAAGCGTCCATGAAACTGAGCAATTCGTGAACTGCCGAGCTGTCCACAGGCTGGTCTATCCGAGAGAGGGGATAGTTGTCTTTCGGGCAGACCTTGTTCAAATCTGTGAAGTCGACGCATATACGCCACTTCCCGCTCGCCTTTTTAACCATGACCACATTCGCTAGCCATTCCGAGTAGGCCACATTTCGAATGAAGTTGGCTACAATCAACCTATCGACCTCGTCCTCGTCCTCGATCGCCTTTTGTTTGATCGGAGCGAAAATTCTCTTCTTTTGTCTGACGGGTCGGGCCTTCGGGTTGACCCCGAGCTTGTGCGAGATTACCTTAGGGTCGATCCCGGGCATGTCAGCAGGCGCCCAGGCGAACACGTTCGAGTTTCCTCGGAGAAAGTGGATCAAGTCTTCGTGTCGGGCTCCCGTTAAAAGGGATCCGATCTGAACAGTTCGTTCCTTGTTCCCCTTGACGAGGGGGACCTCTGTTGGCACCTCTACCGGGGCCCCTCGAATTTTCTTCTGTCTGTCATGGGTATCCAAGGATCCCTGGAAATCATTTGCGCTTCCGAGGTCGTCGGTTTGCTCTTCAGTGGTGGATGTCGTTGTGAAGAAAATCTTGGCGATTTGTTAGTTCCCGTAGGCCCGGTCTATCCCATCTTGATCCAACGGAAACTTGATCGCGATGTGGTAGGTCAAGTTTGAGCCCGAAGAGAGTTTAGCATCAGGCGTCCCAGGAGAATGTTGTAGGACTAGGGGATCCTGGCGACGATGAATTCCACCGGTACGGTCCTCGTACGACCCGCTTCCCCAATGTTAAGGAGGAGGGTAACCACTCCCTCGGCCAGGATGGAGTGGTTGGTAAACCCCGATCAGATGTGGGTGGTTGGCCGTAGGTTTGATGGGCTAAGCCCCATACGCTAGAAGAAGTCCTAGAAAAGGATATTTGCCGAGCTTCCTGAGTCGACCAATATCCTTTAAACCTCGTAACGGTGGACCTGTGCCGTAATCACGAGAGGGTCGTTGTGAGGCAAGGATATACCGTGGAGGTCATCATCAGTGAAAATGATGGGCTCGGCGGTCCTGCATTTCGTCTAGGGTTGGTCGCTTATTCCCTCGACGGGTAGGAGGCGGCGAACCTCGCCGGCTCCATGTACACACCCCGAAGAAACACCATGATTTGGACGATCGTTAATTTGCCGGGAGGGGGATGGTTGTCGTGCTCCCTATCTGCCTGTCGTTTTTCCCGTAGGTATTTCGCCAGGTGGCCCGAGCGGATCAACTCATCGATGTAGTCGCAGAGTTGTTTACAGTTCTCGGTCGGGTTCCCCTACGACCTATGGAAGGTGCAGTATGGGCCTTGGGTTCGTTTAGCCGCTCTATTGGTGACCGGAGAGATCTTGAAGAATCACTCACCCTTTGCCTCCTCTAACAGCTCGGTCTGAGAGATGTTGAGTGGAGTATACTTCTGGAACTTCGGGGAGTATGGCTTTGGCCGGTCGACCTTCTTCTTCTCTTCTCTGCCCCTCTTCTTTTGGTCGGCCTGGTCGCCCCGGGGTAGGTTTGCATTTTCCTCAGACTCGAGTTGGATTTCTCGCTCGGTCCAAGCTTTTACCTCGGCCATGGTCTTAGGTTGCGCTAATGCAAAGGAGCGGAGCCACTCCTTATACCTAAGACCCGACCTCAGAGCGGTGATGACAGTTTCATCTCGATGCTCGGGAACCTTAAGAAGAGCGTTGTAGAAGCGAATGACGTATCCTTTAAAGGATTCCTTGTCCCCGCTCTTTATGGTGAAGAGGTAATCGACGGTCCGCTTCTGTCGTCTGTTCCCGACGAAATGTCCGAGGAACTGGGCGGCCAGCTCATCAAAGGTAGAGATGGAGCGTGGTGTGAGTCTTCGGAACCAGTCTCGTCTAGCCCGGATGAGAGTGGCGGGAAATGCTCGGTATTGGGCAGCGTTGAGTTATCCTGGAAGCTCATGCCCGCCGTAAATGCGTCTAGATGGTCCTTTGGTTTGGAATTACCGTCGAAGAGGGCTACCTTGGGAGGTTTGTTTCTGAACGAGACGTGTGCAGCGAGCAACTCTTCGGTGAAGGGCTTTGTAAGAGAGTCGGTGGCATACCTGGCCCCCTCGCTCGATGGATGACCTTCCTGATGTATACCCTCAATTTTCTTTTCGAGGGCGTCGAGACGGTTGTGGTACCCCGAGAATTCGGCCTAGTCGGAGTGGTGGACCTTCCCGCTTGGGGCCTGCGCCTGGCTGTGACTCCGGTTCCATTCTATCAGATTCCTTAGGTCCCCTGGCAAGGTCATTCTTGAGTCTTTGCGGCGAGTGCAGCCCGCGTGACCCCGTCAAGGGAGAGGGTGATGGCCATGCCTGGGAGCAGGCGAGCTGACCGATACCTCCTCGGGAAGGACGGGAACGCGATGGGCCTCGGGGCAATGGGCTCTTTCACGAGACCGCGGCATGGAGCCGTGTGGCGCCCAGCGGGTCATTGAATCGGTCGCCGCGGGGGACCTGTGGTCGCCAGAGAGAGCAAGACGTTGTTCGGTGGTGCCAGCATGGGCGGTGTCATCTCCCCCTCTGCGGAGGTCTTGATCCCTGGGAGGGGGAATGGCGATCTGGAGGGCTGGGCCCGCCTTTTGGACGCGGACAAGGGCATCCACTATGGACATGAAACTGTCAATCCGTGCCGAGAGGGCATGGATGGCGGTTGGGGGAGGGGTGGATCCATCAGCGCCTCCGTTCTGGGGAAGGCAGCGGCTTGTGCTCAGATCGTCACGGTGTTCGCTCGCCATGAAGTCGAGAGCGGAAGGTCAACTTTCGATGAGTGGAAGGAACAAGGTCAGACTTCCCACAGACGGCGCCAACTGATGGAGGTTGGGATCTCCTTCAGATGTTTTCCTTCGTCGATTTGTCGCGAGTGTTAATGAACGGCTGAGATTGGTGTTGAGGGTTGTCTCCTTGAGCGTGTGGATCTCAGTGGGCTTGTTTTGAGGTGAAGCCGAGCTATCTGCAAAAGAAGTCCCGGGGTGGTTGTACCACCGTGGACCCTCCGACGGTCAAGTTAGCCGAGGAATTTTGGGAGAGTAGCGGTTTATTGGAATAAAATTTCCTTACCTGAGTCGTCTGGGAGAGGGATTTTTATCGTGTTCGCATGAAGCGAGCTGGCGCGAGATCTTCGTCGTCGGTTACACCCCTGGCGTTACGCCTGTGTGAATGACGGGATCCCCCCGTTAATGACGAGATACGCTCGTTAATGGGGGGATACGACGGCGTGGAACGCGGGATCGTGGGGTGGCGGATATCTCGCGCCTGGAGAGATCCGCGGAGCCGTGGCGGAGGCGCTCACGGTCTGCGTTCTAGGTTGCTCGGTAGCACCGGGGATGCTTAGCTCAGCGGGAGGCTCAAGGTGAGCGGGAGGCCAAGGAAGCTCGGTTCTGTGATAGCTCGGGGGTGAGCCGGGAGGGCTGAGGAAGCTTGGCGTGTAGGAGGGCTCGGAGGCGAGCCCATGGTTATTCGTAAGGCGTGCATAGGAGTGTTCATGGATCTATCGAAGGTCGGGTCATACCTCGGGACGATAGCCCGGGGAATGCCTCCAATGTATAGTGCTTCTTCTGTTTTCATGAGCCCTTGGACACGTCATCTGCCACGTGTCATGATCCGGGGAGTTCACACGTATGAGTATCCTCAGATTGGAATGAGGATGAGATGGAGAAGTTTGCTGCTGTTCTTGGTAGTTATGAACTTGTTGATTGTGATCCTATCGAATTTGTGGCTGATCATGCATTTCTTTATGTAATTAGAGAGGACGTGACTAGGACGTCATCTGCCACGTGTCATGATCCGGGCATTTCTTTATGTCAAAAACCAATGCAATGTATGACCTGCATTCTTACTGGTCTTTAAGTCAAATTTTAAATCGATTTTGTGGAAAGGAGTGATCATGTTTAACGAGGGTCGTGCGTACCCGAAACTACGGCCCACTGTTGCCCGGAATATAACCCTGTCAGCCGGACCGCTAAGTCCAAACCTAATATATATAAAAGTCGATGTTCGAATGATCATCCTCTAAATCGCTAAGCTCTCTAAATACAAGTCACTTTCCACTTCGATTTCCCCTCTTTCCCTAAGTTCCACTATCTGTAAGTATGGGCTAGTTGTGTACAAGTACGCACCAATAGGAATGCTTTATTCATTATTCACTGTGCTGCTCACTATCACGAATCGTTCACCCTTTTTTCAACGTGCCCAACGCAACTAAACCAATTCCATTCACGTTCGACAATGCATTATACACTGAGAATTAATAAGGACACTCACTATCGCTAAAGGTATCGCAGTCAGATAAATATGTGAAACATGCCGCTAAATCATTCATATACAATACAAGTCATTACGCGTCTTAAGAACTTAGAAAAAAAATCACGTTAAATCGTACTATCATAATTAAGCAAAATGATACAAAAGAGATAGAAAGTAAACTCAATTACCAACCCAATGAAATTTGTTTCAAGTCAACCGGGTTTCGGGTTTGCGAATTACGGTCCTCTCTTTTGAAGTGTCCTCTGCTGGAAATTCAGTTCCTGAACTGAAAGTCCATTTTGTAACACTGTTTTCACCCTATTAGAATCATATTTAGGCGACGCTACAGTTGGGAAAAATTTACGTCTACGAACTAGGTTTCCCATGCACTAGACGGATCGACAGTATCCACTGTGTGCTGGAAGATATGGATTGTTTAGGGTCAGGGTCTACGTTCTGTCCCTGCTTAGGACTGCAGTACGTATTGATGATTTAAAATATAACTAAAATAGCAAATGACGGTAAAAACGAATGGAACTACCACCATTAGTTAACTAACAGAATATCCTTCGCAACGGTATAGGGTTCCGCATAGAACCATTTCCATACAGAGTTGTAAATGCGCCTTAAACCAGGTGTTGACAAACAGTGCTGCTCTGGACTACAGTCCAGAGCTGTACTCCTAAATAGTTTTTGTTGTCGTTTTTAAACAGGGACGACATAAGAATTACAGGGGATATAGGGTGTCGAGTCGGCTTCGATATGAGCCTTCTAACACACCATTCTAGTATATATCCAAATTACTGCGATTTTTACAAGTTAGGTGTACGGGAAATTTCAGATTTGGTGCTTTTAATTATGGGTGGCATTTCACGGTTTTAGGGTCTGTATTTTCATTCTAACTTTTTACATATTATTCATGATCGCTAAAGGAATCCATTCATCATAAATTCTGCCATTTTAAAAAGTGTTTTCATTCGAGTAACACGTCGAGCTCTTGGATCATGTCCTGGCATATTAAGCGTCGTTAACCCGAACAGGTTAACTTAAAACAACCGATTCGTGTGAATATCTAATTGGTTTCGATACGGTTTAAGGGATTCGATTGTACTTAAAGCAATATTATTCTAGCCTACGGTTTCAGCCACAGTTACGTTGTTTTAGCAGTGGGATCTTATACACATATACTCAATTAAAAGTTATAAAGTCTAATTAGAATATATATACATTTAGCATGAAATAGCAAGGGATGGGGTCCCACTTGCCTTAAGCTGAATTGGCACTCACGACAGCGACAGTGGCACGTCACGGATGCGGCCACAGCAAGACTTGGTTACGACACGGCGCGGCACGGGAGTGGGCAGGCATGGAAGCAGGGCACGGGGTGGCACGACGCTGGTGCGGAGGTGGGTATGCCCGTGGTGCGTTGTGGGCACATGAGCTGGGCACGAGGTGATACGACAGTTCAGGAAGCGGGCACATGAGTGGGCACAAGGCGGCACGCAGGCGGTGTCGGAGCAGCACTGGGGGTCGCCGGCAGTGGAGGTTGGGACGACGGTTGAAAGCGTCCGGCGATGATGCTCCGGTGGCGGGCAACAAGGTGGTCGAGGGGAGGTTGGTGAAGGCGATGTCAGGGTGTAGTGGAGGCAGGGAGCTCGGGAAGGAGAGGGAGGAGGGGCTCGGTGTAGAGGAAAGCGATGGTGGCGAAGAAGGTGAAGATGATGTAATGAGGGGGAGGAGAATGGGGGATAAAGGTAGAGGGAGCAGGCGAGGGAGTCGTTACGAGAGAGGGGGAAAGCAGGCGAGGGTTCCTCGGAGAACGTTGGGCGACGCGGCTGAGTCGTGGCCGTTGGAGGGCGCGGGTCTCACGGGTTCAATGCGCGAGTAGAGGAAGAAGGGTTGGGGGGAGAGAAAAGAGAGGATGAGGGTAGGGTCGGGCTTGGGTAAGGGCTTGGGCTTGGGGTAAAGGTTTGGTCCTAGAGTTAAAAAAGTTAAGAGAAAAAAATGGATGGGGAAAAGGAAAAAATGCTTGGGAATAAATCTTAAAGATTATGAAAAAATATTTGAGAAGTATATATGGCACAATTTTTATTTTTTTTTGAATTAATTTATTCGAATACGGATACAAAAAAACAGTGTATTACAGTCGCACCTCAAAAAAATCAAAGACCCCCGCCTCCATGGTTTTTACCCTCTTTGGCGCTGGCGAACACAGCTAACTCTTTACAGCGGTGGAGGCTTGAAGAAATTAAGAATCAGATCCAGGGAATAGATAAATACGAGCATTATATAAGGTGGTCTGTAAAAGAAGTGTCATAGTCCCATTCAGTCTCATCATTGTACTCTTAGGATGATTTTGTCGGGTAATACTTTGGTGCTTCTGGACTTCCACTTTGTAACCCGTGTCCGCTGAAGGATGTGACTTTTATGGGTTCATCCAATTGCAATCCGACACGTGTCCGTTACCATCTCTTTCTCCCCTATTCTCCCGTCAATCAAAATCTCTCTTTTCTCTCTCTCACTCTCATCCCAACTGCTGAAGCCGCATGTGGGGCTTAATTCCCAAGATTCGCATTTGGGTTTAATTTCCAAGCTCCTGGATGCTCATCTCATTTAAGAACCATCAAGGGTTTAAATCATTTGATTTGGAGATGGGTCCGTGAAAACACTGTAAACATCTTGATGCCCTTTTTTTTTGGGTTTTATGCTGTTGTTCTGAACTCCTCACAATTATCAAGTTTTTAATAAAAAAAAATTTTAAACTCCAAACCGTGAAACAGAAATTGTGAGGATTCATTGCAAAACTTGATAATTTTGCTTGATAATTGACGGGCTTTGCTTTGTCTTCCTCCCAAATTCCCTACTTTATAATTGAAGTCCTAATATTCGGAAGCAACGAAAAAAATTAGAATGAGTCCCGTAGCCGCCGCCTGCGGTCGACCCAGCGCCTTATTCTCTCCTCCGCCTCCTTCTCTGAAGTTCCGTCTTCGTTCTTGATCTCAATGGCGTCCCCCGCCGAAGACGAACACGTCGGATTTGTGCGAGATCCCCCCAAAAATAAAAAACCCAGAGTGGATGTTTTCATATTTTGTGCATGATGTAGCTTCTCGTGCCTTCGATCCTCATCATCTTGCAGCTGTCCGATCGCCTCCAAACCCTAGACGAATCGGCAGCAGCAGTCTCAACTGAAATCTCATCCTCTTCTTCCTCCTCCTCCTCCTGCATATTCTCGTTTGCGTAGTCTGGGGTCTCGCCGGCGAAATCGGCCGCACCAAAATGGTTATGGTAAGAGAGAAACAGAGTGGAAAAAGAAAGGAGGACTTGAAAAGGTGTAAATTTGAAGGGAATTAGCAGTGATTAGAATGATGAGGGGTAAGATAGATGGAGAGAGAAAAAAGGTCACGTCACAGGGGTGAATTTTGTCTCGTTTTGACCTGGGTTACCGACTCTTTCAGTTTATCTTTGATCGGATGGTCCAGATTTGATCATAAATGTTCACAAAATTTTATCATGGAAGCACCAAAAAATTACCCGATTTTGGCAAATACTATTCATACCATTGGGTACGACCCTAATCATCTACCGAATTTGTAGTAGGTGGTGCGATACAATCTGGTCCTTGTGAATCACAAAAATCCTCCTGAATCTCACTGGCATTGCCCATAGATGCTAGATAGTGTGGATCATGCCCATGGGTGCCAAAATAGTATTAGATACTAGATAATGTCGATCATGCCCATGGGTACCAAAATAATGTTCTAATGTAATTTATACATCTGACTGGTGCTCTTCTGTAAAGATATTCCTTGTTTCTTTTACTTGGAGAGGCTCATGTAGCCTCTACTTTTCGACGACTATTTGTACCTGTAGTTTTTTCTTTTGTGTGCCCTCATTTTCGTCTTTGTTATAAAAGATTGGATCCATATGACCTACTTCTTTGCCTGAATGAACAGGGTCTATCATGCCATAAGAATTGACCTTGTTACGGTTGGGAGCATTACATGTATTTGTTACTTCATCTACCTTCCAATTTGGTGTTTTTAAGGATGAAGGCATGATCTGCTTTTGTCTATAGCTTTTTTGCTTGAAAAGAATGTATGCATGAAGATGACACTTTATTATAGTTGTGCTCACCATATTAATGCATTGTAGATATCATGTCAGAGCATTAGTTTTGGGTGAATTATGACGCTCACCTTGAAAAATAAGGATATCATGCAATGTCTCTTTTAGCATTACACAATCCTTATACTTCCGTATCTCCTATTTTATGTGGACACCAGAGTAAATAAGTCAGTTCTTGTATAGATGATATAAAGTTCTCTCCTCTAACTGAAGAAGACTGTTTACTGATGAGCGATAAATATGATGTTCCGGATATGATATATTTATACGGTGTTATAGGTCAAGGTGTTTTGAATCAAAAGACCAATCCAAATGCACTCTTAAGTTATCTTAAAACATTCAATCACTAGATATGGTTCAGTTTATAACATTGTATGTTTATCATTGGCAGTCTTCTTGACCTCTAAAAGCGAAACATGACACTTCATCTGTGTACCTTTGCAAACTCTAATGAATAAGGAGAAAATTGATTTATTTTAGTTTTTGTGCATTCAAGTTCCATAATCCACACAGTCATGGAACTTATTTGTTCTAGTCTTACACCTTTGTTAGCTGCTCTCTATGAAGCACGAATACTCCAAACAGCCTCATGAATCCTCCCCAAATACGTATCGGATGTAGATACTCTCGGAAACGCGAATCCCCCATGTTTAATTTAAATAAATCAAAAGCTGATTGTTGTAGACCGAAAGTATGAAATAAAACGAATATTTATGATGATACAAATCTATACAACTTTGCTATCCATTTCGGTTATTTTTATTCTTTTTAAGAGACTCCTTGATCAACGAAGTGTAGCTTGCGAAATCCGAAACCATTCCCTTTTCACTCTTCACTTCCTCCTCATTAACATCTCCATGCTTGCAATGCCCATCCAACAAAATATTGTACGTAACATCATCAGGAACAATCCCGACATTCATCATGGCATCCAAAAGCATCTTCGCATTCTTCATCTGCCCAAGCTTGCAAAGCCCATTCAGAATCACATTGTAAGTCACAACCCCAGGGGGCATCCCTTTGCTTTGCATCTCCTTCAACAATCTAAATCCCATTTTTACATCCCCTTTCTTGCAGAACGCGTCGATAACCATAGTATAGGTCGCCTCATCAGGCACAATCCCGGCCTTTTCCATCTCGTATAAAGTTCTCTCTGCATCAATAGCTCGCCCTTCTCTAGTCAACCCTGAGATAAGCGCGGTGTAAGTCACATCGTCTAATTCAATCCCTTCGGCTACCATTTTGCTTTTAGTTTCGATTGCAGTATTCAGATCCCCTTCTTTGAAACACCCATCAATAAGCGTGGTATAAGTCACTTTATCAGGCTTCAATCCTCTCTTTCTCATTTCTTCCATAACATTCTTCGTCTCTCTCAAGTCCCCGGTCTTGTAAAGCCCGTTCACGAGCGCATTGAACACAATCAAATCCGGCTCGATCCTCTTCGCCAACATTTTCCGGTAAATCTCCATTCCATTATTAACGTCCCCGTTTTTGCAATGCCCGTCGATCAATATTGTAAAAATGATTTTATTCGGCACTATCCCTCTCGCACACATTTCATCAAACACCTCATCAGCGTCCCTCAACCTCCTCCCTTTACACAAACCCTTGATCAAAGCACTATAAGTAAACACATCCGGCGAGACCCGAAACCTCACCACCATCTCCTCCTTCAACCTAAACCCCTCATCCAAATCTCCCACCCTACAACACCCATTAATCAATGTATTAAAAGTCACGACGCTCGGCTTCAGACCCCATGTCAAAGCCCCATCAAACACCATCCTCGCCTCTTTCAACTTCCCGTCGTCCCGAACGAAACAATGCATGATCCTGTTAAAGATAGACAACTCCGGAGCAAACCCGGCATCAAGAACCTCCAAATAAAACGCCCATGCATCTTCATGCAAGGACTCCTTGATGAGTCTGTTTATCAGGGAGTAGCATGCATTGAAGGGGAGCGGGGCGATTCGATGCTTGCGCGTAAGGCGGAAGCATTGGATCGCGTCGGGAACGAAATCGAGTTCGATGTAGGCAAGCATTAGGGAGTTGAATAGGGAGGGATGAGGAGGAGGGGAGATCACTTGGAAGGAGAGGTGGAAGAGGGAGGTGGAGGAGTCGCGGCCCTTGCGGGAGACGAGAAGGCGGAGGAGTGGGAGGGAGTGGGAGTGGAGGTGGTGGAGGTGGAGATGGTGGGACATGGAGAGGTAGGAGAGAGGGGTGAGGAGGAGGGGTCTGGGGAGGGAGAGGGAGGAGACGTGGTGGAAGAAGGAGAGGAGGGAGAGGGGAGGGAGGGAGAGGGGGTTAAGGGAGAGGAGGGTGAGGAGGAGGGTCGGGGTGAGGGAGGGGAGGTGGGGCTTGAGGGACGTGGAGAGAGGGATGGTGGGGGAGTTGTTGATTGCATTGGAGATGCTGATGAGGAGGGGTGGGTATTGTGGGGTTGGTGGAGAGTACCATGGAGGAGGAGGAGGAGTGGAGGATGAGAGGTGTTTGAGGGTGGGGAGGTGAGGGGGAGGGAGTTTTTTGAGAGCATGCATTTTTTCATGAAGCAGCAAGTGTGACAGGGTGATTCCAATGGGCAAATTCTATAGGCATCAAGGGGATTTTTTTTTTTTGTGTGGCTAATTCGCGTTAAATACCCTTTAACATTTATCTTAATAGCAATAAATAAAAAAAAACTCCCGACTTTTTAAAATCAGCGCTTTGTCCCCTCAACTTCAATTGATTCTCAAAATGCCCTTTTATATAAATATTTATTTAAAAAATATTTATTTTTCTCTTTTTCTTATATACTCTCATTATTTTTCGATATTACCCACATCTTCCAAAATTCTTTAAATACATCCAAACTTATTAAGTGACTGTTAAGTTTAATTTTACAATTTAATTTATTTTCTTTGCTCTCATCATTTTCTTCGTCACAACCCGATAAAACCCCATCTTCATCTTTTTTTCTTCTCGTCCCTTAATCGAGTTCATTTTAATTGTCATCTATTCCTCTTTGCTCTGCTCTCATGAGTTCTTTATTTCTTTTCTTTATTTATTTCCAAATTAAGAAACCCATTTTTTTTTATAAAACGACTAAATTTTAGAAAACTCTGATCCCAAAAAAGAATTATGCAAATCCTAACTAAAAAAACCAAATCATTCAATCTAATGTTATAAGAAAATCCAACTCGATCAAACAAATTTTGTTTTAGGGATTTGAAAGCATGTAAGGTATAAAAGAGGATATTTGCATTTCTTTTTATCGAATTATATCAAAATTAACCATCAATTAGAATTAGGCTTGGTAAACCGGAATATGTATTATCGATGCTGTATTATAAAAAAAACTTAAAGAATTTTGGAAGGTGTAGGTAATAACGAAGAATAATAGGAGCACATCAAATTTGCATAGAATTTTATAGGGTATTTCAAAAAACCATCATATAAATATTTTAATTAAATATTTAAATGAAGGGCATTTTGGGAATCATATAAAGTTGATGGGGGCAAAGCGTTGTTTTTTTGAAAGTCTGGGGTATTTCCTGTTATTGGTGTAAATATTATGGGTATTTCCTTCCATTTTGCCAAAAAAATTAAAAGGAATTTTTACAATCATTGGAATTCAATTTTTTGGACCTTTTCCATCTTTTAGTTCAATTTGTATTTATGAAGTAACCACTTAGATTTTACAACAGAAGTTTTATTTTGCAGTTATGATTCTTCTTTGAATAATAGTTAATTTACTGCCAAAGTTGATCGCCGTGACCCGATCTATAGATGCCTATGCTTGTCACAACTTAAATCAACTGTATCATTTTCTTGTTCTACAATATCATCGTAGCTAACGAGGCGGGTGATGACTGCAGCCTCACTAAGGTCTTCTATGAATTTAAAGTTGAAAAAGAATCATAGCCAAATTAGAAGCTTCCAAGCATTTCCATCCAACATGAGCTAACATTTAAGAATACCGTCTGTTGCCGAGAATATTTGAGAAACAAAATTTACATTTCCTGCCCAGGCCAAACGGAAAACGTTATATTATACCCAACTTAACATTTCGCATGCAAATTTCACCAAAAACACAGGACGCCTTATGCAATTTTGTAATTATTGATGTCCTTTTGTGAAAACGGCTATCGATTCTACCACGATCAAAACTGGAAGGCGGTGGTAGATTTTCGAACAGTAAAATTCAACAGCTGTGCGACGAAGCGAAGAATTTGCAGGAAACGGCAACAACACGCAAAAAGGCAAGAGAACCCTCCCCATCAAATCTCCCAAAAACTAGGGCTAGGTTCAGGATCAGGGTCAGGGCTTTTCTCCCCAAAAATTAGCTTTAGCGATCTTTAAGAACCGTGCGCGCTTCTTGTTGCTGATTGCGATCTCGATCAGATACTGACGCGATGGCCGATGTGGTCCCGGCCGCAGTTCAACGGAGCTTGGCCGATAAGCTCTACGAGAAGCGCAAGATCGCCGCTCTCGAGGTCTGAAATTTTATTAATTTTGCGGTTTTCATCGTTTCTTAGGGGTTTGGACTGAGTTTTCAGGCTTTTGGATGTAGATTGAAGGGATAGTGAAGCAACTGGCGGTCACTGGAGAGCATGAGAA
The DNA here is from genome assembly GCA_030015575.1 of Agapanthus africanus. Lineage (NCBI taxonomy): Eukaryota > Viridiplantae > Streptophyta > Magnoliopsida > Asparagales > Amaryllidaceae > Agapanthus > Agapanthus africanus. Next base: position 96,323,998 of record CM057342.1, on the reverse strand, counting down.
GATAAGCGCGGTGATTAATCTCTTGACTTCAGAGTTTACTTACTCTCCGCAATCAAATCATCGAAAGGTTTTGCTTTTGATTGATACTGTAACTTGGACGCACTGCTTAGTTACTTTTAAGTTGGAATCTAGTTTGAATTGTCAAAAAAGATTGGGGTTTTTTGCTGTGTAGGGAGGATTGATAGGGCTTGCTGCGGTGACAGTTGGGTTGACAGCAACTGCCTCTCAGCATCTTGATGTAAGAATTTACTTATTATTGCATTGATTCTCAAACTTTTGTTTAATTAGCACAGATTTAACGGAATGTAAGAAATAGTGTGGCTGCAATACTACTTTCTAGATCATAGAAGTTAGCCTAGATTATCTTTTGAATTGAATTACGTAGAAAGCCCTGAAAACTAGAATGCATGAGAGAACTTGAACTGCTGTCACTTTTTTCCCCACTCAATTATCTCAATTGAAGCCGCCTCTAACTTTGAATGATGCACTCATGCACTCATTTCTTATCGTACATATTAGATTATTGCAACCCATCCATTTGAACAATCTCATTTCAACTACAGCTACAACAATAATATATCCCAAACTCTAAGGCTTGGCTGCATGAAGTTGTTTCTTCCATTTAGCTCTACTGGTGCTAATATAGACCGCAATTTTATTAACAATTAACAAAAATCTAATTACCATAAGCACTAAAAAAAAGTCAATTGTGATTATGATAAGACATTTATCGATGGAAAATATTACAGTTTGTGCCGTTTAAAGTTTTGTATAAAGGTGTGGGTTGACATGTGAAATGTCACCACTGTTTGGGTTCACCTGTCCATATTGTGTCTGAGTTAGAGTTAAGGATTTGGCTCTGTAACTTTGGTAACTGATAATTTTTCTCTAATATTTATATGTACAACGCAAACACATTTGAACATCCTGGCTCCTATATCTGTTATATTCTTATCTCCCTACTTCTAGGAGATCTCTATTTTTGGGATCTTAAACTTATATTGATAAAAACCATATATTTATTTTTAAATTGGATTTTCAGGAAATTGTTCCACCTGTTCTTAACTCATTCCTTGACCAAGATGGCAGAGTTCGTTATTATGCTTGTGAAGCTCTTTATAACATAGCAAAGGTCAGTGTAGTAGACATAACTATGATGCAATGCCTTGGAGATCTTTTTAGCGACTTATTCTTAGTTATATGAAAGATTGAATTCCCCTGTTCAACTGTTTTACAGGTCGTAAGGGGAGAATTCATCGTATTTTTCAATAAGATATTTGATGCACTTTGTAAGCTCTCAGCGGATTCAGATGCAAATGTGCAAAGCGCAGCACATCTTCTAGACCGGCTTATAAAGGTTAAATATCACTTGAACTGTTTGGTTGTTAATTTAAGTTTTGAGAAACACACCATTTCACATTTTTTTGAAATATCTCGTAACCAGGATATTGTTACGGAGGGCGACCAGTTCAGGTTTACTTTCCATCCCATAATGTTCTAGCTCATAGGGTGTTTAGCGTATACATTCTTAGTGTTCTCTCGTTATATGTTGTTGCAGCATTGAAGAATTTATACCTCTTCTAAGAGAGCGCATGAATGTGCTTAACCCTTTTGTTCGCCAGTTTTTAGTGGGATGGATCACTGTATTAGACAGCGTTCCAGAAATCGACATGCTAGGATTTCTTCCAGATTTTCTTGATGGTAATTTCCCTTCAATTCAGGTGAAACTCATGAAATTTTATATAATGACATCTTATGTGAATGCCTGAATTCTGTAGGCTTGTTCAACATGTTGAGTGATTCCAGTCATGAAATACGGCAACAAGCTGATTCTGCACTTTCCGAATTTCTCAACGAAATAAAGAGCAATCCTGTAAGACTGTTTATCTTATAGTTTATTACAAAGATTGGGAATGTTTGGCTCTTTACTTTATGTGGACCTGAGAGTTGACTCTAATTCCTTCAACAAATGAAGCATCCTCTCTCTTCTTCTAGACTACACATCTAGGAGCACTTGGAGGGTCTCCTTGAGTGCATGAAGAACTGAGTTCTTTCTCAAAATAAAATAAATAGATAAGGAAAAAATTAAATTCACCGATAAGGTGGAATTTCCCATGGTCCTAACTCACAACTTGCCTTCAAGAATTTATGGCAATCCCTTTGCACTTTTCTTGACATGGATCTGGCTAGATTAAGCTCAGGTTTGCAGATAATCTTGTTGTTTTCTCAAACCTTGCATGAGACCTTGCTCTTCCTAAAGGATGGCTTAGATGATCATGATAATTATGATATGGAAACTTTTTTATTAAAAAAATATTATTTTCAAAATTAAATGAGAAACTTTTGATTTATGCTTAATAATAAAGCACCCATTATAGAATTTATTCTTCAGTACTCTTAGTCTGAAATTGACAGTTTTGCTGTTTACCTAAATAACTCCATGTTTTCTGCAGTAAGAGATTTTATATTTCTTGTTTTGTTTCTGATGAAATCATGCTATTATTTCGCTAATCTTCAAGCCTCTAATTTATAAGTGATACCCTGAAGAATGTAGATTTTGGTCGCATGGCTGGAATATTGGTGCAAAGGACAAATTCCCCTGATGAATTTACCCGCCTGACATCTATCACCTGGGTAAGACTACTTAGTAGCATGGTAATGCCATTGTAGTTATATATGATTTTCCTATATAATTGACCTGTCTATAATCTCTTGACAAAACACCTTCTTTATGAAGGTTTCTTATGCTCATTAATTCTTACCGAAAAATTGAATATTTATGCTTGAACTACTGGTAACTGAACTATGCAGATAAATGAATTTGTAAGGCTTGCGGAAGACCAACTTGTTCCTTACTATGCTGATATTTTGGGAGCCACATTACCCTTGATATCTGACAAAGAGGACAAGATAAGAGTGGTAAACTTATTGTTTGTGTTTGTTATCAATCATCGCATATTCATATAGGTTATGTCAGTTTCTTGCCTGTAATTTTGTAGGTCGCACATGAAACCAATGAAGAGCTTCGTGCAATTCATGCTGATCCGTCAGAGGGATTTGACATAGGAGCTATGCTCTCCATTTCAAGAAGGTGTGTTTCTTGCACCTAAGAAACAAGTTAGGTCATATAATATGTATACCTTTAGACCTTTCCACATCCCTCCTATTCCTGTAAATGAGTATAATGATTATTTTGTGAAGGATGCAGTCAACAATCAACTCATCATGATTTTTGTATTAAAACATTTTAACTGTAATTGTTTTCTACCAGAGAATTAGCTAGTGAATGGAAAGTTACAAGAATTGAGGCATTACATTGGATTGCTGCACTTTTGGCTCGCTACCGTGCCGAGGTATAATTATTGCTGTAAAACATTATCTACTTTGCTAATGCCTTGTCTAACATGCATCCTTTGGTTAGTTTCTCAATCAGTGGAAACAACCCTTTAATTTTCTTGTGCTTTTTACTTTGTGAATGAAATAGATTTGTAGTCATTTTGCTAGTAGAAACATGTAACATCTGATAACAAGAAAGGGGAACCAATTATGTAATTCTACAATCTGTCAGTTTCACACAATATGACTTTATGTTCCAGATTTGGTTTATAGTGAACAAATAATAGTGTATGGTTTGATATTAACCTTCATTTAGTTAGCATCATACTAAAACTTTTTGATTTTTTTTCTCCTGTTTTTTCCCCCTGTTTTTCTTTCTTTCTTTGTACTAGTTCCATTAATCTCACCTCAAGCCTAGATGATTATGCTAAAACTCGTTTGATGTTTGGAACGCTTCTTAACCCTAGATGATTATGCTAAAACTCATTTGATTTTCTATGTACTGAAGGAGTTTGTTAAAGGAAAAGTTGATGTGTTGATTGTTTAGTCCATGCCTAAATTTGGTCAAAACTTGATAAGTTCTATGTCTTGCATTTACTCGATTGCACGCCAATACTGCATGGTTCAATAAAGGAAACATATCCTGATATCCTATGTTTCATGGTTCGTTAAAAGCAAGATATTGGTATTGTAGACATTTATGATAGTTGGATAGTTGTATTTAATACTTGTCTGATACTCAAATGTCAATAATGTGCGCTGTACAATCTGATACATTCAAAAGATCTCTTTGATCCTAAAAAGATAGATATTTTTATGCTTGAATGATGATTTCACTATTTCATTTGATTTCTCAATGCATTAATATCCACTGTTACATAAAAATTGTGATTGTTTGGGCAACTATTGATTTGTATAAGGTAAAAGTATGTCCACATTGCTTGAATTTGAATAAATGTGTCCATCCCCTGCCTTTACACATTGAGTTCATAATACCATATTATTTTGTAAAACATAATTGTGTTAATTTAATTAAGATGGAAAGTTGCCTAAACAAAGTACTGGATCTTTACTTCTTTTCCTATATCATTCTCATAAATTTCCATTTTCTATTCTTTCTAAAACAGGAAAACCATCATTTATCATAACATCTTTTCTTCTTTTCAAAAAAATAAAATTCATAACATCTTTTCCAAGATGAAACTCATCAATATAGGCTACTCGGGCTATAAGCCTCCCACAAAGTGCTATTCTTATAATTTGTTATAGCCTTATAGGCCTAACCCATTTTACATTTTTGTACTTGAAATTCTTATGAAATTAGCTGTTATTTTTTCTCTTCCCCCAAGCTTTGTCTCACTCCTTTCAACGAACATTTATTGTGACCTATATCATATCCAATATTGAATTTAATTCCCTTCTTCAGGTTATTAATTGTTGCCTAAATATGCTTGTTTTGATGTTTGACTCACGCCAATGTGGGGACACTTGTCTTATTAATTTAGCAGCACGTCCCAAAAAAAGAGAGTATGATTAAGTTATTTCTTTTTTGCTGACTTATTGCTTTTGTTCATCGTATTCCTTTTCTGTTATACTTTTTTTTGAGCAGGTCATTTCTTACTTGAATGACATCTTTGATTCCCTTTTGATGGCACTATCTGATCCTTCTGATGAGGTACAAATATGTATTATAGATATAAGTTTTTTTTCTACAAGCATACTGGTTCCTTTTTAGAAGTTATTTAGAACTGGTAGTCATTTCTATCTTTCCATCTGTACAATGTCTTCATGCAAAACCTGTTTAACATGAATCACTTTAGAATTATTCATTCATGCTTTATATTACAGTGTTAGTTATTTTAAAAACGCCATGAAAAGCAGTTACTCTAGTGCTGAAGTAAATACTCGAGTTTAAAGCTGTTTCTGTAACAACTCTCAGATCACTTTGTAGATAGTAAAGTCATGTCTTTCCTGACTTTACAAGACGACATGTAAACATGTCAATTTATTTATATCGCAATCTTCATTTAATTTGTGTTTGGCGTTGGTCGTGCCAATGTATCAGTTTGTTGTTGCCTGGCTATTCATTGTATACATGAATTAAATTGGAGATCAACTTGGATGATCATTTAATGGTCTATAAAAGAGGAATACAAGAACCTGACCTGCTTACAGAATTTTTGCTCACATGCTAGTTTGTTTAGTTAATGCTTCTGTTTCTATGATTGTCAATCAATCATTGTACCTTTCTGGTTTGTTCCCTTGGGTAATACAATGGCATGAGCCCAGGATTTTTACTTTTGGGGCGTTAATCTTTTTCAGTTTATACATGTCTTTATCACCAAATAGAACCAAATATTTCTTATAGTTGAACAGTTGAGATGTATGTAAAGTTGGTTGATGTTTACACACAAGTTTCCATAATAATACTATAGAATGGTATATGCTTAGCTTTCTATTTTGTGTTTGTATATTCATATATGGATAATTATCAACTGAGCTTCCTTATTTTAATTTCATATACCATTTGTGCCTTTCCTCTTCAGGTGGTTCTGCTGGTGCTAGAAGTGCATGCATCCATTGCTCAAGATGCTTCACATTTTCGTCAACTTGTTGTTTTCCTAGTCCACAACTTCCGTTCAAATCACTCGCTTCTTGAAAAGTAGTGCTCAATATCCTTATTTCTGCAGTGTATTTTCATCTGTTTTCTTTATAGCTGAGAGTTATAACAACATAAGTTCTGAACTTCCTTAGGCGCGGCGCGTTGATAGTACGCCGTCTATGTGCACTTTTGGATGCAGAACGAGTTTACCGTGAACTTTCTATGATTCTAGAAGCTGAAGATGATTTCGATTTTGCATCCATAATGGTTCAGGTTTTTATCTGAGTTGATTTGAACACACTATCTTTTTTAAAAGCTTATTTAAATGGATTTTTAGTTTCTCATCCACCTTTTAAATGCTAGGCTTTGAATTTGATATTACTCACTTCAACGGAACTCGCTGAGCTACGATCACTTTTAAACCAATCATTGTCGAATTCTGCTGGCAGAGATTTATTTGTTTCTTTATATTCTTCATGGTGCCATTCTCCAATGGCAATAATAAGCTTGTGTCTTCTAGCTCAGGTATGTTCCTGCCATTGTGGTTACCCACACATTTTTGTTGGACTTCGTCTCTAACTACATCATGTTACATGCCATTTACAAAAAAGGCATACAGTCATGCAAGTTCCATAATTCAGTCACTTGGGGAAGAAGACATAAATGAGAAGTTCTTGATACAACTGGATAAGTTTGTCCGTCTGCTTGAAACTCCTACTTTTGTTTACCTAAGATTTCAGGTATTTTTCTTTAATTGGTTTAACTAGCACATCTCTTTTACCGATTTACCTATCAAGATAATTTTTAATTTTTTGTTTTGGTTAGAACTACTTGTAAGTTATATATCATTCGGTCCCATTTCTTAGTCTATTCATATTGACATTAGATCTAGCACAAATTTAGACATGAGCCATAGTTTAGAATGATCATGGAAGATTCAAGTTTCCTTAAATATCTTATTATTAGATGAGGGCAGGAACCTCTTTAGGAAATTTAAGGATATGCCCCAGCTGTAAAGATTCTACTGGACTTTCATCAACCACAACCACAAGGGACAAAAAGTTCCTTGGTTATCATTTAGGAAATTTTGTATTTTGATTCTGTTCAGCTAATACTGTGTTTATTTATTTTCTTTTGTAGCTTTCTTCTTCTTCTTTCCAGTTATATTCTGTTTCTGCTTTCGTAATGCTGTAATATTGAAACAGTACACTGTACTTGGACCCAGATTTTACTCAATAAATAAACCAATATTTATTGGTCCAAATCACCATTCCATATTTGGTATTAGATAGGCAATGCTGAATTCAAATCTTCATTCAAGTTCGCTACCCAACACATCCACCTCAACGACCACTCCACATCACATCCACCCACATAAAAACAACCCCAGGTTGCAAGTTCATACACCAAATACGGGAAAATCTCTAATTAATGTCTTCTATGATGTTCTTTCAAAGTACTTGCCAGATGAAGTTAGATGTAAGAACGACCAAGATCAATGGATTTTTTGAATAAGATCTTGATGGGCATTTCTCGTTTAATTCCTTGATATTATAGATTGGAAATAAATGCCCTTCATAAATTTTGTATTAAATTGGTTCTATTAGTGAAAACTCGTTTCAGTAATTACACTTCCTATATTAATTCCATGTAGCTCTAGATAAGCAATATGCTAAAGTTTTTATCAGGATTATAAGCCATGAAAGTCATGCACACTTCAATTACAGGTGAACTATTGCAAACTATTCACATCCTATGTTCGTTTCTCTATCATTACCAACTTTCTAAATTTTCCATGTTAGGATACTTATAATAAGTTAATGGCTGGTATTATCCATTGCTTTGAAAATTAGAAAGCGAATAAAGATACTGATTTCTGTTTGTTAGTAATCAGCAGTCATAAATTAGACTTTACTGTTGGCTTCACTGTTTCATTTGCTCCATGAGAAGTGTTATATTTAGCTGACACAAGAAGTTAAGGGTAAATTCTTCTTCTTGTTGTAGTAGTAATAGTAGTAGTGTATACATTTCATTATTATTATGCTTTTGATTTTTTTTAATGTGAATTTTGATTTCTGTGTTTTTGTAGCTTTTGGAACCGGGAAAGTTTATATGGTTGTTGAAGTCCTTATACAGTCTTTTAATGTTGCTCCCCCAGGTAACTTTACAGTTATGTATATGCCTCATTATCTATCTTGATGTCTATTATAATTTACCGCCTTGGGTGCTACAAACCAAGTTTGCATATGGATGAGGATAGTGGAAGCATGTACCATGCCATGAACCATCTAGGAATTTCATTAGTTTCTAGTACTGAAATGCAACATAAACCAAAATATCCCAACTTTCTGCCTATCCTATGACCAAGTTTCAGACAGAAATTTTACCTATGATCATGGATGTTATGATTGCTAAATCAAAGTACGCCCTTGTAGCCTTTTGTGGGCAAGATATGATACTTGCTTCTTTACTCTTAGGGGCTGTTTAGTTGCTTGGAAATGGAAATTCATGCAACATTGGTTGCAAAAAATCTTCATTTCCTTTGTTTGGTTAGCAACAAACTTGAGTTGGAAATGGAAACGGAAATGAAGCTACAAAAAGTAGCAAATTCTTGCAACATATGTTGCAACCATTTTGGTTGTAGCAAATGTTGCAACTTTGGAAATGGTGAGCATTGTAATAATTATAGATGCCACCTAAGCTTTGTATACGACACCTACGCAAATTTGCAACAAATGTTGCATTTCCTTTAGTTTTTTGTTCAACGAAACACAAAAAATGGTTTGGATTTGGAAATCCAACTACAAGTTTTGAAAATAACAAAACAATGGATTTGGGCTTTTTTTTGGTAACAAATGCTGCATGCAACATTTGTTGCATGTAAAAGATGTTGCAGTTCTTCTTTTTTTTGTTGCTAACCAAGCATCCCCTTAGTTAGGATGTGCGCCCTTTAGTTAATGTCAATTACCAAGTCCACAAGAAAAAGGCAATGATCGCCAACTGTGTCTTTGTCGAAACTTCATCAATTCTATCATAACTGAAATTTGTAGCATTGCCAATCAGAGAAGGTTGTAATAACCAATGGAATTCCATGTTGGATAAAACTGTCTGGTGACATATTAGGACATGAAGTAAATATGTGGCCCATCATTTTGTGTGTGTGTGTGTAGACGTGGAAAACTAACGTAAATTTAGTGCTTAAATTTTCAGTTATCTGATAAAATATAATAATCTAATATAAGGCAGTACAATAGAGGCATTTTTGCATTGAGGCCATAAATCTTTATTCAGTGGCTGTCCTGCACGGTGCTAGCGCAGTTGGCTTTAATACTCGAACTAAATAGTCATTTTAAACTATGAAAGCATGAATTATGTTGGATGCCATTTTTAAAATTTGACGATAGCTGATTTGCCTGCTAAAAACCATAACTTATTTCATTTTTTCTGGCTAGCAATAACTCATCTCCTGTACGTCTTGATGTCTCTTATGCAGCAAAGCGCAGCATTTAAGATCCTTAGAACTCGCTTAAAGACTGTACCGCCAAATAATGTCAATAGTGAGCTGCTCAGGAGATCGCAGCTTCAACAAATACCTGACGGTAGTAACAGAAATCAAGATGCAGGGAATGCAATTAACTTTCCGCTTAGACTCCAACAATTTGCGCACATTCAGCAGCAACATCGCACACATGCAAAATTGCAACTGCAGTCCCGCATATTGTCTTCCTCAACAATATCGAAGGTTCGAATTCCTCCATGCTCTTCAGCTTTAGAGGATTTACGTTATCAAACTTACGTGCTGCCACTCTTTATGGGAATGGGAATGTAATGTATATGGGATTAGATATACTTCATCTATCAGACGCGATGGGGATATATAAGAAAAACAGAAATAATAGAATAGATAGAAAGGATCACAATGATTTTCTTTTATAGTCACTACACAAACAATTTACAATAATGTTGAAGAAAATTCATGTAGATAGTCCATATGGATTCTTTTCCCTTTCAATTTTGGTTTCTAACCAAGAATACACATTTGAAGTTTAAGTTTGATGGTACATAAATCTTATACGTCTAACTAAAGGTGAAAGTATATTGCTTTTTTAAAATAATCATAGGTATCCTATACACCATGTGATTTGAAAGAAACAGGCGCAGAGAAGAGAAAGGAAAACAATGTAGTCTACCCCCCCCCCTCCCCACCACACACACACAAAAAAATTGCTAGAAAATTTTCAGTTGCCTTGAGAAAAATATGTCTTCATATTTCTCCTTAATATCGGTGTTTTACTTTATTTCAGTATCCAAAGAAGGGAAAGCAAGTTGTTAAATCACCCCTCTTTCTATTCATGTTTCTTACTGAAAGTGTGAAATATCATGAAATAATTGACCCAATTTTTCCGGTTCTCCAAATTTAGTTATTGAAAAAGTTGCAAGAGTGGAAATTATACCCTTTATTTTCTGTCAATTTCTTAACAAGAAAACGCTTCAAGTAAAATGTATAGGGTAAATTGTCAAAAAGCCCCCCCGACCTGCTCGGGAGTTATCTAAAACCCCCAGTAATTTTCAAAATTGTTGGGAAAGGCCTACTGTTCAAAATCTTCGTGAAAAATCCCTTGGGTTGTATTTCATTTAGGCATGTATTTCTTCAACTGCTTGGATATTACAAGCAACCGCTTGGATATTATAGGCAACTGCAAATGTTTAGATATTATAGGCGACCGGTATACATGGGGTTTTGATTGGGCCCAGGCCTTTTTTAACAAGAGCAAAATGTCCAGGGGTTTTTACACAAGTTTGAAGCAGGCCGGGGGCTTTTTGACAATTTACCCATATATATATATATATATATATATATATATATATATATATATATATATATATATTGCGTTTCTTACATGTAGCTTGAACTCGGCTAGCTTATCTTAACTTCACCGGACTACATATATTTACCCAAAACCCCTTCGTCCCTTCCCCACTTTTTCCTCCCTCTTCTAGAGAACTTAAATGCAGAGACCCCCCCTACGATTACCGTTATCGTCACTCTTCAACCTTTTAGACCAAAATCCTAATCCATAGAATTTGGGTAAATTGCTATATAATCAAAGTTTCCATCCCTGTTACACTTTAATACCTTAGTGATTTTTTTTCCTTGCATATAAAATGCCCTAAAGTATACTCCGTCAATAATTAAGTACCATCAGTCGACCTGCATTTACCACGAATCAGAAAGCAACATCAATCGTTTCTCCAAATCTTATGGCACTTTTTACTAAGGTATCGGTAAGATAATGCATTTTGAATAATTGGAGGCTAACAAAAGATAGTCAACTAGAAATTGAGTGTACTTTTGTAGTTTTGTGTATTTATTCGTAGGGAAAATATAGCCAAAGTATTAAAGTGCAGCAAGGTTGAGAGTGTGGGAGATTATATAGTAATTTACCCATAGAAATTCCCAATTCCTCAAAGGGTAACAGCCACCAAACGCCGTAAAACTCCTCAAACCCTCTTCCACTTATCTTCTTTTAAGAACCCTATAGCACCCATTTTGCCCTAGGGAAATCTAATCTCAAGCGTGCAACACAAAAACAAACTTAAAATTTAACCTCACATTTTACAAACTAGGGATTTTAATGTTCTTGGACGCGGAGATGGAAAATGGTGTGTATGTGGGGTTTAGGGATTATACACTTAAAAGAACAAATAATTAGCTATAGCTGTTGCTGAATTACTTTCTTGAAATGTACAGGAGATTCAAAGATTAAAACTCTCGTAGACCCTCTCCGGTTTCAGAGACGAGTCAGCATTCTATGTCATCAAGATAACTCCAAGACAATATTGCCACTGAAGAATGTCTGTCTGTTGTAATATGGCTTGCTTGTCTGTTGTAATATGGAGCGCTCGCCCGCTTTCTCTTGGTTGCAAGAGCTTTGGTGGTAGGCGTCCAGTTGTATATCCTACAGTTTACTTTTCCCCTTTTATTGGGCCAATATTTTTTGGGAGCGGATAATTATTGATAGGGAAATGGTGGGGATGGTTGAGATGCAGAATCGAATATATATTTTTATTTTATAAGACAATTTGAAAGCTCATGTGGTTGTATGTTTTTGGGAAGACCATATGAGTTGAGGGTTGGGGGACTTGGTAAACATCAGCTGATTTAACAACCTCTGTAAGGCAGCAGCCAAATATGTATATCCTCCATTTTTGTGACTTCAATGAGAGATCATTTCCATTATATGCATGTTAATTGTTATGTGAAGACAAGTGGATGCCAAGTATATTTGGTGCGATATTTGTTACGAGAAACCATTTGTAGGAATTTATTATATTGGCAGGACATATGGCATCGTTCTAACCTTATGCAACAAATACAAGAAATTCTTAGGTTAAATCGAGGTGAGATGGGTCCATGAATAATGTGCTGTCAGGTGTTGTGCTACTGTAGGAAAACAATGGCATTATAATCTGCATCCTCATATGTTATAGCTTAGCATTCTTACCGTGTTGCATGATAAATTTTCTATTGGTATTTCACCTGTGTAGATTTACTCTCTCAATATCAATATGAGCTTCAAACTCCTCATCCGTAGAGGCGTCCTCAGAATTTGTGCATTAGTTTCAAAAATCCTCATACCGACCCAAAAGTCTACAGATGCAACACGGCTATGCTAAAAGGTACATCGACAATATGCATCTGCAACTCTCAAGCCTTTGCTGCCTAGAATGTATTTGCTCCTCATCAAACAAAAAACACAGGCCACCAAGTGAAAACATTCAAGAAACTAATCTAAACAGTAATAAAAAGATATGCTATACAACAAAATATCAGCAACACTCGCTCACCGAACCCTACTACTAACATGAATTAAACCATACACAATACAGAACACAATACAAGCAAGCAAACCCAAAATTGCACCTCTGAATGTACAACACATACTTACAAACCACATCACAATTCTCTCTGCACTAATTACATTTGAGAAAACAAAAGGGAACAGAAAAGAACTAAAGAGCATATATCTTTTTCTCATAATCCGCCGCATCCACATCAGAATACGCCTCATGATGAGACCGAGAAAAGGACTTGCTCCCACTCCCCCTTTTAATCCGCCTTTGCGAATCCTCGCCGAACTTTTAACTTTTGCCTCAAAACCAAATAGCCTAAAAGCACCATAGTCCTGATCATCACGGGCCCACTGATCGCTGTTAGAGTTTTTGCCATCCATGATGAATCCTTACCCACAACTACGAATGCTAAGGCAAGAAAAGCCCCACATGGACTTAGACAAGCAACCCACATAAGCTTGTTTACAACCGAAACAACTTGCTTTTGAGCTCCGGTTTCACCACAACTACAGCAAGAGATATGAAAAGAGCCATCGCATTTAAGAGACAGAAGGCTCGAAATCCATTAGTCTCGGCTATTTTTGCTTTACCCGCGTCTGGACCTTCTTGAAAACATTGCCCGGGCAAATTGAAGATGGCTACAAAAGCGATAGAGGCAATTAGGACAGCTACTACAGTTACAGAATTAATTGTGTTCTGAACAGCTTCTCGATGAAGTTTTCTCAATTCTTTGGCGATTCCTGTGACTCTTTTGTTAGTTTTGGCGTTTTGGATGAGTTGGTCATGGACCCCATGCTTGATATCGCTTACTGTTCTTCTTAGTATTGATTCTTCGTCGAGTTTGCTGATGTTTCTGGCGTTCTTGGCACCGGATTCTCTGAGGGCTTCCATTATATCCATCTGTGATTGTCCGTAAGGAACTTTTTCGGCTAGATCTAGTGCAGTTTGATCCTGATTGTTGACAGCGTTGACTTCGACCGAACTGTAGGCTAATAGAAGTTGCACCATCTGAGAGAATGAAAAGAAATGTTAATCATTCACTCAGTGGAACAAGTACCTTGGTACCCACCAGCTTAATTACTATGATCAAACATCATCTGCTGATATCAACTTCATTTCACTGACCAAAATATTGCCATAACGTAATATGGCCACGTTGATTATTGAATATAGCATCATTTAATTTAGATGGCCCTTTTTTCCTTCATATGCCCTGAAGATACAGAGCCTAATTTGTTCACTATAGCCTATTAGTTTCAATACTCTCCCGTGTCTAATATGCCATCTTAAACTTTATATTTCTAACCAATAGTTTTAAGAAAATGTTACCCACTTCTTTAACAATTATTCGTCTTACCGGAAGCATAAACAAATGAAATAGAGATATTATCATGCTACTTGAGACATTAATGGAAATAATTCATATGTTGAGTTAACTCTTGCTTTGAAGTTATTTGAGTTTTTCAATTTTTTTAATTGGAAATAATTCATATTCAACTTTCTCTTTTGCTACTTATCAAAGAAAACCTACTTTCCTTCTAAACTTTTCCCCACAGTCTAGGCGAATTAAAGATGTCTGTCACATAGGCTTATCAAAAGTTCTCTTGTCTACAAATTTCCTGGGTTCATAATTTCACATAGGGGGTTGACATTATATCAACAACCACCAGTGGTAAAAGGTTGTGCACATCTTTTATTTTTTCACTTACAATGAAAATATCTGACAACATAAACAGTCTCCTTATAACTACACTCTACTTTACGGGCAGTAATGTTTATCAAAATAAGCAATAAGACAAATTAGCATAACTAACAAGAAGGAAGTTGGTTAAAAATGATCCAAATAACGATTTAATTATATCTAAGAAAAAAATAGATTAAATAAAATATAAATAATAGACATTACAAATGATCCAAATAAATGTTGATCTTATTCCCTCTTCTCATTTCTTCCAAAAAAATTAGTAATAAAAATTAGATCAAATTTCTGAGTAAGAGGGGTTCAATACCTGTGGCCTCCATTTTCTTGTGGCTATATGTAAAGCAGCGTTTCCCTTCTTGTCATGAATGTTCAGTATTGAAGGATCTGCATTCAGCAACTCCTCTACAGCATCCGTGTTTTTACCTTTCACAGTCATGTGAAGTGCGGTCTGGCCTTTCTTATCTATTATAGAAACTATTCTTGGATCCTTATCTATAAGTGCTTTCACTATACGAAGATGACCGTTTCTAGCGGCCATATGCAGTGATGTCTAGCCATTTTCCCTCACAATCAACATTGAACTCTCATCCACATCTAATATGGCGTTCACAACATCCAACTGATCCTTAACTGCAGCAGAATAAAGAGGGGTAGTGTTTGAAGAAAACACATTGTCTGCAGAGTTCAGGCCATAAGACCAGTAATTCTTTTACGACGCCTGCATTCAGACAGGTGGAATAGTTCACATGCTGCAGCTTATAGACTCAATAAAAAATAGAAGGAATATAATATCTTGTTTATTATTATGATGCATTATAGTTATATCTAATATATTTTAAGTTAGAACATCATGCTTGATCAAGAAATAACCTCTGGGATCTAAAGATGATGAAGAGAAACATCATGTTTCCAACTGAATACCAAATGTTTCACTGCAAACAGGAAATATACACAATTAAAAGTAAGAAATATGACTGACATTTTCATAGTGGATATGATCTTTTAGTGCTATTTACTAGTGTATAATGTTACCATATTGTCTCTTTTTTTAATCTAAAAAAGGCGTCAATATGTTTTAAGTTAAATAAGCTTGATATCATTGCTAATCCATAACCCATCACCTTAAGCTTTTTGGGGAAGTGGTCCTTAGCATTACAAGCATCGGATTCAAGACGTCTTGGGTTCAAACCTAATTAATCTTTATTAGACATTCAGAAATATTTATTGTTCTGCATGTCCAAGCATGTCATTCTTCCTCAGAAACCTTCTAAGGTGGCCTATAGGTCACGGGCCGGGAGTGCCATTAGTAAAATTAGTTTGTTCTACAATCTTAAAACACGACCCGTCAGCTTAAGCTTTTGATGCTGTTCTTGACATGTGTGATGTGTGTATATTTTACCTTTTTGATAACAAGTGCACCCCATTGAGGTTCCTACAGGATTTGAAACATAGGTCTCTAAGTCTTTTTAACCTTCCCAATCACCACTCACCGCTAATCAATCTATTATTCCAAAAATAAAGTGCAAATACATATCCCTGTGCACAATGCATATGAGAAATTATAGAAAAATATATATAACTTGGGTGCTCAAGCAAGGACAAGGGAGAACAAGGGAGAAACAATTGAACTGGATGAAATTGTAGGTGAAGGATAGAAGAGAGATTGATACATGTAAAATCACCAAATTACAACCTTCTATTTACTCCATATCATGAGCCCAAACTCTATTACTTACTTCAAAACCTATCCTTTTGCTTGCCTCGGCATGATTGACTCCCAAATGCCAAATTTCCTCCACAGTCAACTCTTTTCCGGCCGAACTTCACTTTTGGTCTAAATTCCTTTAACCCGAACCAACTCATCAAACAAAAACTAATCAATAGCAACTAAAATCCGCAAAATTCTTCACTTCTGTTTTCTATCTCAGATCGAAGCTCCATTCTTCCAACAAATTCACTCCAAACCCCATTTCCCATACAATTTAGTACAATCACATCAAAATCATGAAAACTAACATCAAGAAATTAAAAAAAGAAAAGAAAAGAATAGTAAAGAAATTCAGAATCAAGAAGCTCACCAACGTGCCCCTGCTTCGCCGCCACCTGAATCGCGTCCATGTCCTTTCCCGATCGAATCTTCGCCGTCTCGAGATCGCAAAATCCGACGAGACACCGAAAAATCTCCTCGTAATTGTTCTCCGCGGCTACGTACAGCGCCGTCTCCCCCGCCTCCGTCGTCACCTTCAGCGCCGCCTATGATGCCGAGGACGGCGGAGAAGTCTCCGGATCTGACGGCGTCGAAGGACGACTGATGCAGTCGTAGTCGGAGATCCATTGAGGACGAGAACTAGGGTTTACTCTCTCTCGAGCTCGTTCTTGTTCTTTCGCTTTATGTTTCAGAGAGAGAGAGAAAGAGACAGAGAAATAGAGTGATGGTCCTTGAAATGATTAAAGCATTGTTGACTCTAGGGTCGGTGACTGAATAAATAGTTGGGATTTTAAGGGGGTGAAAATGAAATTTGTGGAGGTAGCGGGAGTGAAGAAAACTGTTGTAATAGGAAGCTGAGAAACAACGGGTCAGTTGTAAAATTGCACGATTACCCTTAAAGGTAGTCCAAATTGTAAGGAATTTTCATTTACATCTCTTCTTAGGTTCTGATCTAACTAGCAACGGTCCTCCACAGTACACAAAATCTAAAAGTCAATAAAAATTATATTAATTAAAAGTTTATATAAGATTTGTAATTTGTACCATCTCATATTTGTAAACTTCATATGAAAATTACATAAAGAATTAACTTGCAAATGCATTGGCATTTTTCTTCTGTTTTTCAATATTTCACTAACTTACAACAATCGAGAAATTTTTAAGAACCTAAAGATTTACTTTTTTCTTCATTTCTTCAATAGTTTCTTATTATAGAACAGGAGAACTCTCTCCATCTCTCTCTCTCTATATGTGTGTGTGTGTATAGCCTTTTTTTTCTTTAAATTTTCAATATTTTGCACGCCATATCGCATGAATATGGTGAAATATTTTAAATCTCAAAGATTCTGTTTTCTTTGATTTTTCAATATTAGCACAAGAAAATCATGAAATTATTATAATAAAGTACTTTTTACGTTTTCTTCGATTTTAATATTTTTCCATGATAACACACGAAAACCGCAAAATTTTCAAAAATCTAAAATATTCTACATCCTAGCACACAAAATTCATGAAATTTCAAAATTCTCAAAATTTCAGTTTTCTTCGGTTTTATAATATTTTGTATGCTCATATACAATTTCAAAGTTTACAAAAATAAAAAAAATATTTGCTTTTTAAAATTTACAATATTTTGTACGCTACCACAAGAAATTAGGTAATTTTTAAAAATCTAAAACTTTTATGTTTTCTACGTCTTTTCAATATTTTGCTGGGTATGGCACACGAAAATCACAAAACTTTCAGAAATATCAAAAAATTCCAGCTTTTCTCTATTTTTTCAATATTTTGTATGCTATGGCACAAAAAAATCGCAAAGTGTTCAAAAACCGCAAAAAAAAATCGCAAAATTTTCTATGCTCTTTGGGTTTTTATGTATTTTGTTTGCTATATATAACACGCGAAAGTCAAGATATCTTTTAAATCTTAAAATTTTCTGCTACTTTCATATTTTCAATATTTTGCATGTATATAGCATACGAAAACCATGATTTTTTTTGAAAATTGACAATATTTATGTTTTTCAAAAAATTCAATATTATGCATGAAAGTGTTAATTACCACCACCACTGGATTTTACTAGCATCGAGCATGTCCATTAAAAAAATTTCAGAATGCTAATTAACACTAAATAAGATCTTAAACTAGAAAATTAGGGTTTTTACTTGGTATCAAGAAAACTGCATAAAGAGAATGAGCCTACAACCTTTATAGACCGTGTCCTTCTCTTCAAAAGCTCCGTGTAGTAGTCCACACGACTCCACTAGGCTCCACTTGAAGTTAGATTGAGCTTCCTTTGCGATCTTCGTGCCGAAGATGATTCATCCGAAACTCCGCTAATCCAAGCTACCTCTTCACTAAACTCTTTTGTGAAGCAAACACACTACAGAGCTAATTAAATATAGGATGGTAAAATATGGGTTTTGTTTGCTCACTAAGGTTCTCACAAGCACAAGGTTTCACAAGTCATGTGAGGGATTGAGCTTTGAAGGAGGTAGGGATGAAGAGAGCTAGAGAGCAAGAGTAAGCTCAAGTGAGAAAATGAACAACTAAAGAAGGCAAGTCAAGAATGGCTTGATCAAATGAACTCTATTATTGAAGTATGGAATTCATTTCAATAAAGAAATGAACCATACTTCAATAGTAAAGCCAAACCATGCTTCACCCATTCCTTTAAAAGTCTCGCCATTTTTCATCTCATTTTCTATTTTCTTAAAATAGAAAATCTATGCCATGCTTCATAACACACACGCGCGCGCATGTGTGTAGACGTGTACACACGTGTAGACGTGTAGACGTATAAAAAGATATATACGTGTATGTCACGACCCGAAGATACGGAACGTGACCGGCACTTAAATTACGAAACGTCTAGAGACGCAACGTAATCTAAGCAAGCCGAAGCCCGGAAATTTAAACCATTTAAAAGAAGAAGTGAAGCAAAACATGTTTAAAAGCCATATCAAATTTTCTCAAAAATTTCGGCAGAATTTTCTTTGTAAAAACTGGCCCCAAACGGGTACAAACAAGAATAATATATACATAATAATAATAAAAGGAATCCCCAAGCGGGAGCTCGCTCTTCGCCTATTGGCGGACACAACCACGCAAGCAAAATCTAATATACAACGCCAAAGGGCGAGGAACAAAACTCAGATGAAAACCATCAAAAACACCAGAAAACCATAATAATACAAGCGCGACTCTAAGGTCGAAAGAATAAACAACTGGTCTTCTAAATATATCAATAATACATGTCTGGTTGATGGAGCTTCCTAGATACAACTGAAATAAATAAAAGTACAACGGCGGTCACGATACAAGAGAACCAACCTACCAAGCAATCACCCTAAAAGAAATGGTGTGCCAGCAAGCCGCCAAGGAAACTTGTACATCTAAACCTGCAGGAAAATTTGGCACAACGGGGGTGAGTTGCCAACTCGTAAGTAGAAGACATCTCCGGTAGAAATCGCATGCACGACGATCTCCTAGGTCATAATAATATACTTATATAACACTAGACATCTAGTAGTGACAGGGTAATAATCTATGCATAAGTGCAATACTCAGTGCATCGTATCAGTGTCACTAAACAGTAATGAATCACATATCTAATGTATGAATGCATCATGAATGAGAAAATCCACCACGAAATCTGAATAATTCTGATAAAAAAAACCTGTGTTTTTATCTTAGTAAAATTTGTATAATAAAGCTGAAACATCATCAGTGAAATCGACAGAAATCCGTGTCAAGTATCGACACAATATCTCAATATCTCATGTCTCAATATCTCAATATCTCAATGTCTCAATATCGCAATATCTCGGGCTCCAGCAGTCCGGATCGGCCCATATCATCAATCTCACGACCACGGTATCCTCCGGATATCCGCCGCGTCAAAAATAACAATAACCGGTCGGTAGTGCTCCCATGCCGGGCTCAACGCCATCATCTGCGATCTTCTGGCCCGGGGTACCGCACCGGGTTCACCATGTACCCGCAGACGGTGCATCCCTCTCCTCGATCGGGTATGATACTGTTCAAGAACCGAGAAAACTCATGATGGACGCCACACACATCATATCACGAGAAAACCGTAAATTTCTATTTTTTAAAATAATGATAAAAGTTTTATAAAATTCTTGCGGTTTTCTCCAAAAATCCAAAAATCTCATAGAGAATCCGAAATCCAAAAATCAAGAGTCAATAAGCATGAATACCAGCATAAAGTCCACCATATAACATAACCAAATGAATCTATGAATGCATGAAGTGTCTAAGTAAAGAATGCTATATCTCACTAGTGAATAAGAGCAATCACACTAATATTATATTGGAACTATCAGTAAGTTGGTTATATCAATGAAATAATATTTTCTAAAGTGTACGTGACATGGCAATTACCGATGATGTTGTGTGTGAGCTGACAAACAAGTGTATGTGAAACATGCGCATCATCGGTAATGGTGCTGGTGTCCTAACAGGCAGGGTTTATAATTATTAAAGAAAACACGTGCATAAGCATAGAATGCGATGAGAGCAACATGAACATACGAAGAATGATGAAATAACCGTAACAATGAAGAATATACATTATCCTGATGTAATACCCAGCCCCTTTTCTTACCAATATCTGTATTCCTATTTCACCTATAAGATTTATATAAAATTTCTACTTATAACTATTTATTAGTTTATCTATTTTAAAACTCCTCCTTAAACCCAAAATCTTTCCCCATTTTAAAATCCAAGCCCATCCCTTTTATAACTTAATTTATTAAAACAAAACATTTAAATTTTCCCCAACCCTTTCTTTCCCTTTCCTATTTTGCTCCCGGGCCCGTTTCCTTTTCCCCTAATTCTTTTATTTTTAATCTCTTAACCCAACCCCGGCCCGGCCTTCTTATTCATTTTCCCTTAATTCTTTTATTTTAGTCTTCTTTTCCAACCCAAAACTTCCCGGCCCGCTCCTTTATTTTTACCATTTAAATTTTCCATCAACTCTCCTCAGCCCACGCCAGCAGCCCGAGCCCACAAAATTTAACTAAAATCATTTTCCTTCTCCCTTGGCCCGGCCCACTTTCTTTAACCCAAGCCCGCTTCCTCCTTACTCGACCCGACCCCCATTCCTGTTCATCTCCCCCAACGGCTATTTCCCCTTCTCCCGCGCGCATTTCCTCCGCCCACGCCGCCTCCTTCGCCCACGACTGCGCTCGTGTCGGCCACGTTCGAGCGCCGTTACGTCCACTCGCGCACCCTCGTCTCCCCCTGCTTTCCCTCTCTCTCAGTACACTCCCTTTCTCTCTCGTCATCTCTTTCTCTTCCTCTCCTTACATCACCACTTCACTTTCCCCACCTCGCCTGCACCCCTCTCGCCGCCGACGATCACCCGATCCCATCGCACCTCCGGCCACCCCATCGACGCCTCTGCATCATCATCACCTTCCCCATCAACTCCACTCCCCTGCACCCACTCACCCGCACCCCGAGCACCCCACTTCCTCTCTCCCACTTCCCTGCACACCCGAGCACGAGCCCCTGCGCCTCTCGCCGGCTAGTCCCTCTCTACATCTCGTCGTCATCCCCCTCACTCTCTCTCCTCACTGCACCCATCCGAGCTCCCCTCCTACTTCTCCTCTCCCCTGTGCTTTCTCTCTCTTTCTCTCTTCTCACTATCTTTCCCTCTTTCTCTCTCTAACTCTCAGTTTCTCTCTCCCTCTCCATTTTCTCTGTCTCTCACCCCTCTGTTTTCTCACTCTCCCTCGCTTCCCCTCTCTCCCTCTGTTCACGATCTCTCTCTCTCTCTCAATCTCTCAATCTCTCTCATTCTCTGTTCCTCTCTCTCTCTCTCTCTCTCTTTCTCTCTCTCACTCTTTATTTCTCTGTTCTCTCTCATCTTGATCCTACACCTCTCTGCAACTCCGGCCATCGATTGTGATCGTTGCTGTCGTCCGAAGCTGCCCCGTCTCCACCTCCGAGCCAAGCTCCATCGAGTCGAGCCCCACGACACAAGCCTAAGCCTAGCTAAACCTCGTCGTGGCCTTGTTAGTCACCACCGTGCCGTTATCACTGCCGAGCATCGTTAAGACGTTCCCAGGCAAGTTTTCGACTTGCTTACATGCTATTTACCGAAGTACGATTCTTAATTACATATATTATAATGTTACCAGTTTAAAACTATTATGTGCCGTAACTGTTCGATACTTGTTCCCTTAGGAAAACATTATCAAATTTGATGGAACTCAATGGTGTAGGTTGGCCCGTAGGGCTGTGAACATAGTGTGTGAATTTTGTTGGAAGATATAATCGATAATGACTAAAACAACTACCCCCAAGTTTAATCGTAAAACCGTAATCCTGTTGTATCTGAAAATCGTTAAATTCACCATAAATCATATACACACTAGAACGGTGCGTTCGAGGGCTCAAAACGAAGCCAACTCGATGAAATTTAACCCTATACTGGTTTCCTGACATTTCTGTATTTAAACTGTGATAATATTCGGATCGGAGTGCGACTCTGGACTGCAGTCCAGAGCGACTCCAGTCGTTGCTTGCTGTTCCGTATTGGATACCACAGGATTTCCTTAACTCGTAGGTTGCGGAACTCTGTTGCTTATTGTAGGTAACTCTGTTAGCTAGACAACACATTTGGTCTCATCCTGTTTCGTTACCGTTTGATATTTAATCTGTAATTTAAACGATCGGGACACCTAACAGTCCCAGCAGAATCAGAATTTACATGTTAATATTAAACAGATTATAACTCCTAACGTACAGACGCGATTGAAGATCCGTTTGTTGCGTTGAAAACTTTACTGAAAACCCTAGAATTCATCCAACTGTAGCGTTGCTAAATTATGATCCCAACTGGGGTGAAAATGCGTTGCGAAACGGATTCCTGATTCTAAAACCGGATTTCCAGCCGCGTGCGCTTAAAATGAAACAGTTCTAACTAATGATCCTGAAAGCCGATTGGCTCGAAACCAAATTAGATGGATAGCTAACTGAACATATTAATTACTATCTGTTTATCATTTCGCCAAATTATATACATATATTTCATGATAAATCGTGCAAGTAATAGACTGTTGTTTTTATGATACCTTCATTATGCTTACATACTGTTCATGCATCGTATCATACCTATAACATTATAGTGATCACCTAGTGATATCGTGCATTCACCCAGTGTTAGATTTTAGTGATGATTGTGGCAAGTACGTCAGTGTTCGTGTATCCGTGATTAAGTGAAAGTGATACGTACTTGTACACAATCAGTGACCTCATTGTTCTATTGCATTGTCGACGTCTATGGGATGCGTGTACGTGTGACTATAAGTGGTATGGGACACTTATGGGAGCGCTTGCACGGGTGTCACAGATAAGGCATCCGACACTGCCATCTATCTTAGGTGTTAGTCGGGACGTGCTTGATGGAGGTCCTGCCTCCAGTTCTCGCGCAGACTTGTCACGGATCGATTAGTATTTAGGGTGATGGTTAGCGTTTGATGTAGACCACGGAGTGTGGGGTAGTTTAAGTGTGAGTTCAACAGAATCTCGGGAGTCCCATGCCGGCTTATATATTTAGGGAGTTATATGGAGATTTACAGGGTACGTGATATATACACCGTGATATTCTTGTTACATGTTGGGCCCGTGGTCCCTTGCCCTTGGGTTCTACCCTTGGATGGAGGACACTCACGAGTGGTTGACTCTCACACTTGGACTGACGATAGGCTTAGCGACCTGTACAGTGAGACTTAGAGACTGATAGGGATACTGGCATTTATATTACTTTTATACTGTGTTGACATACGTGACATATCGTTATACTGCTTTACTGTTCCGCTGCGTTGATTACTGCACATGTATATTCATGAGGTCATTTATTTACTGCTTCACATACCTACTATCACTGTTAGAACTGTCACTTAATTATATATATATTATATTGCTATTGTGTCGCTCTGACGACCTGAGTATGCATGCTCAGTGTGAGAAGACAATTTAGCCTGGACCAGTGCATCACAGACTTCCTGACTTGCCGTTCCTAGTTACATCCGTTTGTTCCACTTCAGGTCAGTTTACATTATTGTATCTTTCAGTTACTGCATTTCTCATTACCTGCGCATCGTTTACTGTTTACCATGATAAACTAGAAGCCGAAGTGTGACTACGGCAGGACTTTTCCTTGACCGTAGGAGCATGGCTGGCCTTGTCTACCCCTCGTATTCCGTATTTTGGGAAGCGGGGCGTGACATGGTTTAGTTGGTATCAGAGCCCCAGGTTTTGCATCGATTGGGATTGCAGTTTTCTGTGCAGGGTTTGGCAATCTAAGACATTCCTTGGTCTAGGTTGTAAACTTGTTATCCTTGAATTATATTCACATCGTGTGTTCAGCTATCCTTTCGCTATGGTTTCGGGTGACTTGACAAGGTTACGCGGTTTGCAATTGCACTACCGTATTCTATTCAAGTGACTTAAAGTCATACAGTTGATTCCCCACTTGTAATAAATTCACCACCTCTGATATTCTTGAATCTTTGTCCTATCCATATTACATTTTGATTCGTTCAGCTTGTGGCTTATATCATTCTCAAAATCATTGTTTCAGGATCATGTCTTACAACGACTCTTCGTCTATATCCGCTCCCCAAAATCAGACTGTTGAGATTCTGAGTGTACTGCAAGGTCTAGAGGAAGCCCAGGAGCGAACAAACGACTTATTAGCTGAAGAATTGAGAAGACAGGTGAATCAGGCACCAGCGGGAGTCTCCTATCATAAAGGGATCCCTATTGGACGAGGAAAAGAGAAGAAGATAAAGCGTCAACAGAAGCATCAGAAGAACCTTTGCTGTGGATATTGTAAGAGGCCAGGACACCTTCAGAGGGATTGTCGCCGCGCCCAAGGGAAATGTCTAATATGCGGTTCCAACGAACACCTCATCAACGGTTGCCCAGAAAGGAAAGAACTACAAGGAGGAAACTCGTCCACTTTCCCCACTTCTACCAAGTGAGGATCATCGCGTAGTTTGAACCTAGACCATAAGGCGGATCTAACGCAGGATTCAACTCGCGTAACGATGATGCAGCGTTTTGACAATCGAAGAAGAATTCTATGATCTCCAATTTCAATAATAATGTTGTCATCCCCTTATAAACAATTCTTTCCATTTGAACCTTTGTATCCGTTGAACTTTTAGTTGAATGAAATAAAATTTGAATCATAATATATGTATCACTCTCATGCTTTCTCTATGTCAAATTCTATTCATTATCACGGTATTTTCATTCTGATCTTTCGGTTCCTGCAACCGCATATTTTCCTATATTTCGTACCCTGAGCTTTCCTTGATATAATCCACTGTCTAATCATGACTTCTCTTTTCAGGCCATGGCCCACACTGGAGCAACGCCGCATCTAGACGAGGATGCACAGTCATGCGTTTCCTTAGATCATACACTGACGAGTTCCGATGATGAGGTCAATGGTCCCCAGGTCAACTTCGGAAACAACGATTCAGAGGACGAAGGAGCAGCCGCCCTAGAGTTCGACATGATGGTTGATTCTGATGAAGAAGAAGGAGATCCCGAAGAGAACCCGATAGAGGAAGACCCCGAGGAAGACCCGATAGAAGAAAATCCAGTTGAGGAGAATCCCGTGGAAGAAAATGCAGAAGGAGAGAACCACATGGAATCGAACCTCGATGAAGAAGCTCCATCCGAGGAAGAAGGACCAAAAGATCAAGACCCTGCTGTGGAAGAACTTCCAGTGGCGATGCCTGCGAGGCGATATGGAAATGGACGCCCCTACCTGAGTACGCGAGCCTACCGCAACCTACTGAATCTCCACAACCGCGACTGACGGGATTTCTTTTGATGTTGTCTTTCTGGCCAAATAAAATGTGTACAGTTTAGGGCCACTTTTCGCCTTTGGGAATGCCCTGTTTCAAACTTTCTCCTGAATTCGTAAACCTTTTCGATTTTTTTGGTTCGCTTGATGCTTGTTTATTGCCCCTATCCAATTATTTTCTGCTGAGATCCCTGACCGTCCACCCCTACTCTTTGTATAATGCTCACCCTCGTTTCGATTAGAAAGTACCGCACCCTGATTCTTGGAATGAGCCACCATTCATTCTTCGTCTGTGCCCCGTTGAGATCCTTCTGGGAGAACAGTTCCTGTGGAACTTCCGGGTTCACTAACTCTTCGAATTTTGATTCGTTTGTTGTACTGACTGTTGTTTCCCCCACACTTTTCCTTTTGTATTCCTTGTTTGATCACCCTTACTTCCTGTGCTGACCCTACCCCAACTTCCTTAACATTCAGCCTAAAGCCGCCACACTCCGACCTCCTGGTTGAACCACACCCTCTTGTAATCACTACCCCAGCTAGCCCTATTCATATTGGTGATTTCTTTTTACCCCATATATATATTTAGAGACATTATTATTCAAAATCTAGTTTTCATTATTTTAAATTTATCAAAGGGTGTGTTATTGATTTCTCTGTTTTATATATTTTAAGTACACTATTAGTATTCTCGTTTTCAGTAGCGCAACTTTACACAGCACATACTCTTGGTCCCTTTTCTTAATTTCACTATACCGGTTTTTCTAAAATATTTTGAACCTATTTTATCGATACCTTATCCTAAACTGTTTCAACCTACCGACAAATCTTTCACTACTTTATTACCGTTATCTTATTTCTAGTATTATGTATATGCTTACTATTATAAGTGGTTGAGCCTTATACTTATTATTTCTGTTTGCTATTTTGATAGACTTAGTTGTGCGCATTTGTAAGTTTCGACTTTTATCGAACACATTCTGATTATTATTGTTCGTTATTGATACCTATATTCTCGTATACATGTATTTACTCTTATAGTTATTTCTACCTTATATCTTTTTAGACTTATCTTTTGTATGCTGCACTTACATGCTTATACCTTCAAGTTTCTTTGTCCACGAATTTCTAATAAATCCTTATATGTTAGTTGCAATTATGATAGCTTCCGTTTATATTTCTATGACTTATTTTTTTAAATTTCGAGGACGAAATTTTTTGTAAGGGTGGTATGATGTAATACCCAGCCCCTTTTCTTACCAATATCTGTATTCCTATTTCACCTATAAGATTTATATAAAATTTCTACTTATAACTATTTATTAGTTTATCTATTTTAAAACTCCTCCTTAAACCGAAAATCTTTCCCCATTTTAAAATCCAAGCCCATCCCTTTTATAACTTAATTTATTAAAACAAAACATTTAAATTTTCCCCAACCCTTTCTTTCCCTTTCCTATTTTGCTCCCGGGCCCGTTTCCTTTTCCCCTAATTCTTTTATTTTTAATCTCTTAACCCAACCCCGGCCCGGCCTTCTTATTCATTTTCCCTTAATTCTTTTATTTTAGTCTTCTTTTCCAACCCAAAACTTCCCGGCCCGCTCCTTTATTTTTACCATTTAAATTTTCCATCAACTCTCCTCAGCCCACGCCAGCAGCCCGAGCCCACAAAATTTAACTAAAATCATTTTCCTTCTCCCTTGGCCCGGCCCACTTTCTTTAACCCAAGCCCGCTTCCTCCTTACTCGACCCGACCTCCATTCCTGTTCATCTCCCCCAACGGCTATTTCCCCTTCTCCCGCGCGCATTTCCTCCGCCCACGCCGCCTCCTTCGCCCACGACTGCGCTCGTGTTGGCCACGTTCGAGCGCCGTTACGTCCACTCGCGCACCCTCGTCTCCCCCTGCTTTCCCTCTCTCTCAGTACACTCCCTTTCTCTCTCGTCATCTCTTTCTCTTCCTCTCCTTACATCACCACTTCACTTTCCCCACCTCGCCTGCACCCCTCTCGCCGCCGACGATCACCCGATCCCATCGCACCTCCGGCCACCCCATCGACGCCTCTGCATCATCATCACCTTCCCCATCAACTCCACTCCCCTGCACCCACTCACCCGCACCCCGAGCACCCCACTTCCTCTCTCCCACTTCCCTGCACACCCGAGCACGAGCCCCTGCGCCTCTTGCCGGCTAGTCCCTCTCTACATCTCGTCGTCATCCCCCTCACTCTCTCTCCTCACTGCACCCATCCGAGCTCCCCTCCTACTTCTCCTCTCCCCTGTGCTTTCTCTCTCTCTCTTCTCACTATCTTTCCCTCTTTCTCTCTCTAACTCTCATTTTCTCTCTCCCTCTCCATTTTCTCTGTCTCTCACCCCTCTGTTTTCTCACTCTCCCTCGCTTCCCCTCTCTCCCTCTGTTCACGATCTCTCTCTCTCTCTCAATCTCTCAATCTCTCTCATTCTCTGTTCCTCTCTCTCTCTCTCTCTCTCTCTTTCTCTCTCTCACTCTTTATTTCTCTGTTCTCTCTCATCTTGATCCTACACCTCTCTGCAACTCCGGCCATCGATTGGGATCGTTGCTGTCGTCCGAAGCTGCCCCGTCTCCACCTCCGAGCCAAGCTCCATCGAGTCGAGCCCCACGACACAAGCCTAAGCCTAGCTAAACCTCGTCGTGGCCTTGTTAGTCACCACCGTGCCGTTATCACTGCCGAGCATCGTTAAGACGTTCCCAGGCAAGTTTTCGACTTGCTTACATGCTATTTACCGAAGTACGATTCTTAATTACATATATTATAATGTTACCAGTTTAAAACTATTATGTGCCGTAACTGTTCGATACTTGTTCCCTTAGGAAAACATTATCAAATTTGACGGAACTCAATGGTGTAGGTTGGCCCGTAGGGCTGTGAACATAGTGTGTGAATTTTGTTGGAAGATATAATCGATAATGACTAAAACAACTACCCCCAAGTTTAATCGTAAAACCGTAATCCTGTTGTATCTGAAAATCGTTAAATTCACCATAAATCATATACACACTAGAACGGTGCGTTCGAGGGCTCAAAACGAAGCCAACTCGATGAAATTTAACCCTATACTGGTTTCCTGACATTTCTGTATTTAAACTGTGATGATATTCGGATCGGAGTGCGACTCTGGACTGCAGTCCAGAGCGACTCCAGTCGTTGCTTGCTGTTCCGTATTGGATACCACAGGATTTCCTTAACTCGTAGGTTGCGGAACTCTGTTGCTTATTGTAGGTAACTCTGTTAGGTAGACAACACATTTGGTCTCATCCTGTTTCGTTACCGTTTGATATTTAATCTGTAATTTAAACGATCGGGACACCTAACAGTCCCAGCAGAATCAGAATTGACATGTTAATATTAAACAGATTATAACTCCTAACGTACAGACGCGATTGAAGATCCGTTTGTTGCGTTGAAAACTTTACTGAAAACCCTAGAATTCATCCAACTGTAGCGTCGCTAAATTATGATCCCAACTGGGGTGAAAATGCGTTGCGAAACGGATTCCTGATTCTGAAACCGGATTTCCAGCCGCGTGCGCTTAAAATGAAACAGTTCTAACTAATGATCCTGAAAGCCGATTGGCTCGAAAACAAATTAGATGGATAGCTAACTGAACATATTAATTACTATCTGTTTATCATTTCGCCAAATTATATACATATATTTCATGATAAATCGTGCAAGTAATAGACTGTTGTTTTTATGACACCTTCATTATGCTTACATACTGTTCATGCATCGTATCATACCTATAACATTGTAGTGATCACCTAGTGATATCGTGCATTCACCCAGTGTTAGATTTTAGTGATGATTGTGGCAAGTACGTCAGTGTTCGTGTATCCGTGATTAAGTGAAAGTGATACGTACTTGTACACAATCAGTGACCTCATTGTTCTATTGCATTGTCGACGTCTATGGGATGCGTGTACGTGTGACTATAAGTGGTATGGGACACTTATGGGAGCGCTTGCACGGGTGTCACAGATAAGGCATCCGACACTGCCATCTATCTTAGGTGTTAGTCGGGACGTGCTTGATGGAGGTCCTGCCTCCAGTTCTCGCGCAGACTTGTCACGGATCGATTAGTATTTAGGGTGATGGTTAGCGTTTGATGTAGACCACGGGGTGTGGGGTAGTTTAAGTGTGAGTTCAACAGAATCTCGTGAGTCCCATGCCGGCTTATATATTTAGGGAGTTATATGGAGATTTACAGGGTACGTGATATATACACCGTGATATTCTTGTTACATGTTGGGCCCGTGGTCCCTTACCCTTGGGTTCTACCCTTGGGTGGAGGACACTCACGAGTGGTTGACTCTCACACTTGGACTGACGATAGGCTTAGCGGCCTGTACAGTGAGACTTAGAGACTGATAGGGATATTGGCATTTATATTACTTTTATACTGTGTTGACATACGTGACATATCGTTATACTGCTTTACTGTTCCGCTGCGTTGATTACTGCACATGTATATTCATGAGGTCATTTATTTACTGCTTCACATACCTACTATCACTGTTAGAACTGTCACTTAATTATATATATATTATATTGCTATTGTGTCGCTCTGACGACCTGAGTATGCATGCTCAGTGTGAGAAGACGATTTAGCCTGGACCAGTGCATCACAGACTTCCTGACTTGCCGTTCCTAGTTACATCCGTTTGTTCCACTTCAGGTCAGTTTACATTATTGTATCTTTCAGTTACTGCATTTCTCATTATCTGCGCATCGTTTACTGTTTACCATGATAAACTAGAAGCCGAAGTGTGACTACGGCAGGACTTTTCCTTGACCGTAGGAGCATGGCTGGCCTTGTCTACCCCTCGTATTCCGTATTTTGGAAAGCGGGGCGTGACACCCAATACGAGTCATACAGTTTGGTGTTTGAAATAGCACGAATCGTGGTTTTTTTTAGAAAAGTAGGGTTACGGGGTTTTTGAGAAAAGATACGTTCTTTGAAAAAATCCGTAGTATCCCTCGGCTGTCTTTAAAAATGCGCACGATTCGTTAGTATTGAAAATATGTATGACTCGAGCTTAAACCTGTATCTATCTAACTAACTAAGGGACTGAACTAAAGAAGTTAGTCGATAGGTATGATGAATCCACCTAAAGTCCGAGTCGATATCTCTAGTAGTCGGCGATCCAGCCTAAATAGCATTACGTACAAAGTACGATTTTCTCAAGTCAAGAGTGCGGATCAATCATCACATTTATATTTCGTACGGTAAAATCCATCGTACGGCATCCCAAAATCGGGGTACAGATCAACTATCATATATACATCATCATTCATATGGTATCATCGTCAAACAATATCATAATCTGATTACTGGTCTAAAGTCTCATGCAATCCAATATCATCAACACATATTATCATATATGTGTATACATCGCCCAAGCAATCCATTATAAATATCATAACATATCTCATATCATAACTCGATCACATAGCAAATATCTCACGGCATCATGCCCGACCATATCTACTCATCCCCAAGTATCATATAACATCCTCATCACCCGTGTGTGTCTGTGTATGTGTGTGTACACACATAAATACACAAGAAACAAGTGTGTGTATGTGTGTGTGTCAGTCTATACTCTATGGTCTCGCGACTAAGAACTAGACTAAAAGCACTATCATCCAACTTACACAATTTCCGATCCGTGGTCTCCTAAAACCATTCTTGCTCAGTATTCGTATCTCGCAATAACATATCTATATATAACTATCTCAAGACCACGTCATATCCTACGAAGTTGCGGGGGTGCTATACGTCATCCACCCGACTTCCCCCGTAGATATACATCTACTCACCTGGTCCTTGTCTGCCGAAGTCGATGCCGCCATCCTCTTTTTCATCGTCCGAAATCCACGTGAGAGGTACCTATATGCAAACATATATAATATCGTAAACCGAAATCGCGGATAAAACCAAAACGACACACGAACGCGCATAGGTTAAAACCTATGACCCGTTCAGGAAAAAGAACCAAATAACCCTCGACATCGGCGTACAAACGCCAATTGATCGAGAAAAATCCAAACGTACCAATCGTGATTTCACAACTCACTAATTATAATATGAAATAATTTGTAACTCATCAAAACCTCAAAATAAATCAAATCGATTTATTTCTGAAAACCTAGAAAGCCTCAAATAACCGTTTTAGTTCAAAATTTAATGTTTTAACAAAACTAGTGGCCATAATATTCACTAAATATCATAACTAAGTCATACAAACCATTGCTATAATTTTATCACACCAATTTGTATTAATCCAAAAATTTTAGTGTGCAATTTTATTCAATTTTAACAATTTTAAGGCAACAATTTACAAATTTGCAACTAGATTAGATTTTCCATGTCTTAGCATGTTAAACCACCATATGTAATCACAAACAATTTATAAAACCTAACTTGATTTAAAAACCCTTTCTTAAAATTTTAATTTAGCAATTAGAACCATAATTAAGTGTTAAAATTAACTAACTTGAAGTAATTAGACATCAAGTAATCCATTGGTTTAAGGTTATACCTCAAAATCATGAGATCACACATGCAACCTAGCCTCCAAAATGCTAAGTTTGCTTCAAGATCCTTGCTAGAATGGTCAAGGAATATTGGGTAAAGGTTTAGTGAAGAATTTGTGAAGTTTTGTATTGATTTTTTGATGAATTTTTAAGATGGAAATGAGATAAGAAATGAGAGGGCAGCCATGGGGAATTTTCGGCCAAGAGGGAGGAGAGTGGGGAGTGTGTGAGAGTGTGTAGAAATGTGTAGAAGACTTCTCAAATTATTACCTCACTTAAGTCTTTTCATAAATTATTTAATTTTATTTATTTTCTTTTCTAAACAAATCCTAGAAACCTCTAGAATTTTGGAGACAACTCAAGAAGAGAAAAGTATGCTACAAACTTAATTCTAATATGTCATGGCTCACTTTTGTAGAATTAACCCATTCCAATTTGTAATTTATACTAATTTATTGTATATTTAAAAGCTTAAAATAATATTTAAAAATAATTAATTAGGGAAAAATATTTATATAACTAGAATTTTATAAGTGACTAATTAATTACCAAATACTAGCAATTACATAGTTAAAATAGGCGTATTTAAGTCTATATTGAAAAATAATTATAGTTGAGTTTTACGGAAAATACGGTTTATTTTACCGATTATCAGAAAATTCACCTAAGAATTTTATTTATTTATTTATTTATTTTTAAAACATTACAGTGTGTACCCGTATATATGCGTATAGGCGTATACACGTTTATATACGCTTATATACGTATATCATATATCATATACGTATATATATACATATATCAGATATATATATTAATATATATCATATATATATTAAGAAGAAAATAATTAGTGAGCAATAATATTAGTTAATATATAATTATATCAAATATAAATGTATACCATATTATTAAATCAACACTTGATTCAATAATCCAGTTATGTCACATATAACCTACTAATATCATTTATCTGTATACCACATTATCAAATCAACACTTGATTCGATAATCCGGTTATATCACATATAACCTGACCGATAACAGATAACCGCAAGATTAGAATATGGTATCTCATACTCGTATTCAATCAGGCCCCCGCACATATCATCATATGTGTCCTACTTCGTTTCGCTTGAACTAGGAAACTTCTGTGTGTGACTCTAAAGACTCGTCAATACGCCAGCAGTAGGTAATGATCACATTAGTTACCCATAAGCCGTTAGCGGTACTAGCTGGACGTAACGGCTACCCAGGTATTGAGCGAATAGAAGATCAACAAGCAATCTTATCCAAACTCCCATGGAGCCTATAAGCAACACTTACCGTACAGTCCGGTCTCTTCGTCTGATATGTCGCATATCGAGTCTAGGGGTGGAATCATCAGACCCCAGTAACTTGATAAGTTATGCCGATGTATGGCATATAGCGGTTCAAAAAACTACCGATAACTCTTACCAGTAAATCTCAACAACAACCATGCCCAAGGATTTACTGTTATAGCCAATCGAGTATAGCGCAACATCAACTCCCAATACCGGGAGAGACGAAACCCCTCCTATCGCTCATTGCCTCTATGTGACTCGGGATTGTACCCAAAATCCACCTGTTTGCACGACTCCTTTGAGCCGTGGTAGGGAGGAATCAAAGCACAGTGAGAACCACACAAGACTCTATGACGATCTCGGGTCTACAGACTAAACTGTACCAATGTCACCAGAGAACTGCTATCTGATGTTAGGTATAGTACCATCTAGGAGTTCTCGGCGAGTCATGTTCAGTGTACCCATTCTCTAATGAGCTCATATGTACAATTTTTGATGTCAAACACCAATGGTTATGGGATCAACCATCGCCCCATACAGAGTCAAGAAACGTACACACTAGTCTACTCTGGAATATCGATGCCATGTCTCGATACTCTCTCGACTAGGAACAATTAAAAGATGTGCTTGTAGACTACACAAGTCTCAATAGTATGATCTGCATCATAGTCCTGGTAGTCAAGCAAATATCCTAAGGGCTTTATCAACATGTATCAGAGAGACAATATAATAATACTAGTGTACATGTTAAGATAAAGAGCAACCAGATAGCATACTATCACGTCGAGCAAAAAAGTCTTCTATATATATATGTCTAAGCATCTACTATATCATACAATAATGGCCTCTATGGCATACATATTCCTAACAATGCATGCACACGAAAATCGTGAATTTTTCAAAAACCTCAATAATTTCTGTTTTACTCTGTTATTCGATAGTTTGCTTGCTATATAACACACAAAGATCGCAAGCCTTTTAATAAAATATCAAAATTTTATTTTTTCTTCTCTTTTTCAATATTGTGCTTTTTATACAATACACGAAAATCGATAACTTTTAAAAAATCTCAAAATATTTCTTCGAATTTACAATTTTTTGCAGGCATATGACACAAATTTTAAGAGATCTCAAAATTCGGTTTTCCTTAGTATTTTATTATTTTGCTTGCTATACGATGCATGAAAATTGTGTTGGATATGTATATCGTAGAGCCCTTCATTGTATAAGATGCTAGGGATATATATGTGTTAGTTATGTGTATGCCCTAGAGGCCATTAATGTACATGTGATGTATATTGTAGTGGATGCTTGAACATATATAGGGAGGACTTTCTTGCTCGATATGATAGTATGCTATATAATTGCTCTTTATCTAAACATGTACACTTATTGTCTCTCTATTACATGTTGATAAAGCCCTTAGGATGAGTACTTGACTACCAAGATTATGATGCAGATCATACTAGTGGGGACCAGGGTAGCCGGTGAGTATATCCTTCAAATATTCCTAGCCGTAGGAGTATCAAGACATGACATCGATATTCCAGAGTAGACTAGCGTATACGCTTCTCGACCCATATGATGGGCGATAGATGATCCCATATCCATTGGTGTTTGACATCAGAGATGGTATATGGTTGCTCAGTGGAGACAGGGTACACTGAACGGACTCACCGAGAACTCCTAGATGGCATTATACCTATCGTTAGATAGCAGTTCTCTGGTGATACTGGTACAGGTTAGTCTGTCGACCCGAGGTCGTCGTAGAGTCTTTTGTGATTCCCACTGTGCTTTGATTTCCACCTTACCACGTTCAAGAGATCGTGCAAAACGGTGGTTTTTGGCTACAGTCCTGAGTCACATGGAGGCAATGAGCGATATGAGGGGATTTCGTCTCTCCCAGTATTGGGGGTTGATATTGCGCTATGCTCGATTGGCCATAACAGGAAATCCCTGGCCAGGGTTGCTGAGATCTACTGATAAGTGTTATCAGTAGTTTCTCGAACCGTTATGGGCCTTGCATCGGCATGACTTATCAAGCTATTGGGGTCTGACGTTATACCACCTCCAGGCTGTGATATGCGACATATCAGACGAAGAGACCGGACTGTACGGTAGTGTTACTTGATGGATTCACAGGAGTATGAGTAGGCTTGCTTGTTGATTTTCTGATCGCTCAATACCCGGGTGGACGTTACGTTTAGCAGACCGCTTGCGGCTTGTGGATGACTGATATGATCACCGTCTACTACCGGCGTATTGACGAGTCTTTAGAGTCCTACATAGAGGTTTCCTGGTTCAAGCGAAACGAAGTGGGAGCACATATGTGATATGTGCGGAACCGAGCTTAATATGAGTATGTGATACCGTATTCTATTCTCGCGATATGTGATATAGCCGGGTTATCGAAGCAAGTGTTGATTCGATAAGTTGATACATATAATATTGGTCGGTTATATGTGATATAGCCGGATTATT
The DNA here is from genome assembly GCA_030015575.1 of Agapanthus africanus. NCBI lineage: Eukaryota > Viridiplantae > Streptophyta > Magnoliopsida > Asparagales > Amaryllidaceae > Agapanthus > Agapanthus africanus. The sequence continues at coordinate 96,287,559 of CM057342.1, read as the reverse complement.
AAATCAAGTGTTGATTTAATAATTTAATGTATAATTATATATTTGATATATTGAATTACATTAACTAATATTAGCTCACTTAAATATTTTTTTTCCTCACTTGTGTGCATATAGTATATATGCGATATATATTAATGTATATTATTTTGTGTCATGCTTGATGCCACATACTTTATGGGTGTATGAGACTTACACTATACTTAAGATAATATTAGGGTTTTTATTTATCCAAGTAATTCAAAATTGATGAAAATTTATCATGGTTGGAAGCTTGGAGAAGCTTATGCTAACCATTGACTTAGTCCACTAACTTTGTTTTACATAAGATATTTATTAACCTAACCATTATCCTTAGCCATAGTTTAGTCTTTACATAAGTTAGTATATGATACAAACTCACCCATGGTTGCTATTCTCACCTCATGAGTTTCATTCTATCTCCACTTCATTTTCGTCTTCATCAAGAGAAAGCTTTCTAGCTTTTCTCAAGGTGATGAAGCATTGTGAGAAAAATAAATCTAAAATGAGCAAAATTCCTACTTCATCATTCTCTACTATACTAGCCATTTAGTTTAGGGTGTTTGCTTCACTAATTCCATATTAGTGAAGAGGTAGCTTGAGTTGGTGTCTCCTCGACGTAGATCATTTTCGGCCTCGAAAACTTCAAGTAAGCTTGTTCCGTTCATCTTGTGGAGCCTTTCTAGAGTCCGGGAGTTCACTACTTGGAGCGAAGGGACTACTGTTCATACCAGAATATTGCATTTTATACCGCCCACTCTTACGCTCGTGTGTTTATAGGTAGGTGCTTTTAATCCGTGTTTGTTACATATTTACAGAGTACAGGTTTCCAGTACAAATATTGTAAATCAAGACAAAATCTCCACAGTTACGCCAAATACAGAACATCTGTTGACAGCAGATAAAAGCCGGGTTCCGGTCATCCATATCCGTCCAGTGCCGAGTACCAGTTCCTGAGACTAGACATATGACAGTAGTCATTTGTGTCTCGGACAAGCACAGAGCACGAGGGGGGCTGCACAAGAATCAATGGGTGCGCGGAGCTCGAGGGAGATGAAGTCAAAAGTGAAAAAGATAATGCAATCTTGGACTAAGAAATCTGAAGATATTCTGGAAGATTTTGTACAGTTTAAAGTTGGCAAACACAAGGACAAATGAAACCAGGGAAGCACCTAGAACCCGACCACCCAACTCCACCATAGGGCCGCGGATCCGCGGCCAATTAGGGGTCTAGGCCGCGGATCCGCGGCCGTATGGGCTCCTCACTTTGTCGTGTTTTGGGGGTAGTTTGGGGACTTCATATAGTGGCAGATTCTTGCCCTAGGTCTTCAACCCTCTGCCTATAAATACTCCAGAACTGAGCTAAGCCAAGAGTCCAATTTTGTGTTCATTCTTTGTTCCTCTTTTTGTTAGGATTTAGTCTTTTTCTTCTTCTTCTTCATTCTTCCTCCATGAAAATGTAGTGAAAGCATTGAGTGGATGTTAATGAAGATGAGGGTTTTTGTATCATTCTCTTTTGTTTAACTTCCCCTTGAGATTTTTGCTTCCTCTTGATCTTTCAACCTCTTCATTGAGCTTGAAAGGTTAAGGGTTAGTTATTGATCTCAAGGGTCGTATTTTCTTATGGAATTAGCGCTTCATTTCACATGCGTTCTCTACCCTTCTCTTGATCTTGCAACCTCTTGATTGAGCTTGCAAGTTTAAGGGTTGGCTATTGATCCCATGCTTGTCTTGAGTTCTAGTTTCTAGTTCTTTTTATTACTTATTTATTACTTGCTTTTTATTACCTTGCTTTACTTATTTGCAATTTAAATTCATGCACTTACTTACTTGTAATCTTTTCTTTTCTTTGTTCTTTTTGTTCTCTCTTTTTGGTTCTTTTTGTGAATGGTTGTAATTATTGTCGTTGTTAAGAATAAATACGGTATTGTAAGTTAACGTTTCTTTGCTCATTTCCTTTTCCCGTTATTTTCCATTGAACTCCGTCCAAACGTTACGCAAGCGCTCCGTTAGGCACCCTATCCTAATAAGGTAACGGTGATTCCTAACCGCGACCGGTTGCGTTCGGTTTGGCCGGAGGCGAAAGCAAGAGACAAGAACGGAAGGACAAGGGTAAATAAACCGGATTCCACGAATACCGTGCTTAAATCCCCTAATCCACGTTGTTGCCGATTGCTCTAGCTTCAATTGGTCAAGACTCGGCTCAAAGGTTTTGAGTACGGATTTCTTTAGCTTACAATTTCGTATCTTTTTCTTAACAACTTTATACTTGCAAATAATACACATAGGTTAGATTGAACAAACTCATACAAATTCTTTATTGACTCGTCTAAAACAAGAACGGACATACAACCATCTCCCTGTGGATCGACCCGTGCTCAACCGGCTAGCTGTATAGCGACACCGTCTTGATTGCGGTTAACTTTAATTCTTTCAATCAACTACTACACGGAGCTATTGAAGTGAAGGACCGGTCTACAAAGGTTGTATTCCTTATTCATTTAGATATAAAGTTATTTACATTGTCATTTCGTCTAAATCTTTAGTTAAGATTCTAGGTTAGGGTTCTTTAGTACGGCAAATTTTTGAAATTGACATGGACGATACCTCCCAAAATCTTGCTGTTGTGCTAAACATCCCTATAGTGGTATCATATATAAGCTAGAGAATTAGAAGATGTTTGTTAGATTACGAAACCGAAACTACTCCGAAACTTGAAACAAGAAAATCTAGTTTCTGTCGATTTTTAAATGACCTATAAAAATTATTTAAACAATTGCAGAATGTTGTATGTGAAATAACATGAACACCACAGAAATTTGAGAGCACTTGGCCGGATTTTGGCCGGCGATATATACGAAAATTCCGAGCTCGCCGGATTTTTAATGGGGATTTGGCTTCAAAATTTTGTGGTGTTCCAGTCTCTAGGTTTTGGTGTTTCAGGTGTTACTTGTTTTTCTAAGATTGCATGTGATGTGGTCTTACTGTATTGGCAATTCGGAGTGTTTCGTATTCATAATTTTAACATCATTTCGGGTTATTTAGACGACGTTAAAAAGTTCGAACGGATATCAATAACCCATTTTCTCTCTCGCTGGAAATTTTCCAAGAGTTGGATTTTTCCAAGTTTAAAATCTTCAGAAAGTCATGTAGGTGATTCTGTGGACTCTCTAGAAGAACGAAACCCTAACTCGATTCTGTGACCGTTGGAACTGCCACCAAACCCTAGGGTTTGTGGTAGTTTCGCAGCGCCATAGGTAAGGCAAGGGTTGACCCTTCTACAGTTGGTCCATAGGTGCTGTGGCATGTTCTGGGTACTTTTTAAACCCCGCTCAAGTGTTGAGCTCTTTGGGAGATTTTGGGTGTTTGTTGATTCAATCGAAAAGTTTAATATCGTTTAGCTATCTGTGATTGTGATACAATATTTGGAATCCACAATAATTAGTTATGTGATAACTAGTTTGAATTTTATAAATTTAGCAATTTAGTCTCATTTGATCGGTTGCCACGGAATTTTATGTGGATCAAATGTCCGTCGCAATTACGTAGCGTACGCGGATACTCGTCGGGTAACCTTACTAGATAGCCACGCCCCATAGCCCCGATCAAGTGACTGTAGGAGAACCCCGTCGCCAAAAGCATCCGTTTGGATGCTCGCGGCCGCGGTGTTCCGCCTAAGTGCACTTCATCGACGATATCGGGGGTGCGGCCGTCTACTAAAGTTTCCGACGAGCATTTGATCAGGTTATCGGGAATCTTGTTGAATTAGCCGACAGGTTATTGGAAAGTGTTCTCAATATTGAGACTAAAATGCGGAGTTTATAATTGTTAGGCATGTGATATCTAAGGAATTCATTTGGTTAGGCATGAAATCCAAAGTATGTGATATATTGGGTTTATGATGTCTAAAGTGATTGTGGATTCCAATTGTTGTAGTTTTTCACTTTCTTTTCTGTGATCGTAAGTGTAATATGTGGTGTATTGCCGGTTTCGTTGCTATATGTCAACGACAATTGGGATACGCATATTTACTTACATTGATGACATGTGATGTTATATGTTGCTGTGATATGTTTTATTGGATCGTTGTGTTTTGACTAGCCGGGTTTTTTTTATGTGAGATGAGAGTTTTTCATTTTCATTCGTGTAAAAGCTTGTATGTAATATTCTTTTATTGGGGCACTTCCGGGTTGAGGATGATGTCACCATTGATGTATATTATTTACTTTTCCGCATTAGGATAAACCCAAGACGGGGAGCACAAGTAACCGGGTTCTAGGGTCCAGTGGGAGACCATCTCGAGGAGTCGAGACCGGGTCTCCTAACTCTAGAATTGGTAGGGTTGCTTGCCGCTCTCGTAGGGGTCTACGGATGTGGATTTGGCTATTCATCACGACTGTGGAATCCGCGTTTTTTACTGGCTTAATTTAAAACACGGAATTCCTAGTATATCCAATATTTTATATATGTTATTCTGCTGTTGATATTCTGTGATGTAATCACTTGATATTCTGAGACGAATGCTTATATTATATATATGATATATAATAAATATTGCAGTTTTCGTTTCTTCTGTGATGCTTGGGAACTATAATTGATGGGATTCATTAATGAGATTAATGAAATAAAAGAAACCTAAAGATGTTGCAAAATCTTGTTTTAAAAAATGGTAGCTCTAGTTCTTGCTTTGCATAGACGTATTCCTTGTAGAATATCCAGAACCTTATTTGATAAGGAAAGAGCCGAGATCCCTTCACCAGGAGTGATCTCTTTAACGAAACTAGCAGATGCTACAACCCACTCGGTTTTATTTTTGATTGCTTTTTAGTTCTTGCTTTGTATAGTGGTATTTATGAAATATCCAGCACCTTATTCGATGAGGAAAGAGCCGAGATCTCTTCACCGGGAGCGACCTCTTTAGCAAAACTAGCAAAATCCTAATAAAACACTCCTTTTCAAAATCACTCAATTCTACAACGATATTAAGTTCATTACGCAAAGGGTTTTCTTAAAAACCTATCGTAACCATCCGTCATTTCAGATAAGTAGTATTTAGTATTCGTTTTGTGTTTGTTGACCTTGTCAAGACGTAGTGTGCGGTAGCTGATTAGTGCTTATCTGCAATACATATGATGCGATTGGATTAGGGTAGTCGTGCGGCCTTGTTGACCTTGTTAAGGGTCGTGCGGGTGGGTTTAATTCAATCATGAAATGTACGGGTTGAACTTGACTTGTGATTTATGGTTCGTTGACCTTGTCGAGGTCATAAATCGCTTGGGGCAAAATATTATCGGGAATTTCAAGTGTTGAAATTTGCAATGAGATTGTATACCTTCTATGAGATAGTTGGATCCCGATGCCCACTGCGAGTAAGAGTTTCTCCTGGGAGAGTTTTACACATTACAATTAGCCGATCAAGTAGGTGTCTAGAAAGGTGTTAACGGGGTTACGCCCCTGGGAAAACGAGGTTTATTTTAATTAGGTCCGTGCGAAAGCACGGGGAACCTCTCTCAAAGTACCGACACTGGCCTGACCGAAAGATTGGCGAACTTATAGGGTGTAATTAATCCTGGCTAGTCTTACCTTTTAGGGTTTGAAGGAAGATTTGATAAAAACAGTGGGAGCCATCCTGATTAGATAAAATAATAACCAATCTGATCTTGTATGAGCATACGTTGAGTGTTTTCTTCTCTCTCTTTCCTGGTAACGACCAAGTCACGTCTTAATCAAGATAATAATATGGATGTATTGACCGAACCTGCTTATTATACTAAGCTGGGGAACGTTGGTTCCGCTCTATCTTATAATTGTTATAATTCCGAGCAGAAAATAGGAGAATATCCGGATTCCTACGCCATCCATTCGAAGAAAAAGCATGTTGATGCATATTCTTCGGGTGTGTTCGTTACCGAGAACTGTTTCTCAGTATCCTCTACGTCCTAGGTATGAGATACCGGATTAGGATCCCACATATATAATCTGTTACATAGGCTATAGAAAGGTAGAGAACTGGGATTGGATGATATGTCTTTAAGTGTTAGAGAATGGTGCAATTGTTGCAGCCAAATCAGTTGGCAGATATCACCTTGTATTACCAAATGGTAAATACACTGATTTTGAACGAATGTTATTAGATGCTGAACCTGATATACAACATAACATCAGTTTCTTTATTCAGTTAAAGAAGGATATAATTTTGTATTGGAGGATTATGTTGTGAACATTTTCCTGAATTAAGAGTTGATTGGATCAGACACGTTATGAAATGGCATATACATTCTAAATCAAACTACAGTTCAAAGTATGTAGAACACACACAAGAGGAGTAGTTCAGAAATGAACGAGTCCTTTGTAACGTTTCAAAATAATAAAATATGATTTTTGGGAATTTTTATAATTTAATATTATTTTAATGAATATTTTAATATTCGGGTATAATTAAATACAAATAAATGGGGAAAAAATTATGGAAAATTCTAAAATAGGGTATTTTATGGAATTATGCCATTTTAAAGTTTTTATGATTAGTTATATGCTAATATAGTGCTAATCGCGATTAAAAATCGCTAATCGGATTTTTGGCATTTTTGTGCAAAAATGTGCAAATATCATTTTCCACGCTTGTTACACTTATGTTACATTTCTATTGCCATGGTTGTTCATTTGGGTTCACTATTGGAGTGAGAAGAAAAGGAAAAGAAAAGAAAAGAAAAAGGTTGGAATGATTATGAGAGAGAGAAGACTAGGTCAACCCTCTTTTTCAACCATCCTCCATCATTTTCCCCTTCTCATTCTCTCTCCTCTCCCTCTCTTTGAGTTGCTGCTGCCCCTCTCCCTCTCTCTCCCTCTTCATGAAACCCTAGATCCACAATGAAATCAACCCCAAAACCCCATTCCCACTTCACAAAACTTGCTCCCAAGCTCACTAGCTACACATTGAACCTAGCAAGATTGGATTTGGAGGACTTTGAGCAACTCAAGAATTTTCTTGAGTTGCCAAAGGAGGTAAATTCTGGACCTATTAGAATAGTATTTCATTTCTTGTGCATCAATTCTAGTTTCATGTCGATATGGTGTCGTTTGGTGGATTTGTGAAACTTCAAGTTAGGGTTTATGTGAGATCTGAAATTAAAGATGAAATTGAGGATTGTGGTGACCTTAGAACCCCTTGTGTGATGCTAATTTGGACCCAAACCTGAACTTGAAACCAGAATACGGATTTATGAGACGATGTCGGAGAAAAACTGTGAATCTGTGATCGTATTTAAGAATCTGCTATCACCCTGAGACCCCAAAAATAAAACTGAGTTGACAGTGAGATGTGCAGGCACCATGGAACCACCACACCAAATCCTAGCCCCCAACTCCAAAGTACGACCGCCAATTAATTCCTTCTGGTCGCAAATTGTGGCCAGAGCAGGAGGGAATTGTCTCGATTTTTGTGCATGGCCTTATTTCCTTTAGTCTTGACCCTGGGTATGTCTAGTTTTGACTGATTCCAGTTAGGGTAAAATCTGGGTTGATTTACTTGAGTTGGTGTATGGTTTACCACTTGTTTTAGCATGGATTTTGGTATTTGGTGATTCGTTTCTGTCGGGTGGCGTTTGGACGTCAACGACAAGTGGATATTGAACGTGTTTACATGCGAGACGATAGGTTTTTACCTATGCGAGTAGCGTGTGCTATTTTGGTTTCCGATGTGATTTTCATATGCTTTAGCGGTGTGATATACTTGTAGGTACCCTACGTGATGTTGAGGCAAAGAAGATGAAGATGGCGACATCGGCACTGACACATGAGAAGCAAGGTGAGTAGATTATATCTACGGGGAGTAGTCGGGTGGATGGCGTCTAGCACCCCCGCAGTCCGTGGTGATGTATACGAATATGTATACACACATATATTTATTATGTGTTGTTTAGGATTATTGATGGTAATAATGGAATTATTGATGATAAGGATGTATTGGTTTAGTATAGTGTGAAACCCTAGAGTAGTGGTTGCACCCACACATACACGTACACATATACTTGCATACATTCTTTCATTTATCTGTGCGCATATAGAAGTGTGTATATCTACACATGGGTATGGGACTATGTGTTCATATACGGGATTGAGGATGATACATGGGATTGAAATGAGTAGATGAGGTTTGATTGAGGCCGTGAGATTCGGCGATATGACAGAGTTCGTATTTGAGATGTGATATGATGGTAGTGATACCGGATATGTGATGAGATGAATGTGATATTGACCCGTACCCAGCTATTGGGATGCCGTACGACGATTTACCGTACGAGCTTTATATTGATGTTAGATCCGCACTCATGACTCGAGGATGTTATATGATATACTGTATCGTACGTGATACTATTGAGGCGAGATCACCGACTATATATATATATATATGTATGTATATCGACTCAGATTTAGGTGGTTTCCATGCCCCTCCCGATTGACTTGATAGTTGGGTCCGTAGTTCGCATAGTAGGCATTAGACTTGACCCGAGTCATACCTATTTTAAAACTAACGAATCGGGGATATTTTAAAGATAGGCAAAAAGGGATTCTACGGATATTTTCAAGCGACGCATCTTTTCTTAAAACACCGTAGCCCTTATTTTACCAAAATCCCTGATTCGTCTTATTTCAAAAGGCAAGGTTGTATGATATATCTATTGAGGCAGGTTCTTTACTGTTGCGTTGATTATTCGATTCCGCATATTCATGCTAATTGCATTGCATCGCTTGTATTGTTGATATATTTCAGTCATGCTGCTAGGACACCAGCACCATTATCGATGGTGCGTATGTTCTACGTACACTTGTTTGCCGGCTCACACACTTCATCATCGATAATTGCCATGTCACTACACTGTAGTACTGTTGCATTCAGTGTATGTTGCTTACATTTCTTTACATGTCGCATACATCATGCTTTCTGATTATACGCATTGAGATATGTTGTTTCTATGATATTTCTGGTTTTTGGAAACCGTGGGTGTTTCAAAAGGAGAATATGTAATTGTTTTAAAACCCGGTTACCCTTGATATGATATTTCAGTGCGTCCACCATGTGTTTTCTCGGTGCTGAGAGCGATATGTGAAACCCGATTCGAGGAGGCGGATGAGGCCGATTGTGGGTACATGGTGGACCCGGTATGGTACCCCGTGGCGAGAACGGTTTCGCTGTGTAGTAGACGGTGAGCCTGGCAGAGGGACTACTACCTACCGGTGATTGGTTGGACCTGACGGTTATCCGGAGGATACTGACCAGAGTCGATAGATGGATATGGGCGTACTGCCGGGGCCGAGGGCTGATACCGCAGACAGAGACCGTGGGCCGATTCGGACTGACGGAGCCCGATATATGAGGTTTTACGTGCCGATGCTGGGCATAGTTTTCATGATGTTTTCGAGTGTCGATGCTGAGCACTCCGGTTCCATGATTTTGACAAGTCGCGAGGGACACAGATGGTTTATATCCTCATATTCCTATGCACATGCTTTATGATATTTACATGCATGATGGTTATTGCCATTGGGTGACGAGTGGACGGGATCCACGTACATGCAGATTTGATTACATTGATCATACCTCACATTTATGATATGCTATTACCTGAGGCACTGGCATGAGCACTTGGCACTACACTCATGCATAGAGATTACCTTGCCAGTTTAGCATGCTTCAGACTTATTCATATTGAGGTTTATTTATATCTGATCGTATTGACCTAGGATGGCTCATACATTCGATCTCTGCTTGTAGATATTTTCTATTCACGAGTTGGCAACTCACCCCCGTTGTGCCACAGTTCTTGCAGGTTTTTGCCGTACAGATTCCATAGCGGCATTTCTGGCACACTGCTTCCTTATGGGTGACTTGCTTGGGTAGGTGGGTTCTTTTGAATCAGAACCGCCATTGTACATGTATTATTCATTGTATCTAGAATTCCATCAACCAAAACTTGTATATTGTTTCAGACTTAGAAACAGTGATGTAATATTTCGACCTTAGAGTCGCGCTTGTAGTATTACGGTTTTCTGGCTGTTTTGAGTTTCTTTTTGGGTTTTGATCCTCGCCCTTTGGCGTTGTATATTATTATTATTACTTGCGTGGTTGTGACCGTCGATTGACGAAGGGCTAGCTCCCGTTTGGGGATGCCTTTTATCATTTCATATATATTATTCTTGTTGTTCCCCGTTCGGGGCCAGTTTTACAAAGGAAACTCTGCCGAAATTTTCAGAAAAGGTTACACATTTTAAAAATGCATATTCGGCTTAGTTATTTAAAAACTTGATTTTTGAAACATGATTTCTTTACTTCTTAAAACCAGTTTTCCTTATTTACTCTTTAAATGGTTTTAGATTTCTGGGCTTTTGGCTTACTTGGATCAGATGGGGTCCTATAGACTTCATATGGTTCAAGGGCCAGTCACGTGCTCTTTCGGGTCGTGACATCCTTCTTGAGGCATTGTAGACTGGGTCATATCAATGCGATACGACTGGCTAAGTTACATAAGGATGAATATGTTACGCCCCGCTTCCCAAAAGAAGGAGAAGGATGACGTGGCATGGTCCGCAACCTAACTGTATTGAAGGTGGTCTATTCAATACAGTTACGTTAAGCGTATGAATATTTAACATGCAGGATGTGTACCAAAACAAAAATAATAAAAACGAAAGGTATTTATTTCCATTAACCAAACTTTATTACATCCCAAAAGAAATAGTAAAATAAACTGAGTAGTTTAATTACATCAAAGGAGAAACAAAAGCCCTAAACATGTGGGGAACAACAAAAATTAAAACTAGCTAATCTTCCATCGTCCAGTCTGCATAATCTTCATAAGCTGGCTTCACACCTTGATCCTCGCCATAATACTCATTCTTATCTGACGGACATTCCAAAGATAGAGGAAGAAAAAGAAGGTCCGTCAGCGAGTTATACTCGGGTAGGATTGCCTCATAAGAAAGTAAATGTATAGAAACGAACATGTGTATATAATGAATATGATGTACATGTGTATAAAGGTATGAGGTTATATACAAATTAGATATGTGAATATGAGTAGGTTGTATATGTTTGGTAAAGGTTCAAGTCAAGTCAAACGGATATTCAGTCTAAGAGTTGGATCAGGTTAAACAAGGTGTGTATGGATGGAATTGACGGGTGAACATACTCGTGTCCTTGAGGTATCCCATGACTAGCTGGAAGCAATATGAGCTGGTGCTCGTGCCTGGAATGACAATCAATGTGGTAGCGTGAACATCCCCGAAATGTGTCCCATGACTACGATGGAGCTTTGTCTAGCGTGAATATCACTCAAGTGCACAGGTATTACCACCCCTCAGTTCCATAATAAACAACAAGTCTAAACTGGTAAAATATCCACATCCAAGATACTGAATAACTCGTGTTTCAGAAAGAAAGGTAGATGAGATAACAGGTAGGTATAGCATATGATGTGAGTTTAGTGTTGAGTATCAATAGGTATTGTAAACGTTTTAGTTTATTAAACAAGGGTCCGGATACTCGTGATTATTCCGTTGTGGCCACGGAACAATAACTGGGGAAGTGAAATGTACCGTTTCACTTCCCGGGATCATGATCGAGTAGTAAGGGAATCCGAGTTCCGAATCCCTTGCCTAATCAAACTACCCATCCCCGTGGTTCGGTATAAAGGTTTTGACGAATTAGAGTTAGTGCGTATACCTCTAGGCATGGAATTTCCACATTGTATAGTCGTCCATATTTTGGACTGTTCACCCGGAATATCGGGATCTTTATGTTTGTATAGTCGTCCACACTTTGGACTGTTCATCCGGAATATCGGGATCCTGGAATATCGGGATCTTCATATTTGTATAATCGTCCACACTTTGGACTATTTACCCCGAATATCGGGATCTTCATATTTAGTATTCCATATCTAGGTCCGCGCATTCTAACCCTAACCGTATCATGTTTTGTATATATCAGGTATGTCATAAACTGGAAGTTTAAAAAGTATTGATCTCGTTTAATCCGGCCTTCCATAACCACTCGTTTTATTTTCTAAAGTTCGTAATATACGTCGTGTCATCTTAGGGAAATGCTTAATAAAAAGAATAATAGTGTTTAATTATCTTTTATTACTTCTAAGAAAAAACCTTGAGATTTGGGATATTTATTATTTTGGAAAAACATAATGTTTTACGGAAAATATCCGTTCGATAAAAGGTTGTGGTGAAAATCTTTTGCAAGAGATTTTTTATAAGGACAAGTTGCAAGAGGTTTTTATTTGAAAACTAGACTGCTCCTAACCGTTCAAAAGGGCAAGTTGTGAGATCCTCAAATCGCCTCTTCACCGCCAATTGTGGCCAGGTAAGCACAAGTAAGGAAAGGAGGGATCCGCTTACGAATCACCGTGAGACGGGCCTTTTAAAATTACCTTTCTCACTTGTCTAGCCTAGGCACCACAAAGTCTGGTTTAGATAAACGACCGATGCCTACAACCTTCCTTTTTAAAATTACTTTTTAATAAGATACTAAATATTCCTTTTGAAAAGATATCGTTATTTAAATTTAGTATTTTCTTCTTTAAAAAGGTTGAAGGGGGTTTAACAATATTATAGTAGTTGATGAAAGAGTGTAAGTAAAATATACGTATGTCGTATCTAAAATATTTATTTCACATATCTTATTTCTTATGGATATTTTTAAAAAATACAATATTTTAATTAAACGACGGCATTTTGTGGAAGTAACCTATTTCGAGATCATTTTGATAGTATGGGTAAATGTGGGTATGTAAGAGGTGAATTGACAATTCATGGGTTATGTCATTTAGCACATTAGATTCCATGTATTTTTGGTGTGCAACATACTTTTGTGTACAGAGGAAATTTAAACACCGTTTTAAAATATGGGTTAACATTATCATTATTGAGGGTACAAGGAATAGGCATGCACGAATATTATAACAACATTTTAAATAGGGGTTGATGATTATAAGTTGAAACTAGGTTATTGAGAAGGAAGAAGGTGACAGGAAAAAGGGAGAGGGGCGGATCCTACCTTTTGTTTGAGTCGGATGCCGATGGGTTGAAAACGTAGGCTCGTACTAAATCCTCAATACCTTCACGCTCAGATTTTTCCTCGGCGATTGGGTGGAGCCGTAGCGTCGGCGTCGTCGATACGAAGGCACTGGTATTTTTTTCAGAATTTTTGGAGTTCTAAGGTGTGAGAAATCAGTGTTTGAAGTGCCTATTTATAGCGTTTTATTTCTAACCATAAAATCCAAAATTCAGTTAAAAATACACGAAAAATCGTGCCGACCAATGATTGCCCATGATTTATGAATCATCAGTTAATGATTTGCCCGCCGCCACTTCACCTTAGCCGTTGGATCAAGATCCAACGGTTGAGATCGCGCCGTCAAGCCCACCGCCGCCTCTGCTTCGTGGCCACGCGTCGCCATGTGCCCGCGCGTGTGGGGATCACGCGTTTTCGCGTGGTCCCCACCACGTGGGCGCCGACAGAGGATCTGGGTCGTTGGATCTTTTGATCCAGCGGTCCGGGTTAAAGGGAATTTAAATATTTTTTTATTTTTATAAATAAAATAATAATCTGTTTATTATTTTAAAAATCGAATTTGGTTTAAAAAAATTGTTAAAAATAGTTAAAAATACGGGAAAATTATGAAAAAAAATTCAAAAAATATATTTTATTGTTATCTTTAGTATAAAAATAATTTTGAGCTAAAACTAAGTAATATAACCATTCCTATGGTTTTAGCTAGTTATTAAAATTATATAATATCTAGTTTATCGTTTAAAATATTTTTAATTACGAATTAATTACTTTTATTGATAATAAAAATATGTAGATTATTTTAAGGCGTCATAAAATCTTACTAAAACATTTTAAGCCTATAAAAACAATAAATAGATTTTAGAAATTTCCTTTAATCATTTTAATGCTTTGAAAATTATTAACACTACTTTAAAAATTATTCTTCTATAAAAGAAACAAGTAAATAATTATTTGATTTAAATAAAATATATTTTATTAGGTATTAGAAAACATGGTCGTTACAGAATATTAGAATCTGTTCGAATTTTCATCTTATGATACTTGTCAGTCTTATCTCAAAGGTAAAATGACCAATACTTCGTTTACTGGAAACAGAGAAAGAGATATTGAACTCTTGGGACAGATACATGATGATGTATACGGTCCTATGTCTACAAATGCAAGGGCTGGTTCTTTGTACTTCATTACATTCATCGATGATCTCTTAAGATTCGGACATGTGTTCCTGTTGAAACACGAGTCTGAAACTTTTGAGAAATTGAAGGAATATAAATTTGAAGTTGAGAACCAGACGGGTAGAAGTATTAAGTCCATCGATGTGATCGAGTAGGCGAATACTCGGGCATGGAGTTCCTGGATTTTCTAAATAGAGAATGTGATTCTCTCTCAGCCTACTCCTTCGTATACATCACAGCACAACGGTGTATCGGGACAGAAGTATCGCGTCCTATGAGATATGGCGTGCTCTATGATGAGCTGAATTACCTGTTTCCTTTTTAGTTATGCACTTAAGAAGCTGCATACCTATTGAATAGGGTCCCGACTAAATCAGTGCCTACCACTCCATATGCGATATGGTATAGGAAGAGACCATGTCTTAAACAAGTTAAGATATGGGGTTGTCCGACCTATGTTGAAAAGCAAAATCCGGACAAGCTTGATGCAAGATCAGTTCTGTAAGTTTGTTGGATATCTCAAACATTTGCGAGGGAATATCTTCTACCACACTGAGGAGCAAAAGGTGTTTTGTTTCTCAGCATGCCACTTTTTTAGAAAATGAATTTCTTGTGAAGAAATTAGTGGTCATGAGGTAGAACTGGAAGGAGTTCCAGCTGGACAAACTAACAGCTGATGATTTGGTGAAACTAAAGGATTCAATAGTCTCCAACGAGCTTCAGCCTCTCCGCGAATCTGGTAGGGTTCGTCATCCACCTAAGAGATACTACGGTTTCCTCGGTGACGGTGGGAGCGAGGATTGCATCATGGTAGATGATGACTCAACCAGGTTCAAGCATGCCATCATGAGTAGAGACTCTGTGCAAATGGCTGGATGCTATGCGATCAAAGATGGAATCCAAGTACACCAACAAAGTATGACTTTGGTTTTTGCGCCTAAAGGGGTGAAACCCATCGGGAGCAAGTAGATCTTGGGAAGATTCATGGTGTAAATGGAAAAGTTGAGACTTTCAAAGTTATGCTTAAGTCCATCAAGATTATAGCAGGCATCGCGGAGTTGGAACATCTGTTTTGATATGGCAGTCAAAGAGTTTGACCTCATCAAAATGGTAGGTGAACCTTTTATATACAAGAAGGTTGTAGAGAGTGAGATTGTCTTACACGTATTGTACGTAGATGACATACTCTTAATAGGAAATGGTTTCCTATGCTATATTCGGTCAAGCTCCTCTTATCACGAGGATTCTCCATGGAAGATCTGGATGATACCTACTACATTTTTTGGATTATGATCTATGGTGATAGATCTAAGTGGATATTGGGAGTGTCCCAAATCCAGGTACATTAACACCATACTAAAGGGGTTTAGTATGGAGGATTCTAAGTGTGGTGGTTCGCCCACTTACTCATAAAGCACTCTCACCAAAAAGATATCTCCCGAGACTGATTTGGAGAGAGCTCGCGTGCATGGGATACCCTATGCTTCGGCAGTAGGCTCTATCATGTATGCGATGTTACATACCAGACCAGATGTAGCTGACTCACTAGGTGTAGTGATTAGGAATCAATCGGATCTTGGGAAAATCACTGGATGGCTGTGTAGGACATTCTTAAGTACTTGAGAAGCACTAAAGAAATGTTCTTGGTATTTGGTAACGGTGAACTCCAATGGGAGTCCTTTACCAATTCCAACTCCCAGAGTGATAAGGTTGACTGAAAGTCAGTCACGGGCTTTGTCTTTACCCTCAGTGGAGGGACGGTATGTTGGAAGAGTTTCAAGCTAGATACCGTGGCAAACTAGACGATAAAGACTGAACACATCGCTATCAACGATGCTACCAAAGTGGATGTCTGGATAATTCTTGTTCATGAGATGAACAAAGTTCCTACCATTGAGCGTCCAATAACTGTTATTGTGACAACAATGGAGTTGTGGTTTTGGCCTAGGAACACCGGTCCCATCAGCGATTCAGACATATTCTGATGACAGTATCACCTGATCAGGGAGATGGTTGATCTCTAAGGGATTGAGATAAGGAGAGTTGATGCGAAGGATAACATGGCGGATCTACTCACAGAAGCCTTTCCCTAGAGAGACTTCTATAGCAGGTTGAGTATGAGATACTACAACAAATGACCTTAGTGCAAGTGGGAGATTGTTAGTTATGTGTACGCCCTAGAGGCCATTACTGTACATGTAATGTATATTGTAGTGGATGCTTGGACATATATAGGGAGGACTTTCTTGCTCGACATGATAGTATGTTATCTGGTTGCTCTTTATCTAAACATGTACACTTATTGTCTCTCTATTACATGTTGATAAAGCCCTTAGGATGTGTACTTGACTATCAGAATTATGATGCAGATCACACTAGTGAGGACCAGGATAGTCGGTAAGTACATCCTTCAAATGTTCCTAGTCGTAGGAGTATCGAGACAGGGCATCGATATTCCAGAGTAGACTAGCGTATACACTTCTCGACCCATATGATGGGCGATGGATGATCCCATATCCATTGGTATTTGACATCAGAGATAGTATACGGGTGCTCAGTGGAGACTGAGTACACTGAACGGACTCGCCGAGAACTCCTAGATGGTATTATACCTATCGTCAGATAGCAGTTCTCTGGTGACACTGGTACAGATTAGTCTGTCGACCCGAGATCGTCATAGAGTCTTGTGTGATTCCCACTGTGCTTTGATTTCTACCTTACCACGTTCAAGAGATCGTGCAAAACGGTGGTTTTTTGGTACAGACCCGAGTCACATAGAGACAATGAGCGATAAAAGGGGATTTCGTCTTTCCTGGTATTGGGGGTTGATGTTGCGCTATGCTCGATTGGACATAACAGGAAATCCTTAGCCAGGGTTGCTGAGATCTACTGGTAAGTGTTATCAGTAGTTTCTCGAACCGTTATGGGCCTTGCATCGGCATGACTTATCAGGCTATTGGGGTCTGACGTTATACCACCTCCAGGCTGTGATATATGACATATCAGACGAAGAGACCGTACTGTACGGTAGTGTTACTTGATGGATTTGCAGGAGTATGAGCAGGATTGCTTATTGATCTTCTGATCGCTCAATACCCGGGTGGCCGTTACGTTTAGCAGACCGCTTGCGGCTTGTGGGTGATTGATATGATCACCACCTACTGCCGGTGTATTGACGAGTCTTTAGAGTCCTACACAGAGGTTTCCTGGCTCAAGCGAAACGAAGTAGGAGCACATATGTGATATGTGCGGGACCAAGATTAATACGAGTATGTGATACCGTATTCTATTCTCGCGATATGTGATATCAGTCGGTTATATGTGATATAGCCGGGTTATCGAAGCAAGTGTTGATTCGATAAGTTGATACATATGATATTAGTCGGTTATATGTGATATAGCCGGATTATTAAATCAACACTTGATTTAATAATTTAATGTATAATTATATATTTGATATATTGAATTACATTAACTAATATTAGCTCACTTAAATTTCTTTTTCTCACTTGTGTGCATATAGTACATATGTGATATATATTAATGTACATTATTTTGTGTCATGCTTGATGCCACATGCTTCATGGGTACACTATACTTAAGATAATATCAGGGTTTTTATTTATCCAAGTAATTCAAAATTGATGGAAATTTGTCGTGGTTGGAAGCTTGGAGAAGCTTATGATAACCATTGATTTAGTCCACTAACTTTGTTTTACATAAGATATTTATTAACCTAACCATTATCCTTAGCCATAGTTTAGTCTCTACATGAGTTAGTATATGATACAAACTTGTTAGTTATATGTATGCCCTAGAGGCCATTACTGTACATAGGATGAATATTGTAGTGGATGCTGGGACATATATAGGTATGAATTTCTTGCTTGACATGATAGTACGCTATCTGGTTGCTCTTTATCTTAACATGTATACTTTCAGTCTCTCTGTTACATATTGATAAAGCCCTTAGGATGTGTACTCGACTTCCAGGACTATGATGTAAATCATACTAGTGGGGCCTGGGTAGTCCATGAGTACATCCTTCAATATTCCTAGTCGTGGGAATATCGAGACGGGGCATCGATATTCCAGAGTAGACTAGCGTATATCTTCTCGACCCATGTGATGGGATATGGATGATCCCATATCCATTGGTGTTTGACATCAGAGATGGTATGCGGGTGCTCAGTGATGACTGGGTACACTGAACGGATTCGCCGAGAACTCCCAGATGGTATTATACCTCACGTCAGATGGCAGTTCTCTGGTGACACTGGTACAGCTTAGTCTGTTGACCCGAGATCGTCATAGAGTCTTGTGTGTCTCCCACTGTGCTTTGATTTCCACCCTACCACGACTCTACTGAGTCGTGCAAACAGGTGGTTTTTGGGTACAGTCCCGATTCACATGGAGGCAATGAGCGATAGGAGGGGATTCGTCTCTCCCGGTATTGGGGGTTGATGTTGTGCTATGCTCGACTGGCCATAACTGGAAATCCCTGGCCAGGGTTGCACTGATTTACTGGTAAGCGTTATCAGTAGTTTCGTGCTTGTTATGGACCTTACATCGGCATGACTTATCGAGCTACTGGGGTCTGACGTTTACCACTCCCAGGCGAGATATGTGACATATCAGATGATCAGACCGGACTGTACGGTAAGTGTTGCTGGTTGGATTCACAGGAGTGTGAGCGGGCTTGCTCGTTGATCTTCTGATCGCTCAATACCCGGGTGGCCGTTACGTTTAGCAGACCGTTTGCGGCTTGTGGGTGTTTGATATGATCATCACCTGCTACCGGCGTATTGACGAGTCTTTAGAGTCCTACACAGAGGTTTTCTGGCTCAAGCGAAACGAAATAGGAGCGTATATGAGATATGTGCGGGATCGAGAATAATACCAGTATGTGATACTGTATTTCATTCTCGCGATTTGTATCATTGGACGGTTATATATGATATAGCCGGGTTACCGAATCAAGTGTTGATTCGATACATTGATACACTTGATATTAGTCGGTTATATGCAGTATGACCGGATCATTAAATCAAGTGTTGATTTAATGATTTGATGTATAATTATATATTTGATATATTACTTTACATTAACTAGTATTTGTTCACTTAAGATGGATTTTCTCACTTGATTGTGCACATTGTATATATGATATATTTTTGTGCACTAGATTGTATCATGTTTGATGATACATGCAAACTTGGGTGTGTGCCATACACCGTGTTTAGTTAATGGTTAGGGTTTCATTTGCCTTATTTATTTATTTCATTTATTTATTTTTGGCAAGAAACAAAAACAAAATTGTGGTGGCTTTTCTCACTTTAGCTTGAAGCTTCATGAAGCTTCATAGCATCTTTGACAAAGTCTAAGCCATTTTGTTTTATCCTTAACCTAACCATTAGCCTAAACCCTAGTTTACTCTCTACATGAGTTTACTCACCCATGGTTGCTAAATGATAGACATCACTTGATTTTATTTTGGAGATAATTCTTTTTCATTTTCTTTCTTCTTCTTCTTCTTCATGAAGAGAAGAAACCCTTTCTTGAAAATTCCAAGTGATGAATCCAAGTGAGAAATCCAATTCCAAAGTGAACCCACTTCCTATTTCTTCATCCTCTACCACTTGCCATGTAGTAGAGTGTGTTATCTTCACAAGTATTATGACAAAGTGAAGATGGAGCTTGATCTTGAGTTGCCTCGACGTAGATCATCTTCGGTATCGAAGTCGACGACCTAGCCCGATCATTTCTCCGACGAAACCATCGCCAGAGTCCGGGATCCGATGATCGCAGCGAAGGGACATCGTCACGGAGCTAAGGAAGTGGAGGACCGGATCTACAATGGTTGTAGTCCCTTTCACCTTTTAGTTAAGTTGTTAACTTGCTTGCATGTTTCGCCTTACCTCTAGTTACGATCTAGCATTAGGGTTCTTTGGCACATAGAAAAATTTGATTTTGGCATGTTTGATCTGTTGTGGAACCTCATGTGTGTGTCTAGGAACCCTACAGTGGTATCAGAGCCTAGCTAGAGCTTTAGGCGAAGTGTAGACGACGTTAGAAGTCCGATCGAACCCGAAATCCCCATATTTCAACCCTCTCTATACAATTTTTAAAACTTTAGATTTTTGTGAATTAAAAATTCGCAGAAAATAGAGCAGGAAATTCTAAGAATATTGGCAGAAAACGAAACCCTAATTCTACTGTAGCGCCGCGGAACCGCGGCATTAACCTCTATTTGCGGCGGTTCCGCGGCCGTATGTACTGATTATGGTCTCGAGTTTCTACAGTTATGCCCGTAGCAGTTTCCTCTGTTCTCTGGAAATTTTTAATCTGTACTCAAGAGTTGAGTTTTCTGGGTTATATTGGGAGTTCGTAGATTCGATCGGATTGTCTAATTTTGTCTATGTGTTTTTCCGGATAATTTAGAATATGTTAAAAAGTTCGACTGGATATAAATACCCAATTTTTCCCCTGCCGGAAAATTTCCAAGTGTTGGATTTTTCTGTGGTTTAAAGACGTTCTAAGTAGTGCAAGTAACACGATGGACCCTCTAGAAGACAACAAACCTTAACTCGATTATGTGACCGTCTTGAACTGCCCTTTGAACCTTAGGGTTTGGGGCAGTACGGCGTGCCACATGTGAGGCGTTGGCTTGACCCTTCTACGACTGGACCGTTGGTACTGTGGTATGAAATGGATGTTTTTGAACTTATTTCAAGTGTTGAGCTGTTTGGGAAAACTTGGGTGTTTGATTGTTCGATCGGAAAGTTTAACATTTTCTATTTATCTGGAATGTGATACAATATTTGGAATCCACAAGTAGTTATGAGATAACTGATTTGGATGTTATAAACATAGCAGTTAGCCTCACTTGATTGGTTGCCACGGGATTTTGATGTGATCAAAAGTCCGTCGCAATCACGTTGATTACACGGATACTCGCCGGTAAACTTAATAGACAGCTACACCCCATAGCCTTGACCAAGTGACTGTAGGAGAACCCCGTCGCCAAAAAGCATCCGTTCGGGTGCTCGCGGCAGCGGTGTTCCGCCTTAGTGCACTTCGTCGACGGTATCGGGGGTGCGGCTGTCCACTAAAGTTTGCGACGAGCATTCGTTCTGGATGCCGGGAATCTTGTTGAATTGCCCGACTTTATATTGAAAAGTGTTTTCGATATTGAGACTAAAATGCGGGGTTTATAATTGTTAGGCATGCGATGTCTAAGGGATTCATTTGATTAGGCATGCGATGTCTAAAGAGTTTGCGGATTCCAACTGTTGTAGTTTTACACTTTCTTTTCTGTGACCGTAAGTGTAATATGTGATATCGCCAGTTTCGTTGCTATATGTCAACGACAATTGGGATGCGCATATTTACTTACGTTGATGACATGTGATATTATGTGTTGCTGGATATGTTATATTGGATCGTCGTGTTTGAATAGACGGGGTTGTGAGACGAGTGTTTGTCATTTTCATTCATGTAAAAACTTGTATGTAATATTCTTTTATTGGGGCACTTCCAGGTTGCAGAAGATGTCACCGTTGATATATATTATTTACTTTTCCGCATTAGGATAGACCCAAGGAGGGGAGCATAAGTAACCGGGTTCTAGGGTCCAGTGGGAGACCATCTCGAGGAGTCGAGTTCGGGTCTCCTAACCCTAGAATTGGTAGGGTTGCTTGCCGCTCTCGTAGGGGTCTAGGGGTGTGGGATTGGCTATTCATCACGACCGTGGAATCCGTGTTTTATACTGGCTCGTATTAAAAGCACGGACGTCCTAGTATATCCAATATTTCATATGATATTTTCTGCTGCGTTATCTGTGATGTGATCATGTGATATGTTCAGATAGATATTATATATAGTATATATGATATATTATATAGACGTTGCTTATGTTTTATACCCGCGCTAGCCCTGCCCCGCTCTGCCGTTAGTTACCTAACCTAACGGTGCAGACGGAACATCGAGGCGAATGCGAATGGCATAAGCGTACGTTATATTTATCTGTGATGTTTAGGTGGACTTAAATGATGGGACATTCATTAATGAGATTAATGAAAGAAAATAAACCTAAAAGATGTTGTGGAATCGAATTTTAAAATAAAACAGGTAGCTACAGTTCTTGCTTTACATCGCGGTGTTCCTTGTAGAACATCCTGCACCTTATTCGATAAGGAAAGGACCGAGATCCCTTCACCGGGAGTGACTCCTTTAGCAATAACTGGCAGATGCTACAACCCTCGGTTTGTCTTTTGATTGCTTCTATAGTTTTTGCTTTGCACAGAGGTATATATGATATATCCTGCACCTTATTCGATGAGGAAAGGGCCGACGATCCCTTCACCGGGAGTGACCCCTTTAGCAAAACTAGAAAAGCCTAAAAAACGATCCATTTAAAAACCATTTGATTCCGCAACGAGATCAAGTTCAAAGCGTTAAAGGTTTTATTAAAAACTATTTGCAACCCTCCGTCATTTTAGGAAGTAGAGTACTTAGTATTCGTGCTGTGTTTGTTGACCATAGTCAAGGCACAGTGTACGGTAGCTAAGTGATGTCTTCCTACACCGCATATGATGCGATTAGTTAGGACAGTCGCGTGACTTTGTTGACCTTAGTTAAGGGTCATGTGGGTGGGTCTAATTAATCACAAAATGACGGGTAGAACTTGACTAGTACTTATGATTTGTTGACCATAGTTAAGGTCATAAGTGCTAGAGGTAAAAACCTTTATCGGGAGTTTCAAGTGTTGAAATTTGCAATGAGATTGCATACCTTCTATATGATAGTTGGATCCCGATACCCACCGTGAGTAATTGTTACTCCTGGGAGAGTTTTGCACTTTGCAATTAGCCGATCAAGTGGGTGTCTAGAAAGGTGTCAATGGGGTTACGCCTATGGGAAAACGAGGTTTACTTTAATTAGGTCCGTACGAAAGCATGGGGAACCCCCCTTAAAATACCGACACCGGCCTGGCCGAAAGATTGGCGAACTTGTAGAGTGTAATTAATCCCGGCTAGTCTTTCCTTTTAGGGTTTGAAGGAAGATTTGATAAAAACAGTGGGAGCCATCCTGATTAGATAAAATAAATAACCATTCTAATCTTGCAAGAGTGCACGCAGAGTGTTTTCTTCTCTCTCTCTCCAGGTAGCGACCATATCACGCCTTAATCAAGATAATAATATGGATGTATTGACCGAACCCGCTTGTTATACTGAGCTGGGGAACGTTGGTCCCGCTCCAACTTATAATTGTTATAAGACAGAGCAGGAAATAGGGGAATACCAGAATTCCTATGCCGCCCAAACGAAGAAAGTGCATGTTTCCTGATTTAAAATCAGGAAAAGTTACGAAGGAGGCATCACGTGCTAGCACGTGACCAGCAGTCACGTGTTGGCACGTGACACCTAAAAGCATCGGCAAGGCAGATTCAGCTTCCCGACTACATCAAAGAAAAGGGGTTCAGAAAGGGTCACGTGCTCACACGTGACCAGCAGTCACGTGTTGGCACGTGACATTTAAAAGCGGCTTCAAAGGCACATCGGTTCCCTGATCAAATCAAGGAAAAAGGCTTCAGAAGAGGTCACGTGCTCCCACGTGACCAGGGTCACGTGTTGGCACGTGACACTCAAAAGCAGCAGACTCAATTCCCTGATCAAATCAAGAAAAAGGCGCCAGACGAGGGTCACGTGCTCACACGTGACCAAGGGTCACGTGGTGGCACATGACGGTTAGGCAGCGGCCAGAAGGCTGGGCACAAAAAGAAGAAGAGGGCTCGTTCCAAGGGGGTCACGTGGCCACACGTGACCATCTTTCAAAGCCTATCTGTTGACAGAATTAAATTATGAGAAAAGACCTCTTAAATCTTTCCAAAGCAACCGATTGAATTAAAGATTTAAATGTGATTAAATATCATCTATCTATGGGAAAATCTCGAATTTGGGAAGATTTCCCCGTAAAATCTAACCGAAATAACAAAAGAGAATCTCTGGATTTAAAATCCAACGGTGAATAAAATTCACCTAATAATCCAAAGGTCCAAAACGAATGATGGATACAAATCAAATCTCTCAATGAAAGATTCATCAAAAACTAATTGACTCGGCTGCTTCTCCTATAAATAGGAGCCAAGAGACACACAAAAAGGAGATATATATGCAGAGGGAAGAAAAGAGAGAGAGCCTTGATACTTTGGAGGAATTTGGATCTTCTGCAAAAGAAACCCCTAGGTAAGAAAGGGAAGGCTTTTCGAAAAAAGAGAGAATTTAATTCTCAACAGAGTTTAACTCTGATATAAAAACAGAAGAACATAGTTCTCTCTTTGGTGGAGGATCTGTAAAGTGCACATCTCCCCTTGAGTTGAGAATTTAATTCTCAATGGGTTGAGATCCTGCCATGCAGATCCAAAGCATAGAGAGGGAATGGAAGCACGAGAATTTAATTCTCACAGAACTATAGGAATTTAATTCCTTTAAAATAAAATTAGGGTTGACCCTGTGAATGAAAAGAATCAGGGTTTAACCCTGGTTAAGAACTTAGTTCTGTTAAAACAACAGGAATTTAATTCCCTTAATCTCATTCCCCAGAATAATTCTTTAACAGAGAGTGGGAGTTTAACTCCTTAAAGCTTTTATTAGGGTTTAACCCTATTCAGTTCTTCACATATATGAGGAATTTAATTCCTACAGAAAATTCAGAGTTCAACTCTATTCCAGAATATGAACCTTCAAAAGGAAGTAGGAATTTAATTCCTCTGAAATTATTGCCAGGGTTCAACCCTACGAGGAATTTAATTCCTGAAAGGGATTAACAGATCTTCTAAAAAAAACATACATAGAGGTAGGGTCACGTGTCACCACGTGACCCCCAAAAAGATCTACAGAAAAGCCCCTTTGAGGCAGTGCCTCACGTGACCCACGTGACCCTTGGCAGAGGTTTTAACATACTCCATTTAAACACCCGTCACGTGATGGCACGTGATGCTCCAAAAGATGCGATATTCTCAGCAGAACAAATGAAGGGAGGGCGCCCTCACGTGCTACCATGTGACCCCTCTTGCCTTAGCGTCTAACGCAAAATTGGAACCCCTGAATCCAGTGTTTAACACTGATTTGCTTTAGTGTTTAACACTAATTTGAAAGCCCTGTTGCTAGTGTTTAACACTGATTATCTTTTAGTGTTTAACACTAACTTGTTAATCTTATTCCCAGTGTTCAACACTGTTGACCTTTAGTGTTTAACACTAGCTTTAGCCCAATTGGCTAAGTGGCCAAAGGCAAAGCCTCTCCTTCAATGGACCAACAGAGGGCCAATATTTTGGACTTAGCCCAAACTGGCCATAAGTCCTCAAATCATCTTGAACTGAGCACATCTGCTCTTTCAACCCACTCATTGGTTCAAGGGTACATCTCTGAACTCCTCTGATATTTGTCGTTGTAATCCTTCAACGTCTTCAGAGAGGTGACGGGTCCCGACAACCACACATCAACACGGACTGTGGGGTCCTTAAACTCATGGACTTATGCGTTCCTAAACCAAGATACGGACTGTGGGGTCCTTAAACCCGCGGACTTATGCGTCCTTAAACTAACGGACTAATGCGTCCTTAAACACACCCATATGGACTGTGGGGTCCTTAAACCCATGGACTTATGCGTCCTTAAACTAACAATGGACCACCATGTCCCTAAACTGGTAACGGACCACTATGTCCCTAAACTGGTAATGGACCACTACGTCCCTAAACTGGAAATGGACCACTATGTCCCTAAACTGGAACAATAGAGCCCAAACGCTCTTTTGTCGGATCTAAACGATCCCGTTAAGTCGATCTTAGTCCTAAACTGGACCAACGTATCCTTAACAACCGTTTAAGTTGATCTTAGCTTCAAATATGGCTAACGTATCCTTAAACCTTCAAACAGACTGGACTGTGAATCCCTCCAATCAACTTTGGTTCAAGGGTACATCTCGGAACTTCTTTGACACCTGTCGTTGTAATCCTTCAACGCCGTCAGAGAGGTAACGGGTCCCGATGACCATACATGCAATGGACCACTATGTCCCTAAACTGGAACAATGGAGCCCAAATGCTGTTTTGTCGGATCTAAACGATCCCGTTAAGTTGATCTTAGTCTCAAGTTAGACTAACGTATCCTTAACAAATGTTTGAGTTGACCTTAGCCTCAAATATGGCTAACGTATCCTCAAACTAAACCCCCAAACCCAAATCTAAGACAATACGGATTTGGACTAGTCCACGCCCTACGGGCGACGACATAACTCGGTCTCCGTAAACAATCCACGGGCAACAAAACATAAAATAGACACACACGACACGAAGTGACCATCTGGAGAAGGAGAAAGTTGTTACTGCGATGCGGTAGCGTAATTCACTGCAGGGGCTTGCGCCTGCAGGGAAGAGCGTCCCCACAATCAAAAACCCCTCAAGCGAGGGGGAATCTGACGAAGTCTGCTACATCGGACGCATCCGTTCAAACCTTCGATGTATGGTGCCATAAATCAACTTGGCATCTTCGGAGAGGTGAACGGATAGCACCAATTAGCATCTACCCCGAATCTCAGTGCCAAGACATCGCAGTCCTGCGCGCCGTCTTTCGGAGGGGAACAGATTCTGGCACGCCCGGTGGGACCTTTTCCTCTTTCCACTCCACACTTCGTGTGTCGTGATTCGCGAACCGATCGCGGTATGCTAATGGTTGCCCTTGGGTTTCAAGATACTAAGACTTGGCGTCCTGCTTACTGCAGAAAGCAAAGAATCGATGGCTTCTACTTCTGCGAAACGCTCCAACTGCTCGGACTGCAATTGCAACCAACGCTCTGCCTCGCCAGGAGGTATAGCCTACGGACCCCAAGCTGCTTCGCTATTCACAATGCCCGTGGAACAGGTCACTCGAGCCACCACAGGATTGTTTTTTGGGACCATGCTCCCACCGACAAGCTTCACCACGCCGGTGCTGACAGAGGAAGCTCCCAAGAAGTCGGTATTTGATCATCTTACCCCTGCCGCGGCCCCTCTCAACGGGTCGCCCAACACCAGCGCCTCGGTCTTCTCTAGATTGGGCCAAGACTCTTGTGGACCCACAATGAGGCCTACAATCCCAGAGAAGGTTGTTTCTAAGAAAGTGACCGGTCCTGCTCCTGAAGTCATCAAAGCGGCTTCCCCTGCCACAAAGTCGGTCTTTACAAGATTGACGGCTCCAGCTCCCGCTCCTGCTATCCAAAGGACGTCGGTCTTTGACAGGCTAACACCAGCAACGACCCCCCACCTACACAGGGGGCAAGACGAAGCTATTCTCACCGCTGAACCAACGCCGTCCGCTCGACACGCTCGACGTCGCCACTGGCGCCGAGTAAGGAAGGCTGGGGGCAACTCCCCCTCTGGGCTAACTCCACCAACCCCGATGACAGAAGTTAATGCTGCTGTTCCAACTGGGAACAGCTTTGAGATGCTAATTAAGGTGCGTAGGAATTCTCCTACCGCGATGCTAAAGAGGTCTCCTCCTCCACTAAAAAAGGTTGCGGAAATAAAGCCAGAACAGCCCCAATCCCCACAACGGCTGTCTTCCAGAATCTATAAGGTTTGGCGGCAGGCCCGAGATTCGATGATCGATCCAAACTTCTCCCGCCAACACAAGAAGCTAAAAATCCAACAGGAAGCCAACCACCAGGCTAAACCACGAAACACTGTCTGGGTGCCCGCCTCAACGGCCCCCTCAACTGCCACTGCTCATAAAAGGAGGAAGCCAGAGAAGATCCCCCAGCCTGCAACGACAGCTAAAGGCACTAAGCCCAGACGTCCTAAGTTTGGGGGCATGATGGTCCATACCATATACATGGCGTCAGGAAAGGAAGACAGCCGTGCGTCTACGGGTCATAGACCGCTTACACGGTCGGTAACCAAAACTCAGGAGCAACAGCAAAAGCTCCAGGAAATGATGAACGCCATGGCCGCACTTACCGGGCCAAAAGAAAACCCAGAAACGTCCTCAGACGAACGCCAGGAGGAGGAAACCGACGTTGAGTTCCTTCGCCGAATATTGGAGAAGAAGGACAAAGAGGCCGCTGAACAAGCAGCCAACATACAGCGTATGGGCCTTCTCTTCCAAGATATGATAGGAATGATGATCCAACAAGACCCACCCGCTGAGGATCCCCCGATCGTCCTTGAAGACGACAGGGGAGAAACATCAAATCCACCACCGGCCCTCTCAACGGCCAAGGAGGAGACAATCTCTAAGACTGACTTAGTCGACTATATAGCCCAGCAAATCCGGGTTCATCATGCGACTGAGGCAGCTGGTCAAGTCGTAAAAACGGGGCGGCCATATCCAAGCTGGTACGACCAAATGAAGTACCCGCCAGGTTACACAATTCCCAAGTTCCATGTTTACAAGGGGACCGGCAATCCCCACCAACATGTCGCCCAGTTCAGGGCCATTTGCGGTAACACCGGCGGTGATGATAAACTGTTGCTTCGCCAGTTCGTGGGCAGCCTATCAGAAACAGCGTTCGAATGGTATTCGGAACTCCCGAACGATTCTATCAAGATGTTCGCTGAAATGGAGTTGCTATTCACTCAGCGATTCGCAAACGCCAGCGAACGCACTCCAATAACGGCATTGATTAACGCCAGGGTAAAACCAGGCGAAACTTGGGTCCAGTATGCTATACGCTGGCGGAATTTGTGGTCGAAATGCGAGCAACGCATTGAGGAAGCGCCTGCGGTGGGCATGTTCGTGGGAACCCTAGACCCTCACGCAACTATCTCCCAGTTTATGATGTTCTTTAAGTCAACCACATTCCAGGCTTTAATCGACAAGTTGGCTCAGATGGACCAGATGGGTCATAGACCACCTCCCCCGAAGCCAGAACCTCGGAATGACAAGGGTAAGGGAAAGGCCACCTTCGTCGCGAATGCTCAGCAGCAACCCAATGCCCCAAAGCTGACGGATCAACTGGAAGAAAGACGCCGGTATTATAATGAGAAGATGAAGCGTCCCTACTCGTTCCCACGGGACAAGACGAAGCGGCTATTCGAGCTGGCAGTACGCAACAGACTTATAAACCTACCAAATCCAAGGCGACCGCCACAACCCACTGAGGTGAATAACCCTAACTATTGCCCTTATCATCAAACGGTAAGTCATCCGATTGAGGATTGCTTCGTCTTCAAAGGATGGATTGAAGATCAATACCTCCAGGGGAAGTTTGCACTGTCCGAAAAGTGGAAGGTGAACCCACCACAGCCGCATACTCCTAAGAAAGCAGATACAACGGGGGCAACCTGTTCCTTTATTGAAGAAGCTCCATGGGAGGTCGTGCTGCCAACTAAAACCAAAAGAATGCTGAGGGACCTTCATGCGTGCCCTGCAATCGAATGGAAGGACCCGCTTGAACCTCAAATTATCGAAGGGATGTTGAAGCCGTGCCCGACTACGAAGACTCGTGGTAATGGCCTAAATACTCAAGCCCAACCGTCAAAATCTTTGAAGAAAAAGAAGAAGAAATCCAAGAAGCCCGTAAAGCCTGGAGACAAGCGCACGAACTTACAGAAGCAGATCGACGCGATGGGAGAGTACAATCAAAAGGCGCGAACTCTTGTCACGCTACAAAGTTCCTCAACCACATCTTTCGAGAGGAAGATGATGGAGAGAGTTCGTCGGATGAATCCGAGGGATACGTGGCGAGTTGTAATGTAATCTCCCGCTCGTTTACTGACGATGAAAAAACACCTAGCACTAAGAAACTGGGGGTAGAGCCTGAACCAGAGCGTGTGTGGCCAACAGATGAAATGATCGACGCCTTTCTAGACGAGATTCATCTGAAGAGTAAAGCGGATCAAGAGCGTGAGATGGCCGCATCGGAAGGAGCCAAATGCAGGCGACTGAACGAAAGAGTTGAAGTACCCCCGCCAGATCATCCGAGGCAGACAAGAAGATATTCAAGAGGAGGAAAAGGTTTGCCAAAGCCATGTCAATGGGAATGAAGCTACCACCCTCGGAAGAAAACACGCTCAATGGGGCGGAGAGGCACCCTAATTATTGCGCATATCATCGGAAAATTTCACACCCCACGGAGGAGTGCGACGCCTTTAGGATATGGTGGCAAGGATATGTTGCTCATCGGCAACATTTTAAGCGCATGAAACGCAAGACTCGTCGGGAACGAAGAAGTACTGCCGGCGGGCACAACAGAACCACTGGCAACTGTTACATGGTTAACGCCGGAGGGTCATAAGTTCTCACCTTTGGGAGCGACTCTGACAAAGAAATGGCTCTGGGCCCTCTCTTTAAAGAATCCGTTTTAGGGAAAGAGGAGGAACCGGAGGCCTGCGAAAACATTCAGCTGCGCAATCGCACGCTCCCGGAAAAGAATCTCGGGCCCGCAAATAGAAAAGATAAGGGAAAGGAAAAGGTCACTGAGGATATCACTTTAGATGAACAAGTCATGAAAGAGCTGACTACCAAAGACCCTCCCAGGAAGGGTAAGGTGGACTACAATATCCTGGCACACCTAAGGAAGCTACCTTCTCAACTTAGCATTCTCGATGCCCTCCTATTATCAAAAGAAGCGCGAGATTCACTAATTAAGGCGTTACAAGAACCGGAGCAATTCCAAGCCTTCCTCGCCACTGAGAGGATGAAGGATGAACTGGAGGAAGTGCATACGGCCGACATCAATTTCGGTGACGAAGACCTTCTTCTCGGGACGTGCGACCACAACCGTCCCCTATATGTCTCTGGATACTGCCATGATATCAAGATAGGCAAGATCCTAGTGGATAATAGATCCTCCGTCAATCTCCTTAACGTTCGGGTGTTAAAGGAAATTTGCATGAGTGTGCAACACCTCGCTCGTGACAAAATTACCATCTCCGGTTTCGATTCACAATCGTCGCAGACTCTCGGATCCGTGATACTAACATTACGCTTTGGACTACTCGTCACAGACATCAAATTCCATGTCATTGACGCCAAGACCTGCTACAACGCCTTGCTCGGTCGTCCTTGGCTACACGAGTACAACATCATCCCTTCTACACAACATCAGTGTATGAAGTACTTTAAGGATGGTTTCGAGTATACCGTAACAGGTGAGCTGAACCCATTTTCCGTGAACGAAGTCCGCAAGTACGAAGATGCGAAGTACTTTTTGCCAGATTTCGAGGATACAGAAAGGTGTCGCAAGCCGGAGAACAAAGCCGCCGCCACCATCCCTGTTTTCGGGAGCGACACCGAAGAAGAAGAAGAGATAGTTTATGTTGGGCCATCTCAACGCAACAACCCGGGGACGTTCCCCCCCATGTTGATCTTCGGAAGTGACTCGGAAGATGAGGTTAATGCCGTGTTCTCCAATCGGCTGTCAATACAAGCACCCCCTAGCGATGATCAGAGTTTGCAAATCACCATGGTGCCGCGAGAACACTACAAAGAGCTCGACACACTTCAATCTTACAATGTGCAGGACCTGCAAACGTTTAAGTCCCTCCCAGGCAAAGAAGTGAGAAGGCAATCCTATTCTACCGATCCTCAGAGACGAAAGTAGAGAAAGAGATCTGGCATGGCGCGGATGCTACACTCGACAGGCTCCAACCCATCCGTTTGCCCAGATACTATACAAATGGATTAAAGAGGCTATTGAAGCGCCAAGGAATACCCTTAGAACAGACTGTTCGACAAGCTCGGTTCTACAACAGGATCTGGGATGTCCCTGGGACTCAACGCAAATTGCCCAACGGGAAAGTGGAAACACTCGGGCTTGGATACGTGAGAGCCGGAAAACGGGAACGGGCCCACAGTAGCTACGCTATATATACCTTTGATGAAGAAGAGGACGCCCTGGCAAGAAATGCCAACCCCTTATCAAAACTAGATCCCGCGATTGAAGTGCCGAGTCCGTCGTTTGAAGAACGAATGGACAAGCTTATCAGGAAAGTGGGTCAAAAAGCTCGGGAAGACCACAACTGCGAGATGGCCATCTACGAGAAGGCCAGGACGCAACGTCTGTTTCAACAGGCTGCAAAAGACAAAGATGCTCATCCTTGTCAACCCGTTGTACGAAAGGCCCAACGCAGAGGCAGAAATAAATCAAGAAGCGGAAAGAGGAGCCGACAACAACGACGCAGGATTAGAGAGTTACGTGATCGGGCATTGTGCGGCTCGGATTTGTCCCTCATGAAGAAGATGAGTCGAGCGTACTCCTTCCTCCGAGACAAGACGGAGAGGTTACTCAAGCTCGCTATAAAACATCAACTGATCGCGCTTCCGGAGTCTAAACACCCTGAGCAAGCTAACAAGGCTTCTCATCTGAGCTATTGCTCTTATCACCGAGCCATAGGACATCCTACCAAAGACTGCCTCACCTTCAAGAACTGGGTCGAGGACCAGTACCAACAGGGCAGATTCGCTTTATCCGACGGCTGGAGGGTAACGCCGCCACAAAAGCATGAACCCAAAGCCGCAAAAGCAGAACCAGATCCACCGCAGCCCTGGAAGCAGATTCGCACCTGTTACACGGTTACGATATTAAAAGAAGAGCCCGAGAACATGGATGACCTTCCCTGGTGCTTTGAGAACAGCGATGATGAGGTGATCTCAGAATTTCCGCCAGCTCCGAAAGAACTGGAAGACGGCATACATACTACTGCAGATAACCTCAAGAAGATTGAGTTGGGATCGGCAGATGACCCGCGACCGACATTTGTCAGCGAGCTGCTATCTGAAGAAAGGGTGGCTGCGTTAAAGAACGTGCTTCTACGGCATAAAGACTGCTTCGCGTGGAACTATTCCGAAATGCCAGGATTGGATCCAGAGATTGCTGTGCATAAATTAGCGATATCCCCAGATATCAAGCCAGTCAAGCAGGCGCCAAGAAGGATGCGACTCGAGCTTGAAATGAGCATCAACGCCGAAGTCAAGAAGCTGATCGATTCTGGATTTATCCAAGAAGTCCAGTATCCCGACTGGATCGCCAATATCGTCCCGGTAATGAAGAAAAATGGGACGGTGCGCATATGCGTGGACTTCAGGGATCTCAATAAAGCCTGTCCAAAGGACGATTTCCCAGTACCAGTAACCGAGCTAATGATAGATAACACGTCCACTCACGAGGTTTTCTCCTTTATGGACGGTTCATCAGGATACAATCAGATAAAGATGCATCCCGAAGACCAGAAGCACACCGCTTTCCGGACCCCTTTGGGTATATTCTGCTACAGGGTTATGCCCTTTGGTCTAAAGAACACCGGCGCTACCTATCAAAGGGCCATGACAAAGATCTTCGACGACCTCATACATGACATCGTCGAGTGCTATATCGATGACCTTGTAGTAAATAGCATGTCATATGAAGAGCATTTAAAGCATCTGGAGACTGTATTTCAACGCCTTAGGCAATATAATTTGAAGATGAATCCCCTCAAATGCGCGTTTGGAGTCTCCTCAGGTAAATTCCTGGGATTCATCATCCGACACCGAGGTATCGAAATAGATCCATCTAAGATCAAGGCGATCATGGAAATGCCTCCGCCAAGAACCCTCAGACAGTTGCGGTCTCTCCAAGGGAAGCTCGCATACATCCGGCGGTTTATCGCCAATCTTTCAGGCAAATGCCGTCCTTACAGCCACCCGATGAAGAAGGGAACTCGATTCGTTTGGGATCACAAATGCCAAGGTGCACTAGACGAGATCAAGCAGTACCTACAGAACCCTCCGGTGTTGGCTGCGCCGGTCAAGGGAAAACCCCTCATTCTTTATACAACCGCCCTCGAAGGTTCCTTAGGCGCATTATGGGCACAAGAGAACGATCAAGGAAAAGAGAGAGCACTCTACTACTTAAGTCGAGTTCTGCTGGGGGCAGAAAACAACTACTCTCCCATTGAAAAACAATGCTTGGCGTTAATCTTCGCGATAACAAAACTCAGGCACTATGCGTTGGCACACGAAGTCCGTCTCATTTCGAAGGTGGACCCTCTTAAATATCTGATGTCAAAGGCTATATTGACGGGACGACTCGCTAAATGGACCCTGCTACTGATGGAGTTCTCGATAACATATCGACCTCTCAAGGCAGTGAAAGGCCAGGCCATTGCTGACTTCCTCGCTGAGCATCCGATACCTGCCGGCTCACCTCTGAACTGCGATTTGCCGGATGAACACGCATTCGATGCGATCGGCGGCGGTGATACCCGATGGGAACTCTATTTTGACGGGGCATCTTCCATGAAGAAGCGCAAACAATGTACCCCCATAATCAAATCGGGAGTAGGCCTCATCTTCGTAACCCCACAAGGAGGGATAATGCGCTTTGCTTTCTCCTTAACGGAATCGAGAACGAACAATGAAGCCGAATACGAAGCTCTGATAGCGGGCCTCGAGATCGCCATTGACATGGGAATTGAAGACCTCTCTATATACGGGGACTCTCAACTGGTCGTTAGTCAAGTAAACAGCGACTACCAAACGTGCAAACCGGAGTTGGTGAGGTACGGCGAAAAGGTGCAATAATTGTTGACCCAAATTCCCTCTTATTCTTTGCAGAAATACCGCGCGCAGAAAATAGCAAAGCAGACGCGCTGGCCAAACTTGCTAAAGAACTAGCTGATGAGAACCTCGATGACGTCAAAATCATGGTGCAAAGCCGTCGAGTGCTCGCCCCGGCAGAAATATCTCTGGAATCATGCG
This sequence comes from Agapanthus africanus, assembly GCA_030015575.1. Lineage (NCBI taxonomy): Eukaryota > Viridiplantae > Streptophyta > Magnoliopsida > Asparagales > Amaryllidaceae > Agapanthus > Agapanthus africanus. Next base: position 96,252,559 of record CM057342.1, on the reverse strand, counting down.
AAGAAAAGGTAGCGACTGAGCAGACAATCCTACAAATAAAAGACTGTAAGAAGGCTGAGGACTGGAGGGAAGTCTTCATAGACTACTTTAAGTCCCACCGAATGCCCGAAGGAGCGTCCTCAAGACATCAGCTCATGAAACGAGCTCTATCTTTCGCTTTCGTCAATGATACTCTGTATAAGAGGTCGTTTGATTCTCTGTGGCTGAGATGCTTAGGACCTGACGAAGCAGAAAGAGTCGTTCAGGAAGTTCACGACGGACTCTGCGGTTCTCACCAAGCGGGCCCAAAGATGAAGTCGAAGATCAAACGGATGGGCTACTATTGGCCCACAATGATCCAGGACTGCCTCGAATATGCGAAGCAATGCCATTCATGCCAAATTCATGGGGATTTCATCCACCAACATCCGAATCCACTACACCCAACGGTGGCTAGCTGGCCATTCGAAATGTGGGGGACTGACATAGTCGGCCCCATCGAGCCAGCATCGTCCCGGGGACATCGTTTCATCCTGGCGACAACTGACTACTTCTCCAAATGGGCAGAGGCAGTACCGCTGAGGGAAGTGAAGACGGAGAATATCCTCCACTTCTTCAAGACGCATGTCATCTATCGGTTTGGGACCCCACGGCGGATTATCTCCGATAACGGGCCAGCCTACAGAAGCCATAAGATTAGCCGCTTCGCGCAGCAGCACAATATGGACTGGAGATATTCTTCAGTTTACAATCCGCGAGCTAACGGTCTGGCCGAAGCTTTCAATAAGACCTTGAAAAAGATCATAAAGAAGACGGTGTCCCGAAATAAGAAGGACTGGCATGAGAGAGTGCAAGAGGCTCTTTAGGCATATCGAACTACGTGCAAGACGGCCACGAACACGACGCCATATGCACTGGTATTCGGTACGGAAGCGGTACTCCCCCTCGAGATAGAGCTGCCTTTTCTACGAGTGGTAGTCCACCACGGATTGACAAACGAAGAAAATGCTCACCTTCGGCTTGAGGAGCTTGATGCCCTCGATGAAACCCGGCTCATAGCGCAACAAAATCTGGAGGCCTATAAAGCAAAGATGACGCGCTCGTATGAAAGATTGACCAGGCCGAGAACATTCCGCCAAGGCGAACTCGTGCTAGTGGTCAAAAGACCGATGATCCCCAATCGCGCCAAGCGAGGAAAATTCGAGCCAAACTATGAAGGCCCGTACATCATAGATAAGGTCTACCAGGGTGGGGCCTATCTACTCATGGACATGATTGATGAAAGGCCTTTCAGGCCAATAAACGGCCGCTTCCTAAAGAAATACTACGCTTAAGGAGCCACAGCCTAGGTCAATGATAGATGACGACGACTATGTCCGCTCGCTATCTTCCTAAAGCTCAAAGCTCTATAAGTAGTAGCCGGCTTTCTCCACGACGGACCGAAACGTCCTTAAACTAACGACGGACCGAAACGTTCTTAAACTAACGACGGACCGAAACGTCCTTAAACTAACGACGGACCGAAATGTCCTTAAACTAATAGCGGACCGAAACGTCCTTAAACTAATACCGCAGCATCCTTAGGCTGACGAGATAAAAAAAAATAAAAAAATATATAATAAATAAAAACGATATGTCCATAAGCAAAAAGGGCACGGATGAAAACCCGAAAGGGCTCCGTGAGTAAAAACAGCAGGGCTATCGGCGAGTGTTCGTGAAAACCCGAAAGGGCGCGACCTTGTAAAAAAAAGAAAGAAAGAGAAAAGAATAAAAAAAAATGGTATGTCCACAAGCAAAAAGGGCACGGATGAAAACACGAAAGGGCTCCGTGAGTAAAAACAGCAGGGCTACCGGCGAATGTTTGTGAAAACCCGAAAGGGCGCAACCTCGTTAAAGGACACTTGCGGGATCCCCACGACCTTGCAAGGAGAAACCACCCGCGTGAGATCCTTACGACTCACAAAGGAGCAACACCCTTAGGGATCCCCACGATTCCTAAGGAGAAAATACACTTGCGTGACCCTCACGACTCGTAAGGAGAATTCTCTTATGGGACCCTCACGGCTCATAAGATTTGAAAGTCTTAAGTCACAGAGACCTAAACCTGTGCTTAAGCAAAATCCCCCATACCCTTCGACATTGCCCTACAAGTGGCTCAGTACTGACCCTTGTATACAATCCACGGGCGCGAATGAATATTTTCCCAGCAAAGTCACACCCGTGACTAGAGATATGTCCATATAATGAGCAACCCTTGTAGGTCCTCTCGACCCATAAGGAGAAAACCCTCTTGTAGGATCCTTACGACTTACAGAGGAACAAACACTTAGGGATCCTCATGATTCCTAGGGAGAAAATACACCTACGAGATCCTCACGACTTGTAGGGAGAAATACCTTGGTGAGACCCTTACGGCTCATGAAGTCAAAAGCCTTGGTCGACAGGACCCTTAACCCTGTTTGCTAAGCCACCTTTGTTCAACATCGACAGAGGCAAATGATGATTCGCTCCTGGAAACATCCCAGTTGTAGCGGTGCTGATGCTGAAATCGGTGTCTAAAATTCAAGCTTGCGGCGAAAAAGCTAGCAAGCCACGCATGCATACGAAATAGCCGAAATGATGGGGCAACTTGCAATAAAAAGCAGCAAGTAAAAATGTATGCATGGAAAATAGCCGAAATGATGGGTCAACTCGCAATAAAAAGCAGCGAGTAGAAAATAAATAAATAGCCGAAATGATCGGGCACCGCGAAAAATAACCGAAATGATAGGGCAATCGCGACCTCCGCGATATAAAAGCTGAAATGATAGAGCATCGCGGAAAAAGAAATAAAATATAAAAAAAAAGGGGGTTTCAATTTATGCCCTGCAGGTGATGTCCCATCACACCCTGTATACAATCCAAGGGCGTAAACAAAAAGGGATCATACTTCTCCTCCAAGTTTCATCAGAAGAAGAAGCCAAATCTCGACGGGTCACAAGCGACCTAGAGATCATCCCAACACTCGTCTCGTAACGACAGACACAACTTCGAGCTAAGCGGAACAGCGGCAACTCCCAGTTCCATGGCTCGGTGGTATACATATCGCCAACAGTCAAACCTCCATCCCGTGAAATGCGGATACAATCAGCAAAATTCCTGGTTACGTGGAACGCGGATAACGTCACTCTTTGACCCCGTGGAAAACGTCCAGAGCGGATCCTGGTCCTCGCAGAGCACGGCAGTGAACCCGTGTGAAGCATCCAGAGCGGAGCCTAGTCCTCGCCGAGCACGGCAGTGAACCCGTGTGAAGCATCTAGTGCAAAATTCCTGGTTACGTGGAACACGGATAACGTCACTCTTTGACCCCATGGAAAATGTCCAGAGCAGATCCTGGTCCTCGCAGAGCACGGCAGTGGACCCGTGTGAAGCATCCAGAGCGGAGCCTAGTCCTCGCCGAGCACGGCAGTGAACCCGTGTGAAGCATCTAGTGCAAAATTCCTGGTTACGTGGAACGCGGATAACGTCACTCTTTGACCCCGTGGAAAACGTCCAGAGCGGATCCTGGTCCTCTCAGAGCACGGCAGTGAACCCATGTAAAGCATCCAGAGCGGAGCCTAGTCCTCGCCGAGCACGGCAGTGAACCCGTGTGAAGCATCTAGTGCAAAATTCCTGGTTACGTAGAACGCGGATAACGTCACTCTTTGACCCCGTGGAAAACGTCCAGAGCGGATCCTGGTCCTCGCAGAGTACGGCAGTGAACCCGTGTGAAGCATCCAGAGCGGATCCTGGTCCTCGCAGAGCACGGCAGTGAACCCGTGTGAAGCATCCAGAGCGGAGCCTAGTCCTCGCCGAGCACGGCAGTGAACCCGTGTGAAGCATCTAGTGCAAAATTCCTGGTTACATGGAACGCGGATAACGTCACTCTTTGACCCCGCGGAAAATGCCCAGAGCGGAGCCTGGTCCTCGCCAAGCACGGCAGTGAACCCGTGTGAAGCATCCAGAGCAAACACCGGACTGTGGAGTCCTTAAAATCCACGGACTATGATGTCCTTAACCTCGACCGTGATGTCTTAAAACCAACGATCAACCACCTCGATTCCCTACGGATTCTGCCTTGGTTTAAGGGTACATCTCTTCACTCCTTTGATACATGGCGTTGTAATTCCTCAACGTCTTCAAAGAGGTGACGGGTCCCTGCAACCAAACATCGGACTGTGGAGTCCCTAAATCCACGGACTATGAGGTCCTTAACCTTGACCGCGATGTCTTTAAACTACGATGCCTTGGGAAACCCCTGACTCCGTGAAACACGGACGAGGGCGACCACATCCAGCACTTGTAGGTCCTCACGACCTGTAAGGAAGAAAAACTCTCTTGTGAGGTCCTTACGACTCTCAAGGGACAACCCGCTTAAGAATCCTCACGATTCTTAAGAAGAACTTACACCTATGGGATCCTCTCGACCCATGGGGAGAAAAACTCTTTATGAGACCCTCGTGGCTCATAAAGTGCAAAAGTCTTAGGAAGCAGATCTTAACCCTGAATCCTAAGCTATCGCTGCCCTGCAAGGAGATCAAGATAAATTGCCCGCAAACGCATTCAATGAAAGGGGACACACCATTGAGAAGAAAAATGTATCTTTTATTCATAAACCAAAATGGATACAAAGTACAATTCATGAAAGAAACAAAAAAGAAAGATACTCTCATCCATGAGTACGTACAAAAAGGGGGAAAAGATACAAGTCCTCAAGCCGGCGGGCGGTGCAATAATTTTACCAGCTCATCGTTCTGTTGCTGAGTCACGGCTTCATGACGCAAGATCTCCAAAAGACGAGCCTCCGCCTGAGCTTGCTGAGCCTGATACGAAGCAAGCCGAGCCTCGAGCTCTTTCTCGGTGGCTTTATGAGCCTCGACCCTCTCACGAGTAAACGTGGCAGCTTTATCGAGAGTCACCACCTCTTTTATGGACTCCTGAAGCACCCGCCAGAGTTCGTATGCTTTGTTGTCCTTGGCGGTGAGATTAGCTTGAAGCTCACTCAGCGCCTTAGAAGCCAACTCCCTCTTCGAGAATTTACGACCGACCTCTTTCCTCGCACAACAATGTGTTCGCCACGTGTCGCCTTATCAGGCCATTTAAACCCACTGTCACGACCGCAGCCTCTGAGACAGGATAGGAACGCTCTGGACTGTATAAATAAGCTCCGGTTGATAGCAGTAGTCGAACTAAAACATGCGTACATCATCGGGTATGGGAAGCAATAAGAAAATTTCTGACGTTATCCTGTCAAGCATGCGTTCGCAATTATAAAAAAGATGAAATAATATGCGAAGCTCCGATGTGCATGCGACGTGATGATAATATTGGTGACTAAATAAAGTCTTCATGAGAAGAACACAAAGTTTATTTATGCAAGCGAAAACATACATACGAGAGGAATGTGAGGCCTACATGGAGGTTCAGCATGAAGCATACAAAAAAAGGGACTAATTTAAATATTCTACGCTAGCGGGAAAAGGTCACCAAACACGGGATCAGTAGCACAAGGGTTAACAAAGCAAAGAACAAAATTCTCCATCTCTCTCCCCGCTCTCTCCAGCACGTCAAAGCGACGGTTCTCGCGAGGAGTCGCTCCCCATCGATTGGTGCCATGTTCGTCCGCGAAAGCAAACATAATAGCTCGCCGGGCCCTTATTTGGCTCAGCAGGTGAATCGAGCAGTCCTTCAAAGCCTGAGTAATCAGGCACGCTTCGTGAAAGCCCTCGAGCTTCTCTTCAGCCGCATCAAGCATCGCCAGGGTCATCTCTGCCGGGTGAGGAGGAATGTCGGCAAGCACGGCTGTGAGGATCATCCGGAGCCAGAGGGAACCCATTGGGAGAGGAGAACCCCTACGGATCGAAAGTTCATACATCGCCGAGTCGCATTCATCATCGGTAAGGAGTGGATCCACCAACCGGGCGGCTGATTAGTGTCAAAACTTGTATTTACCGCAATCAAGAAACAGCGTCGCTTCGCAGCTAGCCGGTGAGTGCGGGTCGATCCACAGAGACGGGTAAATTTCTTTAGTGTGTTTTAACGAGTTGATTCAAAGTGTCGTTTTGGTTGGGTTTCTAAAATTTATAAAAACTGATCTAAATTAATCTAATTAAGAGTCTTGCTAGGGTTAGGCTTCGGGGAAGTTTTGGAGATTGATGTTTTCCTCACCGCTTTCATTGCCATATTTTAGATCTGTTAGATGTTACGATAATTATCAAATAAGTGGATCCGAATCTTTTGGGAAGATGTTTCTTCCTCTAGATTCGCATCCTTCCTTTGTTGATAATTACCCTAACCCCCATGGAAAACACGCGCAACCGGCCCTTTATACTACGGTTCATCGTTACCTCGAGGGGTAGGATGCCGTAGGGAGCGGTTGTGCGTGCATGCATGGAGTGCTAACTATTAGGTGTGGATGGCATGAAAGGGGTGAGAGATATCATCTCTCAAACCTTTCCCTAAGGCTAACCCTAACAAGCGAGGAGACTACTCGCTCATTAGGGGATGATAAAACATTAAAAGAATAGAAAAAACACTTACTAATTTGACGGCTCCCTCCAAGCGATAAAGAACAGATCTGAATAATTATTCCCAGAAATTCTGAACTTTTATTTATTGAAAAGAGGCATAATATTTTACAGATCTAAAATTACAATTTATAGGAAAATAGGAAACCTAGGATTACAGACTCTCGCACATGCGCAATTACAGATTTGACCCCTGAAAATCCTAACATCTGCACCGACGCACCAAAATTCCACCGACAAGCTCTCTGTACGGCCGCGGAACCGCGGCACCAGGCTAGGTTTGGCCGCGGTTCCGCGGCCAAACTGTGGAGTTGGGTTGTCAAAGTTTGGGGTTATTTTCTTAGCTTCTTGGGCTTTGTCTTTTTATATTTCTTTCCTCTGTTGGACTTCTGAATCTTCTCCAGATTTTCAGTGAAGATTTGTATTGGTCTTTTAACCGTTTCACCTTGACTTGCGTTGTCTTGCACCCATATGAACTGGGCTTGACTGAGATCCGTCTAATTGTTGGTCAAAAGTCCCTTTTCTGTTGTTTTGTGTCTTTTCCACTGTATTCGCATCCAAGCCCTGTATCCTGTAACATGTAACAAAAGTGCATCAAGAGTACCTATTTATTTCTAAAACGGATAAGAATAGGGGAATGATAAAGGCAATATTATGGAAACAAATACCCCCAAACTTACCTTTTGCTCGTCCTCGAGCAAATTTATTATTTATTCACTAAAATCCTAACCGCACTTTCGCAGGGAAACGCGATTGCATTGAGCACGTGCAACAAGCCGTTAAACCTCTAGATGTCCCTAGTAGGAGGAGTGTTGTCTCCTGAGGGTTTTCAGCGGATTACACCCACAAAATCCTATCAACTCGGCCCATTGACTTTTGTTCTCCAATTAAGTTTTCTAACAAGGAATTCTATTATCTTTTGACTCGCAAATTATCCACCCACATTCTTCACACTTCCTCATTATTTAACTTAAGATTATATATGTTATGTAGACCTACTTAGCTTTCGGCATCTCCTAAGTTTTCCTTCTAGGGTTACATCTCCACTCAGGAATTTCTATCAACTCTATTAAAGATACAAGTTCTATTCTTCACTCCTTTCTCTCATCTAAACACCAATCACATACCCCTACGTGTGTGTATAAGTCACCCCTACACTTGGAAATTCAAATTAAGCAATCGACCCCTTGTCCGTTGTCCAAAGTACTAATTAGTTGGTGAATTTAAATGAAATTTGCTTACACATCCTTCATGCGACCGTTAATACTTCTTGAGGTACCAACGACCGATTACAAAATGCGCTTGCACTTTAAAGCGTACTTCCTAGTCTTTGCAACACCCAAGGCTTTAGCAGTGACTCCCAAACCAGTTGGTCTAAGGCACTAGGTGATGAAGCACCCTCGCAAAATATTTTTCTATCTTTACAGCCTTAAGTAATCACAAAAACCAGTGTCCATTTTTTTCTTTATTCACTTTTTTTTTTCTTTTTATTTTCATTGTACTAAGGACTTTAGACAAGAACATTTCAAGGTCTCTTCTACTATTCCAAGTTTCAAGGTGCGTGAATGTGCAAATTGTAGGGTATACATTTTCAGAATTTAGACTTAAGCTAGGAACTATTTTTCAAACTCATACTCTAATAAGAACATCAATACTCTTCCTTTGTTTCGACTTAGCCCAAGAAGTGAACCTAAAATTTGCCTATTTCTAAATAAACTACAAGGCATATACTTTCTACCGTTAAACTTTAAGGAATGTTATTTTTAGGATTTTTAATTCACTAAGTCTAAGATCTAGTTGTTCCTAAATAGTTAACTTATTTGTCAAACTCAAGTCAATTAGCCAAAATTGAATACAATAATTTTTATAATTTTTGAAAATTTTCAATTTTTTATGGGTTTTCAAATAAGTATGCAAATGCAAAAATATGTATAAATGAATGCGGAGGAAGAAGACGTACCGAGCATAAATACCCCCAAACTTGAACTTGACAGTGTCCTCACTGTCATACTAAACCAAGAGGGTCAAAATACCGGCACTTCCCTGTTTATTTATTTATAATTTTTTTATTGTTAAGAAAAACAAAAATATATACAAAAAGGCCCTCCCCCAAACTTCAGTTAAACTATGTTAGACATTACTGCCAAACTTTGCATCGACCAAACGTCAATACCAACCATTTGAAAAATTTATCAGTAAAGAGTATTGGTTGGTGGAAGAATAAGTTGTGGCGGTCCGCAAAGAATTGGGAAATGTAGAAGTAGTGGTAAGGGAGGTGTGGAGGTAAATATACAGGCGATGGTGATGTATTAAAACGAGAATGTAAATGATCAGCAATCAGTGGAGTGTTGGCATTCTCGTAGCTTATTAAAAGAAATGGGGGTATTTCAACTTCTAAAGGAGGAGGTTGACTCACCACAATACCCCCAAGATGTTCCTGTGGGTCCTCTAGTGACCTGGCATCATCCATCAATTGTGTATGATATTCAATTATGAGGGAACTGATCTCCTCGATGTCCGCCATAGTCCTACCGAAAACTTGCTGCTTATCTTGTAAGACCGTTAAGAGGGCATTCTCTTGCTCGAGGGCTAGAGAGGCCGATTTGATAATGGGAAAGGTCTCATTCTCACCTATGTAAGCATATCTAAGGTGAGACGGCAAGGGCGTGAGTTCGAGTTTCGGAGGCGAAAGAATCATTGCGGAATCTACCTCGAACTCAAAGGACTCCAACACAGGTTCGAAATCACTGCAGACAACCGATTCGGATGGCTCGACTAGCTCATCCAAAAATTCAAACGACTCATATTCGGGCTGTGAGTCGTCATCATCCAAAAAAGTGAAACATTCATAATCAATATCGGTTGTGTCAATGGTGGTAGGCTCAAGGAGGGACGCACTAGTGGCGTCAGAACTGTCTTCATCAAATAGAAATCTCTCAAGCTCGCAGTCCTCCTGCGTGATTTCGTGAATAGAGCAAACTTCTCGTGTACTAGTTTTTGGTACGGGGGACAGACTTCCCATCTTATAAATATTGAACTCACTAGACATTTTCCCAAAGGATAGAGTCATGGAGCCATTGCGACAGTTTATTACAGCATTGGAAGTGACCAAAAATGGTCGACCTAGGATCACCGGAATTTGGTTTCTTGGGTTAGCAACAGATTGTGTATCCATAACAATAAAATCAACGGGGAATATGAACTCCCCGACTTTGATCAACACATCCTCTAGTTGACCCCTTGGACAGGTGATTGATCGATCAGCCATTTGGAGAGTGCAACGAGTGGGTTTCAACTCTCCAACCCCTAATTGTTCGTACACGGAGTAGGGAATCAGGTTAACACTAGACCCAAGATCTAAAAGTGCTCGATTAATTTTCTTATCCCCAATTGTGATGGAAATCGTAGGACAGCCGGGGTCCTTTCGTTTTTGGGGTAAGGTTTGATGGTGGTTAATAGCATTGCTCACTGCACTAGCCACTAGCACTTTCTTGGGTACTTGAGATGCCTTTCTCTTCGAGGTGCATAAGCCCTTTAAGATCTTCGCGTATGAAGGGACTTGTTGGATAGCATCCAAGAGAGGTATATTTATACTAACCTGCTTAAATATCTCCACAATCTTCTCCACTTGTGTATTTGGTTTATTAGGACTCAACCTGTTTGGGAATGGAGCGTTCTGAAAATTTGTTGAGTCAAAAGTCTGTGGAGTAGAATGTGGAGTAGGAACGGATCCCAGTGTGGATGTGTTCGTGTTGTGAGAAATGGGTCCGTTCGAGTCAGAAGAAGTAGAGCCGTGTGAAGGGTGGAGAATAGGCTCTAAAGAAAAAGGTGAAGAAGGAAGTGAAGAAAATGAAGAAGGGGAAGAAGAAGAAGAAGGACCACCGGCGGGGATGTCATAACTAGTTCCCACATCATTTTGCAACTCTCTTCCGGATCTCAACGTGGTCACCGCATTTACATTGTGATTGTGATATGCGTTTTGTGTGTGACCGGGATTGGGCAATGGTTGAGATGGAAGCTTTCCCTTTTCTCTCTCGCTCAACGCAGCAGTTAATTGTGCAATTTGTGCCTCAATAGATTTGATACTTTGATCGTGTGAGGCATTGTTATTCATTAAAGATTGAACATAACTTTCAAATCTTGCTACGGATTCTGTAGATTGCTTGAGAAATGCTTCTAGACTCTTCTCGAGCGAGCTAACCTTATCATCATTTGGTTGAACTAAGTTGTTCGTTTGATTTGTATAAGGTTATTGTTGGAAAGGTTGCTGGTTTTGAGTTTGTAAGAGTGCTTGTTGTTGTTGTGGAGGAGGTCTTTGAAAATTATTATTCCCTTGGAACTGTTGATTTGGGTGACTCCTCCACCCCTGATTGTATGTCGAAGAGTACGGATCATTTCTTTGTCGTTGCTGAAATGCAGCATTGACTTGATCCTGTTCTTGAATGGGTGCATTATAAGGACACTCTTCGGTTAGGTGTGACGGGTTCGAACAACAAGCACAAACAGTTCGTGTGGGTAGAGTAGGGGCAGGAGAAGACGATGAGATTTTGGTCTCAATGGCTTCTAGCTTTTTCATAAGTGAGGCCATCTCGGCTTTCATAGCAATCGACATATCTATTTGATGTATGCCTGCCCTAGATTGACCAACTGAAGAAGATGATGTGGTCTTGGTACTCTCCCACTAAATTGTTTGCTCACTAAGGTCCTCAAGAAACTGCCAAGCTTCGTCGCTAGACTTGGAGAGAAAATGACCTTGACATATTGTTTCTAGCAACTGCTTCGTTGCTGCGTTCAATCCCTCGTATAATGTTTGGCAAAGTTGCCAACTTTCTATCCCATGATGAGGGCATTGAACGAGTAGGTCCTTAAATCTCTCGAAGCACTTCCAGAATGGTTCAGAAGGAAGCTGTGAAAATTGTATAATTTCGTTTCTGATTCTAGCAGTTTTGTGATGAGGATAGAACTTTTTCAGAAAAGCTCTCACAAACTCGTCCCAATTTCTAATAGAATGTGATGCGGTGCTGTATAGCCACTTCTCGGCTAGGTCACATAAGGTAAAAGGAATGACCCTTAGCCTTATTGCGTCATCACTTAATTGGGTTGTCTTCATCTTTATTAATGAAAATATATGCATCTTCGGATTCCAAACCATGAAACTTAGGCAGCATATTGATGAAGTGTGGTTTTATTTCAAAATTATCCCCATTCGCCGGTGGGGGTGAAAGACATGTAGGTAAAGAAGTGCGGACGGGGTAGAAGAGATCCTGGAGCGCGACTCGTGCGGGCGCTACAACAGGCGGAAGATTCGGGTTATTCGCACCTGGCGGAGGTGGAATCATTCCCGTCGGTAAGGTATCGTTGGGGTTGAATCCCGACATACCTTCGAAAGAAGAATTTGAAGGTGGAGGTAAGGAAATGGACGGAATGTCGACGAAGGGTTCGTCGAAGGGTTCGTCGAAGGGTTCGTCGGTCGGTACCAACGAAACACGGACTAATCGGGCGTTAGTATCCCTAGTCCAAAGTGACATACACTAAAGGAGTAGTGTAGTCAGAAAAAAATAGAAAAACAGAATGTGGGGGTAAGATAACGTCAATGGAGGAGAAATGGTGGAAGTGAGGTGCAAGTTTTCTTAACGGCAAGTTGCAAGTTTTGAAAAGATTTTTCTTTATTTTTTTTTTATTGGAGAGTTTTGCAAGAAGGTTTCAGAAAATGGGACTCGTGACACAAATGTATCAACCACACATGCACAATCAGACCTAAATCTAGGGTTGCCTAGGTCTGCTAGACAGCTCCTAACTAGGGCTAGAGATAGGACCTCAAACCGCCTCTTCACGGACAAATACGGCCAGGTAAGTGGGAAGGAACCACCACTACAGTGGGCCTAATTAATAACCACTAGCCTAGACACCGCAAAGTCGGTTAGGATAAACGGCCGATGCCTATACTAGTCCTTTTCCTATTGAGCTCGATGTCCTTAGGTCTGAGTCTAATCTTTTTTAATTTATTGTGGTCGATGCAAAATGCTTTAGGTGGTTTCTGGGGTCCTGGGAAGGGTGATGAAATCCCCACCCAATCTGAAATTGGTCAATTAGCCCCTTAAGTCCAATTAAAGTATGCAAAACAAAAATTCACTTGCATTCAATTTTAGCGCGGCGCAAAAAAACCTGCAGCAAATCTGTTATTTAGAAGGGGGAGAAAGACTCTTTACGCAAAGAATTCCTGCAGAAAACTTTTTACAGAGAGATATATTGTAGGTTGCAGAGGGGAAGAAAAGAGAAATCAAACCAGCAAAATTTGGTTCGCTGACGTGGCACTAAGAGCGCGGAACCGCGGTCTGGAGGGTACAAATGCGGCGGAAACGCGGTCTTTGGGTGGGTTCAGCCTCTGGAAAAATTTTTGTATCTCCTGTTCACCAATTCTCCTCTGTTCTTATGTACCAAATTCTGTTTTACCCTCTGTAAATTTCCAGATCCGAGAATCCTTCGTTGTTCCTGCAAGATTCAAACAATAAACCCTTCAAACAGATCAAAGTTGATAATTTTTGTATTTTTTTATATTTTCATATTTTTATAATTTTTAAAATTTATATCAACCCGAAAATTCACAAAAAGAAAGATTACGCCGTCCCCGGCAACGGCGCCATTTGATTAGTGTCAAAACTTGTATTTACCGCAATCAAGAAACGGCGTCGCTTCGCAGCTAGCCGGTGAGTGCGGGTCGATCCACAGAGACGGGTAAATTTCTTTAGTGTGTTTTAACGAGTTGATTCAAAGTGTCGTTTTGGTTGGGTTTCTAAAATTTATAAAAACTGATCTAAATTAATCTAATTAAGAGTCTTGCTAGGGTTAGGCTTCGGGGAAGTTTTGGAGATTGACGTTTTCCTCACCGCTTTCATTGCCATATTTTAGATCTGTTAGATGTTACGATAATTATCAAATAAGTGGATCCGAATCTTTTGGGAAGATGTTTCTTCCTCTAGATTCGCATCCTTCCTTTGTTGATAATTACCCTAACCCCCATGGAAAACACGCGCAACCGGCCCTTTATACTACGGTTCATCGTTACCTCGAGGGGTAGGATGCCGTAGGGAGCGGTTGTGCGTGCATGTATGGAGTGCTAACTATTAGGTGTGGATGGCATGAAAGGGGTGAGAGATATCATCTCTCAAACCTTTCCCTAAGGCTAACCCTAACAAGCGAGGAGACTACTCGCTCATTAGGGGATGATAAAACATTAAAAGAATAGAAAAAACACTTACTAATTTGACGGCTCCCTCCAAGCGATAAAGAACAGATCTGAATAATTATTCCCAGAAATTCTGAACTTTTATTTATTGAAAAGAGGCATAACATTTTACAGATCTAAAATTACAATTTATAGGAAAATAGGAAACCTAGGGTTACAGACTCTCGCACATGCGCAATTACAGATTTGACCCCTGAAAATCTTAACATCTGCACCGACGCACCGACGCACCAAAATTCCACCGACAAGCTCTCTGTACGGCCGCGAAACCGCGGCACCAGGCTAGGTTTGGCCGCGGTTCCGCGGCCAAACTGTGGAGTTGGGTTGTCAAAGTTTGGGGTTATTTTCTTAGCTTCTTGGGCTTTGTCTTTTTATATTTCTTTCCTCTGTTGGACTTCTGAATCTTCTCCAGATTTTCAGTGAAGATTTGTATTGGTCTTTTAACCGTTTCACCTTGACTTGCGTTGTCTTGCACCCATATGAACTGGGCTTGACTGAGATCCGTCTAATTGTTGGTCAAAAGTCCCTTTTTCTGTTGTTTTGTGTCTTTTCCACTGTATTCGCATCCAAGCCCTGTATCCTGTAACATGTAACAAAAGTGCATCAAGAGTACCTGTTTATTTCTAAAACGGATAAGAATAGGGGAATGATAAAGGCAATATTATGGTCTGAACAGCGGCAAAACGGGGGATCATCTCCTCGATAGGAATTTCCCAGGCTGTCGACGAGCGTGTGGACGGTTGCAGGCCATGGCACTTAGTTGTCCTCGAATTAAATCACGTTAAAATGGGAATAAAAGTTCTCTGTGAAGAGAAAAGGAAAGCCATTGCCTCAGATATAAAGGGGTGCATTAAGTGCTGTGCGTGGAAAATCCTGCATGATGAAGCTATTTCCAAGGCCCAAAAAAGGAAAGGCATCGAAAATCAGGGAGATGGAATTATTTCCAAGGCCCTTTTTCTGCATATGATATTGTGCACTGAAAATATGGCATGGGAAAATTTTGTGAACAGCCCCATCAAGGAACCCCACGTGCAGAACACGTGAGGCCTAAACTTGATGTGCACTAAAAAAAATGGAGTAGCACCCTTCATATTAAAAGCATCAACAACAACAGCAGTAAAATGATAAAATCTCAGAGAAAGGCATGCAAACATGGAAAGACATAATAAAACTTGTCATTCGTACTTCAAGAAGTTCACACAAAATAAAGAGGACACGTTTACAATGGTAAGACTTCAGACGCGGGGCACGGATTGAGAAACTCAAGCTTAACTTTGTCCAAAATCCTCCAAGCCTTTCGAACCTCCCGAGTATGTTTTCTCTCACGATCACAAGCGTCGGGGTCTTCGCGAATGTCCTCCACCCTCCGATAGGCGGCAAGTACGGCCGACTGCTGAAATGCCTGGTGCAAGAGATCATTGAGGTTGTCGCGCCTTCTCTTCGAGATTAGACTCATCAGATACACTGAATGTATCTTGTCCTCGGCAGCGTCCAATGCCCTGAGCGGTACTCCGGCGCAACAGAGAGGGAGTGCCTCCCAGATAGCCAGCACGATCAGTCTCAGAAGAGAAGAGCGACGGGGGAGTAGTCGATGGTTATACTCGCCGAAGCGGCTCATGATCTCGGCGCATTGAGCGTTGGTGAACTCCTGGTTTTGACTGCGACCCAATGCGCGAATGTTCCCGTAGGAGATGATTTCGTCAAGACCATACAAATGGGCATCCATGATACCTGAAATAAAGATCATGAGAATTATTACAAACTTATGTTCCATTAATTGCAGAAGGACAACCTCGAGCGAAGGAAACCCCAAGAAGCCTCTATGGGGAAGAACTTAGTTCTTCACAGGAATTGAATTCCTTTTGGAAAGAGGAATTAAACCCCCAGAAACTTTTTTTTGTGAACGGAGTTAAACTCCATGGATTTGAACCATCATCACCATCTCCTTGGGAGATCAGATGAACCCTAAAAGAGATTTACTACTGAAGATTAATTGATTTCATGGGTTCATGTTAAGGGGGTAAAAACCCTTGTTTTGGGTTTAAATCCAGAGGAATATGAGAGTTCATCGTTCATTCGAGAGCATTACCTAAAGAGAAAAGTCTCTTCGAACAGAGTTAAACTCTGGAAGATTTTCAAGGCAGAGAACTAAGCTCCGGGAAAAGAGAATTAAATTCTCAAAAGAAGAAAGTTCTCAAAGGAAGAAGATGAGCAAAGTGAAGGCTCTTCTGAAGAGACATGGGTATTTATAGGATGTGATGGAGACGCTTCATCTCCCCAAATCCCTAGAGGAATCCAACGGTCACAAAAAGTGACAGCGTTACACTCACGTGCAAACACGTGAGAACAACGCTGTGGGGGCATTTGTTTCCTGATTTAAAATCAGGAAAAGTTACGAAGGAGGCATCACGTGCTAGCACGTGACCAGCAGTCACGTGTTGGCATGTGACACCTAAAAGTATCGGCAAGGCAGATTCAGCTTCCCGACTACATCAAAGAAAAGGGGTTCAGAAAGGGTCACGTGTTGGCACGTGACATTTAAAAGCGGCTTCAAAGGCACATCGGTTCCCTGATCAAATCAAGGAAAAAGGCTTTAGAAGAGGTCACGTGCTCCCACGTGACCAGGGTCACGTGTTGGCACGTGACACTCAAAAGCAGCAGACTCAATTCCCTGATCAAATCAAGAAAAAGGCGCCAGACGAGGGTCACGTGCTCACACGTGACCAAGGGTCACGTGGTGGCACGTGACGGTTAGGCAGCGGCCAGAAGGCTGGGCACAAAAAGAAGAAGATGGCTCGTTCCAAGGGGGTCACGTGCCCACACGTGACCAAGGGTCACGAAGCCACACGTGACCAAGGGTCACGTGGCCACACGTGACCAGCTTTCAAAGCCTATCTGTTGACAGAATTAAATTCTGAGAAAAGACCTCTTAAATCTTTCCAAAGCAACCGATTGAATTAAAGATTTAAAGGTGATTAAATATCATCTATCTATGGGAAATTCTCGAATTTGGAAAGATTTCCCCGTAAAATCTAACCGAAATAACAAAGGAGAATCTCTGGATTTAAAATCCAATGGTGAATAAAATTCACCTAATAATCCAAAGGTCCAAAACGAATGATGGATACAAATCAAATCTCTCAATGAAAGATTCATCAAAAACTAATTGACTCGGCTGCTTCTCCTATAAATAGGAGCCAAGAGACACACAAAAAGGAGATATATATGCAGAGGGAAGAAAAGAGAGAGAGCCTTGATACTTTGGAGGAATTTGGATCTTCTGCAAAAGAAAACCCTAGGTAAGAAAGGGAAGGCTTTTCGAAAGAAGAGAGAATTTAATTCTCAACAGAGTTTAACTCTGATATAAAAACAGAAGAACATAGTTCTCTCTTTGGTGGAGGATCTGTAAAGTGCACATCTCCCCTTGAGTTGAGAATTTAATTCTCAATGGGTTGAGATCCTGCCATGCAGATCCAAAGCATAGAGAAGGAATGGAAGCACGAGAATTTAATTCTCACAGAACTATAGGAATTTAATTCCTTTAAAATAAAATTAGGGTTGACCCTGTGAATGAAAAGAATCAGGGTTTAACCCTGGTTAAGAACTTAGTTCTGTTAAAACAACAGGAATTTAATTCCCTTAATCTCATTCCCCAGAATAATTCTTTAACAGAGAGTGGGAGTTTAACTCCTTAAAGCTTTTATTAGGGTTTAACCCTATTCAGTTCTTCACATATATGAGGAATTTAATTCCTACAGAAAATTCAGAGTTCAACTCTATTTCAGAATATGAACCTTCAAAAGGAAGTAGGAATTTAATTCCTCTGAAATTATTGCCAGGGTTCAACCCTACGAGGAATTTAATTCCTGAAAGGGATTAACAGATCTCCTAAAAAAAACATACATAGAGGCAGGGTCACGTGTCACCACGTGACCCCCAAAAAGATCTACAGAAAAGCCCCTTTGAGGCAGTGCCTCACGTGACCCACGTGACCCTTGGCAGAGGCTTTAACATACTCCATTTAAACACCCGTCACGTGATGGCACGTGATGCTCCAAAAGATGCGATATTCTCAGCAGAACAAATGAAGGGAGGGCGCCCTCACGTGCTACTACATGACCCCTCTTGCCTGTAGGGTGTTTTTCGTCACCCCATTGAGATGGGAATACGCGCGCGCTTGTCAGGCGCATTACAGATTCGCCCTGCCTAGGGTAGGCTGGGGTTTATTGATTGTGGGGATCCGAATCTCCGGCAGCCGCGGACTAAGCTGCCGTTAATTACCCTTCGCATTTGGAGCGAAAGAACCTCTGATTGACGGGTTAAACTGGTCATGCGAACTCAATGTGCACTGTTATGTTTTGGAAGGGTTTTGGATATATTGGGGGCCCCGCAGAGATTTTACGGGGGTCCCGCTACCCGGATAGCGGGCTGGGGGTCAAGGGGGCTAGCAGCCCCGTTGCGGGGTGCGGGGCAGAGCCCCGTTAGAAATTTTTTCTAACGGGGGAGGCATATTTAGTGTGGAGTGCATAAAAAAAGGGGAAAGCGTCTTAAAGACGTGTGCGCAGCATGTAGGCGCATGGTGCCCGGGGTCACGTGGCGCACACGTGACCACTAGGTGCCTCAGCGCCCGGGGTCACGTGGCGCACACGTGACCACTGGGTGCCTCAGCGCCCGGGGTCACGTGGCGCACACGTGACCTTTGGACGCCTCAGCGCCCGGGGTCACATGGCGCACACGTGACCGTTTGGGCGCCTTAGCGCCCGGGGTCACGTGGGCGCACGTGAACGTTGGGCGCCTCAGCGCTCGGGGTCACGTGGGCGCATGTGACCATTGGGCGCCTCAGTGCCCCGGGGTCACGTGGCGCACACGTGACCTTTGGTCGCCTCAGCGTCCGGGGTCACGTGGGCGCAGGTGACCGTTGGGCGCCTCAGCGCCCCAGGGTCACGTGGCGCACACGTGACCTTTGGGCGCTTCAGCGCCCGGGGTCACATGGGTGCACGTGACCATTGGGCGCCTCAGCGCCCGGGGTCACGTGGGCGCACGTGACCACGGGAAAACACCCGCTGAAAAGGGGGCCTAGCCCTTAGGTTGGGGAGTTGAACTCCCAAGGGATTTTTGGAGTTAAACTCCTGACAGAAAATTAATTTATGGAGTTAAACTCC
This sequence comes from Agapanthus africanus, assembly GCA_030015575.1. Classification (NCBI taxonomy): domain Eukaryota; kingdom Viridiplantae; phylum Streptophyta; class Magnoliopsida; order Asparagales; family Amaryllidaceae; genus Agapanthus; species Agapanthus africanus. The sequence goes on along the minus strand of CM057342.1, from coordinate 96,233,627 downwards.
AACAGATCTAGAAAGGAGTTAAACTCCTAGGAATCTTTGGCCCTTCTTCTGAGCCTTGGATCTTTCCAAAGTTAGATTCTTAGAGATGGGTCTCCTTCTTCTTTTTCTTTTGGCCGGATCTCGAAGACCAAGAGGTGTGAGATTTTAAAGATCTCTCTTTTTCGAGATCTGGTGGGAGATCTAAGTTCCCCTTCATGGGTTTTGTGGTGGAAAGCTATTTATTTTGAGAAAAGGAAGAGTTAAACTCTTGATTTAATTCAAAAGAAAGAAGAAGGTTTTTAGAACCTTGAAGAAGGAGAAAGAGGCACAAGCCCTAGATTTTTTTGAGGGAATGAAAAAGTGTTATAATTATTCATCATTATGTTGCCTTTTATAGGCTTACATATTTACATATAGCCCCTTGGGCTTTACAAAAATGGCATTTTAGCCATCCCATGGCTCATGTGCTATTTCATTTTTGCACATAAGCCATGGGCTTATAAAATATTGGCTTTATGCCCATTTTGTTTACATTCATGCATAAACAATTACATAAAAATTATTTATTACATAATTTTGTTGTTGGCATGGGGAGGCTGGCTGCGGGCTCGACTTGGGCATAGGCCTGCTTGACCTGGGCTTGGGCCCACCTAGCTTGGGGGTTGACCTTGACTTTGACTCGGTCAACCGGGGTGTAAATTTTTACCCCAACAAATTGCCCTCCATCAATAAATGCACACAGCACATGTGGGTCGTGTGCATGAAATTGATGGATCTTCTTTCATGTGGAGGCGACTTGCTGGTTCCCACTTTTTGGGATGCGCTGCCCTTTTTACGACGTGGACGGTCGACGTTTGACGTGTCTCCGAGACAGAGTGTTCGTGGTAGACGTTTCCCTTTCCCGGAGCGATCCGGTTCCTGCTTTGTAGGAAGCCTGCACTGCCCTTTTTGCGACATGAACGGTCGACGCTCTGTTACGAAGCGATTTGGGTTCCCAATTTGCGGAAGCCTGCACTGCCCTTTTTGTGACATCGACGGTCGACGCTCTGTTACGAAGCGATTTGGGTTCCCAGTTTGCGGGAGCCTGCACTGCCCTTTTTGCGACATAAACGATCGACGCTCTGTTACGGAGCGATTTGGGTTCCCAGTTTGTGGGAGCCTGCACTGCCCTTTTTGCAACATAGACGGTCGACGCTCTGTTACGAAGCGATTTGGGTTCCCAATTTGCGGGAGCCTGCACTGCCCTTTTTGCGACATAGACGGTCGACGCTCTGATCCGGAGCGATTTGGGTTCCCAATTTGCGGGAGACTGCACTGCCCTTTTTGCGACATAGATGGTCGACGCTCTGTTACGAAGCGATTTGGGTTCCCAGTTTGCGGGAGCCTGCACTGCCCTTTTTGCGACATAGAAGGTCGACGCTCTGTTACGGAGCGATTTGGGTTCCCAATTTGCGGGAGCCTGCACTGCCCTTTTTGCGACATAGACGGTCGACGCTCTGTTACGAAGCGATTTGGGTTCCCAATTTTCCAGAGCCTGCACTGCCCTTTTTGCGACACAGACGGTCGACGCTCTGATCCGAAGCGATTTGGTAGACGTGTCCCCGGCACGGAGCGTCGCTGGTCGACGTTTCCCCGAGGCGGAGTGTCTGTTGTCGATGTGCCCCCGGCACGGAGTGTCCGCTTGACGTTTTCCCGAGGCGTATCGGCTGGTTGATGTTTCCCTGATGCGGAGTGTCTGTGTTGGACGTTTCCCCGATGCAGAGTGTCGCTGGTTGACGTGTCCCCGGCATGGAGTGTCGCTGATGGACTTTTCCCCGACGCGGAGTGTCAGGTTGACTTTTCCCCAGCACGGAGTGTCGCTGATCGACTTTTCCCCGGCGCGGAGTGTCGGGTTGACTTTTCCCCGGCACGGAGTGTCGCTGATCGACTTTTCCCCGGCACGGAGTGTCGGTGGTTGACTTTTCCCCGGCACGGAGTGTCGCTGATCGACTTTTTCCCGGCGCGGAGTGTCGGGTTGACTTTTCCCCGACACGGAGTGTCGCTGATGGACTTTTCCCCGGCGCGGAGTGTCGTGGGTTGAATTTTCCCCGGCACGGAGTGTCGCTGATCGACTTTTCCCCGGCGCGGAGTGTCGGGTTGACTTTTCCCCGGCACGGAGTGTCGCTGATGGAATTTTCCCCGGCACGGAGTGTTGCTGGTTGACTTTTCCCCGGCATGGAGTGTCGCTGATCGACTTTTTCCCGGCGCGGAGTGTCGGGTTGACTTTTCCCCGGCACGGAGTGTCGCTGATCGACTTTTCCCCGGAGCGGAGTGTCGGGTTGACTTTTCCCCGGCACGAAGTGTCGCTGATCGACTTTTCCCCGGCGCGGAGTGTCGTGGGTTGACTTTTCCCCGGCACGGAGTGTCGCTGATCGACTTTTCCCCGGCGCGGAGTGTCGCTGGTAGACGTTTCCCCGAGACGGAGTGCCTGTGGTAGGACGTTTCCCCGATACGGAGTGCCTGTTGTAGGGCGTATCCCCGAGACGGAGTGCCTGTGGTAGGACGTTTCCCCGAGACGGAGTGCCTGTTGTAGGACGTATCCCCGAGACGGAGTGCCTGTTGTAGGACGTATCCCCGAGACGGAGTGCCTGTGGTTGACGCAGAGGTCGATGTTGGAATTGGTTGGTTTGATTTGTTTGATTTGAGTTGACATCAGCATTGCTACACTGGAATATGGTACCAGGAGCGAATCATCGTCTGCCATGAGAGGATTTGGGATTGGTTTTTTGTCGGCATCTGCATTGCTGCACTGGAGTAATGCAAGGAGCAACTCATCATTTGCCCCGAGAGGATTTGGGAATTGGTGGCTTAGGAGACAGGTTCATATCCCTGTCACCTAAGGCTTTCAATTTTATGGGCCGTGAGGGTCCCATAAAAGCATTTTCTCCCTACGGGTCGTAAGGATCCCGCAGGTGTATTTTCTCCTTAGGAGTCGTGGGGACTCCTAAGTGTGTTGCTCCTTTGTGAGTCGTAGGGATCTCACGCGGGAATTTTCTCCTCACAAAGTCGAGAGGACTTTGTGAGTGCATTTCATTTCTTTTTTTTACGAGTTTGCGCCCTTTCGGGTTTTCACAAACTCGCCGGCAGTCCTACTGTTTTTACTCACGGAGCCCTTTCGGGTTTTCATCCGTGCCCATTTTGCTTGTGGACATACCGTTCTTCTTTTTTTTTCTTTTTTTTGGAGAGATCGGGATTGTTTTACGCCCGTGGATTGTATACGGTTTTGCAGGATGTATGATCCAGACCGTAGGGCCAGAAACATTTCAGGACTTTGTTGGCGTCTGCATCGCTGCACTGGAATATGGTACCAGGAGCGACTCATCATTCGCCGTTGGGGCATGGGATTTGGAATTTGGTTGGCGTCTGCATCGCTGCACTGGAATATGGTACCAGGAGCGACTCATCATTCGCCGTGGGTATGAGATTTGGAATTTGGTTGGCGTCTGCATCGCTGCACTGGACTATGGTACCAGGAGCGACTCATCATTCGCTGTTGGGGATTGGGATTTGGAATTTGGTTGGCGTCTGCATCGCTGCACAGGAATATGGTACCAGGAGCGACTCATCATTCACCACTTGGGGATTGGGGAGCGATGGCTTAGGAGACAGGTTTGGATCCCTATCACCTAAGACTTTTCAATTTTATGGGCCGTGAGGGTCCCATAAAGGTATTTTCTCCCTGCGAGTCGTAAGGATCCCGCAGGTGTATGTTCTCCTTAGGAGTCGTGAGGACTCTTAAGTGTGCTTTTCCTTTGTGAGTCGTAAGGATCCCACAAAGGTTTGTTCTCCTCATGTATAATGAGGACACATGAGTGGGTCTTCTCAATGGAGCGTAATTCCAAAGGCGGAGACCAGCCGCGTAACTGGTGATTGTGGTGGGGCATGGGTATGCTGAGAATTATTTGAGCCCGTGGATTGTATACGGTAGTCAATTTTGGGGACTGGCCGTAGGGCTGGGAGAATTTTGGAAATTTGAATTTTTGTTGGCGTCTGCATCGCTGCACTGGAATATGGTACCAGGAGCGACTCATCATTCGCCGTTTTTTTGTTTTTTTTATCATTTTTTTTTACCGCGATTGCTCTATCATTTCAGCTTTTCTTATCGCAAAGATCGCGATTGCCCTATCATTTCGGCTTTTATTCGCGGTTGCCCTATCATTTCGGCTTTTATTTCATCTTTATTTTACTCGCTGGTTTTTATTGCGAGTTGCCCCCATCATTTCGGCTTTTCTTTATTTTTCTTTTATTTACACATTTTTTTGTCTATTTACATATATATATATATGTGTTTTTTTTACATTCCCAGTTTAACGACTTAGAGGTCGATTGTTCCCAGTTTAATGACGTGGTGGTCGATTGTTCCCAGTTTAATGACGTGGCGGTCGATTATTCCCAGTTTAACGACGTAGCGGTCATCTGTTCCCAGTTTAGAGACTTGGAGGACTACTGTTTCCAGTTTAACGACTTGGAGGTCATCTGTTTCCAGTTTAACGACTTGGTGGTCATCTGTTTCCAGTTTAAAGACTTAGAGGTCTGCTGTTTCCAGTTTAAAGACTTAGAGGTCTACTGTTTCCAGTTTAACGACTTAGAGGTCATCTGTTTCCAGTTTAAAGACGTAGAGGTCATCTGTTTCCAGTTTAAAGACGTAGAGGTCATCTATCTCCAGTTTAAAGACATAGTGGTCATCTGTTTCCAGTTTAACGACATAGTGGTCATCTGTTTCCAGTTTAACGACATAGTGGTCATCTGTCTCCAGTTTAACGACTTAGAGATCTGCTGTCTCCAGTTTAACGACTTAGAGGTCATCTGTCTCCAGTTTAACGACTTAGAGGTCTACTGTTACCAGTTTAACGACTTAGAGGTCATCTGTTTCCAGTTTAAAGACTTAGAGGTCATCTGACGAGGAGCTCAGAGAAGATACCTGATTGAGTAGCTGTAAGGGGCACCGCTGGAGTTTGCCCGAGATGCCTTATTACTTTGTCAGTGTTGATGGCCTTGCCCCCAGCTGGGGCCAAGAAAAATCGTTCAAATACTGACTTGCATCGAATATGGAAATTGGAAATTGTTAACCCTGCAAATAGAAACATTATTTCAGTATAGGTAATCGATATGTATATTGATTGAGTTCGCATGAACATTTAACCCGACATATGGGAGGAGAGATAGGTCCCACCGGGCGTTCCAGAATCTGTAGGGTGTTTTTCGTCACCCCATTGAGATGGAAATACGCGCGCGGTTGTCAGGCGCATTACAGATTCGCCCTGCCTAGGGTAGGTTGGGGTTTATTGATTGTGGGGATCCGAATCTCCGGCAGCCGCGGACTAAGCTGCCGTTAATTACCCTTCGCATTTGGAGCGAAAGAACCTCCGATTGACGGGTTAAACTGGTCATGCGAACTCAATGTGCACTGTTATGTTTTGGAAGGGTTTTGGATATATTGGGGGCCCCGCAGAGATTTTACGGGGGTCCCGCTACCCGGATAGCGGGCTGGGGGTCAAGGGGGCTAGCAGCCCCGTTGCGGGGTGCGGGGAAGCGCCCCATTAGAAATTTTTTCTAACGGGGGAGGCATATTTAGTGTGGAGTGCATAAAAAAAGGGGAAAGCGTCTTAAAGACGTGTGCGCAGCATGTAGGCGCATGGTGCCCGGGGTCACGTGGCGCACACGTAACCACTGGGTGCCTCAGCGCCCGGGGTCACGTGGCGCACACGTGACCTTTGGGCGCCTCAGCGCCCAGGGTCACATGGCATACACGTGACCGTTTGGGCACCTCAGCGCCCGGGGTCATGTGGGCGCACGTGACCGTTGGGCGCCTCAGCGCCCGGGGTCACGTGGGCGCATGTGACCATTGGGCGCCTCAGCGCCCCGGGGTCACGTGGCGCACACGTGACCTTTGGTCGCCTCAGCGTCCGGGGTCACGTGGGCGCACGTGACCGTTGGGCGCCTCAGCGCCCCAGGGTCACGTGGCACACACGTGACCTTTGGGTGCCTCAGCGCCCGGGGTCACGTGGGCGCACGTGACCATTGGGCGCCTCAGCGTCCGGGGTCACGTGGGCGCACGTGACCACGGGAAAACACCCGCTGAAAGGGGGGGCCTAGCCCTTAGGTTGGGGAGTTGAACTCCCAAGGGAATTTTGGAGTTAAACTCCTGATAGAAAATTAATTTATGGAGTTAAACTCCAACAGATCTAGAAAGGAGTTAAACTCCTAGGAATCTTTGGCCCTTCTTCTGAGCCTTGGATCTGTCCAAAGTTAGATTCTTAGAAATGGGTCTCCTTCTTCTTTTTCTTTTGGCCGGATCTCGAAGACCAAGAGGTGTGAGATTTTAAAGATCTCTCTTTTTCGAGATCTGGTGGGAGATCTAAGTTCCCCTTCGTAGGTTTTGTGGTGGAAAGCTATTTATTTTGAGAAAAGGAAGAGTTAAACTCTTAATTTAATTCAAAAGAAAGAAGAAGGTTTTTAGAACCTTGAAGAAGGAGAAAGAGGCACAAGCCCTAGATTTTTTTGAGGGAATGAAAAAGTGTTATAATTATTCATCATTATGTTGCCTTTTATAGGCTTACATATTTACATATAGCCCCTTGGGCTTTACAAAAATGGCATTTTAGCCATCCCATGGCTCATGTGCTATTTCATTTTTGCACATAAGCCATGGGCTTACAAAATATTGGCTTTATGCCCATTTTGTTTACATTCATGCATAAACAATTACATAAAAATTATTTATTACATGATTTTGTTGTTGGCATGGGGGGGCTGGCTGCGGGCTCGACTTGGGCATGGGCCTGCTTGACCTGGGCTTGGGCCCACCTAGCTTGGGGGTTGACCTTGACTTTGACTCGGTCAACCGGGGTGTAAATTTTTACCCCAACATTGCCTTAGCATCTAACGCTAAATTGGAACCCCAGAATCCAGTGTTTAACACTGATTTACTTTAGTGTTTAACACTGATTTACTTTAGTGTTTAACACTAATTTGAAAGCCCTGTTGCTAGTGTTTAACACTGATTATCTTTTAGTGTTTAACACTAACTTGTTAATCTTATTCCCAGTGTTCAACACTGTTGACCTTTAGTGTTTAACACTAGCTTTAGCCCAATTGGCTAAGTGGCCAGAGGCAAAGCCTCTCCTTCAATGGACCAACAGAGGGCCAATATTTTGGACTTAGCCCAAACTGGCCATAAGTCCTCAAATCATCTTGAACTGAGCACATCTGCTCTTTCAACCCACTCATTGGTTCAAGGGTACATCTCTGAACTCCTCTGATATTTGTCGTTGTAATCCTTCAACGTCTTCAGAGAGGTGACGGGTCCCGACAACCACACATCAACACGGACTGTGGGGTCCTTAAACTCATGGACTTATGCGTCTCTAAACCAAGATACGGACTGTGGGGTCCTTAAACCCGCGGACTTATGCGTCCTTAAACTAACGGACTAATGCGTCCTTAAACACACCCATATGGACTGTGGGGTCCTTAAACCCATGGACTTATGCGTCCTTAAACTACCAATGGACCACCATGTCCCTAAACTGGTAATGGACCACCATGTCCCTAAACTGGTAACGGACCACCATGTCCCTAAACTGGAAATGGACCACTATGTCCCTAAACTGGAACAATAGAGCCCAAACGCTCTTTTGTCGGAACTAAACGATCCCGTTAAGTCGATCTTAGTCCCAAACTGGACCAACGTATCCTTAACAACCGTTTAAGTTGATCTTAGCTTCAAATATGGCTAACGTATCCTTAAACCTTCAAACAGACTGGACTATGAATCCCTCCAATCAACTTTGGTTCAAGGGTACATCTCGGAACTCCTTTGACACCAGTCGTTGTAATCCTTCAACGCCGTCAGAGAGGTAACGGGTCCCGATGACCATACATGCAATGGACCACTATGTCCCTAAACTGGAACAATGGAGCCCAAATGCTCTTTTGTCGGATCTAAACGATCCCGTTAAGTTGATCTTAGTCTCAAGTTAGACTAACGTATCCTTAACAAACGTTTGAGTTGACCTTAGCCTCAAATATGGCTAACGTATCCTCAAACCAAACCCCCAAACCCAAATCTAAGACAATACGGATTTGGACTAGTCCACGCCCTACGGGCGACGGCATAACTCGGTCTCCGTAAACAATCCACGGGCAACAAAACATAAAATAGACACACACGACATGAAGTGACCATCTGGAGAAGGAGAAAGTTGTTACCGCGATGCGGTAGCGTAATTAACTGCAGGGGCTTGCGCCTGCAGGAAAGAGCGTCCCTACAATCAAAAACCCCTCAAGCGAGGGGGAATCTGACGAAGTCTGCTATATCGGACGCATCCATTCAAACCTTCGATGTATGGTGCCATAAATCAACTTGGCATCTTCGGAGAGGTGAACGGATAGCACCAATTAGCATCTGCCCCGAATCTCAGTGCCAAGACATCGCAGTCCTGCGCGCCGTCTTTCGGAGGGGAACAGTGCATATGATGCATCTCCTTCGGGTGTGTTCATTATACAGAACTGTTTCTCAGTATCCTCTGCGTCCTGGGTATCTGATACCGAATCAGGATCCCAGATATGTAATCTGTTACATAGGGCTACAGAAAGGCAGAGAACTGAGAACGGGTGATAAGTTTCATGAGACAGAAAATGGGGCAAGTGTTGCAGCCAAGTCTGTTGGTCACTGTCACCCTGTATTACCAATACATTGATTCTGAACAAATGCTATTAGATACCGAACCTGATATACAAAATCATATCAGTCTCTTTATTAGTAAAGAAATGATAAAATTTTGTATTGTTGGATAATGTTTTGAACATTTCCTATATCAAAAGTTGATTGGTTCAGGCACGTTATCTAAAAGCATTGATGTTCTAAATCAAACTACGGTTCCTAATATACGAAACACACACAAGAGGAAGAGTTCAGAAATGAACGAATCCCTCTTGAGGCATTGTAGACTAGGTCATATCAATGCGACCCGACTGGCTGAAGTTACATTCTAGATGCATATTTAAATTAGTTTGAATTTACATCTTGTGAAACTTGCCAGTCATGTCACAAAGATTAGATGACCATAGCTCTGTTTATTGGAAACAGAGAAAGAGTTAGTGAACTCTTGGGACTGATACATGATGATGTATGTAAGGTCCCCTGTCTACACATGCCAGGACCGGTTTTTCGTACTTCATTACATTCTCTGATAATCTCTCAAGATTCAGCCATATGTTCCTGTTGAAACAAAAGTCCGAAGCTTTTGAGATATTCTCAGAATATAAGTTAGAAGTAGAGAACCAAAAACCGGGTATAAGTATTATGTCCTTTGATGAGATCAGAGAGGAGAATACTTGTGCATAGAATTCCTGGACTATTCTAAAGGAGAATAGGATTCTCTCTCAGTGTTATTCCTCTGAATACGCCACAACACAACGGTGTATCGGGGCGGAGCAATAGCACCCTATATGATATGGTGTGCTCTATGATGAGTATTACTGAGTTACCTATTTCCTTTTGGGGTTGTGCACTGGAGAAGATGCATACCTATTGAATTGGATTCGAATCAAATCAGTGCCTACCACTCCATATAAGATATGGTATGGGAAGAGCCTATCTCTTAAGTAAGTTAAGATTTGGGATTGTCCGGCCTATGTCAAAAGCAAAATCCGGACAAGATCGAGGCAAGGTCAGTTCTGTAGAACTGGAAAGGTTCCAACCATACAAAACTGCAGCTGATTTGACAGAACCAGAGGATTCAATAGTCCCCGACGAACCTCAGCCTCTCCGCCAATCTAGCAGGGTTCCTCACCTGCCTGAGAGATACTTCGGTTTCTCGATGACAGTGGGAGCGAGGATTGCATCATGAGATGATGACCCAACTAGTTTTGAGCAGGCCATCGAGAGTAGGGACTCTGTAAGAATGGCTGGATGCTTAGCGATCTGAGATGGAATCCATGTACACTAACAAAGTATGGACTTTGGATGCTATATCTGAAGGGTTAAATCCCCATCAGGAGCAAGTATATCTTGAGAAGATTACTTGGTGTAGATGGAAAAGTTGAGACTTTCAAAGCTAGACTTGTTGAAGGTTTTCGTCATCGACCAGGCGTGGATAATGATGAAACCTTTTCCAAGTGGCTATGCTTAAGTCCATCCGGATCCTACTTAACATTGCTACATACCATGACTACGATATCTGTCTGGTTGGGTGTCATGACTATTTTTCTAAATACTGATTTAGAAGAGAACGTCTATAAGTACACAGCCAGAGAGCTTCGTAAACAGTGGGAGCAGCGGAAACATGTGCAAGTTGCTTTACAGGATAAAGCAGGCATCGCGGAGTTGGAACGTCTATTTTGATGTGGTAGTCAAAGAGTTTGACTTCATCAAAATGGTAGATGAACCTTGTATATACAAAAAGGTAGTAGAGAGTAAAGGTGGTGATCCTCGTAGAATACATGGATAACATACTCGAAATAGGAAAAGAGTTTCCTATGCTACGCTCGGTCAATCTCCTCTTATCATAAGGATTCTCCATATAGGATCAAAGTGATACCTCCTAAATCCTGGGTTTTGGATCTATGAGATATATCTAAATGGATGTTAGGATTCTCACTAGTTGTAGTGAGATGGTATCAGTTGATCCTGGGGAGAATCACTGGAAAGGTTCCAGGGTGATAAAAACGACTGAATGTCAGTTACAGGCATTGTCTTTACCCTCAGTGAAGGGACGGTATGTTGGAAGAGTTCCAAGCTAGATACCGTGGCAAACTAGACGATAAAGGCTGGTAACATCGCTATTAAAGATACTACCAAAGAGGCAGTTTGGGTGTATATTGGTTCATAAGATGAACTAGGTTCCCACCATTGTGTGACAATGGAAGTGTGGCTTTGGCCCAGAAACCCTGGTCCCATCAGTGACCCAGACATATTCTGAGGCAGCATCACCTGATCATGGAGATAGTTGATCTCCAGGGTGATCGAGGTTAGGAGAGTAGACTCAGAGGACAACACGGCGGATCCACTCACGAAGGCCTTTTCCCAAAGAGAGACTTTTATGGGATGGTTGAGTATTAGATACTGCAACCACTGCTACAGATGGCCCTAGTGCAAGTGGGAGATTGTTAGTTATATATATGCCCTAGAGGCCATTACTGTACATAGGATGTATATTGTAGTGGATGCTGGGACATATATAGGTATGAATTTCTTGCTCGACATGATAGTACGCTATCTGGTTGCTCTTTATCTTAACATGTATACTTTCAGTCTCTCTGTTACATGTTGATAAAGCCCTTAGGATGTGTACTCGACTTCCAGGACTATGATGTAGATCATACTAGTGGGGCCTGGGTAGTCCATGAGTACATCCTTCAATGTTCCTAGTCGTGGGAATATCGAGACGGGGCGTCGATATTCCAGAGTAGACTAGCGTATATCTTCTCGACCCATGTGATGGGCGATGGATGATCCCATATCCATTGGTGTTTGACATCAGAGATGGTATGCGGGTGCTCAGTGATGACTGGGTACACTGAACGGACTCGCCGAGAACTCCCAGATGGTATTATACCTCACGTCAGATGGCAGTTCTCTGGTGACACTGGTACAGTTTAGTCTGTTGACCCGAGATCGTCATAGAGTCTTGTGTGTCTCCCACTGTGCTTTGATTTCCACCCTACCACGGCTCTACTGAGTCGTGCAAACAGGTGGTTTTTGGGTACAGTCCCAATTCACATGGAGGCAATGAGCGATAGGAGGGGATTCGTCTCTCCCGGTATTAGGGGTTGATGTTGCGCTATGCTCGACTGGCCATAACTGGAAATCCCTGGCCAGGGTTGCACTGATTTACTGGAAAGTGTTATCAGTAGTTTCATGCTTGTTATGGACCTTACATCGGCATGACTTATCGAGCTACTGGGGTCTGACGTTTACCACCCCTAGGCGAGATATGTGACATATCAGACGATCAGACCGGACTGTACGGTAAGTGTTGCTGGTTGGATTCACAGGAGTGTGAGCGGGCTTGCTCGTTGATCTTCTGATCGCTCAATACCCGGGTGGCCGTTACGTTTAGCAGACCGCTTGCGGCTTGTGGGTGTTTGATATGATCATCACCTGCTACCGGTGTATTGACGAGTCTTTAGAGTCCTACACAGAGGTTTCCTGCCTCAAGCGAAACGAAATAGGAGCGCATATGAGATATGTGCGGGACCGAGAATAATACCAGTATGTGATACTGTATTCCATTCTCGTGATTTGTATCATTGGACGGTTATATATGATATAGCCGGGTTACCGAATCAAGTGTTGATTCGATACATTGATACACTTGATATTAGTCGGTTATATGCAGTATGACCGGATCATTAAATCAAGTGTTGATTTAATGATTTGATGTATAATTATATATTTGATATATTACTTTACATTAACTAGTATTTGTTCACTTAAGATGGATTTTCTCACTTGTTTGTGCACATTGTATATATGATATATTTTTGTGCACTAAATTGTATCATGTTTGATGATACATGCAAACTTGGGTGTGTGCCATACACCATGTTTAGTTAATGGTTAGGGTTTCATTTGCCTTATTTATTTATTTCATTTATTTATTTTTGGCAAGAAACAAAAACAAAATGGTGGTGGCTTTTCTCACTTTAGCTTGAAGCTTCATGAAGCTTCATAGCATCTTTGACAAAGTCTAAGCCATTTTGTTTCATCCTTAACCCAACCATTAGCCTAAACCCTAGTTTACTCTCTACATGAGTTTACTCACCCATGGTTGCTAAATGATAGACATCACTTGATTTTATTTTGGAGATAATTCTTTTTCATTTTTCTTTCTTCTTCTTCTTCTTCATGAAGAGAAGAAACCCTTTCTTGAAAATTCCAAGTGATGAATCCAAGTGAGAAATCCTATTCCAAAGTGAACCCACTTCCTATTTCTTCATCCTCTACCACTTGCCATGTAGTAGAGTGTGTTATCTTCACAAGTTTTATGACCAAGTGAAGATGGAGCTTGATCTTGAGTTGCCTCGACGTAGATCATCTTCGGCATCGAAGTCGACGACCTAGCCCGATCATTTCTCCGACGAAACCATCGCCAGAGTCCGGGATCCGATGATCGCAGCGAAGGGACATCGTCACGGAACTAAGGAAGTGGAGGACCGGATCTACAAAGGTTGTAGTCCCTTTCACCTTTTAGTTAAGTTGTTAACTTGCTTGCATGTTTTGCCTTACCTCTAGTTACGATCTAGCATTAGGGTTCTTTGGCACATAGAAAAATTTGATTTTGGCATGTTTGATCTGTTGTGGAACCTCATGTGTGTGCCTAGGAACCCTACAAAACTCACCCATGGTTGCTATTCTCACCTCATGAGTTTCATTCTATCTCCACTTCATCTTCTTCTTCATCAAGAGAAAGCTTTCTAGATTTTCTCAAGGTGGTGAAACATTGTGCGAAAAATAAATCTAAAGTGAGCAAAATTCTTACTTCATCATTCTCTACTATATTAGCCATTTAGTTTAGGGTGTTTGCTTCACTAATTCCATATTAGTGAAGAGGTAGCTTGAGTTGGTGTCTCCTCGACGTAGATCATCTTTGGCCTCGAAGACTTCAAGCAGGTTTGTTCCGTTCATCTTGTGGAGCCTTTCTAGAGTCCGGGAGTTCACTACTTGGAGCGAAGGGACTACTACACAGAGCTATTGAAGTGAAGGACCGGTCTACAAAGGTTGTATTCCTTGTTCACTTAGATGTAAAGTTATTTACATTGTTGTTTCGTCTAAATCTCTAGTTAAGATTCTAGGTTAGGGTTCTTTAGTACGGAATTTTTTTGAAATTGGCATGGACGATACCTCCCGAAACCTTGCTGTCGTGCTGAACATCCCTACAGCATGTACAGGACAATCCTACTCGATATGATAGTATGCTATTTGGTTTGTCTTTATCTTAACATGTGATATATTTTACTTGTTATTTCATATCTCATATGCATGTTGATAAAACCCGTAGGATCCTTGCTTGACTACCAGCGTTGTAATGGCAACCATACTTGTGAAAGCTGGGTAGTCGATAAGCACATCCTTAAAATGTCCCCAGTCATGGAAGTATCGAGACTGGACATCGATACTCCAGAATAGACTAGTGTATACATATCTAGACCCTGACGAGGGACAATTGTTGGTTCCGCATCCATTGGTGTGGTGCACCTAAGATTGTATACAGATGCTCACTGGGGGTGAGTACACTGGACGGACTCGCCGAGAACTGGCCAGATGGTATTATACCTAACGTCAGATATCAGTTCTCTGGGGACATGAGTGCAGATAGTCTGTCGACCTAAGGTCGTAATTTGTCTCGTGTGAGTTCCCATCGTGCTTTGATTACTACCCTACCACGGCTCTATAGAGTCGTGCAAACATGTTTTAGTTGGGTACAGTCCCAAGCCACATGGAGGCAGTGAGCGATTGTTGGGGATTCGTCTCTCCCGGTATGGGGAGTCGATGCCGCGTGGTGTTTGGTTGGCCAACACTATAAGTTCATGGTTAGGACAGATTGATAATTACTGGTAGTTAGATCAGTAGATTCTTGGATGGTCTTGAGCCACATCGGTATGACTTGTCAAGTTATTAAGGGTATGACGTTTTCCACCACTTAGACCCGGCATGCGATGCTCTCAGACGAACAGACCGGATTGTACGGAGATTGTCACGGACAAACTCAGTAGGGGTTCGGATGAGTTTGCTCGTCGGCCTTCTTTTCGACAGGTACCTGGTAGCCATTACGTACAGCTAACGTCACTAACGGACTTGTGGTTAAACCCACCGCCAGCGTACTGTCGAATCCTTAGAATCTCACACAGAGAGCTTCCTTGGTTCATGCGAAATGTTGTAGAGGCCGTATGGTTTTACGTGCAGAGTTTCGATCATATACGTGTACTAGCTGCACGGATGGTGTTCGATAGTGGGCTTAGAATTAAGTCGCATTCTAGTATTATATTATTGGATTATTTTTATCTCATGGTATTCGTATTTTTTGCAGTACGAATATGGGTATGTATATACGGCGAGGGTATTCTTGTAATTTTACAAGATATGCTTTTAGAAGGGGCACCTCATTTTGGTTATATCTATTTTTGGTAAAACAAATAATGAGGTGGAAAATGGAGATATTTATGGCATGGTTTGAAGCATGGCTAATTCTTTAGTTTATTCATTTGACCTTACTATTCAAGCATGGTTACATTTTTCTATAGAAAAATATTGTATGCTTGATTTTGAAAAAAAGGCTTAGCCATTCTTCACTTGCCAATTCTACACTCATTTCTAGTTTTTGCATTCTCTCTCCATTGCTCTCTTTTTCTTCCTCAAATCCTAACCCTCACATGTGTTGTGAATTCTAGGGTTCTTTAAAATAAACTAGTTCAATTAACCCTCTACATCTCTTATGCTACCTAGATTAGCAAACTAGGTACTTTAGTTACCTCATTCTTGAGGTTAGAGCTTGAATTATAGACTCTCGGGTGAATCGTCTTCGACACGAGGAGGCCGACGATCAAGCACGATCCGAACCATCTAGGAGCTAAGGAAGAGGAGAAGAAGACCCGAAGGATTTATCTTAGAGGTATAAACCACTATCATAGTAGTTTAGAACCTCTTTGAGTTTAGTTAGTTAAGGTTTATGAATGATCTTGAAAGTTTAGTCGATGTTACTCGTATTAAAATTGTTTTTTGTAATTCCGCCTCTCCACAAACCTTGTGGGGTGTGTGACATCAACTTACAAATCGCAATTCGCAAAATTTCCATAAATCTCAAAAAAAATCTATTGACTTCATTTTTCCTATGTTTTGCACATGAAAATTGCAAAATCCTCATAAATCCCCCTAAAAAATGTTTTCTTTCTTTTATCGATATTTTTGCATGATATAGCATATAAAAATAATGAAATTACAAAACTCTTAGAATTTTTTGTTTTCTCAATTTTACAATATTTTACTTGCTCATGTTTTTGGAGAATTTCTGGAAATCAAGAAAACAAAAAAGTATGTGAATTAAGAAAAAAAGGTCACCAATTATCACTGAGAATCTAACTAAACAAAAATATCTGGTTCGAATGACTGAGATTCTGGATGACTTGAAAACCCCGACTACACATGGAAATCACGAAATTTACAAAAACCCATTTTTTTATTTTCTTCAGATCTAATATTTTGCATTTCAAATAGCATATCAAATAGCGAAATTTTTTAAAATCTTAAAATTTTCTGTTTTCTTTGATTTCTCAATATTTTGCTTGTTATAGATACAAAAATCGCAAAATTATCAAAAATCTCAAGATATTTTTGTTTTATTCTATTTTTTGTTTGCGCAATATTACATGAAAACCACAAAATTTTCAAAAGTCTCAATATTTTCAGTTTTTTCCTATTTTACTATAATTTATATGCTATAACACAAAAAACTCGTAAAATTTTGTATTCTTCTGGTTTTTTCAATATTATGCACACTACGGCAAACGAAAATCACGAAATTTTTAAAAATATCAAAATTTTTAAATTTTAACATTTTACATGAAAGTAGCGAATTTTTCAAAATGTCAAATTATTTTTGTTCTTGTTTTTCCAATTTTTTTTGGCAAAACCAAACGAAAATCGTGAAAATTTCAACTCTAGATAATTTTTGTTCTTTTCGATTTTTCAATATTTTAAATGTTACAGCACACAAAAACTTTTAAATTATTCAATATTTTACAAATAAATGCTAAGTAGTGAGAGAAAAATAGATAAAGATTTTAAAAAAGGAGACCGATTAAAAATTTCCCACCATATAACCCAAGCTGTATGGAATATAATATCGAGCAAGTAGACAATAAAAAAGTTTCAATGATCTAAATGTAGTAAGAGATTTAAATAGGGGACATATACCAATTTTTCCTTTTAACTCTAAGCTGGATAAAGGAATATACCAAGAAATACTCTCATATATATAGCTTTACATTTATTATATACATAGACGGATGGTCATAGGTCTAAGCTTATTGACTTGCTTTTTTTTTTATGTTAGAAAATGGGATATAGTCTCATACAAACCATGGAATAAAATAGTTTATAAGAACCATTATTAGAAATAACATGCAATAACATTTTCAAAGAGACAGATGTATATTACATTCAATTACTTGCTATGTACATATAGATGATCCGAAACGTAATTAAACTACATACTCAGAAAATATAATAATTGTGGAAACTATGTTCAAAACAAAGCTCCCGTCCAATATGCACTAAAGGAAAATTGCTGCTGATGTTGCCTGCAGCTGCGATGGCTGCAGGAAGCATGCATCAGTGCATCTACACCAATATCACTTGCCTGAACGGCAACGTCTAACAGCTCAATTTCTTCTACATTATGCTCCTCGTTCTATATATATATATATAAGCATATTTCTGTCAAGTTCATCTTTTAAAAGAAAATAAAATAAACGCGCGCGCGCACAAACATGGGTTGGAGCAACGAAATAGCCTATAATTTCTTGTAGTGATGTTTAGTAACAAAAACTTGGGTTGGAGCTATCCGAATCCCTAGTTTCACCTGTTGCCAAGGTGCTCGCATATTACTATCAGTTATTTAATATGACCAGGAATGAGGGGAAGTATAACGTTTAGTACAGATAAAAGATTACTTCAAATCTTTTCAAAATGATAACAAACCTCCAGGATCTCTCATAAGAGTGGGGTCTGGGAAGGGTGCATTGGTGTCTCACTCCCCATGCCATATCTAGGTGTCCCGCTGAACATAAGTAACTTTAGGGGGGAAAAGACGGATTCTTTTTTTTTGTTGTTTGTGGGGGTGGGGGTCTCATTAAGGAAATATTATAAAGAGAAACAAAGATGTGTTATACCGGAATGGAGTGGACGGAGCACCATCGGCGTTGTACTGGAATGGAGTGGACGTAGCACCATCAGCAATATCGCATTTGTTCACTGCACAAATACCAAAATGTTAGACTAGCACATATATAATATCTTCAAAATGAAGAATTGCACAAGACACCAGAACTTACCTGTAACATCCTTCATCTGGGAATCAAGTTCAACACACACCAATGGCCCTTTGAGAACCCTCACGATGTCCTTAGTCAACACTAGGTTTCGAGAATGAGCTTGAGCATTTGCCCATCTTTCAATTTTGCTTTTAATTTCCCGCAATTTGATAAGGACAACCTCTGGCTTATCTGGGACCCCTTTGAGTACCTGCAAACACACAGAATGAGGGAAATCAAAACATGATGTGCTAAATTGAACTTTTCCCCCTGATATATCCTTTTAACCTGAAACGCGTCATTCTCCGCCTTTATGATTACGCCGAATGACATATCACTGTAAAATATCTCGATAATTAATAACAAACGAACACTGGAAAAGGTTTGAATATATTTTTCAGAACTATTGTAACTTACTTCATCACCACAAGATCATGCAATTCATAGTCCCCGATTCTAGCAATCGCATTGATAAACTACTTGTGAGCCCTCTACAACATCATCTGCAAAAACTCGAATCTGATAACACAAAGAAGTTGGCAATACTGTTTGTGCACAAAATTCAAGTTCCACTTAAGGGATCACTTACCTCCTTTTTGGTGGTGTCTGATAATATGATGATCAGGGCATGCCGGTCAGCCTTCACCACAATCCCACTGATGCCTTTTTGAACACCAGAGACCGCTTTAACACGGTCTCCTGGTTCGAAATACTTGCATAGCTCCTTCTTGTCGAAAGCCAAAGTTTTCTGTGAATCATTTTAGACAAAATTTATCAGAGCACTTACACAATATAAGTACCCCAAAAAATGAAGTAATTACCGGTGACCCTTCCATCTTCGGGCTGATGTAAATATTCTTTTATTCTACCTGTTCGACCCAACCCATCAACTATAACTGCATCACCCTTCACAAAATGACCTTTCTTTTTATTTGCAAATAAAAGTGGACCAGGTAGACATATCACCATCAGCACCTTCGTCTGACTTCAGAAATTTTTCAACTTCATCGAAAGCTGGTTCTCTGCCTTGAGAACTGATTGATCTGATGGACACCCTTTTAAGTAAAAATCCATCTTTGAACACCAAGTTACCGACGACGTCAAAATATTCACCAGATCCTCTATCCCTTCTACGTTCCACATGGATATGCATCGCTCTGGAAACAATGGACAAAGATTAATTGAGCAAGTTCATTTCCTAAAAAACCACCAAATTCAGTCAGCGCAAAATGAGTGGTGGAAGTGCCTTGCTTCATCGATGTTGAAGAGACACCTTCTTTTTTCCAATAACCCTGCCTTCCTGGAAAGCACATAATCATATTGACTACTTGCTTTTTAAAAGACGATAAAAATAGATAAAACCAAGAGGGAATAGGCACTTCATTATAAAGTTTGGAATGCAATAAATGTATCAAACGCTTAAAGAATGCTATTATGCTACAACTAACAGATGAAGAGCACGATGTTTCATTGAGAGATTTAAATTAATAATAGTTGTCGTCGCAAGGATAGTAGGAACGGAATCTCCTACCAGTTTAGCAGCAAGGACTTGACGATTGATCCTAGGGATTAACAGTACTGTGACCTTATTTCGATCATGATCCACATCAACAACCTGCAGAAAGAAATATAGAAGATTGTTTTTTTTTAAAAAGGCAATAACAATTCGTCGGTATGGTTTTCAAAAAGATATACAATGTACGCACTTTCGCGAGGTCTCCCTTGTAAATTCCGAGATTCATACAAACACATGTGTTTGTTTCAAGACTTGCAGTTTTATTTTGAACAGAAAGCACACCTGTCGTTTCTTTAATGAGCACTAACATGATTTTACCTGAACTTAAAATGCTTCGAAGACCTCTGCAAGCATGGAGATCGATAGCCAAAGAATAAAACATAGAAGGATCATGGGCAATACAAGTTGTAAAGGGCAAGATGAATCTATATATACCTCCTTAACATGAGCTTCTTTCTCAGCTTCAACGCAGATATAACCTTTTAGATGGTCTAATGCAATCACTGCTAGGATTTGAAGTTCAGGTCTGTCTTTACATTTCTGCATGAGGCAGATTGCTATCTCACGCTCATGGCCATTCTGACATGTATGCACAGTAAGTCATAAACAAAGAAAAATACGAACTAAGTTCCTACCACACATTTCACCATCCACAGCTTCGGGCACTTCAAGGATGGCAAAAGAGCCTGCTGCTCTACTTCGGATACTACCTCGTCATACTTCCTGTGTTTTAAAAGCGGAAAAGAAAAGCGGAACGGTCGAGGAGCAAAAAAGCTTAAACGGCCGCTCATGCCATTCAGAAATCAAAATAGCGGTGTTTCATTAATATCCTTTTTCTTGTCAAAAAATATCTCGTCATACTCCCGGTGTTTTAAAAGCGGGAAAAAAAACGGAGCGGTCGAGGAGCAAAAAATCTTAAGTGCCGCTTAAGCGGCCGCTCAAACCATTCAGAAATCAGAACAGTGGTGTTTTATCAATATTATCATTACGTTCTAATTATTTTTATGTTGCTTTTGTACTAGCAAATGCCTAAATTTAACCCAAAATTTAACAAATTTGCTTAAAGAATATAATTTAACAAATTTGCTTAGAAAATATATTATTTACTAAAATATGCTCAAATAATTCATTGCAAAATTAAAATTTTCTAAGAATTTATTAGCTTATATAGTACTTATGAGCTTTTTGATACCCAGCATCAAGTATCATAGCTCAAATCAGTAAAAATACTTACCAAATTATTTTTTAAAATATCAAAAAGACTGTAGTTCGAAACCAGATGGAGTCAAAATCGAATTAAAATTTCAAGATCGAAATTCAAAAACTACTCGAAGTCGAAATAGAAAACTCAAGAACTGCTCGAAATCGATTTAGATCTCGACTTCTTGAAATTGATAAACCTAAAATTTTGAAGTTTTGAAACTCAAATCTTGAAGTGTCTCAAAACTGGCTCGACAACCGTGGGATTTATCGAGTCGAGAATAAAGAATAGAAACGTGAAAAAAAAGAAAAAGAAAAGTTAGATTGTTGTATTAATTGGTATTTGTGTATTTTTACTCCAATAAAAATACTTATATACCCTTTATAACACTTATGAGATGTATATATCAATAAAATAGGTTATGCAATATCACTCGTTTAAGCGTGATAAAGCGGAGCGGCGAAATCCGATCGGCCGCTTAAGCGTTTAAGCGGCTGCTTTTTAAAACACTGTATACTCCACATGACTATAATTTGCAAATTTTTCGTGTGCTTTTCTCTTAATCTCCTCGATATCTTCCTGAACCTCTGTAAGGAAGCCTGCAGCCCGGCGTGATTGTGCAGTCAATACTTCATCCGCTGTTTCCTCCGCACCATGATCATTTACAAAACCTGCATTTTCGTTGCAACAACATGTTAGGGCAACTGCTACTAGACGGCGGAGATGACATAAAATTATCAAAATAGAAAAAATATCTGCATTTATAATCTAACTTCAAGGAATGTGGGCCAGAGAATCGTCAAAATTTAGAAAAATACGAAACAAGGATTCACAATTGATGAGCAACAACAGTTAACTCTCCTAGGGTACATTATATCAAAATTCAATTAGTTAATAAACATCCCACTGCTACATTCGCAAGCATCCATCAGATTGAAGATTATGAAAATTAGAAACTCTCTTAAGGCTCATTCTATCAATTAGATAGTAGAAAAAACAAGAATTGTCAATTAACCTTTAATTAGAAACTCTCTTAATTTGCAACAAATAATTAAAACCGCAGTTCTCGACTAATTAATTTGCAACAAATAACTCTCTTAAGGCTCTTGTATCAAAATTTAATGAGATAATAACATTTACCTGTTATATTTACAATCATCGATAAAATTAAGATTTTGCTAGATAAAAACCCTAATGCAATCAGATAGTAGAAAAAACAAGAATTGAAACATATCAACTCTCCTAAGGCTCATTCTGTCAAAATCCAATGACCTAACAGCATCAACTGTAACATTTACAAGAATCAATCAATATTGATATCATAAAAAGTCGGAACCATAAACCCTAATCAATCTTGAGACTGAAATCAAAAAAGAAATAAGGCTAGAAATCGAATGCATACCCTCTTCAGCGTCATCTTCCTCCTCCTCGTCCTCCTCCTCGTCGTCAGTGGCCACAGCAGCCTCAAGATCGAAGAACTCGGATCCTCTCCTCTTATTCCTTTGCTTCTTGCGATCTCCTTCGTCATCTTAGTCCTCAACAGACGCTCAATGCCTTTTCTTCTTCCTCTTCATCTCTCCTAGGCGATCTCCAAGATCAGGACACGTGCCAGATGACGTATCCCAGAGCTCAGAAGAAAGGGCCGCAGGGGCCGACCAGGCCACCCCTGTATCCGACCTGCAAGCACAAGCTGGCTCACCTCATAGCCCCTAGAAATTGGCCTCCTCGGCCTCTCAGCTCGCGCCGAGCTGCCACAGGACCAAGATTTCTCGGCCCTCTCACTCGTTCCCGAGCTCCCCAGCCGAGGCCATCTTCCTCGGTCCTCCGACCGACCGACTCCACCACTCACAGACGTAACCGCCGCTCCGCGAATCTCGCCATGCACAGATTTTCCGCCAGCAACATCCCACATTCCACGGCATCATGATCCCCATTAATGGGCGATCCGCTCTTTACGTAGGAGTGAGGTCGGGAGCGTAACTGCTGGCGAGATTCTCGCGCCTGCTGCTGCGTGCTACCGCCACTATATAAACCCCCATCATAGAGGAGTCAAGTAAGCCATTTTTACTCCACTTAGCCGTTACTCTGCTCGGATCTCGTGCTAACTTGATCGTCGGAGGGTCCTCGGTGGTACCAAACCACCCTGAGACTTCTTTGCAGGTACTCGGCGCTAAACTCCTCAAGACCACC
The DNA here is from genome assembly GCA_030015575.1 of Agapanthus africanus. Taxonomy (NCBI): domain Eukaryota; kingdom Viridiplantae; phylum Streptophyta; class Magnoliopsida; order Asparagales; family Amaryllidaceae; genus Agapanthus; species Agapanthus africanus. The sequence continues at coordinate 96,210,666 of CM057342.1, read as the reverse complement.
AAACTCCTCAAAACCCATTGAGACCCACAAGCAAACAGGAGATCGCTTCCAAAATCGATCGGGAGATCGACGGAAGACAACATCTGACGGAGACCCGAAAAGGACCTCCATCAGTTGGCGCCGTCTGTGGGAACGAAACTCCACAAAAAACAAAGTTGGCCTTCCGATCTCCATCCACATGGCGAGCGACCATCCTGAATATCCAGGTACCAGCCGCCGCCTCCCCCTCACCGGAGGCGCGGATGAACCTCTCCCAGCGACCATCATCAACGCCCTCGCCGGTCGAATGGATCGGCTACAGTCCCTCATGGAGGCGCTTGTCCGCGTCCAGACGGCCGGGCGAGGGCCCCAGATCGCCGCTCCTCCGCCTCCAGAAGGCTCTGCCCTCGTCGGCACGGCTGACCATCAGCAGGCTACGATCCCTGGCCATAGATCCCACAGGCCGATACTCCCTGAGGCCTACTGGACGCCCCACGGCTCTACGCCAAGATCCGCCGCCAGAGCGCCTCGCCTCGAGCCTCCTCGTGACCCTTACCCCCTGAGGAGATGTCGGTCACCTCGCCTGTCAACAGGCATGATCGACACCCCCTCCCTCAACGGGGTCGCACAGAAGGGGCTCGCCACGACGGCTCGAGAGCCACCTCGTCCGGAGATCTGAGGGACCTCATCGAGAGGAACCGGGGCCGCGCCCAGACGCAGGTCTCCCACAGCAGAGGCCAGGGATCACAAGGCGCCGAATCCTCGGGGTACCGCGGCCGACTCGACGCCCTCGAAAAGAAGATCGAAGGCATGCGCCGGGAAGGTAACCTCTCGGGCTTCGGGGCTAAGTACGCCACTGACTCGCTCACCAAGCCGTTTACCAAGGGACTGCTCGTTGTCCACGTCTCCTCGCGCAACAAGCCCCCGAAGGTCTCTCTGTTCGACGGGAAAACCGACCCCAAAGACCATTTGGATGCTTTCACCGCGGGGATGAGCTTCCAGGACCATTCCGACGCCGTCCTGTGCAGGGCCTTCCTAGCCACCCTCATCCGCTCTGGTCAGGACTGGTTCCGAGGACTCGAGCCTCGCTCAATCTCGACCTTCGACAAGCTGGCTACTCAGTTCCTCGGCCACTTCGTTGGGAACCGTCGGCAGAAGCGCACAGTCGACTAGCTCTTCACAATTAAGAGCGGGGATAAGGAGACGTTCAAGGCTTATATCACTCGCTTCTACAACGTCCTCTTTGAGGTCCCCGAGCACCGGGACGAGACCGTCATCACGACGCTCAGATCTGGTCTTAGGCACAAGGAGTGGTTGCGCCCCTTCACGTTGGCACAGCCTAAGACAATGGCCGAGGTCAAGACGTGGACCGAGCGTGAGGTTCGGCTGGAGTTCGAGGTGAACGCGAACCTCCCCCAAGCAGAACGGTCAAACCATAAGAAGAGGGCTCGGGAAGAAAGGCCGGAGCATCAGCAGTCCTATCACCCGAAGTTCCAGGAGTACACCCTGCTCAACGTCTCCTTCGCAATGTTACTAGAGGAGGCCCAAGGCGAGAGGTTCTTCAAGTTCCCTCCAATTTCGCGTCAGGCCTCGAAGCGAACCCGGGGCCCTTACTGCGCCTTCCACCGAACGCTGGGCCGCGACAGGAAGATTGTAAGCAACTCCGGGACTACATCGAGGAGCTCATCCGATCGGGGAATCTCGCCGCCTATTTAAGGGACAAACGACATGCCGACCGCGAGCAGGAGCAGCGTCCCCCTCCCGCCGAGCTGACCATCGGCCAGATCATGCTCGTTTCGGCAGATGACCAGTCCGGCGCTCAGGAAGCCCCATACCCGGTGCCGAGCACGGAGACCAACAAGCCTCCGAGGAGCTCGGGCCACGCTAATAAAGTCATCTATTAGCATGTACTTTTCTTTTGGGGCAATGTAAACTCTTTCTAGGGTCTATTGTTAATTTAATAAAGATCAACGAAACATTGCGAAAAAGAAGGAAAGATCTCATTTATTCAAAAAAGGTAATATGGGCTCCTTAGCCATACATATAAAAAGAAAAAGAAAATTACAACAGCGGGGGAAGGAGTGCAGAGAGCACTGCTCATGATACTCGGTAAAGATCTCCGCCAGCCAAGGCCTCGTGAGATCCAACCTCTGCCCTCGGTTCCCCCGCGCGCGTTGACCCCGAGCCTCAGCTCGTAGCACTCGCGGACGAGCGCCTCCGAGCGAGCCATCCGGTCCGCGGAGATCAGGCCGAAGCGCCTCAGAGACCGCAGCTTGCCCACAGCCTCGTCATAGAGCTGCTCAGACAAAGGGTTGTAAAGCCCCGACGACGCCCTCCAGATGGAGTACATCAGCAGCTGCAGCAGGGAGGAGCGTCGGGGGAGCAGCCGGCCGAAGTGGTCCTCGATGGTCCCATATACCAACTGCACCATATCCTCGGTACAGTTCTGGTCATAGAAGTATACGTCTTCGAAGTGGATGATCTCGGGGATGGTAAAGGGGAAGTCCTGCATTCTCGACTCTCTGTTTGCGAGGAAAGGAAGGACTAGTGCTCCTTCAGCCTTATATAGCCCGCTGCGCCCCAATGGAACTCAATGGTCGCCCGCTCTCGCCTAAAAAGTCATTGCCACGCGGCGATCATCAAGCCTTCTCTGGCGGAATCGGAATGACGCGACCCTGGCGCTTCGCCTCCCTCCACATTCAATGCGCATGCTACGCACACATTCGCCGCGACCGTTCCTGTTCCCCACACCTGCAACTGGACGGACGGGTGAAACCTCATGAAGAATCAGCCGAGCAACTACCCTTCTCGGTTATCCCTGGCCGGTAGCTTTCCCACTCGCAACGCCAGGGATCAAAGCCCTTGCCAAGAGGCAACCGCGCAGCTTCACTGCCCGGATATCCTTAGCAGGCCTCATATGGCCCCTCCAACGCTAAGGGTCCAAGTCCTCCGTAAAGGCAGCCGAGCGGCTTCCCTGCTCAGCTATCCCTGGCCGGTAGCTTCCTTACTCGCAACGCCAGGGATCAAAGCCCTCGCCAAGAGGCAACCGCGCAGTTTCACTGCCCGGTCATCCTTAGCCGGCCTCATACGGCCTCTCCAACGCTAAGGGTCCAAGTCCTCCTTAGAGGCAGCTCAGCAGCTACCCTGCTCGGCTATCCTCGGCTGGTAGCTTCCTACCATGACCGACAGGGATCAAAAGCCCTCCCAGAGGCAGTCGAGCCCGAGGATCCCTCGCTCGGCTATCCTTCAGGATAAAAGCCCTCGCCAAGAGGCACCGGGCGGTAACCCCGCCCGGCCAAGGGTCCTTAGTAGGTTTCTTACAGCCCCTCCCGCGCTAAGGACCAAAGTCCTCCCAGAGGCAGTCGATTCCTTGCTCGGCTATCCCCGGCTGGTAGCTTCCTACCACAACCGACAGGGATCAAAGTCTTCGCCAAGAGGCACTGGGCAGTAACCCTGCTCGGTCCCCGTCCTGAAAGATCAAAGCCCTCGCAAGAGGCAACCGAGCGGCTGCCCTGCTCGGTCAACTCCGGCTGGTAGCTCCCTACCCATGACGCCAGGGATCGAAGCCCTTACAAGAGGCATCTGAGCGGCTAGCTCGCTCGGTCGTCCCAAGCTGGTAGTTGCCTACCTACGACGCCAGAGATCAAAGCCCTCGCCAAGAAGCAACCGCGCAGCTTCACTGCCCGGTCATCCTTAGTGGGCTTCTTACAGCCCCTCCAACGCTAAGGATCAAAGTCCTCCTTAGAAGCGGCTCAGCAGCTCCCCTGCTCGGCTATCTCCGGCTGGTAGCTCCCTACCCACGACGCCAGGGATCGAAGCCCTCACAAGAGGCATCCGGGCGGCTACCCCGCTCGGTCATCCCAGGCTAGTAGTTGCCTACCCACGACACCAGAGATCAAAGCCCTCGCCAAGAGGCAACCGCGCAGCTTCACTGCCCGGTCATCCTTAGTGGGCTTCTTACAGCCCCTCCAACGCTAAGGACCCAAAGTCCTCCCAGAGGCAGTCGAGCCCGACCCTCGCTCGACCATCCCCAGCTAGTGGTCGTTGATCGCAGCGCCAGAAATCAGAAGCCCTCGCCGAGGGGCAACCGAGCAGCTTCCTATTCATCCTCGGCACAAATACGGTGGACAACCCTCTGCCCATCACATGCAGAGGATCCGAGGCACCAACAAGGGGCATCATATCCAAGTCTCGAGCGATCCCCCCTCGACTTCGGGTCCATGGAGACGCCTCCTTCTTAGCAGCGCTTGGCACTCTTGGCAAGTGATCGAAATCAACTCGACGAACGATCGCTAGACAAATCGCCGACCTGACAGGGAAGCCCAACAGTGCAAGAAGAGAAATTTTACAAGCATTTTTTAAGAACAGAAGATAAAGTGCAAACCAAAGAAGAAAAAGGTTTTATTACCAAAGGCAAAGTCTTTACAAACGGTATTTTGGGCTCCCCAACCTTACAAACAGCCCGGAGGCTTACAAAAATTCCAAAAAGCAACAAAATAAAAGAAGGAGGAAGATGGGGGCTTTAGGCCTCGAGGCCGGGCGCGACCTCGGGGTCCTCGACATCCACCACGGGACGAGCAGGGTCCTCGGCGACTCCCTCGTCAGGAATCTCTTTCCCCTGCTCCTCGGCGTCCGCAAGGGGGTATTCGGCCCGGAGCTCTTCGTCGGCGAACTCCGGCATCCGGGCCTTAACAGCGTCTAAGGTCTCGTGCCAGATGAGGGTTGTGGCCATGGCTAGGTCATCATAGAAGTCCTTCGACTTCTTGTAGCCCTCCACCTCCTTTACCGCCGAAAGGTCGGCCAACCTCGCCGCTCTTAGGTCGGTCGACTTCACCGACTCAGCCGCCGCCCCCAGCTCCTTCCGGAGGGTCCTCACCGTCTTCTTCAGGTTGCCGGCGAGCACCTGAGCGTCCTCAAGCTTGGCCTCGGCAGCCACGGCGGCCTCGCGGTACCGAGCAACCTCCCATTTCCCGGCCTCCGCCTCGCTCTCCAGGGCGGCAACCCTCGCCATCACCGCCTCCAGCTCCCGCTTGGAGCTCTCCTCCAGCGAGGCGAGCTGGCCCGCAGCCTTCATCGCCGGGGCTATCACCTCGGCCTCCATGCGTAAGGCGGGGGCAACGTGCTGGAAAACCTGAAAGATAGGAAAGAGATCAGAAAAGCGAAGGAGGCACCAAATCTCACAAAAGACCAAACACTTACCTGCACGGACTCCTGGGCGATGGACTCCATCTGAGCCCTAAAGGTCCCCCCGGGGACTCTACCCCCTGCCGATGTCTCTATTTCATGCAGCAAGCTATCCGCGACGGATAGCCTCGAAGGCACTGTGAACTGGAGGCCCCCTTCCTCCACCATGATCGGCGAGGACGGGCCCCGGGAAGATCTCCGAGAACTCCTCTTGAGCAGCTCCGAGGGAGAGCCGATCTCCTCCTCCGAGACCGGTTCCTCCAGAATCCGAGCCCGCTTCTGGCCCGACACTCTGATAGGCCCCGGGGCGGGATCCGCCCCTGAACGCTCTCGGGACGCGACCACCAGAGGAGAAGGAGCCGGGGCAGGATTTGGGCGGGAAGAACTGGCGCCCCCAGCCTTCGCGACCCTCCTCGACTGGCGCATGGAGGCTTTGAGCTCATCCATATCCATAGGTCCTGCACAAAACCAAATGCAAAAAAGTCAGCGACACAAACAATATACAAACCAAAAAGCAAGCCCAACTTACCGACGAACTCAACAGGGCTGAGCCCGGCCCAACTCAGAACCCTCTCAGACAGCAGCACGTCGAACCGGAGGATGGGCTCCCACGACGCCACTCTCACTACGGCGGGGTCATTGGACTGGTTCCCCGGCAAGCATTTTTCCCTCGACCACTTGGTAGGCACGGGCCAGTCCTTGCCCTCGGGAGGGGAAACGAAGAAGAACTTCTTCTTCCAGTCGTGAATGGAAGAAGGCAGAGCCATAACCCCTGTCCCGGCGGCGCCCCCCTGTCGCTTTCTAAAGGAGAGGTATACCCACCTCGGGTCGCCTGTTCGACCCCCAGGATGATTTTTGAAAATGAGGGAAGAATCGAGGAGGGAGAGGCTGAAAGGAACCGCCTGTAACTTCAGGCGGATCAGGAACCCGAGGAGGATCCTCCATGAGTTCGACACTAACTGGCTAGGAGCTAACCCGAAGAAGTTCAGCGCTTCGACGACCTCGGGAGACAAGGGCAGGCGCATTCCACCCCAAAAAGCTTCCAAGTACAGGGCGATCTCCCTACCCGGTACTTGGTCCGCCCTCTCTCCCTCCTTAGCCAGACGAAGCGTATAACGTGAGGGGGTGTGGAAGCGAGCCCGAGCATTGGCGAGCTCGTCCTCATGCCTCACCCAACACGAGACGCCGGGGGCAGCATCTACCGCCTCCTCCTTGGTGGCTGCCCCTGCCGCACGATCCCGTGAAAACTCAAGCTCAACTAAAGGGACCCTAGAACCTACTCCTACCACATCTACAGATTCCCTGAAAGAAGACATCTAACCTGAAGAAGATGGATCCTCGGGAAACGAAAGCAGAAGAAAGGAGAAGAACACCGAGCAGCCAAGGCTTAGAAGAAAGGAAGTATGAAAGAGTAGGGGCCCTGGAGTGGACCCCACAGCTACTTATCGCCGCAAACGACCTCATCCAACGGCGCCCTTCATCTCCCGTCAAAATGTCTCCTCGCGTTCAACGGCTCCGATTGCTCCACTTGTCGTTCCCACACTGGACCGCACCCTGTCAGATGCCGCAGGTCTGCACACGTCGCGTCGGCCAACCGACACTCAATACGTGGACCGTCGCTTCAGTGGCAGGATATACGAACCGGAGCACCTTCCTTAAATATAGAGATCTCGCTCTGATTCGCTGGCAGAAAAGACAGCCGACAGCCCGGGGACGCGTCCCGACGAAACCTTAGGAGGGAGCTCACCCCGGGCGGCCCGGCAGTCCACTCCTGACCCGACCCGCTAGCTGGTCGGGACAAGAGTGGGGGGCTAATGATGATGCTCAGTATTGGCGATCTCCAAGATCAGGACACGTGGCAGATGACGTGTCCCAGAGCTCAGAAGAAAGGGCCGCGGGGGCCGACCAGGCCACCCCTGTACCCGACCTGCAAGCACAAGCTGGCTCACCTTAGAGCCCCCTGGAAATTGGCCTCCTCGGCCTCTCAGCTCGCCCCGAGATGCCACAGGACCAAGATTCCTCGGCCCTCTCGCTCGTTCCCGAGCTCCCTAGCCGAGGCCATATTCCTCGGTCCTCCGACCGACCGACTCCACCACTCACAGGCGTAACCGCCGCTCTGCAAATCTCGCCATGCGCAGATTCTCCGCCAGCAACATCCCAGGTTCCACGCTATCATGATCCCCATTAATGGGCGATCCACTCTTTACACAGGCGTGACGTTGGGAGCGTAACTGCTGGCGAGATTCTTACGCCTGCTGCGTGCTACCACCACTATATAAACCCCCATCACAGAGGGGTCAAGTAAGCCATTTTTACTCCACTTAGCCGTTACTCTGCTCGGATCTCGTGCTAACTTGATCGTCGGAGGGTCCTCGGTGGTACCAAACCACCCCGGGACTTCTTTGCAGGTACTCGGTGCTAAACTCCTCAAGACCACCAATCTCCTCAAAACCCATTGAGACCCACAAGCAACAGAAGATCGCCTCCAAAATCCACCGGGAGATCGACGGAAGACAACATCTGACGGAGATCCGAAAAGGACCTCCATCATCGTTGAACTCAAAGTCCTCGTATTTCTGCGACATCACAACGAAACCATAAGAAACGAAACCCTAACAATCGAAAACCAGCGATCAAAGAAACCGATTGAAATTTGTTTTCAGTGAAAGCATGGCGCTCTAGCACTTTATACAAGGGATTTTTTATATCTCATCCCCAAAATTTCAATATTTTCAAATTTCACCCTCAAACTATTAAGTTGTACAAATTTCACACCGAAAATCTAGTATTTCCAAGTTTCACCCTCAAAACTATTAAGTTGTCCAAATTTCTCCTCCAAATTTTATTATTTCCAAATTTCACTCCAGAACCATAAGTTGTCCAAATTTCACCACAAACGGTCTTCTTCTTCTTTCTTATGTTAAACAGAGACTGGGGTTTTAGATTTCTCAAAATTTCAAAATTAGGAATTCTTTTGAGAGCGAAATTAAGGACATTTCACCTTCATCCAATATTTGTCATTTTAATATATAAAATCGTTTGTGGCTATACCATAACAATTACGACAACATGAAACAGCAATATAAGTTAGAATTGCTTTTATATAAGTGGTGGTTTAATTCAAATACTTTGTGGTTAAGGTATCATATGACGAGCTTAATTGTCACGACCCAGAATTTAGCCCACGACCGGCACTTAAATCACGCAACATCTAAATGCGTAACGTGATTAGCAAGCAGAAGCCCAGAAATCTAAACCTTTTAGTGAAAATAATAGAGGTGGAGTTTTAAAATAAAAGTATAATGAAATCAATTTTTCTTTAAATGCATAGGTAATGAAACATAAAAATGCAAGTGGATTAAACTATAGTTAAAAACATTTTTCGTCTTTTAAAAATTTGGACGGTACCTCCCTTGTATATTTTGATCCAAAACCATATATACATGATAACAATAAAGGCAACCCCAAGCGGGAGCTAGCTCTTCGCCAATCGGCGGAATCACAACCACGCAAGTCAGAAATATATGTATACGACGTCCAACGGCGAAAATCTACACAAAAGAATAATGTAAAGAAACAAGACATCAAATTCCCCAATAGCGAACATATAATCCGTCGCTCTAAGCCTCGCAAGCACAAGTCTTTCTAAATCTTACTAATTATACAAATACTAGTTTCCGATTGATAGGGTGACTAGATACAACAGGAATAATAAATACAAGAGTGGGCACGATCCAATATGTCCCACCTACCATAGCAAATCATCTGAATGCAAGCTGTGTGCCAGCATACCGCTACTGATCCATGCAGTCAAACCTGCAAGAACTGTGGCACAACGGGGTGAGTTTCCAACTCGTGACTAGAAAACATCAGCAGATAGAAATCGAATAAAACAACGATTTCCTAGGTCAACTATATCAAGAAAGTAATACTATGATATCTAGGGTGACCATGTATGCATATATGTCAATAATATAATCAATGCCAATGTCATATACAAATAAACATCTGAACCATATGCCTATATGCAGGTGGATATCATCCACGTGTCCATCAATGACACAATCATCATCATGGAACCTGAGGGTCCAACATCGACACTCGCAACATCATGAAGGAATATGCATGTATGTATGAGGATATCAACCAACGTGTGTCCATCAACGACATATAAAAATCATGGAACCTGAGTGTCCAACACCGACACTCGAAACATCATGAAACTCATGTCCAGTATCGACACGTAAATCCTTATATCCCGGGCTCCGTCAGTCCGGATCGGCCCATATCCATCTCACGACTCTGGTCGGTATCTTCCGGATAACCGCCAGGTCCAAACTATCACCGGTAGGTAGTGCTCCCCAGTCAGGCTCACCGTCTAACTATACGAGTCTTCTTGCCCCGAGATAGCTTACCGGGTCCACCATGTACCCGCAGGCGATGCCTACCGCTCTTCGAATCGAGTATCACATAGCTCATAACCGAGAAAACACATGGTGGACGCCTCAAAATATCATATCAAGAGAAACCGGGTTTTTAAAATAATACATAATTTCCTTTGAAATATAACCACGGTTCTCAAATCCAGAATCTCATGAAAACAGCAATCTCAATACTTATAATCATAAAGCATGATGTATGCAAACATATAACAGAAATGATGTGAGCATATCAAGTATATCATGCGATATAGAATAGCAGTATATCATGCCAACGAGTCATGTGACAGTACTGAACAATTAAGAGTAATAGCATGATGTAGCAATTCTACTGTGTAAGTGACATAGCAATTATCGATGATGAAAGTGTGTGAGCCGGCAAATCTGTGTAAGTGTAACATACGCATCATCGATAATTGTGTAGGTGTACTAGCACATATATATATATATATAATGCAATGAGAATATCATGAACGTAGCAGAAAGTAAATCATGAGCACAATACTATAAGGTATGCGTATCTAATCTAACATCTACGTAAAGGCTAAACTAAGCGGTGTAGACAGGGATTAGATATCTATAACATATCCGAGTCGATGAATCTATCAATTGGCATCCACCCTCACAACATCACGTACGGTATAATCCATCGCACGGCATCCTCTAGTCAAGGGTATGGATCAATCATCCGGTAAAATATCGTGTGCGGTAAACCATCGCACAACGATAACAAACAGAATAGGGATTCTATCAACCTATACAACAATAAGGGTACGGATCTGAGTCTCGTACGGCATATCACTCATTATTATCATAATTATATATATAAATATCTCACGTCACATTATCTTTTCATCACCTCAATATCTCACATCAAGTAATCTTATATATATTTATCTCATTTTACCGGTCTCATAACACATCTCAATCTTATCATATTCATCGATCTCATGTCATATCCTTATACTTCTCGTTTCATATCTTATATCCATCATATCCGCTCGTATCATCTCATCTCATCACCTACTAACTCTTTTAACCATATCCATAAGTTTCTCGCATAGTTTCTCTAACCATATTCTATATATATTGGTTTCCATTTATAATTTGCGGGGGTGCTATACGCCATCCACCTGACTTCCCCCGTAGATATAAATCTACTCACCTGCAATACTCCTCGCTAACCCGAAGTCGATGTGCTTCTTCATCTCGGAAGTCCACGCGAGGTACCTACAAATCAACACATATCGCATCGTTATGAAAACCAAGTCCGAAAACCGATACGGCACATAGTGCGCTCATAGGTTAGAACCTATAGCCTATGCATGCAAAAACAACCAAACAACCCTCATCGTTGTCGTACAAACGTCCAACGACCAAATCAAATCCAAATACCAAAACCACGATTTCAAATATCGGGAAAACATAGCCAAAGCACTCACAACCGGCTCCCAAATTTTATCTCAGGTTAATTGGGACTAAACAAGCAAGTACAGGGGATAGGTTATAAAGTAATTGAGCTACAGGCCAAACCACAACATCAAAGCCAACAAGGGGTCCGGCGAGAATGCCATAATATCCGGCGTCGCCGGCCATACAGAGGAGGTTTAGGTTCGTATTTTGGTGGTGGGTTTCTAGGGGTTTAGCTATATTAATAAACTTTTTTGTTTATCTCAGACACATCCCAGATTGCACCAGATTCCCTGTAGGCCAACAAATTCCACAAAACCGACATGGGAAAATTTCTAAGTTCGTATTTTGGATCTAATCTCGGGCCTTGGCCAGTAAAACACCACTAAGGGTTAAGTAATCAACCACTACAGATCACAAGTCCACAAAATCACCTAACTCTTCTCTTGGAATTTCCAAACATCACTAATCTAAATCGATTTAACTCTAAACTACTATAGGGTGATAGGGAACTCAAAAACTAAACTAGAAGTGTAGGAATTATCTCATTTGGCAACTCAAGAAAATTTTCTTGAGTTGCTCAAAGTCTTCAAAATCCAAGCTTGAAAGGTCCAAAGGTCTAGGATGAGGTGGGGATCAACTTTTGTGAAGGGAGAATAGGGTTTTGGTGAAAAAATTGAGATGATACATGGAGGTGGAGGTGGAGGGAGTATGAGGATGAAGAAGATGAAGAAAACAAAGGGAGAAATATGAAGGGGGGCAGCCCACTCTCTCTCTCTTATCCTCACTCGCATGGCATGCCACTCTCTCTCATGCCCATACCCCATGTCATAAGTGTGTCCCTTCTCTCTCTCCCCTCAATAATACTCTTTTTCTTCTCAAAATAAATAAAACCAAATGAAATGAACAAACGTGTAACAAAAATGCAACATGTCATGGTGCACTAACCATGATTAATTTAAAAGACAGATTTGGCCTAATCGCGATTAGTAGTGCACTAATCAAGTTAAATTTTAAGCTTGCATATAATTAATTATAAAAATGCCAAATCCCGGTTAGAGTCTTTTATGATTCCCACTGTGCTTTGATTCCCACTGTGCTTTGATTCCCACTGGCCTAATAACAAAAATGCAACATGTCATGGTGCACTGGTACAGGTTAGTCTGTCGACCCGAGATCGTCATAGAGTCTTGTGTGATTCACACCGTGCTTTGATTTCCACCGTACCGCGGTCAAGAGATCGTGCAAAAAGGTGGTTTTTGGGTACAGTCCCGAGTCACATGGAGGCAATGAGAGATATGAGGGGATTTTTCTCTCCCGGTATTAGGAGTTGATGCTGCGCTATGCTTGATTGGCCATAACATGAAATCCCTGACCAGGATTGCTGAGATTTACTTGTAAGTGTTATCAGTAGTTTCTGGAACCGTTATGGACCTTGCATCGACATGACATATCAGGCTATTGGGGTCTGACGTTATACCACCCCCAGGCTACGATATGTAACATATCTGACGAAGAGACCGGACTGTACGGTAGTGTTACTGATTGGATTCGCAGGAGTATGAGCAGGCTTGCTTGTTGATCTTCTGATCACTCAATACCCGGGTGGCCGTTATGTTTAGCAGACCGCTTGCGGTTTATGGGTGTTTGATATGATCATCACCTACTGCCGGCGTATTGACGAGTCTTTAGAGTCCTACACAGAGGTTTCCTGGTTCACGCGAAATGAAGTAAGAGCACATATGTGATATGTGCGGGACCGAGATTAATACGATATGCAATACCGTATTCTATTCTCGCGATATGTGATATCGATCAGTTATATGAGATATAGCCGGATTATCGGATCAAGTGTTGATTCGATAAGATGTTGCGTTTGATATTAGTCGGTTGTATGTGATATAACCGGATTATTAAATCAAGTGTTGATTTGATAATTTAATGTATAATTATATATTTGATATATTAAATTACATTGACTAATATTTGCTCACTTATGATTTCTTATTCTCACTTGTGTGCATTAGTGTATATATGATATATATTAATGTACATGTTTTTGTGTCATTCTTGATGATACATGCTTCATGGGTGTATGTATGACTTACACCATGCTTGCTATAATGTAGGGTTATTAATTGATTAAGTAATTCAAAATTGGTTGAATATTGGTCATGGCTAGAACCTTGGAAAAGCTTGGATAACCATTGACGAAGTCTACAAGTTTTGTTTTGCTTAAAATATTTATTAACCCAACCATTATCCTAACTAATGGTTAAGTCTCTACATGGGTTAGTGTATGACACTAACTCATCCGTGGTTTATTTTCTCACCTCATGAGTTCATTCTTCATCTCATCACTTCATTTTCTTCCTCATGAGAAAAAGCTTGCTAGCTTTTTTCTAAGTGATGAAATAATGTGACAAAAAGAAATCTAAAGAGAGCCCACTACTATTTCATCATCCTTTACTATTAGCCATTTATTATGTTTGCTTCACTAAACCCTAATTTAGTGAAAAGGTAGCATGAGCTTGAGTCTTCTCGACGTAGATCATCTTCGGCCTCGAAAACTTCGAGCAAGTTTGCATCTTTCACCTTGTGGATCCTCTCAAGAGTTCGGGAGATCATTACTCGCAGCGATGGGACTTCTACATGGAGCATTTGAAGTGAAGGACCGGTCTACAAAAGTTGTATTCCGCATTCACTTAGTTGTAAAGTTGTTTACATGTTAATTCGTATGATTCTCTAGTTAAACATCCTCGGGTTTAGGTTCCTTAATACGGTAAAATTTTAATTTGGCATGGACGATGACGCCCGAAACCTCGCTATCGTGCTAGGGAACCCAGCACGGTCTTGACTCAGTGCGTGGTCCGGGAGTGGCACGGAACGCGCACTGGATCGGGTACGGTGTGGCATGGGGACTGAGTACGATATGGCATGAGGAGTGGGCACGGGGCGCGACACGTCTGGGTACGTGGTAGCACGGAGATGGGCATGGTGCGAGGCTCGAGCGTGATACACACTACGCAGAACATATGCGATGCTGCGACGGCGACTACATTGACGACCATGATGGTCACATGGACCTAGGCCACGGCTTGGACGGCAACTCCGACGAAAAAGGTGATGGGAACAGCGGCTACGGCGACTGCAACAGGTGTTCGACGAATTGTTGGGGCTTGATTTTGTTGTCGAGGAGACACGGAGCTAGGCACGGCGAGGCCACTGTGCTGGGGTGCTATTTGGGCACAGCTCGGCACGGCAACAGCAGTGAGGAGATAGCCGGCAGCAGTGGGATGGCGGCGGCGATTAGCTCAGACGGCGCAGGTGGCGATGGGTGGTAGCTCGGGCTCGGGATTGTGGTGCTGGAGTTGAGGATGAGCAGGGGGCGTTGGGAACTCGCCGGCAGCGCTAGGGCTTGTCGGTGACGGATCGTGAAGGAGGTGTTGTCGCCGGAGATGGAGGAAGGGGTTGGGTTCGGGTTTTGGGAGTTTGGTGTGTGAAGGGGTGAGAGGTTGCAGTGGGGCGATGGAGCTTGGGCTCGGGTCCACGTCGGGGGAGTTCGTCGGCGACGGTGGCAGTAAGGTGATGGGTGTGGGTTTGGTGAAGCTCTGTGGGAGGTGTTGGTGGCACCGTTTTCGTGGAGGCAGGGATGTTGGGATTCGATTAGTGGCGAGGTCGTCAAGATGGGACAGTGGGGGAGTGAGGGAAAGAGAAACTGAGAGAGTGGGATGGAGAGAGGGAGGGTGATGGTGGAAGGTCGAGGTAGATGGAGGAGCTCGTCATGGGGGAGTGTGGGTGTGCGGGGGTTGTTGGGCCCGTGGCTTCGTCGTTATGGAGATGGGCGCGGTCTTTAACGGAGCGGCACAAGGACGAGGGAGGCGGGGGGATTAGGCTCGCAGGCAGTTAGCGAAGGAGGAGGGGTCGTAGGTTGTTGGGAGGAGCGGGTCGTGCGGAAGTGGGGAGGCAGAGCGGGAGAGGCGGGAAAAAGAGAAGAGAAAGAGAAGAAGAAGAAGAGGAGGGGTGTTGGGGAATCGGATCGGGTGTTAGGGGAACGGGCCGGGTCGGGTGTAGGCTGGGATAGGATAGATTAGGAAAATAATTTGGAAAAATAGAAAGGTTAGGGTTCAAAAGTTAGAGTTTAAGATTTAAGTTAGGAAATTAAATTTAGAAAATTTAGGAAAATAATAGTTGTGAAAGTTTGGAATAGAAATTTTTGGGGAAATTATTTATTTAAAATACGGAAGATATTTATAGTGGAACTAGGTATTACAAAATATAATTTTAAATGAATAAATCATTTTAATCTTCAATTATTTCACAAATATTGGTATATATTTATACCATTTTACGAAAACCCCAAATTCGCAAATCGAGTAGTTTTCACGAAATATATTATTTTAATATTATATTCTAAAAAATAATATTTTATATTTTCTGAAATGTTACAATCCTCCCCCATTAAATAAATTCGGTCCCCGAATTTAAATTTAAATCCCCAAATACTAAAACATTTCAATAATCAGCTCAATCACGGGACTCCGAAATCACGGAAGATACAAAAACACCTGCGCCTGAAAATGAGTATGAAACTCAAAATTGAACTCCGTCAAGCGTCACGCAATCAACGGAGTTACAATGGAGATATAGATCTCGAAATCCACTACTGAGATCCAATATACTATTGTCAAAATCATAATACGTATATAGTACGCATCCTTTTAAATTTCCTCTAAAAATGGATAAAACACATGCAAATCTTTTCCGAATTGCCGTGCGATGCGTAGCTCACGGCACAAGTGGCGGATGATCATTTGTAAAGTAGTAAATATATCTATATATGTTTTTGCTCAAATTATACGTCCCGCCTTTTGAAATAACCCAGAAGGTTTTCTTTGTAAAGATTCGTGTCTCTTACGGACACTTAAGAAATAGCGAGGCTATAGCTCATTTTTGAAAACCTCTAAGTAAAATTTTTATGTATGCAAAGTACTCAGGTACTGTCTTCAGATTAGTCATGTTCGGCTACTACATAATATTATGAAAACAAGGTGCTCAAGAGCAAAATCAGCCTCGAAAGGCATATCCAACAATCACGTGCGTTTGGTGCGCACAGAAATCAAAGCCAAATATAAGTACTACGAATGTGCACAAAACCAAATTAAGTGCAACGGGTGTGTATGAAAGTATCTGTCAAATGCAATGGGTGTGCATAACAACAACATCAAGTGCATCTAGAGTGCACGAAAATTTCAACTCAGTGCAACTAATCTGCACAAAAGGAAATCTAAATCAAGTGCATCCAACATGCACGAATAGAACCCCAATCAAGTGCATCCGACATGCACGAAAAAATCTAATCAAGTGCATTCAACATGCACGAATAAAATCTAAATCAAGTGCATCCAACATGACGAATAAAATCTCAATCAAGTGCATCTGGTGCGCACAAAATCCCACACCATGCGCCTAATATGCGCAAAAATCCAACCCAAACGTGCCAGTTCCGTAAAAAGCATCTAGTGCAGTAGCATGCACGAAAACGAACGTCAAGCGCAGACGCTCACGAAAACATAAATTTGGTGCAACCAATGCACGAAATACAACTCCGGTGCAACCAATATACGAAATACAAATCCGGTGCAACCAATGCACGATATATAAATTCAGTGCAACAAATGCACGAAATAAAAATCTAGTGCAACAAATGCATGAAGTACCATCAATATCTCAAATGCGTATAAAAACAACACCGAGTGTGCCAAGGTGTATAAAATCATAAACATGTGCAACTACGTGCACAAAACACGTATCAATGCACTGTAAGCACCTGTGAGCTATACCGAGTGCAAAAATCAAATCAAGTGCGTACCATATGCACAAAATCAAATCAACAGTATGAAATCCACGAAATTATAAATACGTGCATCCAAGGCACAAAATCAATATCAAGTGCAATAGATATGCACAAAAGAAAATATCCCAGTAGGTGCAGCCATGGTGCACGAAAACAATATCATGAAATTCAATCATCAAAACTCAATCCCGGCGACATAAACGTGATACTCGGATCACAAAACACAAATCGCAATAAATGACATTGAGGTACACCTTCTTCAATGTCGAAAATATGCCGGTGCGCCCAAAACTGGGAGAGCAAGAACATCCGCCTGCCTCCTACTCATGGTTCGGCGTCCTCTGTCTCTGGGTCCTCATTTTCTCTGTGGATTACCAATCTAGCAATCTATCGTCTCGTCGGCCCGATCAGGTGTATTAACGGAAACGATTCCTCTCTGGCACTCCTCTGGTCATTTCTCGGCCAATTAGTATGACCACTCGTAAAGCAGCACGTCACTAGCGTCGGCCTCTGGCCCTCTGAATACACGTGACACGACTGATTCTCGGTGCAAATCTTATCGCAGCAGTATCCTGGAAGGAACCTGCTCACGTTCTTTTCCGATCCCGCCTATGCCGAACTATACGGAGGCTGGTACTCTTGCATAATCTTTTCTCGTTTTCTGGACATCTGCGTTCTCAGCACAGCATTTTCTTGGGAACTGGCCGTATCCCAACGCCTCTGTATACATTTCCGATCTCTAATCTCAACGGGGAGTAACAACAACTCGTTAACATCTCGCACGAACCTCTTGTTCCACTCGTCGTTATTATCGCCCACTTCGACGTCATTATCGCCCACTTCGATGTCACGTCATGCTATTTGCGTACTGCAATTGTTCTCGGCTACAATCAATCCAGAGTCTCTCACACGGAATCGAAATTACGAACTCGGTATCTTCATCACTCTGTAGAAGATATCTAGCCGAACACGCCCTCGGGAACTCGACCCAATCATCGGATGAATACTCTATATTCGTCCGCTCTCGATCAACTCACAACGCATCTGGGTGAGGTTGTAACAACCTTAAACTTTGCGTACGATTTTTTTTTCAAAATATAGAAAGGGGTAATTTTGCCTGAACACAAGTTATAAGTTTGATTTGCTTTTTAATAGCAATAAAGAGCTTGTGGCTCACTGGTAAGACCTTGCACTGCTGAACCAAAGTATCAGAGTTTAAATCCTATTAGCCACATTAATTTTTTATAAGTTTTCTTTTAAATTTTTAAAAGCCCAAGAGTCTACACATGCATAACCCGTAAACCCAAAGTTCACACTAAAAACAAACGAGCCCAGGAGGTAGACCAAGAGGCAATAAACATGTGGCAGCCGAACTCGGCCTGAATCGGCCGGCGACTCGGTCGATTCACATCAAAATCCGAGTTGGCCTTCTGAACCTCTGTGTCTTTTGGCCTCCTTATAACCCCTATATGGTTTAAATCCCCTGCACATTAACAGAGCCAATTAAAATCCAATTTAAACCTTTTTAATGCAATTTAAATGCAAATTTTTTCTATCAAACCCTAACCCTAATTTTTTCCTATAAATACCACTCCATCTCACACCCCCTCACTCACAATTTCTGTCCAAACACTCAAAAAAATCCCTAGAACTTTAGTGTACAAGTGGAGTTAGCGAAGGGCGAAACTCCGACGAATTTCCGACGACGACCCTAGGAGCTCGCGGCGACGAAACGACGTACCGGCACCTCCTACCCCTCCCTTTTCCTCTTCTCTAATCAAAAAACCCATAAGTCTCTCCTCTCTCTTCTTTTTTCTATTCTTAAAACTTGTATTTCTAAAACCCGACGGAAGCGGAGTTAATTCGACTTCCGATTCGGTTTTCTTTAAAAAGTTCTACTTTTCTTAAATACAACAATACCAAACTTGCACATCATGACCATTAAATATTAACAAAACATATTGATAAGTTTCATAGCAAAAGAATTCATATTGTAATTTTTATCGCACTTTTTCAGAAAAATACCATATAGTTTAGTTTTGACATTAAACATAATATTTCCTTGCAATATCTTTAGATAGATCACGAGGTAATGACATATCTCTTCACAACACTCATATGTAACATACAACGATGATATTGGGAAACATAGAATTGGGAAAATACGATTTTACACAAAACTACCTCAAATTTATAAAAACCGTTTTCTACAAGATTATGTATTTTAAACAAATCTTTGTAAAGCGCCGCTACAACCCATTTTGGGAAACCCGTTCGGGATGGTGCAGATTATCGCACATCCTCGCGCTTATTAGTGCGAGATACAGACCTCCGCAAGGAGCATACGGCCTCGAAAGATTTAAAAATACAAATATCTTAAAAAAATGAGATTTCTAGAAAAATAATAAATTAAAATTATTTTATATAAATATATATATATATATACATATATATATATATATGTATGTATCATCAAAATATCTAATTTTTGATATAATATAAATATTCCAACTTTTCTAAACCAAAAGAATCATTTTACATGAAAATACCATGCAATTCCATACAAGTTCAATATTTTACAATTAAATACCATATATTATGAAATTAGATTTTACTCACTAGAAAGGTCACATATATAAAATCTATATCTATGAAAACTCTAAATACGATAATTAAATACTTGAGATGTATTTTGAAAATTATACAAGATTATTTTTACATAAAACCCCCTTAATTTCTATAAATTACCCTAAGGATCCTAGTAAATATAGGTTTAAGCGGGACCAGTCTCTTGAGCCTCAGGGAACCGGAGATATGGGTGCTTGCTTATTTAAGATAGACAAATTAACAAACTGTGTTATTAATACGGTAATCATTTTTGAAAAAGACACAAATTCTACCGTCCATGTGCAGCGGTTATCGATAACACCAAAACCTAATTCAGGATTCAATTTCTTTTCTAATTGTCTGATTCAGACCGAGTCTCGATATAATCAATCTAACTTGAATGAGATTCAAGTATATATATAACAATTCAATATGAATCCATATATTCAATCTGTTCAATTTATCAATCTATAGAACTTGACTGAACCGAACCATGGATATATTTCATTTACATGATTATCCAGTACCTTCTTTTCCATTTATGCGATATCATGGTTTCGGCAAGTCTTCCATTTACAATACAAGTCTTCCATTTACATTTACAAAACAGTACAGACAACACATTTACAATTCAAACAATACAAACAATACAATCAAGATATCGCGGGGTTTAAGCGGTAGATTGGTACAGAAGGTGTTAGAAGTGGCACAAGACTGCAACCATTAAGACACCTAACATGTATTCCATTGCTGTTGTACCGTGGCATGAACGGTTCCTTGTGTTCTTGATACTTTAGTCTCCGGGGCAAGTGAGACTCCTCTCGTATACACTGGCCTCTTCTGTACCAAGTTACAAACAACAGCGTTAACACTAAATACAACATTATAACAATATAATATAACTTTAAAAGTTACACACTCTCTCTCTCTGTTTATTCTACTTCTCCCTCATTTTTGGGACTTACCAAGCGATTGTTCGCTGACGACATTCCCTTTCTTTCTTCTTTGGAATGTTCTCAGGTGATTTGGATCTTCAGGAGATCGAGCCCACCAGTGAGGATTTGGACAAGCTAGCTTACAACCCAGAGCTTTAGATTCTTGTACACATTTACATTCTGCACTTTCCATTTCTGTTACGCCACTGTTTAGACATTACTTTCCATTCCATGTATTTATTTTTCAGATGCATTGTAAAAAAGAATGTTAATAAATAAAGTTATTGTTCATTACATTTGTCTCTTTTGTATATTTCTTTTTATATTTCTTAGTTACGCTTAGCGTATTTACTTCAGAGTAAATACGTAGCGGCCAGTCGCGTCCTCTGCCCGTACACTGGGAAGCAGAGCGTGACAGGTTTTGTTGGTGGCTCATGTAGGTCAGAACTGTATGGAACCCTATCATGCAGTTCAATTCCGCGTGGACAGCCTAAGCAATATAACACAAGAACCAGCAACTAAAAACATTCTTTACAATTTATACTCCTTGAATCTTATCATTTCATATACTTTAAATCTGTCCTAACCCAAAAATTTTCATTCAAGATTATGGATTCCCCGAACAACACCAGCACTAACGTCAACAACATACCTCCACCACTACCACTCACACCTGTCGTCCCTGCTCCGATCAACGAGCAGAAGGTTCTGCTTGAGGCAATCTGCAGTCTCCTAGAAGGACAGCAGCAGCAGACTGCTATCCTGATGAACCGACCAGACGTGGAAACACCCGGAGTGAAGCAATTCCGGGCATTGCACCCCAAGAACTTCTCAGGAAAAGAGAGCGCTCTAGAAGCTGAGGAATGGGGGTTTGGTGGAAGGCGGAAGAAAGCCATCTTGATCAACCCATCGAATGGAAGACTTTCCGCGACATGTTCGACGCAAAGTACTTCTCTAAGACTGCCAGATTCGACATGGAACAGCAGTTCATCCATCTGCAACAAGGTTCAATGTGGACCAAGTCAGTAGATGAATATGATGCTGAGTTTACCATGCTCAGACGGTAAGATATGTCTCAATAATTCGATTCTTTAATATATCACATACTACACAGCTAATACAAACCGTAACAGGTTTGCGGCCCATCTCATACCGACTGCTGAGATCAGAGCTAGAAGATTTCAGCAAGGGTTGGCCCCGAAAATCCAAGTTGCTCTAGCTACAGGGGATTTCCTAACCCATGATTTGGCTTTGAAGGCTGCCCGAAGATACGAGGCAGTGGTGAAGAAGAAGGGCAGACCTAAATCTGCCGGAGTGAAGCGCCCTGCCAATGAAATGGAAGGAGGAGCCTCTTCAAGGCCAACTGTTGAACCCAGGAGATCGGAAGAGATCAATAACCAGCCAAGACCAGTTTTCTGCTTCCATTGCAAGAGAGATGGACATTTGGTGAAGGACTGTAGGCGCGCAAAAGGCTTATGCCTGGTGTGTGGCGCGTCCAATCACAGAATTGAAACCTGTTCTTATAGATACAACTCAACTCACACACCCACCAACTACCCGCAGCGGCCAGCTATTCAGGCTCTTGCACCTCGTCTTGCACTCTCTGCTCCACCATCTGCATAGCCTACTCGCCAATTCCAACAGACACTGAGAAACATGCCTCGAGGGCAGAGAAACATGCCCCAAGAACAGAGAAATGTGCCTCCAGTTAGGAGGAATGAACCACGGCGTCAGGCTTTCTTTTTAGCGGCCGAAGAAGCAGAGGCCGTAGACCAAGGTAACACTAGTAAGTCTCTTTCACATTTTTTAAATCATTGTATCACTTTGTTATTTTTCATACACCATCAGTACTTCAGTCACCAAACTTTTCTTGAATCTGTTACACTTTCTTTTTACAAATTTCGAGGATGAAATTTTTATAAGGAGGGTAGAATGTAACAACCCTAAACTTTCTGTACGAATTTTTTTTTTTCAAAATACAGAAAGGGGTACTTTTTCCTGAGCACAAGCTATAAATTTGATTTGCTTTTTAATAGCAAGAAAGAGCTTGTAGCTCACTGGTAAGACCTTACACTGCTGAACCAAAGCACCGGAGTTCAAATCTCATTAGCCATATTAATTTTTTATTAGTTTTTTTTTAAATTTTTAGAAGTCCAAGAGTCTACACATGCATAACCCGTAAACCCAAAGGTCACACTAAAAATAAACGAGCTCAGGAGGTAGACCAAGAGGCAATGAACACGTGGCAGCCGAACTCGGCCCGACTCGAGCCGGTGCCGCCGGCCGATTCACCTCAAAATCCGAGTTGGCCTTCTGAACTTCTGTGTCTTTTGGCCTCCTTATAACTCCTGTATGGTTTACATCCCCTGCACATTAACAGAGCCAATTAAAATTCAATTTAAACCTTTTTAATGTAATTTAAATGCAATTTTTTTCTATCATACCCTAATCCTAATCTATTCCTATAAATACCACTCCATCTCACACCCTCTCACTCACAATCTCTGTCCAAACTCTCAAGAAAAATCTCTAGAACTTTAGTGTACAAGTGGAGTTGGCGAAGGGCGAAGCTCCGACGAATTTCCGACGACGACCCTAGGAGCTCCCGGTGACGAAACGACGCACCAGCACCTCCTACCCCTCCCTTTTCCTCTTCTCTAATCAAAAAACCCGTAAGTCCCTCCTCTCTCTTCTCTTTTTTATTCTTAAAACTTGTATTTCTAAAACCCGACGGAAGCGGAGTTAATCCGACTTCCGATTCGGTTTTCTTTAAAAAGTTCTACTTTTCTTAAATACAATAATACCAAACTTGCACATCATAACCATTAAACATTAACAAAACATATTGACAAGTTTTATAGCAAAAGAATTCATATTGTAATTTTTATCGCACTTTTTCAGAAAAATACCATATAGTTTAGTTTTGACATTAAATATCATATTTCCTTACTATACCTTTAAATAGTTCACGAGATAATGACCTATCTCTTCACAAAACTCATATGTAATATAGAACGTTGATGTTGGGAAAATACGATTTTACACAAAACTACCTCAAACTTATAAAAACCGTTTTCTACAAGATTATGTATTTTAAACAAATCTTTGCAAAGCGCCGCTACAACCCATTTTAGGGAATCTGTTCGGGATGGTGCGGATTATCGTACATTCTAGGGCTTAGCAGTGCGAGATGCAGACCTCCGCAAGGAGCATACGGTCTCGAAAGATTTAAAAATACAAATATCTTAAGAAAATGAGATTTCTAGAAAAATAATAACTTAAAATTATTTTATATAAATATATATGTATATGTATATGTATCATCAAAATATCTAATTTTTGATATAATATAAATATTCCAACTTTTCTAAATCAAAAGAATCACTTTACATGAAAATACCATGCAATTCCATACAAGTTCAATACTTTACAATTAAATACCATATATTATGAAATTAGGTTTTACTCACTAGAAAGGTCACATATATAAAATCTACATTTATGAAAACTCTAAAGACGATAATTAAATACTTGAGATGTATTTTGAAAATTATACAAAATTATTTTTACATAAAACCCCCTCAAGTTCTATAAATTACCCTGAGGACCCTAGTAAATATAGGTTTAAGCGGGACTAGTCTCTTGAGCCTCAGAGAGCCGGAAATATGGGTGCTTGCCTATTTAAGGTAGACAAATTAGCAAACGGTGGTATCAACATGGTAATCGTTTTTGAAAAAGACACAAATTCTGCCGTCCATATGCAGCGGTTACCGATAACACGAAAACCCAATTCAGGATTCAATTTCTTTCCTAATCGTTTGACTCAGACTGAGTCTCAATATAATCAATCTGACTTGAATGAGATTCAAGTATATATATAACAATTCAATATGAATCCATATATTCAATCTGTTCAATTTATCAATCTATATAACTTGACTGAACCAAACCATGGATATATTCCATTTACATGATTATCCAGTATCTCCTTTTCCATTCATATGATATCACGGTTTCGGCAAGTCTTCCATTTACAATACAAGTTTTCCATTTACATTTACAAAATAGTACAGACAACACATTTACAATTCAAACAATACAAACAATACAATCAAGATATCGCGGGGTTTAAGGGGTAGATTGGTACGAAAGGTGTTAGAGGTTGCACACGACTGCAACTATTAAGACACCTAACATGTATTCCATTGTTGTTGTACCGTGGCATGAACGGTTCCTTGTGTTCCTGATACCTTAGTCTCCGGGGCAAGTGAGACTCCTCTCATATACACTGGCCTCTTCTGTACCAAACTATAAACAACAACGTTAACACTAAATACAATATTATAACAATATAATATAACTTTAAAATTTACACACACGCTCTCTCTCTCTCTCTATTCTACTTCTCCCTCATTTTTGGGACTTACCGAGTTATTGTTCGCTGACGACATTCCCATTCTTTCTTCTTTGGAATGTTGTCAGGTGATTCAGATCTTCAGGAGATCGAGCCCACCAGTGAAGATTTGGACCAGCTAGCTTACGACCCAGAGCTTTAGATTCTTATACACATTTATATTCTGTACTTTCCATTTCTGTTACACCACTGTTTAGGCATTGCTTTCCATTCCATATATTTACTTTTCAGATGCATTGTACAAAAGAATGTTAATAAATAAAGTTGATGTTCATTACATTTGTCTCTTGTGTATATTTATTTTATATCGCTTAGTTACGCTTAGCGTATTTACTTCAGAGTAAATATGTAGCGGCAAGTCGCGTCCTCTGCCCGTACACTGAGAAGCAGGGCGTAACAGAGGTCCTCTATCCGAAACTGGTCAACTTACCAATATCCTATCGGATCATCTAACGAACAACGTTATCTCTGGATCGATATACTCTGGATCTGAATAAGATTCTCCACACTGGAAATCTTCAACTCAACTGAGCCTGCGTCGGCGCATCAAATTAGACGAATCATCTCAGTCGCTCAACTCAACTCAAGATAGACTAGCTATCTTCTGTCGCATATCTGCCTGAAAGCTCCAGCGATCTCAGCTCATAAGCTCTGGAAGCGACATCCTATCAATCTCAGCAACGGATGTGCCATCTATCTACATGGTAGACAACATCACGATTTCTGAGGTAAGTTGTACATCAACAGTCCTTTCACAACAGGCAGCCTTTATCAGTGGCGCGATCATCCGATGCAAAACCGAACACTCGCCTCAAACGAAAGGTCACAACTCAAACACTAAATCGAGACGTTCCCATGTCACCAGAAAACATGATGGTCAGTCCTCGTCCATGACGAGCTCGCCCTGACCGCATCACTAGCAGCAGCTCAATTTGCGCTCAAACCATGGTGACAGGAACCTCAAGCATGTATCAATGAAGATAGATCAAAGGAATGAAAGGAATCAACAGATCCAGAATGGAAACATGATCATAAGGAGAAACGGAATCAATGAGAGTATGATCATAGGAACGAACAGAATCAAGGATCTCAAGTATATACATCCTAAGGTCACTTAAGCGGAGTATCGTATCGTAAGTATGCCGCGGAACATACGCACGGTACGACAATCTACTTGAGTTACCTACTCCATCAGTCATGGTCAACCTATGTAACGAAAGTTCGGGTCTAATACCTCCTGTTCAAGTCTAAGTTCCGTAAGGTCAAGCATAGATTCCGAAATATTTACGCACTAGACTCCGCATAGTCAAACCCAGATTCAAACCAAGGTTAAAACTAGCACTCTGATACCAACTTTGTCACGACCCAGAATTTAGCCCATGACCGGCATTTAAATCACGCAACGTCTAAAAGCATAACGTGATTCAAGTAAACCGAAACCCAGAAATCTAAACCTTTTAGTGAAAATAATAGAGGTGATGTTTTGAAATAAAGGTATAATAAAATCAATTTTTCTTTAAATGCATAGGTAATGAAACAAGAAAATGCAAGGGGATTAAACTATAGTTGAAAACATTTTTCGTCTTTTAAAAATTTGAGCAGCACCTCCCTCGTATATTTTGATCCAAAACCACATATACAGGATAACAATAAAGGCATCCCCAAGCGGAAGCTGGCTCTTCGCCAATCGGCGGAATCACAACCACGCAAGTCAGAAATATATGTATACGACGCCCAACGGCGAAGATCAACACAAAGGGGTAATGTAAAGAAGCAAGACATCAAATTCCCTAATAGCGAACATATAATCCGTTGCTCTAAGCCTCGCAAGCACAAGTCTTTATAAGTCTTACTAATTATACAGATACTAGTTTCTAATTGATGGAGTGACTAGATACAACAGGAATAATAAATACAAGAGTGGGCACGATCCAATATATCCCACCTACCATAGCAAATCACCCGAAAGCAAGCTGTGTGCCAGCGACACCGCTACTGATCCATGCGGTCAAACCTGCAAGAACTGTGGCATAACGGGGACGAGTTGCCAACTCGTGAATAGAAAACATCAGCAGATAGAAATCGAATAAAACAACAATTTCCTAGGTCAACCATATCAAGAAAGTAATAATATGATATTTAGGGTGACCGTGTATGCATATATGTCAACAATATAATCAATGCCAATGTCATATACAAATAAACATCTGAACCAAATGCCTATATGCAGGTGGATATCATCCACGTGTCCATCAATGACACAATCAGTATCATGGAACCTGAGGGTCCAATATCGACACTCGCAACATCATGAAGGAATATGCATGTATGTATGAGGATATCAACCAACGTGTGTCCGTCAACGACACATAAAAATCATGGAAGCTGAGTGACCAACACCGACACTCGAAATATCATGAAACCCGTGTCCAGTATCGACACGTAAATCCTCATATCTCGGGCTCTGTCAGTCTGAATCGGCCCATGGGCTCCGTCAGTCCGGATCGGCCCATATCCATCTCACGACTTCGGTCGGTATCTTCCGGATAACCGCCAGGTCCAAACTATCACTGGTAGGTTGTGCTCCCCTGCCAAGCTCACCGCCTAACTATATGAGTCTTCTTGCCCCGGGATATCTCACCGGGTCCACCATGTACCCGCAGACGGTGCCTGTCGCTCCTCGAATCGGGTATCACATAGCTCATAACCGTGAAAACACATGGTGGACGCCTCAAAATATCATATCAAGAGAAACCGGGTTTTTAAAACAATACATAATTTCGTTTGAAATATAACCACGGTTCTCAAATCCAGAATCTCATGAAAACAACAATCTCAATGCGTATAATCATAAAGCATGATATATGCAAACATATAACAGAAATGATGTGAGCATATCAAGTATATCATGTGACATAGCATAATGATGTGAGAATAGCAGTATATCAAGCCAACGAGTCACGTGACAGTACTGAACAATTAAGAGTAATATCATGATGTAGCAATTTTACTGTGTAAGTGACATAACAATTATCGATTATGAAAGTGTGTGAGCCGGCAAATCTGTGTAAGTGTAACATACGCGTCATCGATAATCATGTAGGTGTACTAGCGTAAGTATATGTAATGCAATGAGAATATCATGAACGTAGCAGAAAGTAAATCGTGAGCGCAATACTATAAGGTATACGTATCTAATCTAATATCTACGTAAAGGCTAAACTAAGTGGTGTAGACATGGATTAGATATCTATAACATATCCGAGTCGATGAATCTATCAATCGACATCCAGCCTCACAACATCACGTACGGTATAATCTATCGTACGGCATCCTCTAGTCAAGAGTATGGATCAATTATCCGGTAAAATATCTGTCACGCCCCGCTTCCCAAAATACGGAATACGAGGGGTAGACAAGGCCAGCCATGCTCCTACGGTCAAGGAAATGTCTTGCCGTAGTCACACTTCGGCTTCTAGTTTATCATGGTAAACAGTAAACGATGCGCAGGTAATGAGAAATACAGTAACTGAAGGAAACAATATAAAGACTGACCTGAAGTGGAACAAATGAATGTAAATCGGGAAGGCAAGTCAAGAAGTCTGTGATGCACGTCTAGATCTGGTCCAAGCTAAATCTTCTCCTCACACTGAGCATGCATACTCAGGTCGTCAGAGCGACACAATAGCAATATAATGTATATAATCAAGTAACAGTTCTAACAGTGGTGAAGGATATGAATAACAGTAAATCAATAACAGCATGAATATAAATGAGCGGGGATAAATGCAGCGGAGCAGTAAAACAGTATAACGATGTGTCATGTATGTCAACACAGTATATAAGGAATGTAAATGACAGTAACCCTATCAGTCTCTAAGTCTCACTGCACAGGTCAATAAGCCTATCGTCAGCCCAAGTGTGAGAGTCAACCACTCGCGAGTGTCCTCCACCCAAGGGTAGAACCCAAGGGCAAGGGACCACGGGCCCAACATGTAACGAATGTATCACGGTGTCTATAGCACATACCCTGTAAATCTCCATATAACTCCCTAAATATATAAGCCGGCATGGGACTCCCGAGATTCTGTTGAATTCACACTTGAACTACCCCACACCCCGAGGTCTACACCAAACGCTAACCATAACCCTAAATACTAATCGATCCGTGACAAGTCTGCGCGAGAACTGGAGGCAGGACCTCCATCAAGCACGTCCCGACTAATACCTAAGATAAATGGCAGTGTCGGATGCCTTATCTGTGACATCCGTGCAAGCGCTCCCATAAGTGTCCCATACCACTTATAGTCACACGTACACACATCCCACAGACGTCGACAATGCAATAGAATAAAAGGGACTCTGATTGTGCACAAGTACGTATCACTTTCACTTGATCACGAATGCACGAACACTGACGTACTTGCCACAATCATCACTAAAATCTAACACTGGGTAATTGCACGATGTCCCTAGGTTATCACTACAATGATATGGGTATGATGTGATGCATGAACAGTATAAAAGCACAATTAAGGTGTCATAAAAACAACAGTCTATTTCTTGCACGATTTATCATGAAGTATATGTATGTAATTTGGCGAAATGATAAACAGGTAGTAATTAATATGTTCAGTTAGCTATCCATAGAATTTTGTTTCAAGCCAATCGGGTTTCAGGATCATTATTTATAACTGTTTCATTTTAAGCGCACGCGGCTGGAAATCCAGTTTCAGAATCAGGAATCCATTTCGCAACGCATTTTAACCCCTGTTGGGATCATAATTTAGCGACGCTACAGTTGGATGAATTCTAGGGTTTTCAGTAAAGTTTTCAACGCCACAAACGGATCTTCAATCGCGTCTGTACGTTAGGAGTTACAATCTATTTAACACTAACATGTCAGTTCTGATTTCGTTGGGACTGTTATGCGTCCCGATCTTCCAAATCACAGAATAAATAACAAATGGTAACGAAACAGTATGAAATTAATTGTGTTGTCTAGCTAACAGATTCATCTACAATAAACAGCGGAGTTCCGCAACCTAAGTGTTAAGCAAGTCTTGTGGTACACATTATGGAACAGCAACCAATAACTGGAGTCGCTCTGGACTGCAGTCCAGAGTCGCACTCCGACCCGAATATCATCACAGTTTAGTTACAGAAATGTCTGGAAACTAGCATAGGGTTAAATTTCGTCGAGTTGGCTTCGATTTTAGCCCTCGAGCTCACCATTCTAATATGTATATGATTTATGGTGAATTTAACGGTTTTCAGGTGCAACAGAATTACAGTTTTACGGTCAAACTTGGGGGTGGTCGTTTTAATCTTTAACAGTCGTATTTTCTAATGAAATTTGCACACATTAACCATCTCTACCAGAGCCAATGTAATTTATCCAGTTCCGTCAAATTTGATAATGTTTTTCTAAGGGAACAAGCATCGAACAGTTACGGCACATACTGGTTTTAAACTTGCAACTTTATAATTTATGCATTTAACAATTATAACTTAAGTAATATAGCATGTAAGCAAGTAACAACTTGCCTGAGAATGTCTCGGGGTTGTGTGGTGACGATAACGCCACGAACGCGCGACGAACGGCGACGGCAACGTCTCGGTACGAGCTCTGGTCTGTTCTGGGCAGCGGTGAGCAGCGTAGGTTGGCCGGAGTAGGGGATATACGCTGAGGGGAAACTCGTGGTCGAGATGTGCACAGGTGGTGGCCGAGGTGTCGCGTAGCAGCTTGGCGACGACTTGAGGACTCGAACTCAGGTGAGGGCGTGCCTGCGCAGGGTTTGGGGTCGTGGTTGCAGTGGGGGTGAGTGAACTCGGATGGCCAGTGCTGGGGTAGTGCTTGGGCTGACGAGGCGGCTCGAGGAAGTGGGGCTCGTCGTCGTAGTCGGAGTGCCTGCAGTGGTCGAGGCTTGGAGTTTGGCCGGTAAGGGTGTTGCTCGGGTTGGAGATGATGGGGTGGCTCAGAACGCGGAGGCCACAGCTGGAAACGGGGCTCACAATGGCGAGGGAGGGCGGCTGGTGAGCGCCGGCGATGGCGTGGTGGCTGGCGCGCAGTGAGTAGCTCGGGCAGTGGTTGCTGGAGTTGTAGATGGCGGCCGGTCGATGGGATCTCAGGTTGAGTGTGCAGTGAGGGGCGACGGCGGTGGTTGGACGGCGGTGAGGTGGGAGTCGGCTCGGGTGTAGTTGGGTCGGTGGGTGCGACGAGGTTGAGGGCGAGGGTGGAGACGACGAGGTGGAGGCGAGCGGCGGTGAGGAGGTGGCGGTAAGGAGACGGCGGTGATTGCGACGCGCGGCCGTCGGCGCGAGTTCGAGAGAGAGAGGGAAAGAGAATGGGATAGATAGAGAGAGAGAGAGAGCGGGAAAATGAGAGAGGGGGAAGAGTGAACGTGTGTGTGAGAGAGAGAGAGAGAGAGAGAGAATGGGAGAACGAGAGGAGAGAGAGAGAGTAACGTGCGTAATTGAAAAGGGAAATTAATGTGAGAGAGAGGGAATAAATGTTGTGAGTGAACGGTAAGAAAAGGGAATTGAAGAAAAATGGGGAAAGTAAAATTTAATATGGAAAGTAATGGAGTGATTAGATGTGGGTTAATGGAAATTTATGGGGGAAAATTAAGAGGTGTTAGTGGAAATTTATTTTAGAATTTAAAGATGATTTAAGTGGAAAAATATAAGGGAATTTGAAATATTAAAGAATTTAGAAAATGGGGTGTGGGCATGGGCCGAGAACAAAAAGGAAAGCGGGCCGGAGGGAGTTTTGGCTGGTAATTTAGAAGGAATAAAGGAAATAGTGCTTGCAAATAAAAAGAGAATTAAATGGAATAGAACAAACGGGTCGGGCTGATAGGGGCTGGCGGGCCAAAGTAGTTTAATTAATTAATGACAAAATATAAAAGGAATTGGGCTGAGAACTGGGCTCGGCTTGAAAATAAAAGAATTGTGAAGGAAAATTAGTGAGGGCCGGGCCGGGAGAAAAATCAATAAAAACAATAATGGGAAAGAATGAAAAGGCTGGGAAAAGAGTGGGTTGGGCCGGAACAGAAATGAAATAGAAGAGTGGAGAACTAAAATAGGTTGGGGAAAAATTTAAAATAATCAAATAATTATCAATACAAATTATAGGTGAAAGAAATACAAACGTAGGCGTACAACAAGGGCTGGGTATTACATCATACCACCCTTACAAAAATTTCGTCCTCGAAATTTAAAAAAATAAGTCGTAGAAACATAAACGGAAGCTATCATAATTGCAAACTAACATATAAGGATTTATTAGAAATTCGTGGATAAAGAAACTTGAAGGTAGAAGCATGTAAGAGCAGCATACAAAAGATAAGTCTAAAAAGATATAAGGTAGAAATAACTATAAGAGTAAATACTTGTATACGAGAATATAGGTATCAATAACGAACAATAATAATCAGAATGTGTTCAATAAAAGTCGAAACTTACAAATGTGCACAACTAAGTCTATCAAAATAGCAAACAGAAATAATAAGTATAAGGCTCAACCACTTATAATAGTAAGCATATACATAAACCTAGAAATAAGATAACGATAATAAGATGGTGAAAGATTTGTCGGTAGGTTGAGACAGTTTAGGGTAAGGTATCGATATAATAGGTTTAAAATATTTTAGAAAAACTGGTATAGTGAAATTAAGAAAAGGGACCAAGAGTATGCGCTGTGTAAAGTTGCGCTACAGAAAACGAAAATACTAATAGTGTACTTAAAATATATAAAACAGAGAAATCAATAACACCCCCTTTGATAAATTTAAAGTAATGAAAACTAGATTTTGACTAATAATGTCTCTAAATATATATATGGGTTAAAAAGAAATCACCAATATGAATAGGGCTAGCTGGGGTAGTGATTACAAGAAGGTGTGGTTCAAACAGGAGGTCGGAGTGTGGCGGCTCTAGGCTGAATGTTAAGGAGATTGGGATAGGGTCAGCACAGGAAGTAAGGGTGAGCAAACAAGGAATACAAAAGGAAAAGTGTGGGGAAAACAACAGTCGGTACAACACACGAATCAAAATTTTGAAGAGTCAGTGAACTCGGAAGTTTCACATGGACTGTTCTCCTCCCAGAAGGATCTCAAACAGGGTACAGACGAAGGAGGAATGGTGTCTCAATCCAAGGATCAGAGTGCGGTACTTTCCAATTGAAACTAGGGTGAAAAACTTTACAACAAGTAGAGGTGGACAGTCGGAGATCTCAGCAGAAAGATAAATGGATAGGGGCAATAAACAAGTATCAAGCGAACCAATAATCAAAAGGTTTACGAATTCGGAAGATATATTTCATTCAAGAAAATTCTGAAACAAGGCATCCCCAAGGCGAAAAGTGGCCTTAAACTATACACAATTTATCTGGCCAGAAAGACAACATCAAAAGATATTTCGTCAGCCGCGGTTGTGGAGATTCAACAGGTCGCGGTAGGCTCGCGCACTCAAGTAGGGGCGTCCATTTCCATATCGCCTCGCGGGCATCGCCATTGGAAGTCCTTCCACAGCACGGTCTTGATCTCCTGGTTCTCCTTTCTAGGATGGAGCTTCTTCATCGAGGTCCGATTCCATGTGATTCTCTTCTTCTGGATTTTCTTCCACCGGATTTTCCTCAACTGGATTATCTTCTATCGGGTCTTCATCGGGATCTTCCTCTATCGGGTCTCCCTCTATGGGTTCTCTTCAGGATCTCCTTCTTCTTCGTCGGAATCAGCTAACACATTAAACTCTGGGGCGGGTGCTTCTTCGTCCTCTGAATCGTTGTTTCCGAAGTCGACCTGAGGACCGTTGACCTCATCCACAGAACTCATCAGTGTGCGATCTAAGGAAACGCATGACTGTGCATCCTCGTCTAGATGCGGCGCTGCTCCGGGGTGAGCCATGGTCTGAAAAGAAAGAGTTATGATTAGGCAATGGGACACATCAAGGAAATAGCTCAGGGTACGAAGTATAGGAAAATATGCGGTTGCAGGAATTGAAAGATCAGGATTAAAATACTGTGGTAATGAATAGAATTAGATAAAGAGAAAGCAAGAGAATGACACATATATTACGATTCAAACTTTTATTGCATTCAATCAAAAGTTTAGCGAATACAAGATTTCAAACGGAAGGAAATATTCAAAAAAAAGATGACAATATTATACTGAAATTGGAAAACATAAAATCATTCTTTGATTGCCAGAACGCTGCATCATCGTCATACGAGTTGAATCTTGGGTTGGGTCCTCTTTATCCTCGAAATTCGAATTACGCAGTAATCTTCACTTAGCATCAGTGGAGAGTGTGGATGAGTCCCTTCCATTTAGCTCCTTCCTTTCTGGGCAACCGTTGATAAGATGTTTGTTGGATCCACAAATCAGACATTTCCCTTGGGCTCGGCGACAATCCCTCTGAAGGTGTCCTGGCCTCTTACAATATCCACAGATAGGGTTCTTCTGATGCTTCTGTTGACGCTTCATCTTTTTCTCCTTTCCTCGTCCAATAGGGATCCCTTTATGATAGGAGACTCCCGCTGGTGCCTGATTCACCTGTCTTCTCAGTCCTTCAGCTAATAAGTCGTTTGTTCGCTCCTGAGCTTCCTTTAAACCTTGTAGTACGCTGAGGATCTCAACAGTCTGATTCTGGGGAGCGGATAAAGATGAAGAGTCGTTGGAAGACATGATCCTGAAACAACAATTTGAGGATGATATAAGTCACAAGTTAAATGAATCAAAATATGATATGGATAGAACAAGGATTCAGGAATATCAGAGATGATGAATTTTATTACAAGTGGAGAATCAACTGTATCACTTTAAGTAAACCATAGCGAATGGATGGTTGGACACACGATGTGAATATGGATCGAGAGTGACAAGTTTACAACCTAGACCGAGTGATGTCTTAGATTGTTAAACTATACACGGAAAACTGCAATCCCAATCGATGCAAAACCTGGCTCTGATACCAACTAAACCATGTCACGCCCCGCTTCCCAAAATACGGAATACGAGGGGTAGACAAGGCCAGCCATGCTCCTACGGTCAAGGAAATGTCTTGCCATAGTCACACTTCGGCTTCTAGTTTATCATGGTAAACAGTAAACGATGCGCAGGTAATGAGAAATACAGTAACTGAAGGAAACAATATAAAGACTGACCTGAAGTGGAACAAATGAATGTAAATCGGGAAGGCAAGTCAAGAAGTCTGTGATGCACGTCTAGATCTGGTCCAAGCTAAATCTTCTCCTCACACTGAGCATGCATACTCAGGTCGTCAGAGCGACACAATAGCAATATAATGTATATAATCAAGTAACAGTTCTAACAGTGGTGAAGGATATGAATAACAGTAAATCAATAACAGCATGAATATAAATGAGCGGGGATAAATGCAGCGGAGCAGTAAAACAGTATAACGATGTGTCATGTATGTCAACACAGTATATAAGGAATGTAAATGACAGTAACCCTATCAGTCTCTAAGTCTCACTGCACAGGTCAATAAGCCTATCGTCAGCCCAAGTGTGAGAGTCAACCACTCGCGAGTGTCCTCCACCCAAGGGTAGAACCCAAGGGCAAGGGACCACGGGCCCAACATGTAACGAATGTATCACGGTGTCTATAGCACATACCCTGTAAATCTCCATATAACTCCCTAAATATATAAGCCGGCATGGGACTCCCGAGATTCTGTTGAATTCACACTTGAACTACCCTACACCCCGAGGTCTACACCAAACGCTAACCATAACCCTAAATACTAATCGATCCGTGACAAGTCTGCGCGAGAACTGGAGGCAGGACCTCCATCAAGCACGTCCCGACTAATACCTAAGATAAATGGCAGTGTCGGATGCCTTATCTGTGACATCCGTGCAAGCGCTCCCATAAGTGTCCCATACCACTTATAGTCACACGTACACACATCCCACAGACGTCGACAATGCAATAGAATAAAAGGGACTCTGATTGTGCACAAGTACGTATCACTTTCACTTGATCACGAATGCACGAACACTGACGTACTTGCCACAATCATCACTAAAATCTAACACTGGGTAATTGCACGATGTCCCTAGGTTATCACTACAATGATATGGGTATGATGTGATGCATGAACAGTATAAAAGCACAATTAAGGTGTCATAAAAACAACAGTCTATTTCTTGCACGATTTATCATGAAGTATATGTATGTAATTTGGCGAAATGATAAACAGGTAGTAATTAATATGTTCAGTTAGCTATCCATAGAATTTTGTTTCAAGCCAATCGGGTTTCAGGATCATTATTTATAACTGTTTCATTTTAAGCGCACGCGGCTGGAAATCCAGTTTCAGAATCAGGAATCCATTTCGCAACGCATTTTAACCCCTGTTGGGATCATAATTTAGCGATGCTACAGTTGGATGAATTCTAGGGTTTTCAGTAAAGTTTTCAACGCCACAAACGGATCTTCAATCGCGTCTGTACGTTAGGAGTTACAATCTATTTAACACCAACATGTCAGTTCTGATTTCGTTGGGACTGTTATGCGTCCCGATCTTCCAAATCACAGAATAAATAACAAATGGTAACGAAACAGTATGAAATTAATTGTGTTGTCTAGATAACAGATTCATCTACAATAAACAGCGGAGTTCCGCAACCTAAGTGTTAAGCAAGTCTTGTGGTACACATTATGGAACAGCAACCAATAACTGGAGTCGCTCTGGACTGCAGTCCAGAGTCGCACTCCGACCCGAATATCATCACAGTTTAGTTACAGAAATGTCTGGAAACTAGCATAGGGTTAAATTTCGTCGAGTTGGCTTCGATTTTAGCCCTCGAGCTCACCATTCTAATATGTATATGATTTATGGTGAATTTAACGGTTTTCAGGTGCAACAGAATTACAGTTTTACGGTCAAACTTGGGGGTGGTCGTTTTAATCTTTAACAGTCGTATTTTCTAATGAAATTTGCACACATTAACCATCTCTACCAGAGCCAATGTAATTTATCCAGTTCCGTCAAATTTGATAATGTTTTTCTAAGGGAACAAGCATCGAACAGTTACGGCACATACTGGTTTTAAACTTGCAACTTTATAATTTATGCATTTAACAATTATAACTTAAGTAATATAGCATGTAAGCAAGTAACAACTTGCCTGAGAATGTCTCGGGGTTGTGTGGTGACGATAACGCCACGAACGCGCGACGAACGGCGACGGCAACGTCTCGGTACGAGCTCTGGTCTGTTCTGGGCAGCGGTGAGCAGCGTAGGTTGGCCGGAGTAGGGGATATACGCTGAGGGGAAACTCGTGGTCGAGATGTGCACAGGTGGTGGCCGAGGTGTCGCGTAGCAGCTTGGCGACGACTTGAGGACTCGAACTCAGGTGAGGGCGTGCCTGCGCAGGGTTTGGGGTCGTGGTTGCAGTGGGGGTGAGTGAACTCGGATGGCCAGTGCTGGGGTAGTGCTTGGGCTGACGAGGCGGCTCGAGGAAGTGGGGCTCGTCGTCGTAGTCGGAGTGCCTGCAGTGGTCGAGGCTTGGAGTTTGGCCGGTAAGGGTGTTGCTCGGGTTGGAGATGATGGGGTGGCTCAGAACGCGGAGGCCACAGCTGGAAACGGGGCTCACAATGGCGAGGGAGGGCGGCTGGTGAGCGCCGGCGATGGCGTGGTGGCTGGCGCGCAGTGAGTAGCTCGGGCAGTGGTTGCTGGAGTTGTAGATGGCGGCCGGTCGATGGGATCTCAGGTTGAGTGTGCAGTGAGGGGCGACGGCGGTGGTTGGACGGCGGTGAGGTGGGAGTCGGCTCGGGTGTAGTTGGGTCGGTGGGTGCGACGAGGTTGAGGGCGAGGGTGGAGACGACGAGGTGGAGGCGAGCGGCGGTGAGGAGGTGGCGGTAAGGAGACGGCGGTGATTGCGACGCGCGGCCGTCGGCGCGAGTTCGAGAGAGAGAGGGAGAGAGAATGGGATAGATAGAGAGAGAGAGAGAGCGGGAAAATGAGAGAGGGGGAAGAGTGAACGTGTGTGAGAGAGAGAGAGAGAGAGAGAGAGAATGGGAGAACGAGAGGAGAGAGAGAGAGTAACGTGCGTAATTGAAAAGGAAAATTAATGTGAGAGAGAGGGAATAAATGTTGTGAGTGAACGGTAAGAAAAGGGAATTGAAGAAAAATGGGGAAAGTAAAATTTAATATGGAAAGTAATGGAGTGATTAGATGTGGGTTAATGGAAATTTATGGGGGAAAATTAAGAGGTGTTAGTGGAAATTTATTTTAGAATTTAAAGATGATTTAAGTGGAAAAATATAAGGGAATTTGAAATATTAAAGAATTTAGAAAATGGGGTGTGGGCATGGGCCGAGAACAAAAAGGAAAGCGGGCCGGAGGGAGTTTTGGCTGGTAATTTAGAAGGAATAAAGGAAATAGTGCTTGCAAATAAAAAGAGAATTAAATGGAATAGAACAAACGGGTCGGGCTGATAGGGGCTGGCGGGCCAAAGTAGTTTAATTAATTAATGACAAAATATAAAAGGAATTGGGCTGAGAACTGGGCTCGGCTTGAAAATAAAAGAATTGTGAAGGAAAATTAGTGAGGGCCGGGCCGGGAGAAAAATCAATAAAAACAATAATGGGAAAGAATGAAAAGGCTGGGAAAAGAGTGGGTTGGGCCGGAACAGAAATGAAATAGAAGAGTGGAGAACTAAAATAGGTTGGGGAAAATTTTAAAATAATCAAATAATTATCAATACAAATTATAGGTGAAAGAAATACAAACGTAGGCGTACAACAAGGGCTGGGTATTACAATATCGCGTGCGGTAAACCATCGTACAACGACAACAAACAGAATAGGGATTCTATCGACGTATACAATAATGAGAGTACGGATCTAAGTCTCGTACGGCATATCACTCATTATTATCATAATTATATATATAAATATCTCACGTCACATTCTCTTTTCATCACCTCAATATCTCACGTCACATTCTTTTTTCATCACCTCAATATCTCACATCAAGTAATCTTATATATATTTATCTCATTTTACCGGTCTCATAACACATCTCAATCTTATCATATTCATCGATCTCATGTCATATCCTTATACTTCTCGTTTCATATCTTATATCCATCGTATCCACTCGTATCATCTCATCTCATCGCCTACTAACTCTTTTAACCATATCCATAAGTTTCTCCCATAGTTTCTCTAACCATATTCTATATATATTGGTTTCCATTTATAATTTGCGAGGGTGTTATACGCCATCCACCCGACTTCCCCCGTAGATATAAATCTACGCACCTGCAATACTCCTCGCTAAACGAAAGTCGACGTGCTTCATCGTCTCGAAAGTCCACGCGAGGTACCTACAAATCAACACATATCACATCGTTATGAAAACCAAGTCTGAAAATCGATACGGCACACGGTGCACTCATAGGTTAGAACCTATAGCCTACGCATGCAAAAACAACCAAACAACCCTCGTCGTTGACGTAAAAACGTCCAACAACCAAATCAAATCCAAATATCAAAACCACGAATTCAAATATCGGGAAAACATAACCAAAGCACTCACAACCAGCTCCCAGATTTTATCTCAGGTTAATTGGGACTAAACAAGCAAGGGGATATGTTATAGAGTAATTGAGCTACAAACCAAACCACAGCATCAAAGCCAACAGGGGTCCGGCGAGAATGCCATAATATCCGGCTTCGCCGGCCATACAGAGAAGGTTTGGGTTCGTATTTTGGTGGTGGGTTTCTAGAGGTTTAGCTAGGTTGATAGACTTGTTTGTTTATCTCAGAAACATCCCAGATTGCACCAGATTCCCTGTAGGCCAATAAATTCCACAAAAAGGACACGAGACAATTTCTAAGTTCGTATTTTGGTTCTAATCTTGGGTCTTGGCCAGTAAAACACCACTAAGGGTTAAGTAATTACCCACTACATATCACAAGTCCACAAAATCACCCAACCCTTCTCTTGGAATTTCCAAACATCACTAATCTAAATCGATTTAACTCTAAACTACTATAGGGTGCTAGGGAACTCAAAAACTAAACTAGAAGTGTAGGAATTGTCTCATTTGGCAACTTAAGAATTTTTCTTGAGTTGCTCAAAGTCTTCAAAATCTAAACTTGAAGGTCCAAAGGGTGTAGGATGAGGTGGGGATCAACTTTTGTGAAGAGAGTATAGGGTTTTGATGAAGAAATTGAGATGATACATGGAGGTGGAAAGAGTATAAGGATGAGAAAGATGAAGAAAACAAAGGGAGAAATGTGAAGCGGGCAGCCCACTCTCTCTCTTTCTCTTATCCTCACTCACATGGCATGTCACTCTCTCTCATGCCCATGCCCCATATCGTAAGTGTGCCCCCCCTCTCTCCTCAATAATACTCTTTTTTTTATAACAAATAAAACCAAATGAAATGAACAAACGAGCAACAAAAATGCAACATGTCATGGTGCACTAACCATGATTAATTAAAAAGACGGATTTGGCATAATCGCGATTAGCAGTGCACCAATCAAGTTAAATTTTAAACTTGCATATAATTAATTATAAAAATATCAAATCCAATAAATATATTTTTAAATCAATAAATCATTTTAATCTCCAATTATTTCACAAATATTAGTATATATTTATACCATTTTATGAAAACGCCAAATTCGCAAATCGAGTGGTTTTCGCGAAATATATTATTTTAATATTATATTCCAAAAAATAATATTTTATATTTTCTGAAATGTAGATTGACGATATAAAGAGCAACCGCTCTCTAGGGCCTTTATATATCTCTTGTGTCGAGGGCCTTTTAATCATTTCAAGGACCGTCGGAGATCCCCTGGAGCGGAATCATCTTTTTCGGGCCCCAACCTTCATGAGCTGTCTTTAATCAAGACCTTTATACAGGCCTTCCCAAACCCGCTTTTATTTAATCACTGGGCTTGCACTCACAGGTGGGCCCTAACTCTTTCGGGCATATGAGGTATAAAGTGTATTTTATAATTAATTTAAAATTGCACTTTAGATTTGCTTTTTTTACTTATTTTTCTTTTAAGAAAATGCCTTAGCTATTATATTAAACTTGTAAGGTTTGGTTGGATGCAAAGCTCGCCCATAAGGGTGGAAGGAAAATTCACATACAACCAAAAATCCAAATGATCATCAGTTCCGGGCTGCATGTTTCGCAATGTTGTATGCGGGCCATGCGGCCTTATTTTTCACTCTGGGTGCATGGTATGTTTTAATAATAGACTCGTCAGTCACTGGACCACAACCATGAAGAATGATTTTTATTAGCATTTTCTACAATACTTCAGAAGTACATGAAGAAAGTTATATCTTTCTCATAAATTTTTTTCCATGTCTCTATTTATAATGCAAATACTCTTTGGCTAGAAATCCACCTTTCTACCCTCTCTTCTCAAGGCCTCCATATCATCTCTCTCTCTCTCTCCCCCTTTCCCAAAAACAGTTAATTGTTTATCTAGAACCTTTCATATATATATATATATATATATATATATATATATATATATATATATATATATATATAACTCAAACTCATAGGACAACACAAAAATCTTTTCATTTTTTCATTAAAAAAATACTGAGAAAAGAAAAATCCATATGAGCATTCTAGAATAAGAGCATGCTATGCCATTCTCTCATATACATGTAATTACTTTTATACCCTTCAACAATTTTCAATACAAAATATCTTCTATTTGGGAAATGAACAAACTCAGTAAAAAGGTTCTTAGACTAATGATCATCAAGAAAGTATACAAAAATCATGACTCAT
Organism: Agapanthus africanus; assembly: GCA_030015575.1. Taxonomy (NCBI): domain Eukaryota; kingdom Viridiplantae; phylum Streptophyta; class Magnoliopsida; order Asparagales; family Amaryllidaceae; genus Agapanthus; species Agapanthus africanus. The sequence continues at coordinate 96,169,028 of CM057342.1, read as the reverse complement.
GATGATTTTTCCTCATTACACACGTGTATAGCACGTGCATGTTACTATCTCTATATATAATGCAAATACCCTTTGGTTAGAGGTCCGCCCCTCTTCTTTTTTCTAGAAAAAAGAAGAAGAAAGATTCTCACCTTTTAAGGCCTCCATATCATCCTCTCTCTCTCTCTCTTATACAAAAGAAAGAGAAAAATCCAGAGTAAAGAGCATGTCATGTCATTCTCTCATATACATGTAATTACTTTTATACTCTTCAACAAATTTCAATACAAAATATTTTCTATTTGGGAAATGAACAAACTTAGTAAAAAGGCCGTTGGACTTGTGACCATAGAAACAATCATACAAAAATCATGACATGTGATGATTTTTTCTCATCACACACGTGTATAGCATGTGAATGCTACTATATATTCTATTCTATTATATAATACAAATACCCTTGGTTAGAGGGCCCCCTCCCCCTTTTTAAAAAAGAAAGAAAAAATGAGAAAAGTCATCACCTCTCAAGCCCTCCACATCATCTCTCTCGCCTCTCAAGCCCTCCACATCATCTCTCTCTCTTCCTCTCCTCCAAAAAAACAATTAATTGTTTATCTAGGACTCTCTATATCATCTCTCCCAATATATATATATATATATATATATATATATATATATATATATATATATATATATTGTCACGACCCGCAGGGTACGGAACGTGACTGGCACTTAAGTTTACGAAACGTCTCAAGACGTCCGTAAAATAAGTAAGCCAAAGCCCAGAAAACCAAACCAAATAAGCAAAAGAGTGAAGAGAACCCAATCAATTGAAAACGAGTTTATCAAATAAGTCATATAAAACCTCTTTAAAAAAAACAATATCAATTTTTCCGAAAATTTTGGCAGAGTCTCCTTTGTAAATACTGGCCCCCAAACTGGGTACAACAAAAATATATATGAATCCAACAAATAAGGCATCCCCAAGCGGGAGCTAGCTCTTCGCCACAAGGCGGTCACAAATCCCACGCAATATAAAGCAACAACATGCGAAATAATCATAATGAAGCATAAGAAAAACAGCATGTCGACTCAAGTGAGCTCGACCCTAAAATACAGCATAAAAAGCCCACAAATCTCACAGTCTCATCTCTAGGTCAATATACAATAATACTGGTAGATACAGTAGATGGAGTACACTAGATACAAAGAATATACAAGGTGGTACAAAAATAGTAATATAACCCACCTAAGAGCAAAAGCTCGAGTCCAGGCAAAAGAGGCAAAAGAAGCAAGTGCGCCCGCCGCTACTGTACTGACGGAGCAGACCTGCAAAAGGCTGTGGCACAACGGGGGTGAGTTGCCAACTCGTGAGTAATAAATAACATCTACACAGGCTATCGAAAGCATGCACACAAGTATCCTAGCATCTAAAATACAGGTAAGGCTGGATGCACTAGCAGGTGTGTATACAACATCAGTGTACTAGCAGGTGTATGTATGCAACATGAATATCTGAGGTCTCAATAGGTATATATAAGAAACATTTTATCTCTTTTTGTTTTGAAACTCTTTTAGAATGCCAGCATAATACTCATAGAATCGACAAAAATCTGTGTCCAGCAACGACACCTAAAAACTGTCTCAAATCTCATAAATCCATGTCATAGTGTCTCTGGCCTCAGCCATCCGGCTGACCCATCTCAATATCAATATCTCATCCTCTCGCGGCCCCGGTCAGTATCCTCTGGATATCCGCCGTGCCCAATGAAGTCACCGGTAGGTAATCCGTCCCCTGCCAGGCTCATTGTCAGCAACACGAGCTTCTTGCCCCGGGATACCTTACCGGGCCCACCATGTACCCGAGACGGTTCATCCAACTCCTCGAAACGGGTCTCGAAAACCACAGTAAACTCATGGTGGATGACACTTACATCACTAGAAAACCGCATTTTACATATTTTAAAAATATAATAAGTTTAGAAATTTTGCGGCTTTCCCCCGAAATCCAGAATATCACAAAATCTCAAGAAATCCTCATAAATGCATATGCCAATGATAATGAATGCATATGGTGTCAATAATCAAGTTGCGATGTATGATTGATAGATTAGGCATGAACAATTAATATGATGAAGTACATGCACATGAATAGCAATCCTACGATTTCATTTTAAGGAATTAAAGCAATAGCGCAAGTTTAAGTATCAATTATAGTAAAAGTGTTCAATTTAAAGGTTATCTAGTGTGGTGGCATGGCAATTACCACGGTGTGTGTGTAAGCATGAATAGTGCTCGTGCTGCATATAAAAACCCTGGCAATGGTGCAGGTGTCCTATAGAATGGGTTCGTATATGTATGTCAATATAAGGCATGAATATAGCAAATAATCATACAAGTATTACATCCCTAATTACTAACATTACTAAGAATCTTTTTAAGCTACTAAAACTATCGGGCGACTTGCTCCATCCAACGATAGTCCCCCGTAGATGTTACATCTACTCACCGGAATCCCTAGCTAGTCACGTCCGATCACCGCCTTCCCCTTTCGAGCCGCGTCTGACGTCTCCGCGACCGAACCTGGAATTTACATCAATACAAACATAAGGTTACATATCAAGAACGACGCAAAACCCAAACGAAGATACTAACGTTCACAAGCTAGGTACAATGTGCACAGGTGCGCGGAACGCACGCGAAAATCGCAAAACTAACTAGAATCGTCGATTAGGTCGCCCGGAAAACTGAAACCCGAACACTCAAAATCCGCACTCACACATCCTAAAAGTCATAGGATACGCTAAAAATGTCATCAAGACATCGCAATTAATTCATCACAATATTTTAGTAAAAACTAGTAAGCACTAATTTGCAATTTGGTGCAAACATCGACAATTAGCGACAAAGTTAACACAATCCAACACAACAATCCAAACTAACTCACTAGATAGCCACTACACTAATTTTAAACCATTAACTATGCTTCAAAATATATTTTCCACAACCAACCCTTCTCTTGATTTTTGGCAATTAGCAAAACAAGGAAAATATCACACAAGATTAACTTGGATTAGCAAAATTTGAAGCCACTTAAGCAAAGTAACCTCAAGGATTGGTTTAGTAAACAACTAGATAGCTAATTAGCTTTAATTAACTAATTAATGGTTTCTAAAAACCCTAATTTAACTCTAACCATAAACCTTTAAAAACTAGATTAGAAACTAACACTAAATTAACACTAGATTTTAGCCCATTTAGCAAGTTAACCACTTAGATTAAGCTAACAAAATAACTAGATAACAAAATAGCTTAATTAATCTCTTAATGGTGTTCTAAATCCTAAATTAATTTCAAACCACAACTTTTAAAAAAACTAGTATGCAAACAGCACTAAAATTAACACTAAAACAATTTTCAAAGTTCTAATTAACACACTTAAAACTACAATTTAACCAAGGATTGAAATTATACCTCACAAGCCCAAACCCTATGTTGCTAAAGCCTCCCAAGATGCCATCTTTCTCCAAGATTTGAACCAATTTGGGTTTGAGAAGAGGGGAAATAAGGTTTTGTGTTGAAATAGTGAAGGATTTGTTGATTTTTATTGAATTTTGATACAAATTTTTGAAGAAAATGAGAGAAAAGAGAAGGAAAATAATGGAAATGGGGGGGGGGGGAGCTGGTCTCGGCCAGAAGAGGGAGAGGGGAGTGGTGTGGGTGTATGGAAAAAAGTCATGGTCAACCCCCCTCAAAGTCAATACACCATACCTTCAACATACAATATTTTAAACATACACATTCAACTCCATTCATCCCTAACAAAAGAATTTTAAAACAAAAGAGAGAAGGGGAATTTTCTGCAGTTTGGGACAGCCAAGGAGATGTGAGGTTGTGTGTGTGAGAGTGCACACAAATTTTTTTGCAAAAAGACCCCCTACAAGTCCAAAATTGCAAGTTTAAGCTTAAATTCAATAATTTTCGTTTTCCATAATAAAAATTAGTTAAAACTTAAAATAAATTACTAAAAATTTATGTTACAACTAGATTTTAATTAACATAATTTTAAAGCTTAAATTTAGCCCATTTAAATTTGTATTTATCGCTAATTTAATGTATTTTCTTACCGGCTTAAAATAATATTAAAAATTGAAAAAAAGGGAAAATTTTTAAACGACCAGAATTTCAAAAGTAACTCATTTGCTACTAAAAACTAGCAATTAGCTATCTAAATTAGGTATAATTAGTCCTAAACTGCAAAATAACCAAAAAGACGGTTTTCGGAAAAATACCGAATTTTCACCGATTTTCAGGAAAACACCAAAACGACATTTCAAGACGCTATATATATATATATATATATATATATATATATAATCTCCACATTATCATCTCTCTCCCAACTTCAAAAAAATAATTAATTGTTTAATCGACACGTGCAACGCACGTGCACAAATTCTAGTCTCTATTTATAACGCAAATATTAGAGGTCCATCCTTTTTTCTTTTTCTAGAAAAATAGAAAAAATGTGAAAAATTCCCACCTCTCAAGCCCTCCATATCATCTCTCTCATCTCTCAAGCCCTCCAAATCATTTCTCTCTCCCCCTAAAAACAATTAATTGTTTATCTTGAACCTTCTATATCACCTCTCTCAATTTATATATCTATATCTTCTATATATAATGCAAATACCATTTGCATAGAGATCCACCCCTCTCCTTCTTTTTCCGAGAAAAAAGAAGAAGAAAAATCCTACATTCTCAAGGCTTACATTATCAAAAAGACCTCAACATAATCTATAACCATCCATATCTCTCTCTTTCTCCCCTTCCAAAAAAAATTAATATTTTAACTATCATGAAAGAAACCCCCACATCTCTCTTTTCTTCCAAAAAATCAATTTTTTAATTAGCATGTGCAACGCACGTGCACAAAATCTATTTTTATATTGATGCACGATACGTTATTGAGTATCATACCAGTATTTCTGTCACCGTATTACAAATATGAAGTTATGATGAGAGATAAGCCGTGCTTTTTATGTTTTAATAATACAACCAATGTCATAAGCATACTAAGAGTATAGAAGTATTCTTATTTCAAAATCCCTAACACATTTGAAGTTCGGTTTAGCCTTAACCATGACCTTTCAACATGGTACCAAAAATTCATATTCGTGCTTGAAAATGGAAAATTGTAACCAGAGAGGAGTGCATGTAAAGTGAGTGTGATTATTTGATCATGTAACTGGCTAGGTCCGGCTCAGCTACCGCTCCTCTGATTTGCTACGTCCGTTTAATATTGAATAATGAATTATGCAGATCGAGCTAACCGTGTCTCTGTGTGTGTGTGTGGGGTGTGTGTGTTTTTCAAGAGTCCAAAAACAATCATGATCCATGTTGGGCAAGTGGGAAAGATATCGAGATTACGAAACCGCGTCACGTGAAATGAAAAGGGATGTTATCCCTGCACTAAATCAAGGCGGCAGCAGGCATGCTATCGGGTAAGTTGCTTTAAAATGTGAATATTAATATTTGCTACATGTACCATTTGTACCACTTGAATAATATTGAATAATATTGCATAGGCTAACAACGATGTGTACCATGCGAATCTTGTTCGATGACCAGGCTGCAGGATTGATGGCAGCTAGGAACATGATTCCCATCAGACCTGGTCCAAAGAAACAAGTCGTGGATCATCACTGTAACCACCACCGCGGCTTCGACCAACTGTATGGTACATTATCGGGCGTCATCACTCCTCTGCCGCTACCAAAACCGTCACACGTCACTTTTTTTGCTACTTTCCATTGCCTCTGTTGTTGTTGCTGCTCCTCCTTCTCACACATCTGCCTCCGCCGCAGCCGGCAGGATCGTACATCCATTTTATCACCTCCACAAGCCGTCTCTACAAACAACATCTCAAGAATCTAGCTGTCTATGTTGTCACCGCGTCGTGTTCTTAGAATAATAAAAAGAAATTGTTTGTTTTGGCAAAAAAAAATTAAAATAAAAAGGTCGAGTAAAAATCGGCTTTTGGAGTTTTGCCGGTTTTTTTTTTTTAATTTGTTTGGAATATATTGATAAAATAATTAGGCATGAAATGAAAAAATTGGCCCAAAAGTTGCTTGGTTGATTGGAGAATAACAATGGCGAAGTCAAACCACATCATTCAATTATGTTCTCTTGTTCCAATGAAGAGAGACGTGTGCTTCAAATTTTGAGAACATCAAGTTGTGAGTGGGTAAAAAATATTCAAAAACCCAAGACCTTCCGAATCAACCAAGAAAAACAGATTAATCCGGTATACAATTAATAATATCATCAACCCCTTTTCACGGCTGTCAAAAAAAAACATGGGCCACTTACATATATTAGCCAAGTGCTTATGACCAACGTCTTTTATCTCATTCGTAAAAATAATAGACGGTGCTACCAGCACAAAAAGTAAACATACCGTTTTTTTTATAACATAAGATTCCAAACTGAGAAATAGAAAGGAAACATAATAGAAAAACCTTACTGCCTATCACATTCTTAGATATTCTTATATGGCAGAGGATAAGATTCTCCCTCTCCCTCTTGCATTTGTTCAATTGAGATAACTGAGATAATGCCATCCACAGCTTGCTATAGTGCATTTCCTTAGCCTTAACAAGATTAGAGGCCAGCCTAGGCCAGCTTTTCAACCTCAAAACTAAGGGCCTATTTGGTTGTAGCATTTACGCGGATTTTGCACTATTTGGATTCTAGTATTATTGGATCAGCAAATATTGTGTTTGGTTGTGGGATTGAGTAAGTTTGGATTTGGTTGTTTTTAGTGAGGGCCCATAAGAAAACATGGATTCTCAAATCTTTTTTTTTTGTTTGGATCCTTAGGACCTATTTGATTGCTAGATTAGTATGGATTTGGATCGTGGAATCCTAAGATTCCATAATTTTGTGTTTGGTTGATAGATTTGGATTTCTAGGATTCCTTTGTTTTTTATGGGGGCCACCACAAAACAAGGATTCTTGAATTCTAAATTTTTTTAAAAGATTTTCAAGGATTTAGCACTATTCATTGTACTTTTAGATGAGACCCGTGTACTTTATTTATTTAATAATCCTCTCTCTATCTATGTTTGTCTAAAGTCCTCAAATCCAAATCCCATTTTATTTTCACCAACCAAACAAATATTACAAGAATCTACAAATCCAATACAAGGAATCCAAAACCAACCAAACAACAATTTACCAAATCTAGAAATTTCAACCGTACTATTTTGGAATCCAAATTTCATAATCTTGCAACCAAACAGGTACCTATGGATTCAAGCAAAATATGTGGGGTCACTACACTTTATATATTAAAAAATTAACTTTCTCACTGCCTCTCTTCCTAAAATTCTCAAACCCAAATCCGAACTTTTTTCTCCAACCAAATAAGCATTACCAGGATCTACAAATCCAATATCACGAGTCCAATACCAACCAAACCCAAAATCACCTAATCCAAAAAATTTCAATTGTACAATTTGGGAATCCAAATTTCACAATGCTACAACCAAACAGCCCCTGAAGAGATATGCCAGCCTGTACTGCTACCATAGCCTTTGCTACAATCATGAAAATTTGGTTTGTCTAGTTTTGATTTGGTCTGATCAGGCCACAAACCATTATGTTGTGGGTCAACGGTTGTAGAGGTCTACCTTTCATCGATGCAATAATAGGCTGCACAATCACAGTCACATATATATTGTTACCAGCTCTTTCCATTAGATCTAATGATAGAAAAGTAAACTTGATGAAATTTTGATTATAAAATTTTACAACTGTTTGTTACTAGAATATTAAATTATCTCTCAACTCTGGTCACGACCACATCATCATCTAAGTTTCTCCCTCACAAATTGGAGTGATTGGCAATGCGCAAGGCTTGGAACCTTTAATTTTTTTATTTTTATTTTTTGATTTATGCATTAGCTATTTCCAAAGTAGCCATAAATAAATTCCTACTTGGTACTTGTTGCTTCATAAAATGGAACTATTAAATCTGATTGTCCTTAAGAATAGCCATGTTACTGCATAAAATGTTAGTAATTTGCTATGGCAGGATACAAACCGTTAATATTTTGCTCTATTCAGTTGACCATCAAATCTATCTCTATTTTAAATAAAGTCCATACGGTTTATACTTTAGAGTATTTAAATGCAGAGAAAACCCAATAATGTATATGTGTGCAAAGTGGGTGAAACTTTAGGTATTATTTAGTATGCACCCAACACATGGCATGCAAATCAAATTAAAAGCAACAGTGTCACATAGAACCAAATATTAAAATATATATGAGAACAAGAACTGTAGTTTGATAGCACCATCTATACATATGAGACAAAAGCAATGAAAGTGACTCCAGTGCCATGTTGCTTCAAAGTTGTGTTGCGGTCAGCTTCCTCAACGATTTCCCTTATCCCTTGCCATTAAAATCCTCAAGATATATATATATATATATATATATATATATATATATATATATATATATATATTGCCCAACAAGAAAAGAAATAAGTGGTGGCATTAAAAGAGAGAGGATTAAATAAAAAGAGTTATGTACAGTGAGATACAAGGAACATGTTACTTGTTTAGTGAGATGCAAGAAACACAACATATATATGATATGGATATTGATTCTCTCACATTAGTGGTTGGTAGTTGCATCCTAGCCAAAACATTGCACCCTTCCCATTCCAAATTTCCAAGGTGGAAATCTACCTGTCCACCAAATTTCAAGCACCACTTTTAGATTAACTAGGGTTCTCTATTATTATGAACTATTGCTAGATTTCAAATTAATTAATGTTATATGAAAATTAAATTCTTTTTCCATGTTGGCAAGTTGTTTCTTGTATAGTTCTTTAGATTATATTTAGTGGATATCAAATGTTTTAAACATTAATTTAAATTCTCTAAACATAACCATAGATTCAATTTGATTTCAACACCATATAAAGATGACAGAAAAACTTTCTGATGCTCGTTTTGTCTTCTAAACTTCGATGAAGAAGAACTAAAAGAGAATGACGGTTCGCTATGATACTATTGCCGACTTACCTGAGAAGTGGCGTGCAGATGGCATGATGCTTGTTAAAGTGTTCGGACCTAATTAGCGACGTCTCATCTACCGAGTCTTTGACTTAATGGGCCGGTGGTGTCTGCTACTCTATCACAACAGCGTTATGCCGTGTTCAGACCTTGAACCTTTGGCATTGTTTCATTAGTTGTAGCTGAGCCTCTGCCTACAACTAAAATTTAAACCTAGCTGTTTGGTTTCAAGTAATCATTGTATTAGCATGTAGTGAGAAAACAACGGGAAAAAATCACTGGAATTTGCGGCTAGAATCGTGTTTAAATCTAACGTTTTTACAGGTGTAGCGGTTGGAATACTGGAACAGAGAAATGATAGGTTTTAATTTTACTACCGCTCCTAACCAAAATGCTTATAGTAAAATTAGATTTTTCGTGTAATAATTAGATTTGTATATAGTCGCAGATGCATTATAAACGAACAAACATAACTTTTAGAATAAGTGAACAATTTGTTTGCCCATTCACTATTAATTTAATTACCCGACCATTAGGGACTTGGAAAGGGGAGCAAGGCTAATTAATTAAGTACTTATCAAGTGATGTCTACAATTAATTTTGTATTGATCAACAACAGCTTGAACATGATCAACAATTAATTTTGTATTTTTATTTTGTTTTAGAGAAAGCTCATCACCTACATTATCACCTTCATATGTAACAAGAAAAAAAAAAAAAAAAAACCGACCACTAGCAGACAGTAATATTTTGGTGCGGAAATGATGACTTAATAAAGTTTTCCGGTGACTTTTGTAACATATAATTTCTTAAGGAAAATGTAATATTTTATGTTTGAGATTTCTTTACGTAACTACCAAATATATATAAATAAAGAGTTTGAGACCTTTAGCTTGCTTGATGTAAGAACTTATGGAACTGTGATGTTGATAGATTGTAGGATAATTTGTAAAAAGAATGGTGAGCCAACTGTAATTTTTATTGCAAAAAAGTGGCCAAAATAATCACGCATTCTATAAACTAGGGTCAATTTATTTGTTAACTCCTCCAAAAATTTAAACCCATGATCTTGAAATTAAATCACCACCTTGTCTTGTTGGCAATTTTCATGATAATAAATGTACTAATTTATAAATTATATGCAATGCATTTTCTAAAGTATGTCCGATTTGATCTTTGTGCACGATTAACTATTCAGTTTTATATTTATGTATGTATTCTATTTGAGTGAATTGAACCGCCCTCATAATCTTATAAGAGAGCGAGTTTGACTTGAAGTCATATGAAAGCATTATTGAATTTATCTACTACATAGTTGCAAGAGTTTTTCATCCTGAAAAAGAGCAATCTTGGTTTTTAAATTATGTAAATGCGATAAGTAATTGAATGAGAGAATGGTCTGTCTTATCCTCTGTTATAGAACCCGAAATCGTGCAAGGGTGAAATGACTGATGCGATGAACAAAAGAGTATATAATTCCCCGATAAATGCGACCTTATCGCTTTCCTCATTCTCTGGTCTCTAAATGTTCTTTGGTTAGGCTTGCAAAAGTAAATAAATAGGTTTGACATCGACATTTGGAAATTTTCGATGTCAAAATGGAATATTCTTACATTTAAATTAATTTGCAAGAGAAAGATGGATTCATTATTCATTGATGGATGAATATGCAGAACCTCGAGATCGAAAGGGCAAGAGCCTCCAATTAAAAAATTAATTTCAACACTATCACTATGCCTCTTGTGAAGGCCAAGGGACTCGTGAATCAAAACTATTTTGTCATGCACAATAAATTATTTTATTTACAAATGCATACTATTTTGATTTTTGCCCCCCATCAAGGTCATCATACTTTTTACAATTATTGGGAAAAATAGTGCTAGGCCCCCCAAAAAACTATCGTATACTTAGTTCCCCGTGATCTAAGACTAGGCAAAAGCCTCTAATACATGCTTTTCATGTTGAAGATCACTGGACTTTGATCGATTTATTAAATACCCCATACTACTATTCTGTGTTAACTACTGTACATACTCTGTTAACTACTACGCATATATTATATATATTATGTGTGGTAGTTTGAAAACGATAGTTTTCCGGTTGACCCGACACGCACATGAGGACACATGGTGAGTGGGAGGGGGAGACCGAGAAGGCATTATCGGTATTTAATAAATATGTATTGAGGATGTTTGCCAACTTTTTAAACCCAAGGACTTGAGCCTATCGTCTTTTGATTGGAAGTATGGCGGTTATTAAGAAAGGGTTAACATCTTTCGGATCAATCCTGAGCTATCCCAAGCTTTGATCTTTAAGGAGACTTCATAATTGGTTTCATTGGGCAAAAACAGAACATGGAATGATGATACCAAAGAACTGAGAAAATGTTATAATTTCGTTATCAATCGATTATGAAAATAACTGGATAGCATATGCGGGGACACGATGAAGATCCCAATATGTCTCTCGTGTTTTTTTCTATGCAACTTATAGCAACATTGTTCTCTCAAAACTATGCACAACATTGTGATACTTCGAAAGAGCTGAAAAATAAAATGAAAGAAAGAACAAAGAAAGGGTTATGTAATGAAAAAGGCTGGCTGTTTTAGGTACCAAACAAAGGATTTGGCCAAATCTCTTCTATGATTTCTTATGCACACATAAGACATGGAGAAAAAAATATAATAATGAAGTGGCCAACTTGTCTTTTGACCATTTTCTACTTCTATAAACATAGTGTAGTTATCTATGGACAATAAGCTAATAAATTAAAATTTAATTAATAGTTTAAAATTTAATTAGCCAGAAGCACGTCAATGTTGCTGGTTAATTTAGTTATAATCCGACATAAACTGCCTCATGTTACCGATTCACTCGGTTCTTCAACCCATCAAATACCACTCAACATTCTTGTTACAACTATCTTCGGGTTTTCTTAGAGACATTTTTATCTCCTAATTGTCTAGACCAAGCAACAATGTAGCTAGGTGTATAATAGTTCTTATATAATTTTTCATCTACATGAATTATGATGCCGGTATCTATGATTTTTGGTTCACTATGAACTTTCCTGTTGAATTGCAAAGGCCTTAAGAAATAGCAACCTATTAATGCAATAAATTCCAAAACCTTTGTAGTTTGGAAAATACCTTTGACTTTTGCCATAATATCATGAAAATACCTCCAACTTTTTATAACCGGCATTTTGCCCATCTCAATTTTTTTCACACTCACGGTGTAAACGATTAAAGGTATTTCCTGCAATTTAGCCTAAATAAGTTTCGCACTAATTTCCAAAGCACCCACCCTGGAATCATGAGCCATTATCATTGACCTGTAGACCTGGCACACAGTATTTGCTTGCAACATAGAACTTTTTTTAATATTTTGACGCGTACACTAATTTTTATAATATATGTATGCAGCTGCTCGCGATATGCTTAATATTTGTATGAGCTAAGAATATATACAGGAAACCATATAGATATTGTAGGAAAATTTTCCAAAGGGTTTTTGACAATTGCTTCGGGCCCGGAGTTTTCTGTGAGAGGTAAAACCTGCCAAGGGTTTTTTGACATTTTACCCTATTTTTTATTGTTAGATGTCAATATAATGAGATGCATCTCCCGTGGCCATTGGACTTTTTGAGGTCAAATCCAAGCGATTGGGAGCTGGTGTGCAAAATATTGTCCCTCTATTATTGGATTATTTTGAATATTTATGTAGGATGCACAAATTAAATAGGGGAATCATGTCTCTTGCCATTGGATCAGACAGTTGAAAAAAAAGATGCTAATGTCAGGAATAAAAATAAAGTTTTAAAGAAGATATAAAATTGTATAATTGTAGTCCAAGGCAAATAGTTTATGATGCCTATAATTGAAGAATCGCAAAGAAAGAATACTGAATGTGTTTCGAGAAAATGAAAAAAAGAAAAGAAATGCAATTTTATTTTCACTGTTTGGTTATCAATAAGCTCAATTCAGATTAGGAATAACTCTTAGAATACATGATGCTTTTGTCACGATCAATAATTTTGTCCGTAAATAATAACATTTTGGTCGTCAGGAAATACATTTTTCTTAATTTCAGATGACAAAAACACCGTATTCTTACTGGTAATAAAATATTGTTAGTGAGCGAAGAGGTTCTTCAAACTTATGCTTATGCCCAATTAATATCATATAATATTCTATTCATGCCATAATATTTTAAATTTATTCTGCCAACAGAAAAAGAAAATCTGAATTGAACTCTCTTTGCGCTTATCTCACATGCTACGGAACGAAAACATAATTGATCAATCAAAAGCACTTTTACCACTCATGAACTCGACGCTCCTCCAATCCAGTAACTACCTTACATTCGAGCTTGTTACATGGTATAAATATGAAGCAGATATAACTACCTATACGTTAACTTGAAATAACATGCGAGGGTACGAAAAATGGGAAAACGGGGCTTGCAATGTCCCTGCAGGCTCCACGGTGGCCTCATCCAGACGCGGATGGGGCTAGGAGCTTTATTGCAAAATTCTCTCTGGCCCTACGCATCTCTAGATGAATGCATTTTAGGCAAGAGAAGCCATCTAAGAGCCTGAAAGTGGCTTACACCATGCAACCCTTTTCATACTTGTTTTTTGGAACGCGGACGGCATGCTTATTCTAAATTGTCCCCCCAAAAAATAAATTCCCAATATTTTAGTGTACACATGTGTGAATAATTAAGAAAGACGAATGAATAAATTAAATTATGAAAACAACAGCAATAATGAGAAAAGGAGAGAGTATGTTGGATCTCACTAACATTCGGCAAACATTCTGCATTATCCACATAAATTCATCATGAACTTTGATTGCAAAAGTATACGTGTTTATCTTATGCCGTTTATGACGATATATCTTTATTATCGCTATATATCTTTTTGTCGTCGTTGACCATTAGTGTTGAATTGGATAATGTGAAACGGTTTAATGTATTTATTACTTGTATCATGGCACGCACGATATTGCAAGTGATTAAATTAATAAGATACAACAAATAAAAGTTTTGTTAGTTCCTTAACTTCAATATATATTTATTTTTACTATTATAACTAGAAAACCAGGGAACGTATGTCGCGCTCTCATATTTAATCCCAATCGAATATCCGAGAAGTGAGAGAAACAATTGATGCTAAGATAGTTCAAATCATCGACACTTGGCCTTTTGAAGAAGCAATTGTATATAAACATAAAAAATAGTCCAAAACAAAAATTTAAAAGAGATAAAATTACCTATATTACGCATGACATCGTGATTAGAAATTGACAAATTTTCTCATTTGAGTAGGTTCAAATGTATTCATTTACCAAGCATAACAAATTTGTTCTTATTTGGTCATGCCATATAGATTTATTTATTTATACAAATTTGGGAAAATTTCATGAATATAAATGATGTAATGAGCCACCTACCTTCTGCATTGAATGGAAGATAGAAGATAAGATAGTGTTTGGTGACATCTTATTTTGAATGATAATAGTTATAACAAATCCAAGACTTATGTTTGTCAACAAACTAAAAAAATAAATTCTACTTTATGCAAAAAACAAACGATATTTAAAGTGATAATCTACACCTGAAATCTTTTTAAATCTTTTAAAATAATATATTAATAGCAAATTAAACTAATAAAATGTAGATAGCTTTTAGCTATGGATCAATAATTCCATATATCGATTTAAAAAAAAAAACAATTCCATTTATTTTTTGAAAAAGTTATTAATTAATCACATGTATTGCACGCGTCAGACAGCTGGTAATTATAATTAGGATTTTCTAAAGATATTTTTGTCCATGATATTACAGTTGACATATACACAACTGCACTGATGCTATCTAAGGAGATATTTTTTTCTACGGAATAAATTCTAAAACTATGGATATTATTCTGGTTATTTATCGACACAACAAAAAATTGATAAGCTGCTGGATTCGAAGTGTATGCTATTATTGATCCCTGCTTTTATGAACCACCGGATCAAATGGTTAGAGAATGGGTAAAACAAGGGGAATGTATCCCACAAAACAGAACCCAAATCAGATGGATCAACCCAGAATATCAAAATACTTCAATAATTGCTTTTCTTTATACAACAACTTGAAAATAAGAAGTTTTCATTATTATTTCTAAATATATAAATATCCACAGAATCTAGATTCCAAAACACAACCCCTGATTTTTCCCTATAAAGTCTTCTCCTTTCTTCTCTCTCTCCCCTCACCCCCTCTCTCTCTCTCAGTCTTCTTTCTCCTTTGAGATTTTCTTGCCGCCATGTCTCTCCTCTCAGATCTCGTCAACCTCAATCTCTCTGATTCCACTAAAAAGATCATTGCTGAATACATATGGTTCGATTCTTCTCCCTTCAATTGTCATGCCTTTTTTTCCTGTGATCATTCGGTCAAAGTTTTGATCTTTAGCACTCATTTTGCTGTTGTGTCGATAAAAGTTTGGATTTTTATTGGTTTTTGATGATTTTTATGAGGTGGGTTTGCTTCATATTTGAATATTGAAGCTTTTGTGTTAGATGGTAATCATTTTGTTTTTGTTTTTTGTTGTTGATATGGAGCTTGATTGAAGTGGAGATCTATTGGGTCTTTCTGATTTTTAGTTTAATTTAGAACTGTACTTGATATACAGAGATCTATTGTTTCATTATCAAGTTTAGATTGTTAGGACCAACCCTTTTATCTTTTTTTTTTCATTCTGCTGTTGGTGTACATCTCACTTAAAAATTTCAATTTTTACTTGATTTGGGTATCTTTTGTTGAGACAGTGACTGTTTTTACTTAGATTATGGTTGATTGCAGTGAGGAGATCTATTTGATCTTCTTATTGGGATCATAAGTTTTGATGCTTATCTTCTATTAAATTTTCTTGTTGCCATGCTTTGTTTAATTCGTCTTTTTACTCGTTCTATTGTTGCATTCTAATGTTTCATGTTATTTTCTACAGGATCGGAGGAAGCGGCATGGATATTCGAAGCAAAGCAAGGGTAAAGACCAATGACGCCATAGTTTGATATGTGCTTGATTAATTATTCAAATTGTTGCTATTCTCTAATTTGTGTGGCAATATGAAATTCATATATTTGGATCTTGAAAATTGAACAGACACTTTCTGGGCCAGTTAGTGATCCTAGCAAGCTACCGAAATGGAACTACGATGGCTCAAGCACAGGCCAAGCTCCGGGAGAGGACAGTGAAGTGATTTTGTAGTATGTTCTCAGATCCTTTATGTTTGCGATTTGATGTATTTTTAGATGTTAACTTGTTTCCATTTACTTTTGATTTGTGGATTGATGCATTTTTTTTTATGAATAGCCCACAAGCCATTTTCAAGGATCCTTTCAGGAGAGGAAACAATATTCTTGTAAGTTCTTTACTTATTGGCTACCGACACTACCTCGATGTTTGCCGGAATCGTAGTAACCTTTTGAGCCCCTTTAAAAATTTACTGAATTTGCTGTGTTTTAGATAACTTAAATAATTAAGCATAATTTTCATAGCACAGTTTTTTTTACAAGAAAGCCAAAAAAAAAAAATTCATAAAAATTGCTTGCTAAGATAATTTACTCTTAAATTGATTTATAGCTATTTGTTTACATATGTTAAGAGGATGGGCAATTTCCATAGAGATTATGCTTTAAACCTATCAATTTTCTCATCGGTCTTAAACTTTTGTTATCTTGATAGTTAATGAATAATTCTGAGTCTACAAGAGAATTTAAGTTGTATCCATAATTTTCTCCAGTTGTCATTATTCATCAAAGTTTATTTTCCCTATAGGTTATGTGCGATTGTTATACACCAGCCGGGGACCCGATCCCCACGAACAAGAGAGCTAACGCTGCTAAAATATTTAGCAATCCTGATGTGGCTGTTGAAGTTCCATGGTAAAGTATTCATATTCTCATCAAATATGTTTTGTTGTCCGTCTCCATAACCTCTAATGTAAAATTTGAAATATCTTGGATTTTTTTAATTTAATAGGTATGGAATCGAGCAAGAGTATACCCTTCTTCAGAAAGATGTCAAATGGCCTCTTGGGTGGCCTATTGGCGGCTTCCCTGGTCCTCAGGTATTCATTCGTCTTATAGGTTAAACGCTTATAGAATGGTTCAATGCATATTATTTTAGTTGGCAAATTGTTGTTTGAGTCTTCGTTCCTTTGTTTGGTTTATAAGATTGTAATTTTATTTGTATGAGAATGTATTTATGATTTTTCTCTTAGTACTTCAATTTTATAAATGGTAGAACTATAGAAGGATATAAGCATCTGCCTTTTCTTTTCTTTTCATTTATGTTATTAAAAAAAATTCTGATCATTGTTTCATCTTCATAATATTCTTGAAGAGAGATTGTCAATATGTTTTATCTAACGACATAAAGGTACACATTCAACACGGGGCATCTTATTCTTGTTTCCAATTGCATTGCATCAGGCAAAGTTTTGCTAAATATCACATCGAATCTTATAGAGCTTGTACTATGTGATGGTTAATATCTCAGCGGCAATGATTGTGTGAAAATTACAAATGGAAAGCCACATTGTTCTTTCTACAAATGATAGTGGAAAATAATATACATTCCATGCGCTATGTATTGTGATATGCTACTATTATAATTCTATCAAACCATTAAGTTCATACTTTAATTAATAGTGTGCAGTGTAAAAAAAGGTGTAAGAATCTGTCATTTTATCATGCGCACAGATCATTTTTGGAAATATTCTAGCATGTTATTAGCGTCTCTCTCTTTGATATGTTTAGATATTTGGTGACTTTGTGCAACTATTTAAACATGAGGGTTACAAGAGATAATTAGGAAGGATCCTCTATGTTTCTCAATTTGTTATGTTTTGTGTGTGTTTGTTGATCCACTTTCCTCATTCCCTTCTTGAGTTTATACCTTTTAAAGTGAATTTTGGCGCTGTAAATTTTTCATCTATTCTGAGTTTCTTTTTAATAACTTTCTTTTGCGATGAAGTCATATTGTTAGTATTAATCTCTTTACCAAACTACTTACCCTTATATATATATATATGAAAGGTCCTGTAAACATCATAATTACCTAAGTCTAACGAATTATGTTTTTCTTAATGCCAGGGCCCTTATTATTGCGCTGCTGGTGCTGACAAGGCTTTTGGGCGTGACATTGTAGATGCCCATTACAAAGCTTGTCTTTACGCTGGGATCAACATTAGTGGCATCAATGGAGAAGTCATGCCTGGTCAGGTAAAAAAAAAGGAGAATAATAAATCGGTTCCCTTAATTTCTTTTTATTTCCCTTGATGTTGCTTGTAATTGATTCTCTTTGTGATATTGTTGTAGTGGGAATTCCAAGTTGGCCCCTCTGTTGGCATCTCTGCTGGCGATGAAGTATGGATTGCACGTTATATTCTCGAGGTAAATGCATATATGCGCATATATCAATTTATTATTTCTATGATGCAGTTTAATCTGGTGCAATTTTTCTGACTTTTTCTTGTTGCTGCGCGGACAGAGGATCACTGAGGTCGCTGGAATTGTCGTATCCTTTGATCCCAAGCCTATTGAGGTTAGTTTATCTTCACTTTTGCCGTCAGGGATCATCGATAATTTGCTAAAAGTTGGAAGTATAAATGTCTTAGTTGCATTGATAAATTAGTTAACTTGTTTTTTCTTCGTGCCTTTAATTCTAAGATAAGGAGACCACACTTTGATCTTTTTCCTTGTTTGTTGTTCATTCTCTTTTGGTAACCACCCAAAAGAAACCAACATTTTCCTCACATTTTCTTTTGTCAAACAAAGCTTTAATGAAGTCTTCCCTTTTAGAAAGCATTTAATATATTCCGATCAATTCATGTCACAACTTAAAGAACAAAGCAAAGAAGAAAGAAAGAAATGTATTCTGATCAATCAATTAATTTTCTCTTCAACTTTTTCTGCATTAGGGAGATTGGAATGGTGCTGGAGCTCACACAAACTATAGGTGAGATTATTAACTATGCAAAACCATCTTTTTCTTGTACAAAATTAGATAATGTTTGTTCTCTTACTATTTTCATTTAATCTGAAGCATCCTTCTATTTTCTTATTAACTTAGCACAAAATCAATGAGAGAGGAGGGAGGATATGAAATCATAAAGAAGGCAATAGAGAAGCTAGGGCTGAAGCACAAGGAGCACATTGCTGCTTATGGAGAAGGCAACGAGCGTCGTCTCACTGGTCGTCACGAGACCGCTGATATCAACACTTTCAAATGGGTACATACTATTACTTTTATAAAAAAAATGAAGAGTTCTCTCCCAATAAAAGAAGAACAAAACAGATTTAAAGTATTTTTTGTCGGTGCTTTCAGGGTGTTGCTAATCGTGGGGCTTCCATTCGTGTTGGTCGTGACACTGAGAAGGAAGGCAAAGGTTAGTCTTTCTACAGATATTTTGAATGAATTGTAAAATAGAATTCTCGAAATTCCTTGTTTTTCCTTATTTTTTGTGTTATGAAGCCCCCATCAACACTATCAATTTACCAGCATTTTGCACGTGCGGTGCATGCATTCATATGTTAGACTTGAATAAAAAAATTCAGACAATTTTAAATGGATTTTATTTAATTCAGGAAATATTTGAAAGATTTAACAATTTAAAACATTTCCCCCCCAATATTATGCAGAGAATCAAATTACAATTTTATTTTGAGACCCCCTCCCTTTTGAGTTGATAGCGGAGATATATGGCGTTAGTCATTAGCTGTTAAATATTTCACTTTTTAAACATCAAATGTTTTATTAATTAATCACAGACATTCTTCTTTGATAAAAATTTTCCAGGTTATTTTGAGGATAGGAGGCCAGCTTCAAACATGGATCCATATGTGGTCACTTCAATGATTGCTGAGACCACCCTCCTTTGGAAGCCGTAAGCGCACCACCCTATGAACTCTATCGGTTCTCTCCGTTTCATTCATCCTGCAGTTTCGACGATATATGTGGCATCACGTTTGCGCTACTTACAAACTTAAAATTTCTATCTTGTATTTGTGGTCATCCTCTTTTGCTTTGTTGGTGGTCGTACCACTTTGGTTGTGTTATTGGGATTATTCAGCAGGGAACCATTACTGATTGTTCTCCCACTTGCATTGTGCTTCCTTACTTTATAATAGTCCTTTTTATGTTTAGAAAAATAAACATCCCAGACAGTGATAATAATATCAATAGATCTTATATAATCTTCCTTTTGTGTTTGGCAGTTCACTTCCTTGTTTTTATTGTTGTGTTGAAGATTTGAGTGGGACCAAAAGCCATGTTGGCTAATAGCCAATTATTGTTCATGCTTAAACTTTATCATTAAAGAGATGGTAGGAAAGTTGCCAAATCTTACACATAACACTAGAATTTGCCAATTTTTCTTATTTTTGTATGCTCAATCGTTATTCATTTATGAAGCATAACAAATGTATTCTTATAATTATGTATGTTTTGGGAAAGACTCCATGAACCTGCATGATGTAATTAGCCCACCTACCTCTGCTTTGAATGGAAGAATCTAATATAGATACTAATGTTTGGTGACATCTTATTTTGAATTGGGAGAGTGTTAGATTTAAGATTTAAGTAATATTAATGGAGAATAGTTGGTGATATTTGTTTGGTGGCAGCAGCTTCTTTTGAATGGGCAAGCCAATGGTTAAGAGAGCTTTGAATGCTATTCATGCTCACTTTTTGTCAAAAGGAAAAAAGCACATTTCATTCTTTAGAAAAAACATGAGCACAATGGAAAAAGTTGCACCTGTTTGATCTTCATAGTACTGGATTGGATTCTATGCAAGCAAAGGCTCACATTGGTGGTGGAATTTTCATTATGGGATTGGTAAAAGAATTGACTTTTCAAAATCAAGGGGAAAAAATTCTTGCGCACCACATCAAAAGGGAACATTAGCATGGACCACAGTAGTAAATAGGGTTAATAACTAAAGACAAAGGCAACACTTTTTAACAAGTCAGCTTCCAAGTAAATGGCTATCTTAAATGATGGATCTGGGGTCCCTGCAACTATGAATTAATAGGAGAGATCTTATTATTCCAATCGGACGGCTCCGGATAGCAGAAAACTAGGGCGCTAAGAGGGTTTGCGGTGTTCTGGATTTGTGACGAACGGTTGAGATCATCATATGATGGAAAAGAATAGCAGAGAATCGCAATCCTCTTTAGCGCGGCATCTCAAGACTTGTTTGACTCGAGTCATTTAAGAACATGATAGCCTTTTGATGATTAAAATGGTTTGCAATGGAAACCAGCATGCTATCATAAAAACATGATAGCCTTCAAACCCCCTATCTGCTTCCAGCAGTATTTAAGAACAACAGGAGGATGAGGATGAGGAGAAATTAATCATCATTTTGAATGAACTAATACATATCAAATATAAAGCAGCGAGTCTAATTATAAGTTCATGCACATGATGCCTTCAGCCTTCAATGAAAATCCAAGTTTTAATAACATGATACCTATCACATTTAAAGAAACCGCATTTTACAAACATCATCTTTGGTAATCTAGGGACAACATGAAATCTTTTTCCAAACTATACAACCTGGTTGCATCATTGGTACCGCTTCCTGCCAATGTGTTGTTTATTAAGCTCTCAGTTTCTTCAAATCTTTGCTCGTCCGATTATTATTTTGTTTTTGGGTTTTACTTAATCTTGTAAGCTTCTGCTCGACCTTCTTCATCACGAGACATGATACAGTATGAAGAAATGTTTGTGTCGTCAAATTTGTCATTGTGGCCTACCTTTTCCTTAGATATAGATTTATCATTGAATAGGTAATCAATGCATCCAAACTATAGGAGGGAATCCCCCCCCCCCCCCCCCCCCCTCTCTAAGGTGCTCAAAAGCCAGTTTTCCATAAGGCAGAAGGAGCAAAGGGCCACACAGTACTAAGAGAACATAGGAAGCTAAATGCCGTGCCACCAAACTGTGTGTGTGTGTTGGGAACGGGAAGGGAGGGGGGGGGGGGGAGGGAATGATGTTGCATATTTGGATTAGCGACACACTTAACATATTCCTAGCGATTCACACAGTATCATCAAATTATACGACTCCTGGATACTAAATATGCCTGCAATTGATTGAAACATGATAGAGAATGAGTAATCATCAGCAAGACAAACGTTGAAAACTCAAATTAATTTCTTTCAGGCAATAACGTAAACTTAAAGAATCCCGACATTAGCAGATGAATTCAGGTGGAGGCTTTATCACACAAAAATAGGTCTTCTAATATTTAACAGAACAATGTGATAAAACAATATTAAAATAACAATATTAAAATAACAATAGTGATATACGAGTACAATTTACAACTTCATAAAGTTAATAACAGTGACTTATCATGAAGAATTCAGATGCTCCAACACCATTTATAATACAGTGAATTCTGAAAACTGATCATTGAAATATCTAATAAATAAAACAGAATTTGGAGACCCTTTTAACTAACTTAAAAGTTGCTATCGAGACTTGCGATGCAATAAAATGGGCCTGCTGAGTATGTGTTAGTGTCTAAAACTACCATTTGAACTTTTTTGAAGTTGTAAAAGAATTGTATGAAGTTGGTATCAAGCTTGTGGACGAGATTAAGTTTTTATCAAATCACTCTACTGCTCTTCTTCCCCTCTGTTCTTGCTCCTGCCATTTGTCCAGTGATTTTTTCCCTATCAATTTGTATATGTTCTGATTAGTTTCTTCTGTAGAGAATTGTTCTTCGGATGTTTGTTTACTGAGCATGAACACCTGAACCGTATGGGGCACGCCAAAAGTTGCTGAAATAAGAAATTTTCAGTATTATTGGAGTTTCACGGAGCTATCAATCTTTACAAAAAGTGAAGATTCTGATGGAGAATTGTGCAAAACTGGTTTGTAATTGTGTTTGCCCTTAGGTCCTCACTCTTCGGTGCTGCTTTTGGGATCGGATGATGTAGAGCAGAAGGTTGCAGAAGAATTTCAATGTCGTTCGGATCAAAATGAGACCAAACGAATAGAAAAGAGTTTTTGAGCTTTGGGTCAACTTCTGCAACGTATAACTTTTGATCAACCCTAGAATGACTATTATAACAGTGTTTCGAAAAATAGCAGCAAAAGCTCTATGACAGTACTACTCGACTTCACATTATTCGCACCTAGTTTGAAGGTGATGGAGGTTGAAATCTCCCTTAGATGTTGTCCTTCGTCAATCTTGCTGCAAGCATTTTTGGGCGGTTGAGATTGAGAGTGGAAATTGGACGTGTGGATCTCAATGGGTGGTTGTTGACGCCGAGCTACCTGCAAGGGAAGTCTCGGGGTGGATGACCATCGTAGGACCCTCCGACGATCAAATAAGTACCGAGGTATAAAGGCAGGGTAACAGCATATTGGAATTGATTTTGACTTGCTCGAATTGTCTGGAAGAGGGGGTTTATATAGCGGTCGTGTGGGGGCGATCCGGCGTGAGAATCCCGCCGTTCGTTATGCCCTTACGGCACGTTCGCGTTGATAGCGGGACATGCCCATTAATAGAGAGATACGCTCGTTAACGGAGAAACGTGCCAGCGTGGGATGCGGGACGTGGAGCGGCGGAAATATCGTTCTGACGAGATATGCGGAGCCATTACGGGGGCGCTTGGGTTTCGTGCTCCTGGTTGGACAGGGAGGCCGAGGAGTCCCAGCTCGATGGATAGCTCGAGGCCGAGCGAGGAGGCCGAGGATGCTCAGCTCTGTATCTGCTTGGAGTCGAGCGAGGAGGCTGAGGATACCTGGCCGCCTAAGTGCATATGGGGGTAATCCGGGGAGGCTTTCCGAAAGGTCAGGTACCATCCCGTTACGGGGGCCCGAGGAAGATTCATAATGTACCACACTGACTCCCCGTCATAGCCCCTAGGGGTCCAGAGAGTATGCGCAGACGACACGTTATCTCCCATGTGTCGCAATCTGGGGTATTCCCGTTCATGAGCCTCATCATTAGCCCTCCACTCTCGTCCTAATCTATTTATGGGTCAGGGGTGAAAGTGGTAAGCCCGGCTTTTAGTGATTCAGCCGAAGATTTCCCTGCGATGGGTTGTCCGATGACGACGCGACGTTTGGCGGCAGCCCTTCTCGGGTTGCTGGATCCACGTGGCGGTTTTACGAAGCGCCCCAGTTTCCGCGTGTATCTTTGGTGATGTCAGCGGATTGGTGAAATGATTGCGCTTTTAAAGAGGGGGCACCGTTTCGTTCGCTCGCCGGTTGGATTACGTGCCATGTGCCCGCCGTTGGGTGGCGGGGGCGTGATGGGTTGCCACCGAATCCTGCCGTGAGGAGACGTGTCCAATCGCCGGACGCCACGTGGAGCCCTAATATCTTCTAGGCGCGACGTTTCGTTTTGACGGGAACCGATTTGGACCGTTGGATGCCTTCTCATAGAGTGTATAAATAGGAGGCGCTCTCCTATGGCCGACACTTTACCCTAGTCGACTCTCATTGTCTGAAAATTGATCGACGCCCCTCTGCTTAGATCGGAACTTCAACTAAATTTTTCTTCGGCAAGTCCTTTCTTGAATTAGGTTAGATGTATTCTTCCGAAAAATCTGTTGATATAGTACGGATTGAGTCGGGCGATGAGGCTTCAGTTTCTGAAGCCGAGTCCAATGGGACTTCTTCCTCCCCAGCTTCCGATAGCCGAGAAAGTTCCTCTTCTTCTTCTCCATCTTCTGGGGGGTGTCGCCCTTGTCTCACGTCGTCGGGGGGCGACAAGGGCTCCCAAGGCGCGCATCGGGAACATCCGCGATGCGCCCTCAGTCTTGAATCGTCTGGATGAGCTTTCTGACATCCGGGTTCGATTTCATATCCCCTCCGGCTATTCACTTCGTTTGGTCAGGGAGGGTGAACAGGCAGACCAGGTACAGGGTAAAGAGATTGCTATGTACCTGGAAGCATTCCGGGCAGGGATGCGTCTGTCCTTCCCGCCTGAAGTTTGCGCCGTGCTCCATTGCTTCCACCTTGCTCCGGACCAGCTAGCGCCGAATTCGTGGAGAATCCTCCTCGGATTTCTGGTCCGGCTGAAGATTGATCGGTTCCCTTTTGATTTGAGCATCCTTCTTTCCTTCCTTTGTTATAAAAACCATCCCGATACCAGTAAGGAAGAACCGAGCTGGGTGTATCTTTCGTTTAAAAAATATAAGGATAGGACGGCCGGGTCAGGGGTA
Source organism: Agapanthus africanus (assembly GCA_030015575.1). Classification (NCBI taxonomy): domain Eukaryota; kingdom Viridiplantae; phylum Streptophyta; class Magnoliopsida; order Asparagales; family Amaryllidaceae; genus Agapanthus; species Agapanthus africanus. The sequence continues at coordinate 96,143,716 of CM057342.1, read as the reverse complement.
GTGGTTGTCCCTTCATCCATCCACGAATGGAAGGAAAAGTTCGTCTTCGTCGGGTCACCAGAAGGTGAGGATTGGCTAGTGCCCATCCAGTAGCACATGGCCAATTGTCCTAGGGTTAGGAAGTCGAACACCCCCGAGGCAAGGGTAGTGTCGCAGTGGGAACCGATCCAGCGGGCTGATATCCTGCTTTTCGAGTAGGCTCTGAGCTGGGCTGGACTCAGTCCCGCGTGCTTGCGGGTAAGTCAGGGCCTTCGTCGACCTATCTAGACTTCGTTAAAATTTCGTTATCGATCTTTTCCTTATGTGTACCTCGCAGAGTCTATGGATCGTCAGAAAATTATGGCCGCTATGGCCGCCAAAGCCTAGGGGAGGAAGGGCGGCGGCGGCGCCAGCTCGGCTCGGCCAGCTCCAAGTACGGCTCCCTGACAAGCTCCTCCTGCTAAGGCTTCCGCAGCGCTCCTAGTTCCGGAGGAACGCCGTGGGGGAGGTCAAAAGCACACGCGGGATTCGGTGCCCCGAGCTAGGACAGAGGTGCCGCCTGCACCCAAATCCCCTCTCAAGAGGCAGAAGAGGGTGGTTTCTCGACCGCCTTCGACCGAGATTCAGGTGTAGGAAGGCGAGTTCTGCATCGAGGTGCCCTCGGGCCTATCTGTGGCCGACAGTTTACTGGCGGACATGGAGAAGGCGGCGGGGGCCAAGATTCCCCGAGGCACGATGAAGGTCTAGGTGGCCGCGATAGCTCAGGGGCTGTTCAGGTCGGTAGCTTTTTTCAAGAGTTTCTCAAGTGTTTTTTACTCGGTTTTTAGATTTTTAACATGGTTCCCGTTTCCTCGGGTCCTCCAACACTGCACCTTCTGTAATAACATTTTTAATGTACAAAGAATTTATTTAAATTCAATATATACTTGGAGTATTTATTGTTGCTGATATCTTTTTAAGTATTTATTTCACTCCATAATTACAAGAAGGAGTTTGTAGCTCATTGGTAATACCTTGCACTGCTGAACCAAGCCACCAGAGTTCGAATCCCATGCCCCACATTATTTTTAATATTATTTTGTTTTTGATTTTTTAGAATACCAACAGTTACACGTGTGTTTCTCACAAATTTCCTTCTACACATGAAAAGTTAGATACACCAGAAGCCACACCCGACGACCCCACAATCCCCGACCACCTGACTCGGCCCGACTCGGGCCGGCACCGCCGGTCGGACTCGGCCGGACGGCCGAGTCCCCAACATCGAAGTTGGGCATCTTTTCTTGGTCAACCCCCCTGCATACTTTAAATTTTTAGATCGGTTACAGAGAGCCCATTAACCCCCATTTACTCCATTTTTTAAAATGATTTTTATATAATTTTTACATTTTTTAATTAAAAAACCCAACCCTAGCCTAACCCTATAAATACACCCCCTACCCTCTACCCTCTCATCCTAAATTTCTGAGTCCACTCTCTCAAAATTCCAAGAGAATTTTGGTAGTTTGGAAACGAGCGAAAGGCGAAGAGCTGACGAAATCGACGGCGAAATTCCGGTGATCGTGCTAGGAACTCTCAACGACGAATCGACGCACCGGCAAACCCTCTACTTCCCTCTCACTCTCTAGTGTTGTCCAAACCCGTAAGTCCCCTTTCTATCTTTCTTTCCTTTCATAAAAATACGAATTTACAAAACCCGACGGAATCGGAACAAATCCGATTTCCGACTCGGTTTTCTATAAAATCTCACTTCTCACCAATACATTCATGCTTAAACATCTCTATGTTGACTATTAATCACTTAACAAATAATTTGAACAAGTTTTCTCACATGAAATGATAGCTTTTTCAATATATCGTATTTTTTCACTTAAATACCACAATGTTTAGTTTTCACATTTAACCCCCTTAACATTGATATAGCTTAAAGTAGATCACGAGGTAATGACCTACCTCCTCACACACTCATATGCAAACATAACACGCTACCTTGAAAACTTAGAATACGATAATACAAGATTTTACATTTAAATACATTTTTCTTAATAAAACCTTTTCTAAAAAGTTTTAGGTTTGATACACTTTTAAAACAAATATCTTTTAATAGGAAAATACGATAAGTTGTGGATATCGACCGTTTATCTAAACCTGACTTTGTGGTGTCTAGGCTGGGCAAGTGAGAAAGGTAATTTTAAAAGTCCCGTCTCACGATGAATCGTGAGCGGATCCCTCCTTTCTTCACTTGTACTTACCTGGCCACAATTGGCGGTGAAGAGGCGATTTGAGGCTTCTAACGACTTGTCGTTTAGACCATTTAGAAATAGACTAGTTGGCGTAGGAAACCCTAGAATTTAAAATACGGAAAATTTACACCTTTGCAAATAAATACCTTTTACTTTATAAAACCGTTTTCTAAAGGATTAGTATTTATAAAATCTTTGCAAAACGCCACTACAACCCACCTTTGGGGAACCCGTTAGGGATAGTACGGTTTATCGTGCACTCTCGGGCTTAGTAGTGCGAGATTCAGACCTCCGTAAGGAGCATTCGGTCTCGAAAGGTTTAAAATACGACATCTTAAGAAAAATGAGATTTCTAGAATATAAAATATTTATTGAAATTATTTTTGTATAAATATATGTTTATTTATCATTAAAATATCTATTTTGTTATAATATAAATATTCCATTTTTTCTAAAAATCACAAGACTAAATTTTACATTAAAATACCATGAATTTCAAATAAATCAATATTACAAATAAATACCTTTATTTATGTAATTAGGATATTTTCACTAGAAATATCACAAAATAAAATTACACTCATCATAACTATAAAGATGAATAATAAATACTTGGGGTGTATCTTGAAAACTATACAAAAGTATTTTTACATAAAACCCCCTCAAGTTTATAAATTACCCTAAGGACCCTAGTAAATATAGGCCTTCGATTTACATTTCTTCTGTCCGACTCGAGTTTGAGTCTGATCATAATCCGACTTGAGTATGTTTCAAGTACTATATAAATCTATAATATTCCAATTCAATATGAACACATGAATCCAAGAATCCAGTTATCAATCTATACAACTTGACTGAATCAAATCATGGATATACATCCATTATCCAGTTTTTCCGTCTACATGATTATGCAGTTACAAACTGTTTACTGATATCATGGTTTTGGTCAGTCATCCAACTTATACAATACAATACAACAATACAATCAAAACACTACGGGGTTTAAGGGGTAGATTGGTGCGGAAGGTGTTAGAAGTGGCACGAGACGGTAAGATTAAGACATATAACCTATATTCCGTTGCTGTTGTACCATGGCTTAACGGTTCCTTGTACATTCCGTTTGCCCTGGTCTCTAGCATACCGAGACCCCTCTCGTATACACTGGCATCCTTCCGTACCAAACTACAAACAACAGCGTGAACACAATTTTCTACAATATTATACAACTTTAAAAGATACATTCTTATTCTGTCTTTTCTATTTCTCCCTTAAGTTTGGGACTTACCGAGCGACCTGTTCGCTGACGACATTCTATTTCTTTCTTCTTTGAATGTCGTCAGGTGATCCGGACACAGCGGAGATCGAGCCCACCAGTGAAGACTTGGATCAGTTTCTAGAAGACCCCGAGCTCTAGACATTGTACATTTTCTATTCAGTATTTTCATTTCCTGTTATGCCGTTGTTTAGGCATCGCTTTTTATTCCAGTTGTATTTACTTTTCATGCATTGTACAAAGGAATGTTAATAATTACTGTTATTTTTATCTCTTGTCTCTTGTGATTATCTTTATATTGCTTAGATACGCTTAGCGTATGTACTTCTGAGTATATACGTAGCGGATCTCGTCGCGTCCCCTTCGCCGTATACCGGGAAGCGGGGCGTGACACCCTCCTTGCTGCAATGGAGTCCGAGGAGGTGGCTCCGGTGATGAAAAAGGCAGGCGAATCCTCCTCACGAGAGGAGGAGCTCCTTGTCCGGGTGCAACAGGCGAAAGAGAAGGCGGCCCTTTTCGACTCTAGGTTGGTCTCGGAGGGTCCGACAGTTGCCAAATTGAAGGAGTCCTATCGGCTCCTGACCAAATCCAACCGGGCTATCCAAGCCCATATTGGGGAGATCAACGGGCTCTTCGATGCTATGAAGAGGCAGAGGGACTCGTTCAAGCGAGATACTCGGGCAGCCTATGAGGCGGCGAGGCTTGCGAAGGAGAGAGCGGAAAGGGCCGTGGAGGAGTATAAGACTTCTGACCAATTCTACCTCGACCTCGCCGATTCCGCGGCCGTTAGGTGGCACAACGCCCTCGACGCCGTTAAGGAAGCCATGCCCGGGTTCGACGATCGGGAGCTTCGCGCCAGGTATCCCCTATCCGAGGAAGCGCCACAGGGTAAATGTGCCGAACTGGCTGGAGGACACGTGGCGGCGGTCGTAGACGCTGAGCCGGAGATCGTCATTATAGCCCCTGATGGAAGCGCCGAGTCAGGGGAAGGACCGGCCGAGCAGGCGACCTGAGCTATCTCTTCTTTAGTTATCAATTTTGTACGCATCCAGGCATTTTTGTAAGGCTGGGGAGCCCATAATACTTTGTACATAACTTTGAATGTGAATAAAGTAGTTTTAACTCATAAGTGTTTTTGCCTCCGAAGCCTTTTTATCCCGCAAACGTTTTTACCTTGCAAGTGTTTTATCTCGCAAGTGTTTTTAGCTCTAGAGCCTTCTTCTCCCGCAAGCCTTTTTTATCTTGCAAGTGTTTTTAGCTCGCCTTCGGAGTGCTTCTATTTTCGCAAGCATTGGGCGAGCGCGACGTAAGAGCTAAGCTAAGCATAGGCAGATCGGTGTCCACCCTTTCCCCGGAGTCGAGGTGATGATCGTGTATCGAGTATGAATCGAGCGATAGCCAAGGGTAGGCAGACCGGTGCCTTCCCTTTCCCCGGAGTCGAGGCGATGATCATGCATCGAGTATGATTCGAGCGATAGCCAAGGGTAGGTAGACCTGGCCCCCTATATCTATGTTTTGAGCGGGATGAACAGGGAACTGATCGGCCACCTCTTAACGAGGGCTTTGGATCCACGAATTGACTGGGCAGGATGCTACCCTCAACGGATGAGCCGAGCAGGAGGCTACTCGGTTGCCTCTTATCGAGGGTTTTGGATCCGCGGATTGGCTGGGCAGGAAGCTGCCCTCAGCGGATGAGCCGCGCAGGAAGCTAGTTGGTTGCCTCTTTTTGAGGGCTTTGGATCCACGGATTGACTGGGCAGGAAGCTGCCCTCAGCGGATGAGCCGAGCAGGAAGCTACTCGGTTGCCTCTTGTCGAGGGCTTTGGATCCACGGATTGGCTGGGCAGGAAGCTGTCCTCAGTGGATGAGCCGAGCAAGAAGCTACTCGGTTGCCTCTTTTGGAGGGCTTTGGATCGGCGGATTGACTAGACAGGAAGCTGCCCTTAGTGGATGAGCCGAGCAAGAAGCTACTCGGTTGCCTCTTGTCGAAGACTTTGGATTTGCGGATTGGCTGGGTAGAAAGCTGCCCTTAGCGGATGAGTCGAGCAGAAAGCTACTCGGTTGCCTCTTTTTGAGGGCTTTAGATCCGCGGATTGACTGGGCAGGAAGCTGCTCTCAGCGGATGAGCCGAGCATGAAGCTACTCAGTTGCCTCTTGTCGAGGGCTTTGGATCCGCGGATTGTCTTGGCAGGAAGTTGCTCTCAACGGATCAGCCGAGCAGGAAGCTACTCGGTTGCCTCTTGTCGAAGGCTTTCTGAATTCTGTAGTTTTTCTTTGGAATGTCGTTCAACCTTCCATGACCCATATAGGGAGAGAATGGTGACCGTCACGGATGACACATAGCAGTACTTTATCGGGAAAGTGCGATATTCCGTGATTTGCGTTGTTGCGCGAGTAGATCTCGGCCGTTGGAAGATTTTTGTTGATGCTATAAATATCAAAGGTATGCTCTCACCTTCGAATTCTCATATTGGCTTCTTCCTAGTCGTGTGTTTCTCGAAGATGACCGGCAGCGTATACACCATCAGGGAGATCGTATCTCGAGATAATGTGTATTTTTATAATCTCAATCGTTCCGAAGAGACGTACGAGGCGGTGATAGGCCGGTTGGAGGGCCACTGTGGGCGCCTACTTCCCCGACGATCTCCTCTCCTTCAAGTGCTAATCTACGTGATATGGAGGTCTTCCCTGGGCATGTACAATGCCCTATCTTCACAGTTGATGGATGGGGTGTTTGGTAAAATGTATACGGTCTACGAGTTTGGTCTGATCTCGAAGAGCAGACGAGACCGCTCGGTGGACCTTCTTCTTGAGTGTTTCCAGTAAAGGCCGGTCATTGCGTCTTGCTCGGCGGATGGGGACCCCGGCGAGTCCGTGGCTTCTAGGGTCCACGGGTACCGTCAGAGGGCGCGGGCGGAGGCTGCCTGGGCTCGGCTGGAGGAGCTTTCTTCCGTGTATCATCGCCAATGTTTCCTTAATTCTTTTCCTCCGTTGGTGTAATAGTTATAAGGCTGGGGAACCCATAATACCTCCGAATAAATAAATTTTTCTTTGATTGAGGTTATGGTGTATTGTCTCTTTCTTCCTTTCCATACCCTTTTTTTTTACTTGTGCCTCCTCCAACCCCGAAGCTCGGGGCCGAGGAAAGTAATGAAGGGTTGGAGCCCCGGGGTGGTGCAGAAGTTTATTCTGTGAGAGGACTTAGTTTAGGAAACTTAATCGATACGGAAAGGAATTGAATTATTCAAAAGAGGGTACATGTTTATCTATACAACTTAAGTTTTCTGGCGTTATATGGCCGGGGAAAATTACGCCCTCCGGAGTCCTGGAGGCGGTAGGCTCCACCGGGCAATACTTCTATTACGAGAAATGGTCCGTCCCACTTCGGGGAGAACTTATGTAGCCTCTCTTGGTCTACGAACTCGTTTCTCCGTAAGACTATGTCCCCTGTCTTGAAGGCTCGATGCTTAACTCGGGCATTGCAGAAGCGGGCGGTTTGTTGCTGATAGGCGGCCGCTCTAATTTGCGCTCTATCTCATTTTTCTAACAAGATGTCCAAGTTACTTCGTAGTGCTAAGGTGTTAGCTTCATCGTCGAAGTGTTTGACCCTATAACCGGGCAATCCAATTTCTGCGGGGACCATTGCTTCGGTACCGTAGCAGAGGCTGAATGGGGTTTCTCCCGTTGGCATTTTCCTTGATGTCCGCAGTGCCCAGAGCACACGAGGCAGTTCCTCAACCCAGCTGCCTTGCCTCCCTTCCAGGCAAGCCCGGATCCCGTGAATGACGCTACGGTTTGCTACTTCGGCTTGCCCGTTGCATTGGGGGTGTGCTACCGCAGCGAACTTCATCAATATGTGGTAGTCGCTGCAAAACTCCTTGAATTTATCTTTCTCGAAGTTGGTACCATGGTCGGTGATGATGCACCTCGGGATTCCGAATCGAGAGATTATATTGTTCTGCAGGAACTTTATTATAGAGGCGGCGTCTGGTTTCCTGATGGGCACGGCCTCGATCCACTTTATGAAGTAGTCTTTCGCAATAAGAATGTACTTGTGTCCGCCCGTGCCAGTGGAGAGCTTACCTATCATATCCATTCCCCACTATGCAAATGGCCAGGGGAACTTAGCGGTGTTAGTTCGGTGGCAGGGAGGCGAGGAATGCTGCCGAAGAGTTGGCAGCTTTTGCATCGTCTAACCAGTTTCTCGGTATCTTGATGTATTCCCGGCCAATAGTAGAGCAGGGTCTTTTGGACCAGGATGTGGGCCCCTTGATGTGCCCCTCCGACCTTTTCGTATATCTCCCGTAGGACACAGTCAGCTTCGTGGGGATCGACACACCGGAGTAGAGATTGAGTGTACGACTTTTTGTATAGGTTTTCTTTGCTCCATACGAAATGGCGAGCTTTGGTCCAAAGCCGACGGGCCTCGGCTCGGTCCTTTGGAAGAATCCCTTCTTTCAGGTATTCTACGACGGTCTTTCTCCAATCCGGAGCATCTTCTTGAGTCGTGTAGATTTGGAGAATTGCCTCCCCATCTTCGATACTGGGCCGAGGTAGGACTTCAAAGAGGATATTTCTCTTGTGATTGGCCAAATAGGAGGAGGCGAGTTTGCTCAGCGCATCGGCCTCGGCATTCAGATTTCTAGGAATTTGCTCCACTTGGACTTCGTTGAAATTTTTCTGAAGCCTTTTTGTCTCCGCCGGGTATTTTATCATGAGTGGTTCTCGGGTTTCGAAATGATCAGTTACTTGGCCGACAACCAGCGCAGAGTCGCTATGTATCCGGATGGTCTTCAGCCCCACTCCGGAGGCGATTCGTAGTCTTGCCAATAAGGCCTTATATTCCACGGCGTTGTTCTATGCCTTAAAACCAAGCTTTAGGGAGTACTCCATTTCAGCGTCGTTCGGGCCTCGGATGATCAGGCCTGCCCCACTTTCTTCTTCTGTAGAGGATCCGTCTACATAGAGCATCCAGTCCGGGATTGGGCCGGGTACTTTCTCGACCGAGGGCCATGAGTCGGGACTTTGAGCAGTCGTTCCTTCCCTTGTGGGGATGGTGCACTCGACAACGAAATCAGTTAGGGCCTGAGCTTTGATGGCCCGTCTGAGTCGGTATTTGATGTCAAATTGGGACAGTTCCCATCTCCCTTTCTCTAGGCGGCCTGACGATTCGAGGGAGGCGAGGATATTCCCTAGAGGTCTTTCGGTAAGGACGAGGATTGTGTGTGCCTGGAAATAGTGTCGTAACTTCCTGGAAGCGACGATGAGTGCCAGGACTATTTTCTCTACAGCCGGGTATATGGTTTCCGTTTCCTTGAAAACATGGCTCATGTAGTAGACCGGCTTCTGCGTCCCTTCGAATTCCCTGATGAGCACAGAGCCTGCGGCTTTGTCGGAGACAGCTAAGTATAGTAACAGTTCGTCGCCTTCGACCGGTCTGGTGAGAAGTGGCGGGGTCGCCAAGTAGGTCTTGAGTTGTTCTAAAGCGTTTTGGCATTCCTCGGTCCATTCAAACCTGAGAATTTTTCCGAGGGCTCTGAAGAAAGGGAGGTATTTTTCCCCGGCTTTGGACATAAAGCGACTCAATACAGCCACCCTCCCGGTGAGTTGCATGATATCGGTATTGCTTTTGGGCGTTATCATGTTAAGGATGGCGCTGATTTTTTCTGCGTTTGCCTCGATTTCTCGATGGATAACCATGAAACCGAGGAATTTCCCGCTTGTAACGCCGAACGCGCATTTAGCTGGATTCAGCTTCATCTTGTATTTTCGCAAGATATCGAACGCTTCGCTGAGGTCCGCAGCGTGTCCGGCTGACGAGGCGGATTTTACAAGAATGTCGTCGACGTAGACTTTCATGTTTTTCCCGATCTGTGCTTTGAACAGTTTGTTGACCAGTCGTTGGTACGTGGCCCCGGCGTTCTTGAGTCCGAAGGGCATTACCCTGTAGCAGTATACCCCCCATCCGTGGTGAAGGCTGTCAGCTCTTCATCAGCCGGATTCATTCGGATCTGATTATATCCGGAGAAGGCATTCATGAAGCTTAGTAGTTCGTGGCCGGCCGAGCTGTCCACTAGCTGGTATCCGAGAAAGTAGGTGTAGGGTGTTTTTCATCACCCCATTGAGATGGGAATACCCGTCGCTTGTTAGGCGTAATACAGATTCCCCCTGCCTAAGTTAGGCTAGGGTTTATTAATTGTGGGGATCCGAATCTCCGGTGGCCGCGGACTAAGCTGTCATTAATTACCCCTCACCTTTGGAGCGAAGGAACCTCCTATTGACGGGTCAAACTGGTCATGCGAACTCAATGTACAATGTGCGTGTGTTGTGTTTTGAGGGGTCTTGGGTATATCGGGGGCTTTCCAGAGTTTATGAGGGTCTCGCTACCCGGATAGCGGGTTGGGGATCAAGGAGGCTAGCAACCCCTTTGCGGGGTGCGGGACAACGCCCCATTAGAAATTTTTTTCTAACGGGGACAGTGTTGTGGACTGTGTATATATAGAAAAAAGGGAAATAGCGTCCAAAGGACGCGTGGGCGCCAACGCCTCACGTTCCCAGCACGCGAGCGCTGGGCGCCCGTAGGAAAAGGGGCCTAGCTTCTTATACTGGGAGTTGTACTCCCAATTGACTTTTGGAGTTAAACTCCTAAAAAAGGACAAAGGGGCTTAGCCCCTGCACTGGGAGTTGTACTCCCAATTGACTTTTGGAGTTAAACTTCTAAAAAGAAAAACTTTTTTTTTTTCGGAGGTAAACTCCCAAGAAATTTTCGGAGATGATGAAAGGGGACCCTTTTCTTCTTTCTTGAGCCCTAGATCTTCTCTTGAGTCTTGGATCTTCCCAAAATGGGGTTTTTGGAGATGTGTCTCCTTCTTCCCCCTCTCTGTTGGCTGGATCTTGGAGAAAAAGGGGGTGAGACTTAAAAATCACCCCTTTTGGGGATTTGATGGGAGATCCGAGCTCACCTTCAAGGGTTTTATGGTGAAAAACTGTTTCTTTTTGGAATAAAGAGTTAAACTCTTGATTTAATTCAAAAAAGAAGAAGAAGGTTTAGAACCTTGAGGAAAGAGAAGAAGGTACAGAAACCCTAATTTTTTTTAGAGAGAAAAAGTGCCCTTTGATTTTTTCATCATGTTGTCTTTATAGGTTACACACTTTACATATAGTCCCTTAGGCTTTGCCAAATAGCACTTGTGCCACCCCATGCCTTATGTGCTTATTTTGTTTTTGCATATAAGCCATAGGGTTTACAAAATTTTGGCTTTCTGCCCATTTTACATACATTTATTTCTAAAATTTACATTTAGATTAATTTATTGCATCCTTTTTGGCATGGAGCCGGCATTTTCCGTGCTTGGTCTTGACTTGGGCTTGGGCTCGGACCCACTTGACTTGGGGTTGACCTTGGTTTTGACTTGGTCGATCGGGGTGAAACTTTTGACCCCAACAGTGGGTAGTTGTCTTTGGAGCAAGTCTTGTTCAGGTCAGTGAAATCGACGCACATGCGCCATTTTCCGTTTGCCTTCTTGACCATGACCACATTCGCCAGCCAATCCGAGTAGTCCAAGGTTTTGATGAAGTTGGCAGCAAGCAATCGATCCACCTCATCCTCTATCGCCTTCTGTTTAATCGGCGCAAAACTTCTCTTTTTTTGTCGGATCGGCCTGGCTTTCGGGTCAACCCCGAGCTTGTGGGAGAATACCTCGGGGTTGATCCCGGGCATGTCCGCTGGCGTCTAAGCGAATACATCTGAGTTGTTTCGGAGGAAACGGATCAGGCCTTCACGGATGTCCCATGTCAAGAGAGAGCCGATCCAGACCGTCCGGCCGTCGACTCCCTCTGTAAGGGGAACTTCTGCTAGCGATTCCACCGAGGCGTCTCGAACTTCCTTTTGGTCATCGCGGGTATCTAAAGACCCCTGAGGATCATGTGCGTCTTCAAAATCATCGCCTTGCTCTCCGGCGAGGGACGTTGAGGTGAGGCAAATCCTGGCGGTTTGTTGGTCCCCATAGGCTCGGCCTATTCCCCCATTATCTAAAGGGAATTTTAGTGGAAGGTGGTAAGTTGAGATCTAAATTCGGAGGGCGTTTAAGGTGGGGCGTCCCAGGAGAATGTTGTAGGATGATGGGTGTTCCCTTTGGGAAAATAAATAATAAATAAAAAAGCAACGGGAAAATTCCCCAAAGAGAGCATCACGTGCCCACACGTAATGCGCCTTGGAGCCAAAATTACAACCTTTACAATCAACAAATGGGACTGAAGTTGGGCCTCACGTGACATGTGGGCACCTATATACAAAGTATATAGGCGCCTTCATAAAACAAATAGCAGGCCAGAAGGGGCATCACGTGCCAACACGTGATGCCCTTCTTTGGACTGCTGCATATAGGAAGACCGGCCTAGTGCCACTGGGTCACGTGTTGCACGTGAGGGCCTCTAATGCCTTCTGAGCCGATAGAATTAAATTCTAAATAAAGGAATCAGAACCCTATTTTGGAAATATTTCTAAATAATCTTTCTAAACAAAAAATATTGTGCTCTGTAAATCAGAGCACCGTTGGATAAAAAATCCAATGGTGATTAAAAATCACCAAGATACAGAATAAGTTCTGTATGAAAAAATATTTTTCCAATCTTGTTAAAAACAAGAAAAATGTCTTCTGTAAAACAGAAGTCCTTGGATCAAAGATCTAATAGTAGATAAATTTCCCAAATCAATTAAAAAAATCTCTCAATGAGAGATTTTCTTAACTGAATCAACAAATCAGCCTCCCCTATATAAAGGACCCAAGACTTCAAGTCTTGTACAGAGAACCCCTCCCCATAAACTCCAAGTTCAAAAGAAAAGAAGAAACCCTAGGTGAGAAAGAACAAAACACAGAGAACATCTTACTTCTTCTTCGTCTCCATAAGAGTTTAACTCTTCCTAAGAACTTAGTTCTTTCTTCTGGTAAAAGATCTGCAGAAGCAGATTTCCCCACAAGTTGAGAATTTAATTCTCATCGGGGAGATTCTGCCATGCAGATCCAAAACCTAGGAGAAGATCTAAGTTCAGAGAATTTAATTCTCCCAAAAGGTATATAGGAATTTAATTCCTCTGATAAAACTAGGGTTTAACCCTTCATATAAGAACATAGTTCTTTCTTCTGGTGAGAGATCTGCAGAAGAAGATCTCCCCACAAGTTGAGAATTTAATTCTCATCAGGAAGACTCTGCCATGCAGATCCAAAACCTAACAGAAGAACTAAGTCCAAGGAATTAAAATCCTTATAAAAATATATAATAAGGTATTTGAGATTTTTTTAAGACTCAGAGAAAGAATTCCATGCATATTGATGATCACGTGTTCACACGTGATCACCTGTGATGAACTCAAAAGAGAGACTGAAATAGATCACGTGTTCTCACGTGACCCCCGAACAAGCACTTATATAGAAAAGGGAATGAGCCCAAAGGCAGCGCTCACATTTTGAGAGCACCTCACGTGTTCGCACGTGAGCGTTAATGAAATAAGCGCTCAGCACTTAAATACAGTGCTTACATTTTGAGAATACCTCACGTGTCCGCACGCGACCATTTAATGAACCAACTGCTCAGCACTCATATGGAAAAGAAATATATCCAAAAGCAGCGCTCATATTTTGAAGGCGCTTCACGTGTTCGCACGTGAGCACCACAGGGAGCTAAGTGTTTAACACTTACATATATAAAAGGGGAATAGAACCCGATAAACATCGCCAATTTTCAGGCGCTCCACGTGCCACACGTGAGCGCCCTAAATTCCAGTGTTTAACACCGCTTTAAAGCCGCACGTGGAGCACGTGAGCGCTGAGCATATACTAGTATTTAACACTATGAGAGGCCAATATTAGCCAAACTTAGACCAAATCTCTTGAGGACAATTAATTGAGCCCCTCATGCTCAGGGCCCCCCAAACCGATCTCAGTCCCAAAGATAGCTAATGCGCTCTTAACAGATGGCATCTAAAATGATGTTCATCCCATCCCCCCTCAGTCGGGACATTGGTTCAATGATACATCTCTTAACACCTCTGATATATGTCGTTGTAATTTTTCAACGTCTTTAGAAAGGTGAAGGGACCCAATAACCAATAACTTTTGGCGCATCCCCAAACTGTTAAACCAAAACCATATAGACTATGATGTCTTTAAACACAGACTATGATGTCTTTAAACCCTATAGACCTATGATGTCTTTAAACCCTACAGACTATGATGTCTTTAAACACAGACTATGGTGTCTTTAAACCCTACAGACTACGATGTCTTTAAACCCTACAGACTATGATGTCTTTAAACACAGACTATGATGTCCTTAAACCCTATAGACTATGATGTCTTTAAACATGGACTATGATGTCCTCAAACCCAATGGACCGCAACATCCCTAAACTAAACTCCATGGACTATGATGTCCTTAAACCCAACGGACCGTGACGTCCTTAAACTAAAACGATAGAGCCCAAATGCTCTTTTGTTGGATAAAAAATGATCCTGAACCCCCGTTGAGTAGATCTTAGTCTAAAATTAGACCGATGTATCCTTAACAAACATTTATGTTGATCTTAATCTCAAATGAGATTAACGAGCCTTAAAACAAACCAAACCCAAATCTAAGAAAATACGGATTTGGACTAATCCTTGCCCTACGGGCGACAACATAAATTAGTCTCTGTATACAATCCACGGGCAACTAAAAATAAAACAAACACATATGACACGAAGTGAACATCTGGAGAAGGAGAAAGTGGTTATCGCTACGCGGTAATGTAATAAACTGCAGGGGCTTGCGCCTGCAAAGAAGAGCGTCCTCACAATAAAAAACGCCTCACAATGAGGAGGAATCTGACGAAGTCTGCTACAACGGCCGCATCCGTCTAAACCTTCGATATACGGTGTCATAAATTAACTTGGCATCTTCGGAGAGGTGGACGGATAAAACCAAATAGCATCTGCCCCCAAAATTCAGGCCAGACGTCCCAACGTCCCGGTCGCGTCTTTCGGTGGTGAACAGATTCTGGCACACCCGGTGAGACCTTTTCCTCTTTCCACTCCACACTTCGTGTGTCATGTTTCGCGAATGAATCGCGGTTTAATTTGGTTGCCCCTGGATTCGAGGTACTAAGATTTGGTGTCTTGCTCCGTGCAGAAGTGAAGATGACGTTGATGGCTTCCAACTGCACCAAATGCAACAGCAACTTCCACTCCATCCCTTCTGGAGGAGTGACTTATGGCCCCAAGCGGCCTCCATCTTCGCAATGCCGGTGGAACAGGTGACACAGGCCACCACTAGATTGTTCTTCGGGACCATGCTCCCGCCAATGAGCTTCAACGCTCCAGTGCAGCCACGGGAAGCTCCAAAGAAGTCGGTCTTTGATCGGCTTACCACTACCACGGCCCCTCTCAACGGGTCGTCCAATTCCAACGCCTCGGTCTTTAACATACTAGGCCAAAGCTCAAGTGGGCCTGTGAAGAAGCCTGCAATACCCGAAGGAGTTATCCCGAAGCGGATAGCCATTCCAGCTCCGATAAATGAAGTCTTTAGAGGGGCTTCTCCTATTAAGGGATCGGTCTTCGCAAGACTGGCCGTTCCAACTCCCGCTGTGGGCGGAGTCGCCCAAACCGCTTCGCCTACTCGAAAGTCGGCCTTCGACAGATTGACCATTTCTCCCCGGCGAACGTCAGTCTTCGACAGGCTGGCACCAACAGCAGCCTCTCCTCAAAGTAGGGGGCATGACGAACCTACTCCGACAATAAAGGTGATCCCGGCCGCGCGACATGCTCGACGTCGTCACTGGTGCCAAGTGAGGAAAGCTGGGGGCAATTCCCCTTCTGGATTGACCCCACCAGCTCCAATGGTGGAAGTTGATGCTGCTATTCTAACTGGGAACAACTTTGAGCCGCTCAGGAGGGTACGCAAGAACTCTCCAATTGCCGTATTGAAAAGGTCTCCTCCACTCGCTGAAAACATCACAAAGGCGAAGCCGGACCAGCCCCCTCAGCGGCTGTCCTCCAAAAGCAAGAGGGTCTGGCGAAGAGTCTAAGACTCTGTAATCGACAAAGACTACCCCTGCAAATAGAAGAAAATGAAGGTCTGCCAAGAGGAGGATCATCCTGCCGCCATACCACGGAAAATATCGTTTGCAATAGCCCCTTCAACTTCGACCGCCCATAAAAGGAGAAGGCCGGAGAAGATCCCCGTGTCTACGACAAATCTCAAAGGCGCTGAATCCAAACACCCTAAGTCTGGGGGCATGGTAGTGCACACCGTCTACATGGCTTCCGGAAAAGAGGAAAGTCGTACTTCTACGGGTCATCGACCACTCACATGGTCTGTGACAAAAACTCAGGAGCAGCAACAAAAGCTCCAGGAGATACTGACAAAGATGGCCGCACTCACTGAGCAGAAAGAAAGCCCGGAGGTATCGTCAGATCAACGCCAGGAACAAGAAACCGACGCCGAGTTCCTACGAAGGATGCTCGAGAAAAAAGATAAAGAGGCCGTGGAACAAGCGGCTAATATAAAACAAATGGCACTCATGTTCCAAGATATGGTGGGGATGATGATCCAGCCGGACCCTCCAGCCGAAGATCCCCCAATAATCATTGAAGACGATAGAAGGGAGACATCAAACCCTCTTCCGGTTTTATCAACACCCAGGGAGGAGACGATCTCGAAAGCTGCGCTTGATGACTACATAGCTCAACAAGTATGAGCTCATCAGGCAAGCGAAATTGCGGGCCAAGTCGTCAGAACTGGGCGACCATATCCAGACTGGTATGATCAAATTAAGTACCCGCCAGGATATACGATCCCTAAATTTCACATGTATAAGGGGACAGGCAATCCCCATCAGCACGTCGCTTAGTTCGGGGCTCTCTGCGGCAATACTGTAGGTGATGACAAACTACTACTTCGCCAGTTCGTCGGCAGCCTAGCGGAGACAACTTTTGAATGGTACTCGGAGATTCCGAATGATTCCATCAAAACATTCACAGAAATGGAGTTGCTATTCACCCAGCGTTTCGCGAGCGCTAGCGAACGCACCCCAATCACGACGTTGATCAATGCTAGGGTGAAGCCAGGAGAGACCTGGGTTCAGTATGCAATTCGGTGGCGAAACTTATGGTCGAGATGTGATCAACGCATAGAAGAAGATCCTGCTGTGGGCATGTTCATAGGGACCCTGGATCCGCAGGCAACTATATCCCAATTTATGATGTTTTTCAAGCCGACCACTTTCCAAGCCTTGATCGACAAGCTGGCCCAAATGGACCAAATGGGCCATAGACCGTCCTCTTAAAAAACGGAGTCTCGGAATGAAAAGGGAAAAGGGAAAGCGACCTTCGTCGCCAACGCTCAGCAACAGCCAAGTGATCCGAAACCAACTGCTCGCCAAAACGATAGACAACAATCACTCGGAGAAAAGCTGAGACGACCTTACTCATTCTCTCGGGATAAAACGAGAAGACTGTTTAAACTGGCGGTGTGCAATAGGCTTATCACTCTACCAGATCCGAGACTCCCACTGCAACCGGGTGACGTCGACAATCCCAACTACTGCCCCTACCATCGAATATTGGGCCACCCAATCGAAGATTGCTTCGTCTTCAAAATCTGGATTGAAGACCAGTACCAGCAAGGCAAATTCGCGCTGTCTGAAAACTGGAGGGTAAACCCGCCACAACCGCACGCTCCTAAAAAAGTCGACACGCCGGGGGCATCATGCTCATTTATAGAGGAATCTTCATGGGAAGTTTCTTTCTGTTAAGACCAAAAGAATGCTGAAGGATCTTTAAGCATGCCCGGTAATCAGGTGGAAAAGCCCGCTAGAGCCAGAATTCATCGGGAGTTGGTAACGATGGGCAAAACACCCAGGCCCAGCCGTCGAAGTCTTCGAAGAAGAAGAAGACCAAAAAGCCCGCGCAGTCTGATGACGAACGCACAGACCTGCAAAAGCATATTGACGTGCTGGAAGAATATAACCAGAAGGCGCGAACCCCGGTCACACTCCAAGAGTTTCTCAACCATATCCTTGAGGGCGGAGATAACGACAGTGATGAGGGAGACGATTCTTCAGAAGAACCCGAGGATTATGTGGCAAGTTGTCACATGATCTCTCATTCGCCAATAAATGACGAAGAAGCTCACTCGGCGTCAGAAGATAATATAGAGGAGCTAGGGGCAGGATCGGTGCCAAAATTCTTGGAACCGTCAGACGAGATGATTGGCATGTTGCTGAACAAAGCTCATCAAAAGAGCAAAGCTGATCGCGAACGTGAAATGGCCATATTCGAAAGAGCCAGGCGTCGGCATCAAGTTAAAGAAATCATGGTAGGGATAAGTCACAAAGCACTTCAACCAGATCGAAGCACGCCCGCGGCAGACAAAAGCAGGCTTAAGACAAGGAAACGGTTCGCTAAAGCCCTGTCAATGGGAATGAAGCTGCCATCTTTCAAAGGAAATACTCCTGGTGGTATACACCTTGACGAAGCGGATGTACATCCTAACTACTGCTTATACCATCAGAGGATTGCACACCCTACCGAAAAATGCATGGCCTTTAAAAAATGGTCGCAGGGATACGTTGCTCACCGGCAACATTTCAAGCGGATGAAGCGCAAAACTCGTCGGGAGCAGAGAAGCACGATAGATGAGCACAAAAGAACTGCCGGCAACTGTCACATGGTTGATTCCGGGGGATCGCAAGTTCTCACCTTCTGAAGATATTCTGATGAAGAAGTATCCCTCGGCCCTCTCTTCAGGATATCCACCTCAGGAAAAGAGAAAGAGATAAAGAACTGTGAAAATATTCAGTTGTGTAACCGTACGTTACCTGAAAAGAATCTCGGACCTATAAACAAGGGATCGAACAAAAAAGATAAGGGGAAGGAAAAAGTTCCTGAGGATATCGCCCTCGATGAGCTAGTCGTCGAAGAGCTGGAAGCCAAGGACCCGCCTAAGAAAAACAAAGTAGATTACAATGTCCTGACACACTTGAGGAAGATACCCTCACAGCTGAGCATACTGGATGCTCTCCTACTGTCCAAAGAGGCACGAGATTCTCTGATCAGGGCATTGCAAGAGCCCGAGCAGTTTCAAGCTTTCCTTGCCGAAGAAAAGATGAAGGATGAGCTGGAAGAAGTGCACACAGCAGACATCACTTTCGGCGATGAAGATCTCCTCCTCGGAACATGCGAGCACAACCGTCCCCTGTATGTCACCGGGTACTGCCATGACATCAAGATAGGGAAAATCTTAGTTGACAACGGATCCTCTATTAACCTCCTAAATGTGAGGGTGCTAAAAGAAATCTACATGAGCGTTCAGCACCTCGCTCGGGATAAAATCACCATCTCAGGGTTCGACTCCCAGTCATCATGGATGCTTGGGTGTGTAATACCGATGTTATGCTTTGTGCTGCTCATCATTGACATCAAGTTTCATGTCATTGACGCCAAGACCTGCTACAACGCTTTGCTCGGCAGGCCTTGGTTACACGAATACAACATCATCCCTTCTATACAATATCAGTGTATGAAGTATTTCAAAGATGGTCTCGAGTATACCGTGACGGGGGAACTGAACCCATTCTCCGTAAATGAAGTCTAAAAGTACGAAGATGCAAAATATTTCCTACCGGACTTTGAAGACACGGAAATATGCCACAAACCGGAGAATAAGCAAAAAGCTATCACCACTATTCCGGTCTTTGGAAGCGATGCCGAGGAGGAAGTAAAGATAGTCTATTCAGGACCGCCCCAATGCAACAAGCCGAGACCATATACCCCTATTCTGGTATTTGGCAGTGACTCTGAAGACAAAGTCAACACAGTGTTCTCGGTCCGTCCATCAATACAGGCCCTCACTGGAGATGATAAGAGTTTGCAAATCGCCATGGTTCCACGGCAGCACTATAGAGAGCTTGATGCGCTTGAGACATGTAGTGTGCAAGAGCTGCAGACATTCTACATCCCTCCCAGGCGAAGAGGTGAAAAGGCAATCCTATTCTATCGATCCACGGAGACTAAAGTCGAAAGAGAAGTCTGGAATGGTGCCGATTTTGCGCTCGACAGGCTCCAACCCATCCGTCTTCCCAGGTACTACACGGAGAGATTGAAAAGGTTATTAAGATGCCAAGGCGTACCTTTCAAATAGACTCCTCGGCAAGCTCAGTTCTACAACAGGATTTGGAACGTCCCCGGAACTCAGCGGAAATTGCCTAACGGAAAAATGGAAATGATTGGGCTTGGATATGTCCAGTCCAAGAAACGGGAGTGTTCCCCTCCGAAAGACGGCGCACAGGACTGCAAAGTCCTGACACTGAGATTCGGGGCAGATGCTATTTGGTTTTATCCGTCTACCTCTCCGAAGATGCCAAGTTGATTTATGGCACCGTGTATCGAAGGTTTAGACGGATGCGGCCGATTTAGCAGACTTCGTCAGATTCCCCCTCGCCTGAAGGGTTTTTGATTGTGGGGACGCTCTTCTCTGCAGGCGCAAGCCCCTGCAGTTAATTACGCTACCGCGTCGCGGTAACAACTTTCTCCTTCTCCAGAATTTCACTTCGTGTCGTGTGTGTATGTTTTGTTTGTGGTTGCCCGTTGATTGTATACGGAGACTAAGTTATGCCGTCGCCCGTAGGACGTGGATTAGTCCAAATCCGTATTTGCTTAGATTAGGGTTTGGTGTTTTAGTTTAAGGATACGTTAGCCCTATTTAAGGCTAAGATCGACTTAAACTTTTGTTAAGGATACGTTAGCCTAACCTCCAGACTAAGATCAACTTAACGGGATCGTTTAGATCCAACAAAAGAGCAATTGGCTCTATTATTTAGTTTTATGATGTTACGTTCAATTTCCAGTTTAGGGACATGGTGGTCCATTGCCAGTTTAGGTACGTGGTGGTCCAACATTAGTTTAGGGACGTTTCGGTCCACGAGTTTAAAGACCCCGCAGTCCATATCGATGTGTGGTTGTCGGGACCCGTCACCTCTCTGACATCGTTGAAGGATTACAACGATAGGGGTCAGAGGAGTTCAGAGATGTACCCTTGAACCGGATGTTGATTGGGGATGTTTAAGGATACGTTAGCCAGGCTTTAGGCTAAGATCAACTTAAACGGGATCGTTTAGATCCGGCAAAAGAGCATTTGAGGGCTCTATTGTTCCAGTTTAGGGACGTAGTGGTCCATGTTCCAGTTTAAGGACGTGGGGGTCCATTGGTAGTTTAAAGACATTGCGGTCCGTCATGTATGGCCGTTGGGACCCATCACCTCTCTGATGACGTTGAAGGATTACAACGACAGGTATCAGAGGAGTTCAGAGATGTACCCTTGAACCAGGTGTGAATTGATTTAATAGAGCAGCCATGCTCAGTCAATTTAATTTGAGGACTTACGGCCATGATTGGGCTAAGTCCAGTTGAAAAATGTTCAACGCTTTTATTTTTCTTGGGCCTATTAGGCCTGTGCTGGGGCTTTGCCCCTTTTTAAATAATGCACTGCATTTCTTATCTTGTTTGGGCTCTGCCCCTTTTATTGCATTGCAATTTATTTTGGCCTACTAGGCCTTTTTGATTTGGGCCTGGCCTTTCAGTAAACAATGCAGTGCATTTGTCAGGCGCTTTGCGCCAATCACTAGGCGCAAGCGCTTGTGGTGATGACACGTGTCATGCTCTGGTGAGCGCAAGCGCAACAGCGCAGAGCGCTGCGCCAGTGCGCTGCGCTGTTGCGCTGCTGACACGTGGCGCGCTCTGATGAGTTGCGCCAACCCAAGAGCGCAACAGTGCAGTTTTGCAAGTACAAGGCACTATTAACTTGAGAATCTTTTAGATTCCAGAACCAATGGTTCATAAAAAAGTGCAAAGCACTGTTTGATTTCTTGATCCAATTTAGATCAAAGAAAATAAGTTTTTCTTGATCTCAGAGAACCAATGGTTCATAAGTGCAAAGCACTATTTTTATTTTGTTTTTTATTGAAGATTATTGATCATGTTCTTAGATCAATGATCTATTAGAATAAATTCTTCTATCTTAAAGGTTTTTAACTTTTTTTTTCTTCTTGAAATTTTTTCAGAATTCTCTCTGTATGAAGTTCTTGATTTCTCACAATGTTCCCCCTCCTTTGAATTGGGGTCTAGGGGTCTTTATATAGTGCCCATAGATTTATTAAGTTTGTTAAAGAGATTCTTCTCTGAGTGATTTGGGGAATTTTCCCCACCGTTGGATCTTTGATCCAAGGGCTTCTGTTTTACAGAAGGCAATCTTCTTGTTTTAACAAGAACAGAAAGATCTTACTAGAATTTAATTCTGTTTTGCGCAAACGCCCCAGCTCGTGACACGTATCGTGCAGCGCAGAGCGCAGCACAACTGCGCTGACACGTGTCGCGCAGCGCAACTGCGCTGACACGTGTCGCGCAGCGCAGAGCGCAGCGCACCTATGCTAGCGCAACTGCGCTGCCACGTGGCGCGCAGCGTAGAGCGCAAGTCATCTGAAGCGTTACTTCCTTTAATTTTTGTTTTAAATAGAGCCTTGTTCTGATCGGGCACGCTGCCTTGGGCGCTGCGCTCTCTGCGCTGGCGTGCCTGATTTTGACACGTGGCGCCCTGCGCGCAGCGCAGAGGATCTGAAGCGTTACTTCATTTATTAAACTTTAAATTTTCAAAGTAGAGCTTTGCTCTGATTGGGGAAAGATGAAGCGTTGCTTCATCTCCCGCCTTGGAATTTGAACAGAGCTTTACTCTGATTGGGGTAAACAAATGCCCCCCCACCATTGCGTTCACGTAGCCCCAAACGCGAGCGCAACGGTGGCAGAATTCCAACCGTTGCGGCAACTTTTGGAAGTTGAAAGGGCACTTGATGCTTATAAATAGGACCTTTGGTCCTTCACAGATGATCATCATCTCCAAGAATTTTATTCTCAGAATCTCAGAGCCTTGCTATTTTGTTTAACACTTTTAAAAGTTCAAACTTTAGAGAATTTTAGGTAAAAAAATTAATTTGGGTTAAATTAAATCAATTTTAAGAGTCTTGCTCTCAATAGATCCCTGATCTAAAGAAGACCCATTTAGGGTTTCACTTAGCAGAGCTTTGCTCTAAAGGGGTCTAAAGAGAACTAAAGGGGAACTCTTTTAGAGTTCCATTAATAAAGTTCTGTTCTTCTGAGAGGATTTTATTTGTAACTTCTTGATTCATTGATGGGGCTTTGCTCCTTTGTAAATCATATAGCAAAACTCTTACGAGTTGCTAATTTTGTCGATCTTCTTTTATAGGAGTGATGGACGCCCACATGTACGATCTCAACGAGATTATCTCCTACGGGGACATCTGCCGACTCGGCCGTTCCCAAAATCGAGAATTTACCAATGCCGAATGTGCAGAGATCATGAGTCGCTTCGACGCGTACAACGGTCAACTGCTTCCTCGGCGCTCCCCTCTGTTGAAGCTTATTGTGGGAGCCATCTGGGAAGCGCTTCCCCTATTCTTTACCGGCGTGCCGCTTAGAGCATTGGACGCCGCCGAGGACAAGGTGCACTCAGTGTACCTGATGAACTTAATCTCGAAGAGACGGCGGGACAATCTCATCGATCTCTTGCACGAAGCCTTTCAACAGTCCGCTATTCTTGCTGCCTATCGAAGGGTGGAGGACATCAGTGGGGATCCCGACGCCCGTGCTCGCGAAAGGAAGCACACCAGGATGGTTCGCCAAGCTTGGAAAGTTTTGGACAGGGTCACTTTCGAATTCCTCAATCCCTGTCCAGGATATGAGGTTTTGCCGTTGTAATTATTTGAATAATTGTTTTTTTTTATTGTCTTTATGCTTGTAAGAACCCTTTGCAATATGAATGGAGAATTTCTATTTCAGCTTGTCTTATTTCTAGTTCTGAGTCTTTCGCACATGCACGAATGAATGTGTCTCAAATGCTTGATCAAATGCCCATCGGATGTTCATTCTGTCGTTTTCTTCTTTCTTTTAATATCAGTATGCTGCCTTAACAACATGATTGACAGATAATAGGGTAAGCATCTTGGCTTCTTCGAGAGATAGCGATGGCTTAGGCTGCAGGTTCAGATCTGCCGTCTAAGACTTTTCAACTCTATGAGCCGTGAGAGTATTATAGAGACTTTTCTCCCTACGGATAGAGAGGATCTCGTAGGTGTATTTTCTCCTTAGGAATCGTGAGGATTCCGAAGTGCGTTTTCTCTTATAAGTCGTAAGGATCTTATAAGAGAATTTTCCCTCTTACGAGTCGAGAGGACCCGTAAGCGGTTGGTGAGTTGACTTGTTTCCAAGTCGAAGTATTACTCCGACGGGAAGGTCGTTGGCTGACTTGTTTCCGAGACGGAGGTCGTTGGTTGACTTGTTTCCGAGACGGAGGTCGTTGGCTGACTTGTTTCCGCGACGGAGGTCGTTGGCTGACTTGTTTCCGCGACGGAGGTCGTTGGCTGACTTTTTTCCGCGACGGAGGTCGTTGGCTGACTTGTTTCCGCGACGGAGGTCGTTGGCTGACTTGTTTCCGCGATGGAGGTCATTTGCTGACTTGTTTTCGAGACGGAGGTCATTTGTTGACTTGTTTCCAAGACGAAGGTCATTGATTGACTTTATTTCCGCGATGGAGGTCATTGGTTGACTTGTTTCCGCGACGGAGGCCGTTGGCTGACTTGTTTCCGCGACGGAGGTCGTTGGTCGACTTGTTTCCGCGACGGAGGTCATTTGCTGACTTGTTTCCGAGACGAAGGTCATTGGCTGACTTGTTTCCGAGACGGAGGTCATTAGCTGACTTGTTTCTGAGACGGAGGTCATTGGTTGACTTGTTTCCGCGACGGAGGTCGTTGGTTGACTTGTTTCCACGACAGAGGTCATTGGTTGACTTGTTTCCGCGACGGAGGTCATTTGCCGACTTGTTTCCGAGACGGAGGTCATTTGCTGACTTATTTCCGAGACGGAGGTCATTGGTTGACTTGTTTCCGCGACGGAGGTCATTGGCTGACTTATTTCCACGATGGAGGTCATTGGTTGACTTGTTTCCGCGACGGGGGTCGTTGGCTGACTTGTTTCCGAGACGGAGGTCGTTGGTTGACTCTAGGTTGTCTATGAACCGCAGAGTCTTGGAACTGGGGACTTTGCCGTGGCTCTGATTGGTGATGTCACGTCCATGTCCTACTGGAATGAGGAGGAGCGCCGCTGTTGGTCTCCAGGCTGTATATGTGGTCGTCGAGATCTGACTTCCCTTTGACACAGCCTGGTGGGGAAATGTAGTCCCCTTTTTGTTTGTGCCCTTGGATTGTATACAGGGATCGATGTGATCTCAACTGTAGGGAAAAAGTTTCATTTATTTTTATTGTTTTATTTCCGCGATGCTCCATCATTTCAGCTTTTATATCGCGAAGGTCGCGATTGCCCAATCATTTCGGCTATTTTTCGCGGTGCCCAATCATTTCGGCTGTTTATTTTATGTTTACTCGCTGCCTCTTATTGCGAGTTGCCCAATCATTTCGGCTGTTTTGCATGCATACGTTTTTACTTGCTGTTTTTTATTGCAAGTTGCCCCATCATTTCGGCTATTTCGTATGCATGTGCGGCCTACTGGCTTTTCGCTGTAAGCCTGGAATTAGACACCGATTTCGGCATCAGCACCGCTACAACTGGGATATTGCCAGGAGCGAATCATCATTTGCCTCTGTCAATGTCGAGCAAAGGTGGCTTAGCGAACAGGGTTAGGGTCCTGTCGTCTAAGGCTTTTGACTTCATGAGCCGTAAGGGTCTCACAAAGGTAGTTCTCCCTACAAGTCGTGAGGAGCTTGTAGGTGTATTTTCTCCTTAGGAATCGTGAGGATTCCTAAGTGTATGTTCCTCTGTAAGTCGTAAGGATCCTACAAGAGAATTTTTTTTACGAGTCGAGAGGACCCGCAAGCGGTTGTTCATCATACGTACATATCCCCAGTCACGGATGGGACTTGGTTAGGGAAACGTTTATTCGCGCCCGTGGATTGTATACAAGGGTCAGCATTGAGCCGCTTGTAGGGCAATATCGAAAGTTGTGGGGTTTGCTTAAGCACAGGTTTAGGTCTCTGTAACTTAAGACTTTCAAATCCTATGAGCCGTGAGGGTCCCATAAGAAAGTTCTCCTTACGAGTTGTGAGGATCTCGCAAGTGTATTTTCTCCTTAGGAATCGTGAGGATCCCTAAGTGTATTGCTCCCTTATAAGTTGTAAGGATCTCACGCGGGTGGTTTCTCCTTACAAGGTTGAGAGGACCCTGTAAGTGTCTTTTAACGAGGTTGTGCCCTCTCAGGTTTTCACAAACACTCGCCGGTAGTCCTGCTGTTTTTACTCACGGAGTCCTTTCGGGTTTTCATCCGTGCCTATTTTGCTTATGGACATACCTTTTTTTTATTCTTTTTTATTATTTTTTCCTTTTTTTTTACGAGGTCGCGCCCTTTCGGGTTTTCACGAACACTCGCCGGTAGCCCTGCTGTTTTTACTCACGGAGCCCTTTCGGGTTTTCATCCGTGCCCATTTTGCTTATGGACGTACCTTTTTTTATTCTTTTATTCTTTTTCCTTTTTTTACGAGGTCGCGCCCTTTCGAGTTTTCACGAACACTCGCCGGTAGCCCTGCTGTTTTTACTCACGGAGCCCTTTTGGGGTTTCATCCGTGCCCATTTTGCTTATGGACATACCGTTTTTTATTCTTTTTATTTTCCTTTTTTTTACGAGGTCGCGCCCTTTCGGGTTTTCATGAACACTCGCCGGTAGCCCTGCTGTTTTTACTCACGGAGCCCTTTTGGGTTTTCATCCGTGCCCATTTTGCTTATGGACATACCGTTTATTATTATTATTTTTTTTATTATATTTTTTTTTATTCTTTTTTTTTATCTCATCAGCCTAAAAATGCTGCGGTAGTAGTTTAAGGACGTTTCGGTCCTTCGTTAGTTTAAGGACGTTTCGGTCCGTCATTAGTTTAAGCACGTTTCGGTCCGTTATCCAGTTTTAGGACGCAGTGGTCCGTCATCCAGTTTTAGGACGTAGTGGTCCATTAGGCTTTTTTCATGAATGAGCATGATGCCCCCGGAATATCCATCTTTTTCGGAGCATGTGGTTGTGGCGGGCTCACCTTCCAGTTTTCGGACAGCGCGAGTTTGCCCTGTTGGTACTGGTCTTCAATCCAATTTTTGAAAACGAAGCAGTCCTCGATCGGATGACTTACTGCTCGATGGTAGGGGCAGTAATTAGGATCGTTGACATCTCCTGGCTGTAGCGGACGTTTCGGATTCGGCAGATTGACGAATCCGTTGCGTACTGTCAGTTCAAACAGTTTCCTCGTTTTATCTTAGGGAAACGAGTAAGGACGTCCCAGTCTTTCCTCGAGTGATGGGCGTGGACGCATGTTGTTTTGGCGAACAATCGATTTTGAGTTGCTCGGCTGTTGTTGAATGTTGGCGACGAAGGTCATTTTTCCCTTTCCTTTATCCCTTTTGTTCGCTCCGTCGTTTGCGGGTCCGCGATTCTTTCCGGGTAGTATGCCCTCGCACGGATGAATGTTTTCATGATTCTTCAATTTTTCAGAGATGGATTCCTCGAAGAGAGGGTTGAAGGCTGTTTTTTCATCGGGGTCGTTCTTGTGGCAATTGCCGGCGACTCTTTTATGCTTATCTGTCGTATTTTTCGGCCGTCTACGAGCTTCCCGCTTTGTTCTGTTGACGTAATGCCTATGAGTGACATACCCTTGCCACCAACAGTTAAAGGAGTCACAGTCTTCAGTAGCGTGTGCGATCTTCTGATGATATAGGCAATAATTAGGATACATCTCTATTCCACCGAGAATGTTTTCTTCAGAGGGTGGTAGCTTCATTCCCAATGATAGGGCTTTGGCAAACCTTTTCCTCGTCTTGAATTTGTTTTTATCGGCAGCGGATGTCTTTTGATTTGATGGGAGTGCCTCGACTCTTTCGTCCAGTCGGCGGTGTTTAGCTCCTTCCAGTATGGCCATTTCACGCTCTTGATTGGCTTTAACTTTCAGACGAATCTCATTCAGGAAGGTATCGATCATCTCATCTGACGGCCGCAGAGTTTCTGGTTCAGGGTCCACCTCCAGCTTTTCAGCATAAGGAATTTCCTCATCATCTGTAAACGAATGGGAAATCATATGACAGCTCGCCACGTATTCCTCGGATTCATCCGACGAACTCTTCCCCTCATCTTCCTCTTGAAAGACGTAGTTGAGAAACTCCTGGAGTGTGATGGGAGTCCGTGCTTTCTGGTTATATTCCTCCAGCGCGTCAATCTGTCTTTGTAAGTCCGTTCGCTTGTCGCCCGGCTTTACGGGCTTCTTTGATTTCTTTTTCTTCTTCTTCGAAGATTTTGACGGCTGGTTGTGAGTGCTTGGGCCACTACTATCGATCTTTTGAGTTGGACGCGGCTTCAACATTCCCTCAATGATCTGAGGTTCCAACGAGTTCTTCCATTTGATCGCTGGGTATGTTTGAAGATCGTTCAGCATCCTCCTTGTCTTGGCTGACAGCACAACCTCCCAAGGGGCTTCTTCGACGAGAGAGCACGTTGCCCCCGGCATATTCATCCTTTTAGAGGCGTGAGGTTGCGGCGGATTCACCTTCCATCTATCGGATAGCGTGAACTTGCCCTGTTGGTACTGGTCTTCAAGCCAATTTTTGAAGATGTAGCAATCTTCGATCGGATGACCCAGTACTCGGTGATAAGGACAGTAGTTAGGCTCATTGACATCATTTGGTTGCGACGGACGTTTTGGCTCTGGCAGATTTATGAGTCGGTTGCACAACGCCAGCTCAAATAATCTTCTAATTTTATCTCGGGGAAATGAGTAAGGACGTCCTAGTCTCTCCTCAAGGGGTACCTGCGGACGCATATTATTCTGACGAACAACCGGCTTCGAGTTACTCGGCTGTTGTTGAGTATTAGCGACAACGATCGCTTTTCCCTTCCCTTTTTCATTTCGGGAGTCCGGCTTTGGAAAAGGGGGTCTATGACCCATCTGATCCATTTGCGCTAGCTTGTCAATCAAGGCCTGGAAGGTAGTCGGCTTGAAGAACATCATAAATTGCGAGATGGTTGCTTGCGGATCAAGGGTTCGCACAAACATACCCACTGCAGGAGCTTCTTCAATGCGTTGCTCGCATTTTGACCATAAGTTCCGCCACCTTATAGCGTATTGGACCCATGTTTCGCCTGGCTTCACCCTGGCGTTAATCAGTGCCGTTATCGGGGTACGTTCGCTGGCACTCGCGAAACGCTGGGTAAACAGCAGTTCCATCTCAGCAAAGGTCTTGATGGAGTCGTTCGGGAGCTCGGAATACCACTCGAACGCTGTCTCTGACAAGCTGCCAACAAACTGGCGAAGCAACAATTTATCATCACCGCCAGTGTTGCCGCAAAGCGCCCTGAACTGGACGACATGCTGGTGGGGATTGCCAGTCCCCTTATACACATGGAATTTTGGTATTGTATAGCCTGGCGGGTACTTGATTTGGTCGTACCAGCCCGAATACGGCCGCCCCATTTTTACTACCTGACCGGCTGCTTCAGTCACCTGATGAACCCGGATCTGTTGAGCTATATATTCGTCCCGGTCAGCTTTGGAGATCGCCTCCTCCTTGGCTGTTGACAGAGCCGGTGGAGGATTCGACGTTTCTCCCCTATCGTCTTCCAGGACGATCGGAAGATCTTCAGCAGGGGGATCTTGTTGAATCATCATACCCACCATGTCCTGGAACAGGAGGGCCATTTTCTTTATGCTGGCTGCTTGTTCAGCAGCCTCTTTATCCTTCTTCTCCAATATCCGACGAAGGAACTCAGCGTCAGTTTCCTGTTCCTGACGTTCATCCGAGGACGTTTCAGGGGTTTCTTTTGGGCCCAGTGAGTGCGGCCATCGCGTTCATCATCTCCTGGAGCTTTTGTTGTTGCTCCTGAGCCTTGGTCACTGACCGTGTAAGCGGTCTATGACCTGTAGATGCACGGCTGCCCTCCTTTCCCGATGCCATGTATACTGTATGAACCACCATGCCCCCAGACCTAGGGCGTTTGGGCTCGCTGTCTTTGGCATTTGCCGCGGGCGTGGGAATTTTCTCTGGCCTTCTTCTCTTATGGCCCGTTGAAGTTGAGGGGGCCGTTGCAGCAGGCATCCTGGTGGTGGTCGTCCTCTGCTGTTTGTTCGGACGGTTCTTTTCTTCTCGCACTTTTGCCCTTTTCTGTTGGCGAAAGCGATTTTGGTCGACTACCGAATCCTGAACTCTCCGCCAGACCCTATATATTTTGGAGGACAGCCGTTGAGGGGGCTGCTCCAGCTTCGTTTCCGGAACTCTTTCCGCAGGTGGAGGAGATCTTTTCAGCATAGCAGTTGGAGAGTTCTTTCGTACCCTCCTAAGTGGTTCAAAACCGTTCCCAGTTGGAACAGCAGCATTAACTTCCACCACTGGAGCAGGTGGAGTCAGCCCTGAGGGGGAGTTGCCTCCTGCCTTCCTTACTCGTTGCCAATGGCGACGTCGAGCATGACAAGCCGTTGGGATTGGCTCGGCGATAGAGGTGGCTTCTTTTTGCCCCCTGTACGAATGAGGCGCTGCTGGTGTTAACCTTTTAAAGACTGAGGTTGTTCTTTGAGGGGTGATATTCAATCTGTCAAAGACAGATCCTCGAGCAGTGGCAGGAGCAGGAATAGTCAACCTTGAAAAGACTGACTCTTTGATAGGAGAAGCCGCCTTGGTGACTTCAGGAGCGGCCGTCTTCTCTGGGATGGCCTTCTCAGGTATCATGGGCTTTTTGGCGAGCCCTTTGGAGTTCAGACTCAGTCTGGTGAAGACCGAGGAGTTGGACGACCCGTTGATAGGGGCCGTGGGAGTAGCAAGTCGATCAAAGACCGACTTCTTCGAAGCTTCCGGTACGGGTATTGGCAGGGTGAAGCTTGCAGGAGGGATCATGGTCCCGAAAAACAGGCCGGTGGTGGCCTAGGTCACCCGTTCTACCGGCAGGGCAAGGATGGAGACCGCTTGAGGCCCATATGCTACACCTCCAGGTGAGGTGTAGCGTCGGTTGCATTGGCACTTCAAGCAGTTAGAGGCCATTGATGCTTGATTTCTGCGCCAGGCAAAAGACCAAATCTTAGTAACTTGAAATCCAAAGGCAACCATTAACAAACCGCGATTCGTTCGCGAAGATGACACACGAAGTGTGGAGTGGAAAGAGGAAAAGGTCCCACCGGGCGTGCCAGAATCTGTTCCCCTCTGAAAGACGGCGCACAGGACTGCGAAGTCCTGACACTGAGATTCGGGGCAGATGCTATTTGGTTTTATCCGTCTACCTCTCCGAAGATGCCAAGTTGATTTATGGCACCGTGTATTGGAGGTTTAGACGGATGCGGCCGATTTAGCAGACTTCGTCAGATTCCCCCTCGCCTGAGGGGTTTTTGATTATGGGGACGCTCTTCCCTGCAGGCGCAAGCCCCTGCAGTTAATTACGCTACCGCGTCGCGGTAACAACTTTCTCCTTCTCCAGAATTTCACTTCGTGTCGTGTGTGTTTGTTTTGTTTGTGTTTGCCCGTGGATTGTATACAGAGACTAAGTTATGCCGTCGCCCGTAGGACGTGGATTAGTCCAAATCCGTATTTGCTTAGATTTGGGTTTGGTGTTTTAGTTTAAGTATATGTTAGCCCTATTTAAGGCTAAGATCGACTTAAACTTTTGTTAAGGATACGTTAGCCTAACCTCCAGACTAAGATCAAGTTAACGGGATCGTTTAGATCCAACAAAAGAGCAATTGGCTCTATTGTTTAGTTTTATGACGTTACGTTCAATTTCCAGTTTAGGGACATGGTGGTACATTGCCAGTTTAGGGACGTGGTGGTCCAACATTAGTTTAGGGACGTTTCGGTCCACGAGTTTAAAGACCCCGCAGTCCATATCGATGTGTGGTTGTCGGGACCCGTCATCTCTCTGACGTCGTTGAAGGATTACAACGATAGGGGTCAGAGGAGTTCAGAGATGTACCCTTGAACCGGATGTTGATTGGGGATGTTTAAGGATACGTTAGCCAGGCTTTAGGCTAAGATCAACTTAAACGGGATCGTTTAGATCCGGCAAAAGAGCATTTGAGGGCTCTATTGTTCCAGTTTAGGGACGTAGTGGTCCATGTTCCAGTTTAAGGACGTGGGGGTCCATTGGTAGTTTAAAGACATTGCGGTCCGTCATGTATGGCCGTCGGGACCCATCACCTCTCTGACGACGTTGAAGAATTACAACGACAGGTATCAGAGGAGTTCAGAGATGTACCTTTGAACCAGGTGTGAATTGATTTAATAGAGCAGCCATGCTCAGTCAATTTAATTTGAGGACTTACGGCCATGATTGGGCTAAGTCCAGTTGAAAAATGTTCAACGCTTTTATTTGTCTTGGGCCTATTAGGCCTGTGCTGGGGCTTTGCCCCTTTTTAAATAATGCACTGCATTTCTTATCTTATTTGGGCTCTGCCCCTTTTATTGCATTGCAATTTATTTTGGCCTACTAGGCCTTTTTGATTTGGGCCTAGCCTTTCAGTAAACAATGCAGTGCATTTGTCAGGCGCTTTGCGCCAATCACTGAGCGCAAGCGCTTGTGGTGATGACACGTGTCATGCTCTGGTGAGCGCAAGCGCAACGGCACAGAGCGCTGCGCCAGTGCGCCGCGCTGTTGCGCTGCTAACACGTGGCGCGCTCTGGTGAGTTGCGCCAACCCAAGAGCGCAACAGTGCAGTTTTGCAAGTGCAAGGCACTATTAACTTGAGAATCTTTTAGATTCCAGAACCAATGGTTCATAAAAAAGTGCAAAACACTGTTTGATTTCTTGATCCAATTTAGATCAAAGAAAACAAGTTTTTCTTGTTTTTCTTGATCTCAGAGAACCAATGGTTCATAAGTGCAAAGCACTATTTTTATTTTGTTTTTTATTGAAGATTATTGATCTTGTTCTTAGATCAATGATCTATTAGAAGAAATTCTTCTATCTTAAAGGTTTTTACCTTTTTTTTCTTCTTGAAATTTCTTCAGAGTTCTCTCTGTTTGAAGTTCTTGATTTCTCACAATGTTCCCCCTCCTTTGAATTGGGGTCTAGGGGTCTTTATATAGTGCCCATAAATTTGTTAAGTTTGTTAAAGAGATCCTTCTCTGAGTGATTTGGGAAATTTTCCCCACCGTTGGATCTTTGATCCAAGGGCTTCTGTTTTACAGATGGCAATCTTCTTGTTTTAACAAAAACAGAAAGATCTTACTAGAATTTAATTCTGTTTGGCGCAAACGCCCCAGTGCGTGACACGTGTCAAGTAGCGCAGAGCGCAGCGCAACTGTGCTGACACGTGTCGCGCAGCGCAGAGCGCAGCGCAACACTGCGCTAGCGCAACTGCGCTGCCACGTGGCGCGCAGCGCAGAGCGCAAGTCATCTGAAGCGTTGCTTTCATTATTTTTTGTTTTAAATAGAGCCTTGTTCTGATCGGGCGTGCTGCCTTGGGCGCTACGCTCTCTGCGCTGGCATGCCTGATTTTGACACGTGGCGCCCTGCGCGCAGCGCAGAGGATCTGAAGCGTTGCTTTATTTATTAAAGTTTAAATTTTCAAAGTAGAGTTTTGCTCTGATTGGGGAAAGATGAAGCGTTGCTTCATCTCTCGCCTTGGAATTTGAACAGAGCTTTGCTCTGATTGGGGTAAACAGGGAGCAATTCCATGACTGCCATGTCATAAAAGACCTTGATGAAGAAGAGGGGGTTCTTTTAAAAGACGCTGACGCTGAACCAGAACGAGGTCCAGCCATAAAAAGGCCGAGTCCGTCGTTTGAAGAACAGATGGACAAGCTAGTGAGGGAAGCGAGTCAAAAGGTTCGGAATGACCACAACCGTGAAATGACCATTTATGAGAAAGCCAAGACGCAACGCCTCCTTCAGCAAGCCACGGAAGATGACGATGCCCTTCTCCGTCAGCCCGACGTGCATTCCCAAGACAAGAAAAAGCCCCGACGCAGAGGCAAAAACAAGTTAAAGAACGGAAAAAACGTTCGACAGGGGCAAAACGGATCTAAAAGGCCACGCGATTGAGAAAAGGTCAGCCGGAATCCGTCTCTTATGAAAAAGATGGGTCGAGCATATTCTTTCCCTCGAGACAAGATAAGAAGAATTTTCGACCTCATCGTGAAACATCAAATGATTACGCTCCCGGAGTCCAAGCACCCTGAACAAGCAAACGAGGTCTGTCAGCCGGATTATTGCTCCTATCACCGAGCAATAGGTTATCCTCTTGAAAACTGCTTCACTTTCAAAAACTGTAGGGTTCCTAGGCACCCTAATGAGATCTCACAAGGCATCAACCATGCCAAATTCAAATTTTTCCGGTGCCGAGAAAACCTAATACGGATCGTTAACTAGAGTTTAGGCGAAACTACAATCTAGTAAACTGCTTTACTGCTAAGTGAAAGAGGCTACAACCTTTGTAGATCCAGTCCTCCACCTCCATAGCTCCGCGTTGACGTCCGTCCGCTGCGATCATCGGATCCCGGACTCTAGTAATGGTTTCGTCGAAGAAGTGATCGGGCTAGATCGTCGACTTCGATGCCGAAGATGATCTACGTCGAGGCAACTCAAGATCAAGCTCCAACTTCACCAAGTCATGAAACTTGTGAAGAAAACACCATATACTACTTGGCAAGTGGTAGAGGATGAAGAAATAGGAAGTGGGTTCACTTTGGATTTTGATTTCTCACTTGGATTCATCACTTGATTATTTCTAGCCAAGGTTTTCTTTTTTCTCTCTTGAAGAAGAAGAAGAAGAAGGAAAAAGAATAATCAATTAAAATAAAATCAAGTGATGGTTATCATTTTGCAACCATGGTTAAGTGTAGAGAATAAACTAGAGTTTATTTAAAATGGTTAGGTTAAGGATAAAACCAAATGGCTTAGACTTTGTCAAAGGTGTCATGAAGCTTCATGAAGCTTCAAGTCAAAGTGAGAAAGCCACCACCATTTTGTTTTAGTTTCTTGCCAAAAATAAATAAATGAAATAAATAAATAAGGCAAATGAAACCCTAACCATTAACTAAACATGGTTTAAAATAAACACAAACCCAAGTTTGCATGTATCATCAAACATGATACAAACTAGTGCACAAACATATATCATATATACAATGTGCACATTCAAGTGAGATAATCAATCTTAAGTGAACAAATACTAGTTAATGCAAAGTAATATATCAAACATATAATTATACATTAAATCATTAAATCAACACTTGATTTAACGATCCGGTCATATCGCATATGACCGACTAATATCCAATGTATCGACTTATCGAATCAATCCTTGATTCGATAACTAGGTTATATCGCATACAACCAATTGATACATTCATCACGAGAATAGAATACGGTATCACATACACGCATTATTCTCGGTCCCGCACATATCTCATATGCGCTCCCATTTCGTTTCGCTTGAGCCAGGAAATCTCTGTGTAGGACTCTAAAGACTCGTCAATACGCCGGCAGCAGGTGATGATCATATCAAACACCCACAAGCCGCAAGCGGTCTGCTAAACGTAACGGCCACCCGGGTATTGAGCGATCAGAAGATCAACGAGCAAGCCCGCTCACACTCCTGTGAATCCAACCAGTAACACTTACCGTACAGTCCGGTCTCGCCGTCTGATATGTCGCATATCTCGCCTAGGGGTGGTAAACGTCAGACCCCAATAGCTCGATAAGTCCTGTCGATATGAGGTCTATAACAGTTCGAGAAACTATAGGTAACACTTACCAGTAAATCTCAGCAACCCTGGTCAGGGATTTCCGGTTATAGCCAATCGAACAAAGCGCAACATCAACTCCTTATACCGGGAGAGACGAATCCCCTCCTATCGCTCATTGCCTCCATGTGATTCGGGACTGTACCCAAAAACCACCATTTTGCACGCCCTCTTGGACGTGGTAAGGTGGAAATCAAAGCACAGTGGGAATCACACAAGACTCTATGACGATCTCGGGTCAACAGACTACTCTGTACCAGTGTCACCAGAGAACTGCCATCTGACGTAAGGTATAATACCATCTGGGAGTTCTCGGCGAGTCCGTCCAGTGTACCCAGTCTTCACTGAGCACCCGTATATCATCTCTGATGTCAAACACCAATGGATATGGGATCATCCATCGCCCATCTGTATGGGTCGAGAAGGTATACGCTAGTCTACTCTGGTATATCGATGCCCCGTCTCGATACACCCACGACTAGGGACCTTGAAGGATGTACTTATGGACTACCATGTCCCCACTAGTATGATCCGCATCATAGTCCAGGTAGTCAAGTACTCATCCTAAGGGCTTTACCAACATATAACAGAGAGATAATCAGTGTACACGTTAAGGTAAAGAGCAACCGGATAGCATACTATCATGTCGAGCAAGAAAGTCCTCCCTATATATGTCCAAGCATCCACTACAATATACATCCTATGTATAGTAATGGCCTCTAGGGCATACATATAACTAACAATCTCCCACTTGCACTAAGGCCATCTGATAGCAGTGGTTGTAGTATCTCATACTCAACCATCCCATAAAAGTCTCTCTCTGGGAAAAGGCCTTTGTGAGTGGATCCGCCGTGTTGTCCTCTGAGTCTACTCTCCTAACCTCGATCACCCTGGAGATCAACCATCTCCATGATCAGGTGATACTGCCTTAGAATATGTTTGGATCACTGATGGGACAGACGTTCCTTGGCATAAGACACAACTCCATTGTCACACAATGGGAGGAACTAAGTTCATCTCATGAACCAATATACACCCAGACTGCCTCTTTGGTAGCATCTTAAGTAGCGATGTATCTTGCCTTTAATCGTCTAGTATGCCACGGTATCTAGCTTGGAACTCTTCCAACATACCATCCCTTTACTGAGGGTAAAGACAATGCCTGTGACTGACTTTCAGTCGTCCTTATCACTCTGGAACACTTCCAGTGATTCTCCCCAGGATCGATTGATACCATCTCACTACATCTAGTGAGAATCCTAACATCCATTTAGATCTATCTCATAGATCCAAAACCCAGGATTTAGTAGGTATTACTTTGATCCTATGTGGAGAATCATTGTGATAAGCGGAGATTGATCGAGCGTAGCATAGGAAACTCCTTCCCTATCAAGAGTATGTCATCCACGTACTCTACGAGGATCACCTCTACGAGGATCACCACCATACTCTCTACTATCTTTTTGTATATACAAGGTTCATCTACCATTTTGATGATGTCAAACTCTTTGACTAACTCATCAAAACAGATGTTCCAACTCTGCGATGCCTGTTTTATCACATAAAACATCTTGCACATGTTTCCGCTGCTCCCACTGTCTACGAGGCCCTCTGGCTGTGTACTTATAGACGCTCTTTTCCAAAACATCATTTAGAAAAGCAGTCATGACACCCAACCACCAGATATCGTAGTCATGGTATTTAGCCGTGGCAAGTAGGATCTGGATGGACTTAAACATAGATCCTTAGAAAAGGTTTCAACATAATCCATACCTGGTCAATGATGCAAACCTTTAACAAGTCTAGCTTTGAAAGTCTCAACTTTTCCATGTACACCAAGTAATCTTCTCAAGATTTACTTGCTCCTGATGGGGATTTAACCCTTCAGATATAGCAACCAAAGTCCATACTTTGTTGGTGTATAAGGATTCCATCTCAGATCGCTAAGAATCCAGCCATTCTTACAGAGTCCCATTCCTGATGGCCAGCTCGAAACTAGTTGGGTCATCATCTCATGATGCAATCCTCGCTCCCACTGTCATAGAGAAACCGAAGTATCTCTTAGGTGGGTGAGGAACCCTACTAGATCGGCGGAGAGGCTAAGGTTCGTCAGTGTCTATTGAATCCTTTGGTTCTACCAAATCATCTGCTGTAGTTTGTATAGCTAGAACCTTTTCAGTTCTACATAACAGACCTTGCCTCGAGCTTGTCCGGATTTTTCTTTTAGACATAGTCCGGGCAACCCCAAATCTTAACTAGCTTAAGACATGGGCTCTTCCCATACCATATCACATATGGAGTGGTAGGCAACTGATTTGATTTGAACCCTTTTCAATAGGTATGCAGCTTCTCAAGTGCATAACTCCCAAAAGGAAATAGATAACTCAGTAGTACTCATCATAGAGCACACCTTATCATATAGGGTGTGATTGCTCCGCCCCGATATACCATCGTGCTATGGTATATACGGAGGAGTAATGCTGAAAGAGAATCTCATTCTCCTTTAGAATAGTCCAGGATTTCCGTGCTTAAGTATTCTCCTCCCTGATCACATCAAAGGACATAATACTTATACCCGTATTTTGGTTCTCTACTTCTAACTTATATTCTGTGAATATCTCAAAAGGTTCGGACTTGTGTTCAACAGGAACATAGGTCTGAATCTCGAAAGATCATCAGAGAATTTAATGAAGTACAAAGAACCGGTCTTGGCATGTGTAGACAGGGGACCTACATACATCAACATGTATCATCCCAAGAGTTCACTAACTCTTTCTTTGCTTCAAATAAACAGAGCTGTGGTCATCTTATCTTTGTGACATGACCGGCAAGTTTTCACAAGATGTAAATTCAAACAGATTTAAATATGCATCTTTGTGCAACTTAGCTAGTCGGGTCGCATTGATATGACCTAGTCTACAATACCTCAAGAAGGATCCGTTCATTTCTGAACTCTTCCTCTTGTGTGTGTTCCGTATACTAAAGAACTGTAGTTTGATTTAGAACATCAATGCTTTTAGATAACGTGCCTGAACCGATCAACTTTTGATATATGAAATGTTCAAAACATTATCCAACAATACAAAATTTTATCGTTTCTTTACTAATAAAGAGACTGATATGATTTTGTATATCAGGTTTGGTATCTAATAGCATTTGTTCAGAATTAATGTACTGATAACACAGGGTGACAGTGACCAACAGACTTGGCTGCAACACTTACCCTGTTTTCTGTCTCATGAAACTTATCACCCGTTCTCAGTTCTCTACCTATCTGTAGCTCTATGTAACAGATTACATATCTGGGATCCTGATCCGGTATCAAATACCCAGGACGTAGAGGATACAGAGAAACAGTTCTTTGTAATGAACACACCCGAAGGAGATGCATCATATGCACTTTCTTCGTTTTGGGCGGCACGGGAATTCTGGTAATCCCCAATTTCCTGCTCTGTCTTATAACAATTATAAGTTGGAGCGGCACCAACGTTCCCAGCTCAGTATAACAAGCGGGTTCGGTCAATATATCCGTTTTATTATCTTGATTAAGGCGTGATATGGTCGCTACCTGGAGGGAGAGAGAAGAAAACACTCAGCGTGCGCTCTTGCAAGATCAGATTGGTTATTGTTTTATCTAATCAGGATGGCTCCCACTGTTTTTATCAAATCTTCCTTCAAACCCTAAAAGGAAAGACTAGCCGGAATTAATTACACACTACAAGTTTGCCAATCTTTCAGCCAGGCCAGTGTCGGTACTTTGAGGGAGGTCCCCCGTGCTTTCGCACGAACCTAATTAATGTAAACCTCGTTTTCCCAGAGGCGTAACCTCGTTAACACCTTTCTAGACACCTACTTGATCGGCTAATTGTAATGTGTAAAACTCTCTCAGGAGTAACTCTTACTCACAGCGGGTATCGGGATCCAACTATCTCATAGAAGGTATGCAATCTCATTGCAAATTTCAACACTTGAAATTCCCGATAATATTTTGCCCCTAGCATGCTATGACCTTGACGCATGCCAAACAACCCATAGTCCGCTAGTCAAGTTCAACCCGTACATTTCTTGATTGAAGTAAACCCACCCGCACGACCCTTGACGCATGCTAAACAACGTCGTGCGAATACCCTAATCCAATCGCATCGTATGCTAGCAGATAAGCACTAGTTAGCTACCGTACACTACGCCTTGACGCATGCCAAACTACCGCAGCACGAATACTAAATAGTACTTATCTGAAATGACGGAGGGCTACGACAGGTTTTTCTGAAAACCTATTGCGTAATGAACTTGATATCGTTGTAGAATCAAATGATTTTAAAATGGAGTGTTTTTTAGGCTTTTCTAGTTTTGCTAAAGGGGTCACTCCCGGTGAAGGGATCGTCGGCCCTTTCCTCGTCGAATGAGGTGCGGGATATATCATATATCACTGTGCAAAGCAGAAACTATAGAAGCTATCAAAAGATAAACCGAGTATGTAGCATCTGCCAGTTATTGCTAAAGGGGTCACTCTCGGTGAAGGGATCGTCGGCCCTTTCCTCATCGAATAAGGTGCAGGATATATCATATATACCGCTGTGCAAAGCAAGAACTGTAGCTATCTGTTTTATTTTTGAAATTCGATTCCACAACATCTTAGGTTTCTTTTTCTTTCATTAATCATATTAATGAAGTCCCATCATTTAAGACACCTAAACATTACAGATAAATACTACGTACACTTATGCCATCCGCATTCGCCTCGATGTCCCCTCGTGCACCGTTAGGTTAGGTAACTAACGGCAGAGCGGGCAAGGCTAGCGCGGGTGTAAAACATAAGTAACGTCTATATAATATATCATATATACTATATACAGTATCTATCACAGAACATATCACATGATCACATCACAGATAACGCAGCAGAAAATATCATATGAAATATTGGATATACTAGGACGTCCGTGTTTTTAATACGAGCCAGTATAAAACACGGATTCCACGGTCGCGATGAATAGCCAAACCCACACCCCTAGACCCCTACGAGAGCGGCAAGCAACCCTACCAATTCTAGAGTTAGGAGACCCGGACTCGACTCCTCGAGTTGGTCTCCCACTGGACTCCAGAACCCGGTTACTTATGCCCTCCTCCTTGGGTCTATCCTAGTGCGGAAAAGTAAATAATATACAAAAGGTGACAACTTCCGCAACCTGGAAGTGCCCCAATAAAAGAATATTACATACAGGTTTTTACATGAATGAAAATAAAAAACACTCATCTCACATAAAACCCCCCGGCTATTCAAACACGACAATCCAATATAACATATCCAGCAACACATAACAACACATGTCATCAACGTAAGTAAACATGCGTATCCCAATTGTCGTTGACATATAGCAACGAAACCGGCGATATCACATATTACACTTACGGTCGCAGAAAAGAAAGTGTAAAACTACAACAGTTGGAATCCGCAAACTCTTTAGACATCGCATGCCTAATCAAATGAATTCCTTAGACATCGCATGCCTAACAATTATAAACCCCGCATTTTAGTCTCATTATCGAAAACTCTTTTCAATATCAAATCGGGCAATTCAACAAGATTCCCGACATCCTGATCAAATGCTCGTCGTAAACTTCAGTGGACGGTTGCACCCCCGATGCCGCCGACGAAGTGCACCAAGGCGGAACATCGCTGCCGCGAGCACCCGAACGGATGCTTTCGGCGACGAGGTTCTCCTACAGTCACTTGGTCGGGACTATGGAGTGAGGCTGTCTATTAAGTTTACCCGGCGAGTATCCCCGTACGCTACGTGATTGCGACGGACTTTCGATCACATCAAAATTCCGTGGCAACCGATCAAGTGAGACTAAACCGCTAGATTTATAACATTCATTCAGTTATCTCATAACTACTTGTGAATTCCAATTATTGTATCACATTCCAGATAAACAGAAAATGTTAAACTTTCCGATCGAACAGTCAAACACCCAAGTTTTCCCGAAACAGCTCAACACATGAAATAAGTTCAAAAACATTCACTTCATGCCTCAGTACCAACGGTCCAGCCGTAGAAGGGTCAAGCCAACGCCTCACATGTGGCACGCCGTACTGCCCCAAACCCGAAGGTTCAAAGGGCAGTTCAAGACAGTCACATAATCGAGTTAAGGTTTGTTGTCTTCTAGAGGGACCATCGCGTTACTTGCACTACTTGGAACGTCATTAAACTACGGAAAGATCCAACACTTGGAAATTTCCCAACAGGGGAAAAATTGGGTATTTATATCTGGTCGAACTTTTTAACATATTCTAAATTATCCGGAAAAACACAGACAAAGTTAAAGATTCCAATCGAATCGTCGAGTCCCCAATACACCCCAGAAAACTCAACTCTTGAGTAAATATTAAAAATTCCCAGAAAATACAGCACTAATATATAGGAATTACTGTGCAAATAAAATTAAAAGATGCCCCTATATGGCCGCGGAACCGCCGCAAATGCCTGGGTTAGGCCGCGGTTCCACGGCTCTTTAGTTGATTTGGGCTTTCATGCTTCACAGTAACTCTTATAATACCCTGCTGTATTTTTTGGATATTTTTAATTTGGAAAAATCCTCATTTTCAGAAAATGTACAGAGAAGGGTTATGCATTAGGGTTTCATGTTCGATCGGGTTTCTAACTTCGTCTACGCATCGCCTAAGGCTCTAGCTAGGCTCTGATACCACTGTAGGGTTCCTAGGCACACTAATGAGGTCTCACAAGGAATCAACCATGCCAAATTCAAATTTTTTC
The DNA here is from genome assembly GCA_030015575.1 of Agapanthus africanus. Classification (NCBI taxonomy): domain Eukaryota; kingdom Viridiplantae; phylum Streptophyta; class Magnoliopsida; order Asparagales; family Amaryllidaceae; genus Agapanthus; species Agapanthus africanus. Next base: position 96,101,635 of record CM057342.1, on the reverse strand, counting down.
GGTGCCGAGAAAACCTAATACGGATCGTTAACTAGAGTTTAGGCGAAACTACAATCTAGTAAACTGCTTTACTGCTAAGTGAAAGAGGCTACAACCTTTGTAGATCCGGTCCTCCACCTCCATAGCTTCGCGTTGACGTCCCTCCGCTGCGATCATCGGATCCCGGACTCTAGTAATGGTTTCGTCGAAGAAGTGATCGGGCTAGATCGTCAACTTCGATGCCGAAGATGATCTACGTCGAGGCAACTCAAGATCAAGCTCCAACTTCACCAAGTCATGAAACTTGTGAAGAAAACACCCTATACCACTTGGCAAGTGGTAGAGGATGAAAAAATAGGAAGTGGGTTCACTTTGGATTTTGATTTCTCACTTGGATTCATCACTTGATTATTTCTAGCCAAGGTTTTCTTTTTTCTCTCTTGAAGAAGAAGAAGAAGGAAAAAGAATAATCAATTAAAATAAAATCAAGTGACGGTTATCATTTTGCAACCATGGTTAAGTGTAGAGAATAAACTAGAGTTTAGTTAAAATGGTTAGGTTAAGGATAAAACCAAATGGCTTAGACTTTGTTAAAGGTGTCATGAAGCTTCATGAAGCTTCAAGTCAAAGTGAGAAAGCCACCACCATTTTGTTTTAGTTTCTTGCCAAAAATAAATAAATGAAATAAATAAATAAGGCAAATGAAACCCTAACCATTAACTAAACATGGTTTAAAATAAACACAAACCCAAGTTTGCATGTATCATCAAACATGATACAAACTAGTGCACAAACATATATCATATATACAATGTGTAAGTGCACGGCGGCGCCCCGGCCGTCAATCGGACGGCCAAACGCGGAAGCGGTGAATAACTTAAATTTTGCGGACTTAGCAAACCGGCACCACCGCGCACTAAACACCCGGATCGTAACCATTAACAAGTCTAAGCTAACTAGAAGATGGGTTAGAGATATACCGACGATCCAAGTCCTCCGGTCTTCTCGTCATCTTCCCGATCTCCTGCGGAATGTCCCGTCTCCTCCTCGTCGCCGGAAGTGCACCACATCGCCTACTTCTTTTACGGGCTCCCACCTCAATGCCGAGGCAACTCGGGCACGAAGCCGGCTACTCGACGTGCCCAAGATTCGCTGTAGAATGTGTAGTAAAACTTGTGTCTCTTTTTGGGGTAGTGGAGGTTGCCATTGGTGGAGGGATTCAATGAGGTTTTTGGATGAACAAGAGAGCAATTTTCATAGCACCATGAGAGAAGAAAATGCCACACACCAAATTGAATCAATTCCCATCCCTCTCTTGGAATGGCCGGCCCACACCCCCCTTTGTGTGATTGGAGAGAGAAAGAGAGAGCAAGGTCAAGGGGTGGGTGGAAGCAATGATGCAAGAGGGCATCATGAAAGAATATGATCACAAGCAAAAACCACACACAACCACAACCATCATCAACAACCATGATGCTAACAAAGTCAAGCCATCATGAAGTATGAAGTCAAGCAAGTCAAAGGAGGGTGCTATCATGATACAACAAAATGCAAAGACCCCCTTCCACAAATGCCTATTTGTAACAATGCAAATAAGCCCTCCTCCACCAATCTTCGGCCAATGAACGGAACAATGGAAATCGGCCGAAACGGAAAGCAAACTGGCAACTCCAGAAAACTGTTCCCGTAATAAATTACAGGAAAAACCCCGATACTGTGCATACACACCCGCATCTGTATTTCGACCGAAATACAGATGCAATGAGACAAAATCTACACTGTACTAAACTAGGATCCGGCTTAAACCAAAGCCGGCTAGTAATATCCGTTCGATCCTGATCCGTGCAATACCGCACGTATCTGATCGAACCCTGCCATATAACCATACGGCCTATAGTACAGACTGTCCGATCCTGATCCGTGCAATACCGCACGTATCTGATCGGACCGTGCCATATCTCCATACGGCCGCTACAACCTTTCGCCCGAAAGCTGAGTAACTGAATGTGGGGGACTCTAAAGACTCGTCAACACCTTGGTTGTGGATTTAACCACTAGCACGTCAGAGGTATAAGCCAATACGTGACGGGCTACCAGGTACTGACTAAAAGGGACGTCTGTGAGCGAACTCAGCCCGACAACCCTACTGAGCCTGTCAGTGACAATATCCGTGCAGTCCGGTCCGTTCGTCTATGAGTATCGCATGGCGGGCCTAGGGGGTTGGTAAAAGTCAGACCCCCAAAAGCGGTACAAGTCGTGTCGGAGTGTAGCCCAGAACACCCTGAGATACTACTGGAATACCTACCAGTAAATCTCCTTGCCTTGGCCAAGGACTTTGTGTAATGGCTCTCCTAGACACAGCACGACCTCACCCCCAATACCGGGAGAGACGAACCCCTGAAGATACGCTCGCTGCCTCCATATGGCTCGGGACTGTACCCAACTAAAACCTGTTTGCACGACTCCTTTGAGCCGTGGTAGGGTAGTAATCAAAGTACAGTGGGAACTCACACGAGACAAATGACGATCCCCAGGTCGATGAACTAACCTGCACACATGTCACCAGGGAACTGCCATCTGACGTCTGGTATATGACCAACTAGCATGTTCCCGGCGAGTCCTGTCCGGTGTACTCATAACCCAATGAGCACCTGTATACATCTTAGGTGATCCAACTGACACCAGTGGCTTGTGAGACCGGCCACCGCCCCTCGTCGGGGTCTCGACTGTATACACTAGTCTACTAATGGAGTATCGATGCCCAGTCTCGAAACTCCCACGACTAGGGACCTTTTAAGGATATGCTTGTAGACCCCCAGCTCCCACTTATATGATCGCCCTCATACTGCTGGTGGTCAAGCAAGAATCCTAGGGGCTCTATCAACGTGTAATAGCGACGTGTTAGGTCACCTAAAACAGTACACGATGATAGAGGTAAACCAGATAGCATACTATCATCTCGAGTAAGACTGTCCTACCGGGATAGGTCCTCCCTCAATCATTACAATCACGTACCTGTGACCTAATAATTGACTCTGAGGGCACTATCTCCAACAATCTCCCACTTGCACTCAAGGCTAATTATTGCGATGTCGCATACTCACAGCCCGTGTGATACCGAACATCCAACTCCTCTACTAGTCAGTCTCACAAAGCTCGTTTGCGGAACTATTGCGTTCGAGGAATAGCCTCAGTGAGTGGATCCGCTTAGTTGTTTCTTTCTATGTCTCTCTATATCTCAAGTTCGCGGAGAAAGCCATCTCCCGAAAAGAGCAATACCTGTCTCAGAATATGTCTGGATGTCTGATGGGACCTAGCTCATAAATGAACTCCAAATCCAAACTTCTTAGACTGTATCGTCAACTGAACTTAATCAGTATCCTGCGCGCCATGCCTCCCTCAGTATTGCCTTGGACCACCTGTCCAAAATACTGCCCCTCATCAGAAGGAAAACTATAACTCTGACAACCTCCTTGTCGTCCAAGTCACCTTGGAAGCCTGGAATGATAACTGTCTCCTGAATAAGACTGTCGTTATCATATCCCTAGAACATCCACTTATGTTCTAAAACTGCTTCCGACTGTTTCTCCAGGATTGGATTAATGTCAACTTATTGCATCTAGTGCAAGAACAACATCTGGTGTGGTACTTGACATCTCACGATTGACTCAATTGCCTGAGCAAGTGATCTGCCAATCATGCCCGTCCCTCTCCCCTTTAGTCTGTAAGACACCTTTGGAGAGGGTGACTCCATCTTCTGCAGGTACACTACCGTGCATGGAGTCGTCCATTCTAAATACTCTTAGAATGCTGTCTAAGTACCCAGATTGGGAAACCACCCAAATCTAGATCTAAAACCATAGATCTAGTAACCAGTATGTCTGATATAAAATCCATTTCCTTTGTGGAGAAACAACTGTGTGACGACCAAAGTATAACCGATCGTAGTGTAGGAGTTTCCTTTCCTACTCTGTGTATATCATCCAAGTACCAGGATATCACACCCTACTACCTTCTCAACAGATCCATCCCCTATTCTGATGAAGTCAAACCCATGACTGTCACGTCAGAAACAGATGATCTATCTCCGCTACATCTGCTCTAGTCTATAAATAGACATAAGCTACCTTTCCACCAATGCTTCCGCTGCTCCCACTGACTACGACAACCCTCTGGCAGAGTCATATAGATGTACACTTCTAAAGCAAGTTTAGAATGACGCTATATTCATCCTCCTGCCGAGTCTCACAGTCTGGAACAACAGCAATGGCAATTGTGGGTAAACAAGAACTTCCCTGTCATCGTCCTTGAGGCTACCGGAGTACCTCTCGGGTGCCTGAAGTTACCCACCTAATCTGCGGAGTGGCCAATGGAATGTCAATCCAGATTGAATCTTTAGGTTCCTTATCAAATCTTCAGTAATCGTTTGTGGTTCTGGAATCACTTCCAGTTCTACCATACTCCCACTACTGTTTTCTGAAAAAATTCATTTTTAATTTAAAACTGTGGAGAGTCAAGAACAATATTGCTATTGATCTTCCAGATGGTAGAAAGTCAACCCGCGTCATAGCCTGGGTCAACCCACAAAACAGCCATTACAGAAACGTGCCTTGAGTTGTCCAGTGTCTGGTTTTAAGCATAAACCGGACAACTCCCCGTACCTTAACAATGTTAAGGTATGAACTGTTCTATATCCAATATAGAACCAGAGGCACTGATTTAATTGAACCAGATCCAAATCACGCAACTGTCTCCAGTGCATGTTAACTAAATGGAAGGAGGCCGATCAGCGTTACTCAACTTAGGAATACTTCCAATTATGAGTAACCTGAAAGAGAAGCAAGATCTCTTTATCATTACTATCAACTGAATACCATACACAAGTATCTATATCTTCGATCTCTTTGAAGAATCCCGATACTTGCTATACCTGGTTCTCTACTCTATTCATATACCTATAACTTCTCAAATTCGGACCCTGTGTTTCCACGAAACATTTGTCTAAAAACTAGAGAAGTCATAAGTAAACTGAATGTAGTACGAGGACCAACCCCTCTGTCCTGATGGACCCTGGACAACATACAATACTCTGTATAAGTCCCTTGAGTCTGATAACTCATTCACTGTGTGTCATAGGTTGAAAACTGTACTTATGGTTAAGAAGAATTACACCGCTGTTTAATGCTCCTTACCTAACCATCCACTGATATAGGTAAATGTCGTAGACATAATTTCATAAAGGTATATCTCACTCTATGAAAATAGACGTACAGATATATCAATTTGAAATTGGTGCATAACAGCGGATATTCAAAACCAAATATTTGCCGACCGGCAAACAACCCAGGTGATTTCCTCAAATATCACCGATTACAACGAATCCCGATATAATGAGGATGATCACCCAATTCCCAATAACTTACTCCCACTCATCATCTGTAAAACCATACAGATGTGAGAATCATACCTGGTAAATACATACCCTGGAGTAAGTATCTAATCGGGAAATCAGTTTTCCTTTAACATTACACAGTGAGACTGAAACATCGAAACGTTTCGATAGGGTATCCTGGTATTCCTAGTAATGCCTCTTCCAGATTCACAACTGTAACCGTATAGTTCTTTGCCACCTCTCCAAATCCCTTCATATGTCTTTAGTCATTACCTTCTGTACACCCCTTTAGGCCAAATGGTTTTCTTCCTTCCCTACCGTTCGGCACCAGCCTATGGTTTGGAAGAAGACTATCCAATAAGCATAATGGGTGTACTGTCCCGATCCTAGGAACACTCGCAATACGAGAGAAGGTGAAGATAAAAGACACCTGAATAAATCTTATTCCTATTTCTCCTGAACCAGAATCCATCCCCGAGCTGGAACAAGTTCCTTTCGAGTTCGTATATAACCATACGATGGAGTATCCAATAAACTGTGGATCTTCATAGTGATACGGAGTGTCCTGGAGAAATTCAAAGGTGATTTTAGGATTGGCGAAGAAATACCTGGTTTGGTCATGAATATCTGTTGCAATTTACTTTGCCCTCTTACTAATCCCTTGCTTTGTCTTAACTTAATACCTTCTGCACACCATCGTTATGCTAATTGGTTTTCTTCATTCCCTACCGGTCGGCACCAGCCTAAGGTTTGGAAGAAGACAATCCAATTTGCGTAATAGGTGTACTATCCCTAAACCAAGGAGTACTCGTAACCTGAGAGAGGGTAAAAGGAAAAGACAACTGAATAATCCTATCCGTTTTCTCCAGAACCTGAAACCATCCTCGAATAAATTCTTTCGAGTTCGTATCTAACCATACGATGGTTTTGTCCAATGGAAGTGGACGTTCGTAGCAATACGGGGTGTCCTGGAGAAAAGGGTAAAAGTAGGAGTGGCAATGAGGTTTGCAACTCTGACAATCCAAAAGCCAGTGTTTAAGAAGGTTCGGTCAACTTGGTCACTGAGTCAAAGTCTTAGGGTCGGGTCAATGGTCGCTGCCAAAGAGAGAGAGAAAAGAAACACTCAGCGTGCACTCTAACCTAGATCAGAATGGTCACCAATTTATCTAATCTGGAATCCTCCCACTGTCACCTCAAATTCTCCTCCAAACCTGAAAGAAGAATTAGTCGGGATGTCCCGAGGAGTAAACTAACTCATCAGTGGGAATCGGGATCCAACTCTCATCGCATGACAACGTGACGGGATCCGCTCACGGTATCACACTCCAGAAGGTATGCGCATATCTGGCAAGTTTCAGTTCTTTTGAAACTCCCGACGTGATTTCTGCCCCATGCTCTTATGACCTTGGCGTGAGGTCAAAATATCATAAGTCACATGTCAAGTTCTGCCCATCATTATCCAGGTTAATTTGAACCCACCCGTACATACCCTTGACGTAGGCCAAAATAGTAGTACGACTGTCCCAAACCAACGCATCTATCTATGCAACAGATAAATACCCGGCAGCTACCAAACACTATGCCTTGGCGTGAGGTCAAAATACATAGCTTGAATACTACCGAATATTTAACCGAAATGATGGAGGGCTACGAATGGTTTCTGGCGAAAACCTTTAACGTAATGAACTTGATATCGTTGAAGGAACGGATAGCTTTTTAAAATATAGTGACGAAAACCGTTGCTAAAGAGGTCACTCCCGGTGAAGGGATCTCGGCTCTTTCCCCGTAGAATGGGGTGCAGGATATTCCAAATGAATACCACGGTGCAAAGCAAAAGTAATCGGCTATAGTGAAGTTAATGCCCTGACGCAAACTTCTGTCCAAGGGGTCACTCCCGGTGAAGGGATCTCGGCCCTTGCCTCGTCGACTGAGGAGCAGGATATTCCAATGAATACCACGATGCAAAACAAAAGTAAACGTCCTTGCAATAACAGCTTTTTGAAAAAGTGTTCCAACAACATCAGATTAGGTTTGTTTTTAAACTTGCATTGATCCGAATCAATGCAGTCCCATCAATTGATCACACCAAAAAGAACGAAAATATACTGATGTACGTATATGCCATCCGCATTCGCCACTAGGTCCCGTCATTACCCGTTAGGTTAGCTTACTAACGACAGAGCGGGGACTGGACTAGCGCGGATGCAAAACATATACAACATCTACTAATATATATACCAATATATTATATTCGCTCAAGGCGTGAATAAAATGCAACATCACAGAAATGTACAGCATCACAGAAACAATACAGATATCTGGGATCCCCGGGTTTCACAGAGCCGCTGAAACCCGACGTTCCCCTGGTCGTGTGGATAGCCTGTGCAATGAAATCCTAGACCCCTACGGGCGCGGCAAGTTACCCGCCAAAACCTGAAGCGAGGCAGCCCCCTTCAGCAACGTGAATGGACCACCCAGCACTTCACGGAATCCGGTAACTTGGGCACCCCTCCTGGGTCAACCTGTACCCCCTACGAGTGCGGCGAATAGCCCGCCAATCCTAGAGTGAAGCCCCCTCCGTCTCAATGCCATGAGATGCGGGCTTGTTGCCCTCCAGAACCCGGCTATCCGTGCACCCCTCCGCGGGGCAATCCTAGTACAGAAAGTAAAATATACATACAACGGGTACATCGACCGCAACCAGGTCGTGCCCCAAAATAATAATACAAACAGGCAGTGACGGCAGTCCACATGTCGGACGCTCGCCCCGCAAAATCAAATGTACATAATACAACCAAAACTGTACTAGCATTGCATCCAGGCTATCCCCACGACCGATCCGCAACATCACAGCAAAAACAGAACATCAACGTGAAAGTCACGTTCGCAAATCCGTCTAACCGGGCTATAGCAGTTAGACCGGATTTACCGATCAAGTGACATTCACGGTCGCAGATATAATGTAAATACTGTGAAAAATGTGTTTAAAATTTTCCGATTGACCAAAAATTAACAAGTGGGCCCCAATCAAAACTGTAGCAGTTAAAGAAATTCTGGGCCTAAATTTAATATTCCAAAACCCCAATTTTAAGCCCATGAAGCTACTGAAGAAATTCCACACATCAACGACACTGTTCAGCGGCGGAACCGCGGCCCCAGTGGGGTTTTGGCCGCGGTTCCGCGCTCAGTTAGTCGACTGAATGTGTCGAATTTCTACAGTGTTCTTATAACATCCAGTGCATCACTATTTTACAACCTGAAAAATTTTTCGAGACCAAAAATTTTCAACAGAAACTGATGCGAACTAAAATGCGGATTTTGGAATTTTGGTCGATCGGAATTGTAAAACACATTACACCAAGCTAGACTATGTTAATGGCGAGGCTCTGATACCAGTGTAAGTGCACGGCGGCGCCCCGGCCGTCAATCGGACGGCCAAACGCGGAAGCGGTGAATAACTTAAATTTTGCGGACTTAGCAAACCGGCACCACCGCGCACTAAACACCCGGATCGTAACCATTAACAAGTCTAACCTAACTAGAAGATGGGTTAGAGATATACCGACGATCCAAGTCCTCCGGTCTTCTCGTCATCTTCCCGATCTCCTGCGGAATGTCCCGTCTCCTCCTCGTCGCCGGAAGTGCACCACATCGCCTACTTCTTTTACGGGCTCCCACCTCAATGCCGAGGCAACTCGGGCACGAAGCCGGCTACTCGACGTGCCCAAGATTCGCTGTAGAATGTGTAGTAGAACTTGTGTCTCTTTTTGGGGTAGTGGAGGTTGCCATTGGTGGAGGGATTCAATGAGGTTTTTGGATGAATAAGAGAGCAATTTTCATAGCACCATGAGAGAAGAAAATGCCACACACCAAATTGAATCAATTCCCATCCCTCTCTTGGAATGGCCGGCCCACACCCCCCTTTGTGTGATTGGAGAGAGAAAGAGAGAGCAAGGTCAAGGGGTGGGTGGAAGCAATGATGCAAGAGGGCATCATGAAAGAATATGATCACAAGCAAAAACCACACACAACCACAACCATCATCAACAACCATGATGCTAACAAAGTCAAGCCATCATGAAGTATGAAGTCAAGCAAGTCAAAGGAGGGTGCTATCATGATACAACAAAATGCAAAGACCCCCTTCCACAAATGCCTATTTGCAACAATGCAAATAAGCCCTCCTCCACCAATCTTCGGCCAATGAACGGAACAATGGAAATCGGCCGAAACGGAAAGCAAACTGGCAACTCCAGAAAACTGTTCCCGTAATAAATTACAGGAAAACCCCGATACTGTGCATACACACCCGCATCTGTATTTCGACCGAAATACAGATGCAATGAGACAAAATCTACACTGTACTAAACTAGGATCCGGCTTAAACCAAAGCCGGCTAGTAATATCCGTTCGATCCTGATCCGTGCAATACCGCACGTATCTGATCGAACCCTGCCATATAACCATACGGCCTATAGTACAGACTGTCCGATCCTGATCCGTGCAATACCGCACGTATCTGATCGGACCGTGCCATATCTCCATACGGCCTCTACAACCTTTCGCCCGAAAACTGAGTAACTGAATGTGGGGGACTCTAAAGACTCGTCAACACCTTGGTTGTGGATTTAACCACTAGCACGTCAGAGGTATAAGCCAATACGTGACGGGCTACCAGGTACTGACTAAAAGGGACGTCTGTGAGCGAACTCAGCCCGACAACCCTACTGAGCCTGTCAGTGACAATATCCGTGCAGTCCGGTACGTTCGTCTATGAGTATCGCATGGCGGGCCTAGGGGGTTGGTAAAAGTCAGACCCCCAAAAGCGGTACAAGTCGTGTCGGAGTGTAGCCCAGAACACCCTGAGATACTACTGGAATACCTACCAGTAAATCTCCTTGCCTTGGCCAAGGACTTTGTGTAATGGCTCTCCTAGACACAGCACGACCTCACCCCCAATACCGGGAGAGACGAACCCCTGAAGATACGCTCGCTGCCTCCATGTGGCTCGGGACTGTACCCAACTAAAACCTGTTTGCACGACTCCTTTGAGCCGTGGTAGGGTAGTAATCAAAGTACAGTGGGAACTCACACGAGACAAATGACGATCCCCAGGTCGATGAACTAACCTGCACACATGTCACCAGGGAACTGCCATCTGACGTCTGGTATATGACCAACTAGCATGTTCCCGGCGAGTCCTGTCCGGTGTACTCATAACCCAATGAGCACCTGTATACATCTTAGGTGATCCAACTGACACCAGTGGCTTGTGAGACCGGCCACCGCCCCTCGTCGGGGTCTCGACTGTATACACTAGTCTACTAATGGAGTATCGATGCCCAGTCTCGAAACTCCCATGACTAGGGACCTTTTAAGGATATGCTTGTAGACCCCCAGCTCCCACTTATATGATCACCCTCATACTGCTGGTGGTCAAGCAAGAATCCTAGGGGCTCTATCAACGTGTAATAGCGACGTGTTAGGTCACCTAAAACAGTACACGATGATAGAGGTAAACCAGATAGCATACTATCATCTCGAGTAAGACTGTCCTACCGGGATAGGTCCTCCCTCAATCATTACAATCACGTACCTGTGACCTAATAATTGACTTTGAGGGCACTATCTCCAACACAATGTGCACATTCAAGTGAGATAATCAATCTTAAGTGAACAAATACTAGTTAATGCAAAGTAATATATCAAATATATAATTATACATTAAATCATTAAAGCAACACTTGATTTAACGATCCGGTCATATCGCATATGACCGACTAATATCCAATGTATCGACTTATCGAATCAATCGTTGATTCGATAACTAGGTTATATCGCATACAACCAATCGATACATTCATCGCGAGAATAGAATACGGTATCACATACACGCATTATTCTCGGTCCCGCACATATCTCATATGCGCTCCCATTTCGTTTCGCTTGAGCCAGGAAACCTCTGTGTAGGACTCTAAAGACTCGTCAATACGCCGGCAGCAGGTGATGATCATATCAAACACCCACAAGCCGCAAGCGGTCTGCTAAACGTAACGGCCACCCGGGTATTGAGCGATCAGAAGATCAACGAGCAAGCCCGCTCACACTCCTGTGAATCCAACCAGTAACACTTACCGTACAGTCCGGTCTCGCCGTCTGATATGTCGCATATCTCGCCTAGGGGTGGTAAACGTCAGACCCCAATAGCTCGATAAGTCGTGTCGATATGAGATCTATAACAGTTCGAGAAACTACAGGTAACACTTACCAGTAAATCTCAGCAACCCTGGCCAGGGATTTTCGGTTATAGCCAATCGAACACAGTGCAACATCAACTCCCTATACCGGGAGATACGAATCCCCTCCTATCGCTCATTGCCTCCATGTGATTCGGGACTGTACCCAAAAACCACCGTTTTGCACGCCCTCTTGGACGTGGTAAGGTGGAAATCAAAGCACAGTGGGAATCACACAAGACTCTATGACGATCTCGGGTCAACAGACTACTCTGTACCAGTGTCACCAGAGAACTGCCATCTGACGTAAGGTATAATACCATCTGGGAGTTCTCGGCGAGTCCGTCCAGTGTACCCAGTTTTCACTGAGCACCCATATATCATCTCTGATGTCAAACACCAATGGATATGGGATCATCCATCGCCCATCTGTATGGGTCGAGAAGGTATACGCTAGTCTACTCTGGTATATCGATGCCCCGTCTCGATACACCCACGACTAGGGACCTTGAAGGATGTACTTATGGACTACCATGTCCCCACTAGTATGATCCGCATCATAGTCCAGGTAGTCAAGTACTCATCCTAAGGGCTTTACCAACATGTAACAGAGAGATAATCAGTGTACACGTTAAGGTAAAGAGCAACGAGATAGCATACTATCATGTCGAGCAAGAAAGTCCTCCCTATATATGCCCAAGCATCCACTACAATATACATCCTATGTATAGTAATGGCCTCTAGGGCATACATATAACTAACAAAAACTGGGTCGAAGACCGATTTCAACTCGGCAGGTTCGCTCTATCCAACAGTTGAAGGGTAGCCCCACCGTAAAGGCATGTACCAAAAGCAACGTATATGGCGAAAGTAGAACCAGATCAACATCGGTCTTGAAAACGATCCCGTACCTGTCACGTGATAACGTTATCGGAAGAAGAAATGCCCGAGAATATGGATGACCTCTCCTGGTGCTTTGAAAATGAGGATGAAGATGAATTGATCTCAGAATTTCCATCGGCGCCAAAAGAGTTGGAAGATGGAGTACATACTACTGCGGACAACCTAAGGAAAATTGACTTGGGGACGGCAAACGACCCGCGGCCAACGTTCTTCAGTGAGCTGCTGTCTAAAGAACAGGTGGCTACGCTAAAAGACGTGCTCATACATTATAAAGATTGCTTCGTATGGAACTATTCCGATATGCCGGGATTGGATCCAGAAATAGCTGTGTATAAATTGGCGATATCTCCGGACGTCAAGCCAGTCAAACAAGCACCAAGAAGAATACGACTCGAACTTGAAATGAGTATCAACGCTGAAGTCAAGAAGCTAATCGACTCTGGCTTCATCCACGAAGTTCAATACCCCGACTGGATCGCCAATATTGTCCCTGTGATGAAGAAAAATAGGACGGTGCGCATCTGCGTGGATTTCCGAGACCTCAATAAAGCCTGCCCGAAGGATGATTTTCCCGTTCCAGTTACCGAGCTGATGATAGATAACACGTCCACTCACGAAGTCTTCTCCTTCATGGACGGATCATCGGGGTACAATCAAATAAATATGCATCCCGAAGACCAGAAGCATACCGCTTTCCGGACTCCTCTGGGCATATTTTGCTATAAAGTGATGCCTTTCAGTCTGAAGAATGCAGGCGCTACCTATCAGAGGGCCATGACAAAGATCTTTTATGACCTCATACACGAGAATGTCGAATGCTATATCGATGACCTCGTAGTGAAAAGCAAATCGCACAAGGAGCATTGGGAGCATCTAAAAATATTGTTTCAATGCCTTCGGAAATACAACCTGAAGATGAACCCTCTGAAATGCGCGTTCGGAGTTTCCTCTTGCAAATTCCTAGGATTCATCGTACGACATCGGGGCATCGAAATAGACCAGTCAAAGATCAAGGCGATTATGGAAATGCCTTCGCCCAGAACTCTCAAGCAACTTCGGTCTCTCCAAGGAAAGCTCGCGTTTATCCGATGGTTCATAGCTAACCTCTTCGGCAAATGCCGTCCCTACAGTCACCTGATGAAGAAGGGAACCCCGTTCGTTTGGGATCGCAAATGCCAAAGCACACTCGACGAAATCAAGCTATATCTGCAGAACCCATCGGTACTGATCGCTCCAGTCAAGGGAAAGCCCCTCATCCTATACACAACAGCCCTTGAAGGTTCTTTAGGCGCGCTATGGGCACAGGAGAACAACCAAGGGAAGGAGAGAGCCCTCTACTATTTGAGTCGAGTTTTCCTAGGGGCAGAAAACAACTACTCCCCTATCAAAAAAAACTGTCTGGCGTTAATCTCCGCGATAATGAAGCTTCGGCATTATGCTTTGGCGCATGAGGTCCATATTATATCAAAAGTGGATCCCCTCAAATATTTGATGTCAAGAGCCGTACTAACGGAACGGCTCGCTAAATGGGCCCTACTCCTAATGGAATTCTCGATAACATACCGACCTCTCAAGGCAGTGAAAGGCCAGGCCATCGCCGACTTCCTCGCTGAGCATCCGATACCTGCCGATTCACCCCTAAATTGCAAATTGCCAGACGAGCACACGTTTGATATGATCGACGGGGAGAGAGGAGGGAGTGATACCCGATGGGAACTCTACTTCGATGGGGCATCTTCCATGAAGAAGCGAAAGCACAATTCCCCCATAATCAAATCTGGGGTAGGCCTCATCTTTGTGACTCCGCAAGGAGGGATAATGCGCTTTGCCTTTTCCTTAACATAGCCGAGGACAAACAATGAAGCAGAATATGAGGCTTTGGTAGCAGGTCTCGAGATCGCCGTCGACATGGGAATCGAAAACCTCCTCATATACGGAGACTCCCTGTTGGTCGTTAGTCAAGTAAACGATGACTATCAGACATGTAAACCAGAGTTGGTAAAGTACGGCGAAAGAGTGCAACGGTTACTATCTCAAATTCCCTCCTACGTCCTGGAAAGCATACCGCGTACGGAAAATAGCAAAGCGGACGTATTAGCTAAACTCGCTAAAGAACTGGCTGACGAAAACCTCGATGACGTAAGGATCATTGTACAAAGCCGTCGGGTTCTTGCACCAGCAGAAATATCTCCGGAGTTGTCTGAAGAAAAGGAAGCGGTCAAGCAAACAGCCCTGCAAATAGAGGATCAAGAAAAAGCTAAGGATTGGAGAGAAGTCTTTATAGACTACATCAAATCCTGTCAAACACCGGAAGACGCATCCTCAAGACATCAGCTCATGAAATGAGCTCTGTCTTTCGCCTTCGTCAATGACACTCTATATAAGAGATCGTTCGACTCTCTGTGGCTAAGATGCCTGGGACCGGAAGAATCAAGGAGAGTCGTCCAAGAAACTCACGACGGACTCTGCGGTTCTCATCAAGCCGGGCCGAAGATGAAGTTGAAGATCAAAATAATGGGCTACTATTGGCCCACGATGATTCAGGACAGCCTCGAATACGCGAAGCAGTGCCATTCATGCCAAATTCATGGAGACTTCATCCACCAGCATCCAAACCCACTATACTCAACAGTGGCTAGCTGGTTGTTCGAAATGTAGGGAACCGATATAATTGGCGCCATTGAGCCAGCATCATCCAAAGGACATCGGTTCATACTGGCAACGACTGATTACTTCTCTAAGTGGGCAGAAGCCATACCGCTAAGAGAAGTGAAGACGGAGAACATCCTCCACTTCTTCAAGACGCACGTCATCTATCGGTTCGGCACTCCGCGACGGATTATCTCTGATAACGGGCCGGCCTACAGAAGTCACAGAATCAGCCGCTTCGCACAACAGCATAATATAGACTGGAGATACTCTTCGGTCTATAATCCTCGAGCTAACGGTCTAGCTGAGTTTGTGAAAACCCGAAAGGGCGCAGACTCGTAAAGGAAATTCATGCACACTTGCAAGGTCCTCTCGACCTCGTAAGGAGAAAGTACCTGCGTGAGATCCTTACGTCTAACAAGGGAGCAACACACTTAGGAGTCCCCACGATTCCTAAGGAGAAATTACACTTACGAGATCCTCACGACTCGTAAGGAGAACCCTCTTATGAGACCCTCACGGCTCATAGGATTCAAAAGTCTTAAGCTACAGGGATCTGAACCCGTTCTTAAGCCATCACATTCCTCAGATTGCCCTACAAACGGTTCAATATTGACCCTTGTATACAATCCACGGGCACAAATAAACGTCTCCCCCACTAAGTTCCACCAATGGCGCGAAATGTCCTCATGTGGTAAACGACACTTGTAAGTCCTCTCGACTTGCAAGGAGAAAATGCTCTTGTGAGATCCTTACGACTCTTAAGAGAAAACACACTTAGGAGTCCTGATCGATCGATTTTTCCCGTTGTGTAGTATGTAGAAAATTTGTAAAGAACTTCACAACCAAAAAATTATTTTGACCGCAATCAAACTACGGTGTCGATTGTAGTTTGTAGTGAGTGCGGATCGTCCACAGGGATTGCACGATTCATTTATATCTTTGATACGTTTGAAATGAATCGTTAAGCAACAATAAAAGAAAACATGATTCAAGAATGATTTGTATTCGAGTGTCACTATTCTTTATTCAAGAATCAAGAAACTATAAACAATCAAGAATCGGTGTTTCGATAATATTTCCAATCAACAATCAAGAATATAAGAGAGGCTCGTAGGAATCGATAGGATCAATAGACGTGATGTAATCTAAAGATATCGTGTTCTTGTCCTTCGAAGGATTGATACTAGATCGATGATCATCGACGAGAGTTGGGGCTTTCTTGATGAAACTAGGGTTCATCTTTCAACCCTTGTTCTTTCGTCAATATCATTCCTTTTCTAGCCTCTACCAAATTCAAGAAACGATCGTAACTCCCCAATTTCGATCGATGTCGATCAAGAAAGCATCGAAACGAAATGGGTCGTCGTTTCTTGAACTTGCTAGGGTTTACAAAACTCGTAGGACTCAAGAATCGATTAAAGCTATGTTACATCATCATTCTATTATCCATCTCGACTCCTCGACGAGCGGAGTTTTATTCACACATCACCATACAGAAAAGATTCACAAATTGTAAAGATATCATGATGCAGAATTTAAAGAAAACAAGATAAAAGAATATCACCTTTATTTATCTCAACAATTTTGATTACATTTGCTTCAAGAACTACAAGAAGAAGAATCTAGATCGTTGATCGGGCGTCGCTCGGCTTCGTGAGTCGTGGATCGGCTCGGATCGCTTGCTCCGTTGAAGATCGGCTCCGCTCCTAAAGGTTGTAGGGCTTCTTGCTTAATGGGTACTCGGGATTCTTGATCTCAATTGGAATTAGGGTTAGGGTTTCCTACAAGCCCTCTCACTAGACTTGAGGAAGAAGGAGATGAAGAAGGAGAATGGCTAAAATGAATCACACCCTCTCTTGGATGCAAGATTGTAAGATTTTCTAAGATGATCTCTCCTTGAGTCTAGGGTCTTATTTATAGAACTCCCAAACCCTAGGTTTAGGTTTGAAATGGTAGTTCCCTCCAAAAGTTTGTTGAGTCTTCTAGAAGATAGTTTGTTAGGAGCTAGCTTAGGGTTTAAGCTAGGATTAATTAAGCTTAGAAACCCTTGTTTGCTGATCTGGCAGAAACCCCTGGAGTCTTCTGGAAACTGAGATGCATTTCTGAACTGTAGGCCCTGAAACAGGAATTTTGCACCAAAATTGAGGAGGCAAGTCCCTTGTTCAACCGTGGATCCGCGGCATCAGCAAGCCCATGCCGCGGATCCGCGGCCATGTTGAAGGCTTGGGCCTGGGTTCTTCTGGTGAAGCTTTGTACTGGAGTTTGGGCTTTTCTCTGATGTTTTGATTTGTATTTTCCCTTCTGTGTTGATACCAGATTTGAGTTGAGTGAGTTTACGTATCTTTCGAGCGGTGTAATGGTCGAGCAAGCTTTTCTTTTTCCTGCACAGACTTCGAAACACGGGTTGCGATATATAGAAATATTGCGATGCCATGCAATGCAGTCAATTTCCCTAGAAATGCCGGTTTTAAGGTCTAATACATGTAATCTGATATTTTGCGACCGATTTGCTAATATGTGAAATACGGATACCGAACACTTCTATATGAATGCAAATGATGAGGAAATTGCCGGCTAAAATATGCAATATTTTCGACTGATCAAATACCCCCAAACTTAATTTCGATCGTCTCGAGCGAATGTTTTATTAAAAAGAGAAGGAGAAAATAAAGTAAGAGAAAAACTAACTAGCACACTTTCGTAGGCAACACGATTGCACTGAGCACGTGCAACAAGCCTTTAAACCTCTAGGTGTCCCTAGTAGGAGGAGTGTTGTCTCCTGAGGGTTTTCAGCGGATTGCACCCACAAAATCCAATAATAAAAGCAAGATCATGAATATTACATTTAAAGAAGAGAATTGTAAAAGAAAATCTTTGAAAATTAGGGTTTCCAACTAAGCTAGCTTTTCGGTTGTCATGAGCCCTATCTTAATGGTCATGAAAAGATGTCAGAAATCACGTCCTCCCTCAATAAAACATCGTCTTATTCTTCATTCCTATCTTTCTTCCAAACATCGATCATATAACCCTGCGTGTGTGTAAAGAACATCCCTACACCCGGAGAATTCAATTCAAGCTATCATACTCTTGCCCATCAGACTCAGTACTTTTTAATTAATGAATATTTAGATGAGATTGCTCACACACTTTCATGCGACCGTTAATACTTCTTGAGGTACTAACCGACCGATTACTCCTGTGCTTGCTTACTTGGTGTATTTCCTCGTCTTGCACCACCTCAGGCATAGCAGTGACTCCTAGACCAGTTGGCCTTAGGGCACTAGGTGAAGAAGCACCCTCGCTATACATTTTTTATTGCCTTTGGTGATAACAAAACCAGTGTCCATTTTTCTCACCACTTTATATTTTTATTCATTTTTTTTTTATTTCCTTCATACATCGGCTTTAAGACAAGAGCATTTCAAGGTATCCTCTACTATCCCAGGCTTTAAGACGTGTGTAAGTGCGAATAGCAGGGTATCAACGTTCAAAATGTTTGGCTTCCAGAATAGAAACTATTTTTCAGACTTATTTTTATCCTCAGATTAGTGACGTCTTCCATCTTACTAACCCTTAGGACAACGGCTCATAACTACTTATTACTAGTTCGTATAAGAAAACTTCTAATTTTCTTGGTTTTCTAAAAATTTTCTAATCTCATGGATGTAATTTTTCACTATCTAAACTTTCATTATCTTATTTATATACAAAAAAGTGTAAATATTAAAATTATTTTTATATTTGAAAATTTGAAAATTTTTATGGGTTTTGAAAATTTTTCAATTTTTATAGATTTTTAAAAGAAATGTTTTGTGCTTATGCAGATGATATGCAAATGATGCGAAAATAAGCACAAACCTCCCCCAAACTTGTTTTCAACAGTGTCCTCACTGTTGCCGACAGCTATATCTATAAAACCTGTAAATCTGGGGGGAATTATTAGTGGGGGCAAAATATATAAGTGAAGAACTTCCCCCAAACTTATCTTTCACTTACCTTCATTCAAAAAATATGCAATGATATACAGGATATGAAGGTGAGACGGAGGAATTTTAATCCAAATAAACTGGCTCTTGTAAAAACAAGAGCTCCTCCGTGGGGTCAGTGGAAAAATACGGCTTTAGTCTATGTCCATTTACTTTGAAAACAGTGCCGTTTTTAACATTTTCAACTTCTACCGCCCCGTGCGGGTATACAGACCGCACAACAAAAGGTCCCTTCCATCGAGATCGGAGCTTACCCGCGTGAAGGTGTAATCGTGAATCATAAAGAAGAACTTGTTGACCAGGTAAAAATGTTTTCCTTAAAATACTTTTATCGTGAAAAACCTTAGTCCTATTCTTTGTGATTACAGCATTATCATAAGCTTCATCGCGGAGTTCGCTTAGCTCGTTAAGTTGCAGCTTCCGAAAGTTGCAAGCAAGGTTTAAATCAAAATTTATTTCCTTTATAGCCCACAATGCTTTATGCTCTATCTCGACGGGTAAATGACATGCTTTTCCAAACACTATCCTATATGGAGACATTCCTAGGTCGGTCTTATATGCAGTCCTGAATGCCCAAAGAGCATCCGTCAATTTGGTCGACCAGTCTTTTCTATTTTTAGCAACAGTCTTCTCCAGGATAAGTTTGATTTGTCTGTTTGAGATTTCAGCCTGCCCGCTTGTTTGGGGGTGATAGGGTGTAGAAAGTCGGTGGTTGATTGAGTATTTTCGCATCAGAGTCTCGAAAGATCTGTTGCAGAAGTGTGTCCCATTATCGCTAATGATAGCGCGTGGGTGTCCAAATCGCGAAAAGATATTCTCTTTTAAGAACTTAATGACAACTTTCCTGTCATTAGTGCGACATGGAATGGCTTCTACCCATTTTGAGACATAATCAACCGCCAGCAATATGTACAGATTCCCAAAGGAGTTGGGAAAAGGACCCATAAAATCTATGCCCCAAACATCGAACATTTCAACAACCAGAATGGGTTGCTGAGGCATTTCATTCCTCTGGGATATTCTACCCGTATACTGACATTGTGTACAGGTTTTGCAATACTCAAATGCGTCCTTGAATAAGGTCGGCCAATAAAATCCACATTGCAAAACCTTTTCCGCTGTCTTTCTAGGACCAAAGTGACCCCCACAGGCCTGATCATGACAAAATGAAAGAACACTCTTGAACTCTTCATTTGGGACGCACCGGCGAATGATCTGATCAGGACAATATTTAAACAAATAGGGCTCGTCCCAGTAAAAGTGTTTTACTTGGGATAAAAAACGGTATTTGTCCTGTTTTGACCAATCGCTCGGTAGAAGTCCCGTGGCATGATAGTTCACAATATCCCTGAACCATGGTTCAGCGGATATGCTCAAGAGTTGTTCGTCAGGGAACGAGTCATTAATCGGCAGGGTCACAGGGGAAGAAACGATGCGTGAAAGGTGGTCAGCTACTACGTTTTCACATCCTTTCTTATCTTTGATAACAAGATCGAATTCTTGTAACAGTAGGATCCAACGTATTAGTCGACCTTTTGCATCTTTCTTCGCCAGAAGATGTTTTAAAGCGGAATGGTCAGTAGACACAACTATAGGTGAGCCGATTAAGTAAGGCCTGAATTTTTCTAATACAAATACAACCGCTAATAGTTCTTTCTCTGTGGTTGTATAATTGATTTGCGCATCATTCAGGGTCTTACTAGCATAGTAAATCACGTGTGGCATCTTTTCGATGTGTTGTCCTAAGACTGCACCTACTGCAAAATCAGATGCGTCACACATCAGCTCAAAGGGGTAGTCCCAGTTTGGTGATGATAAAACGGGGGCTGAAGTGAGTGAGTATTTAAGTGAGTCGAAAGCTGTCTCGCAATCCGAGTCAAAATGGAAGGTCGTATCATTGGCCAGGAGTAGTGTTAAAGGTCTAGCAATTCTGCTAAAGTCCTTAATGAATCTCCTATAAAAGCCCGCATGGCCAAGGAAAGAGCGAATATCTTTGACGCTTTTGGGATGAGGGAGGTTTTGAATGACATCTATTTTAGCTCTGTCAACCTCAATGCCTTTCTGTGAAATGACATGTCTAAGGACTATTCCTTCTTGGACCATAAAATGGCATTTTTCCCAGTTTAATGTCAAGTTCTTTTCTTTGCAACGAGTAAGAACAGCGTCAAGATTCGCTAGGCAATCTGAAAAAGAGTCTCCAAAAATCGAGAAGTCGTCCATAAAGATCTCCAAAAAATTCTCTACCATATCAGAGAATATCCCCATCATACACCGCTGAAAGGTAGCGGGAGCATTGCATAACCCAAAGGGCATGCGACTGTAAGCAAAGGTACCAAAAGGACAAGTAAAAGTGGTTTTATCTTGATCCTTTTTGGCGATGGGGACCTGATTGTAGCCTGAGTATCCGTCCATAAAACAATAATATTGTCGTCCCGCTAAGCGTTCCAGCATCTGATCAATGAATGGTAGAGGAAAATGATCTTTCCTCGTGGCAGCGTTGAGTTTTCTATAATCGATGCATACACGCCACCCAGTTTGGGCGCGTGTCTGAATCAACTCATTCGCCTCATTTGTGATAACTGTGATGCCGGATTTCTTAGGAACGACATGTATAGGACTCACCCACTGGCTATCGGAGATGGGGTATATAATACCATTATCTAAGCATTTGACGATCTCTTTCATGACAGCTTCCTTCATGACGGGATTCAACCGTCTCTGTGGTTCTCGGGTCGGTCTGGCATCATCCATCACATGTATATGATGTTCAACTATCAAGGAACTAATCCCTTTGATGTCCGCCATACTCCAACCAAACGCCTCTTTGTTAGATCTCAATACCGATAAAAGGGCATTCTCTTGCTCTGATGCAAGAGAAGCGGATATGATAACCGGTAATGACTCGTTCTCACCAAGATATGCATATTTAAGGTGAGAAGGTAAAACCTTGAGATCTAATTCAGGCGGAGAAATGATAGAAGGAAGGGTCATAGATTGATTTTTGGATTTACAAAGAAGCTCAGAGCCTATGAAAGATACAGACTCGGGTGGAGAAAAGTCAGAAGTGCAGGACTCAAGTGTAGGTAAAGTGTCCTCACTAAGATCTTGTGCAAAGTCAAACAGAGATGTGGTAATGTCATCGAGATCAGTAAAGCAAAGATCCTCAGCTCCACAACTATCGGGAGCGATCTCATGGACAGAGCACACATATAAAATATGAGCAGAGGGTTCTGATGGCTGACTTCCAACTTTGTAGATATTTAGTTCAATGGTCATATTTCCAAATGATAAGTTCATTGAACCATTTCTACAGTTTATAACAGCGTTGGAAGTGGCAAGGAAAGGACGACATAGAATCACCGGAATTTGGCCCCGGGGGTTTGCTACAGGATGTGTGTCGAGCACAATGAAGTCTACAGGGAAAACAAATTCCCCGACCTTTATCAATACATCCTCTAATTCACCCCTTGGTTTGGTGATAGATCGGTCTGCCATCTGGAGAGTGCAATGAGCAGGTTTCAGCTCTCCAATCCCTAATTGCTCATAGACAGAATAAGGGAGCAGGTTAACACTTGCGCCAAGGTCTAAAAGAGCACGATTTATGTTTTTACCCCCAATCGAAATCGATATTGTAGGACATCCTGGGTCCTTTCTTTTCTTTGGAAGCTGGGGTATAAAAGCAGTGCTGATATTATTAGACATAAAGACCTTCTTCGGCACTTGGGTCTTCCTCTTCCTAGTGCACAAGTCCTTAAGAATTTTCGCATAAGCGGGGACTTGCTGAATCGCATCTAGGAGAGGGATATTGATGTTAACCTGTTTGAACATCTCTAAAATTTTCTCCATATGAGGACTCGTTCTATTAGCCCTTAGCCGGTTCGGGTAAGGAGCTTTCGCAATAAGCGCAGGGTCATCATAGGAGAAGGAAAGGGGGGTAGACGAGGTCCCAAAGGAGGTGTGGGGACCGTCTGTGGAGAACTATAAGGGTTGGGTGAAGGTGTCGAGCCTAGTGGGAAATGGAGAATAGGCTCGTGAGAAGGTGGTTTGGTAGAAGAAGAAGGATCAGAAGGAGAAGTGTGTGTGTGTGTGGAAAGGTCTCAGCCGGGGTGTTGATATGATTTTCAGTATTATCAATATCTTCCCCGACATTATTGTTCAGCACTCTTCCCGATCTCAACGTTGTGATGGCATTTACATTGTAATGCCCAGGATTCTGTAGGGGTTGAGAGGGAAGTTTCCCTTTTTCTCTCGCACTCATTTCGGCTTTAAGTCGTGCGATTTCAGCTTCCATCGTTTTGATACTCTCAGCTTGGGACGCTGAGTTTTTCTTTATCTCACCGACGGAAGATCTAACCTCAGCCGAAACCTCTATGAAATTTGATAAAAGTGATTTCATGGTTTGAGTGAATTGAGAGAAATCGTCAGGACAGGACAACATAGGATTAGACTGTGCAGGAGTGTTGCCCTGGTTTTGGAAATTTTGTGACTGGTAGGGGTGCCGAGTGAGTTGAAGGGGTTGCTGTTGTGGTGGAGGAAGAGCCCTTTGAAAATTATTTGTGTTTGGAACCGTGTTTTGAGATTGGTTTTGGTTCCAAGCAAAATTCGGGTGGTTCCTCCAACCCTGATTGTACGTGGAAGAATATGGATCGTTTCGAGGTCTTTGAAATGCGGCATTAGAATGCTCGTGACCTTGAAACGCAGAGTTTAATGGACATTCTTCCGTTAAATGTGACGGATCAGAACAGCACCCACAAACAGTTTTGGGGAGTGACATTGGGTTTAGGGAGGCTGCTGCAAATTTGTGTTCCATAGCGTCGAGCTTCTTTTGCATTGCTGCCATTTCAGCTCGAACACCTATGGACACATCTATTTGGTGTACGCCACCCCTATTCAATGGTTGGGTTCCACTCTCCCACTGTAGTGACTTTTCAGCGAACTCTTCTAAGTATCGCCAAGCTTCCCCATCATCCTTAGTCATAAATGTACCTTGACACATGTTTTCAAGGCTCTGTTTAGTGCTAGGGTTACTGCCCTCATATATGATTCGGCAAAGCTCCCATCTCGGGATGCCGTGATGAGGACATTGAACCAATAGATCCTTGAAACGTTCAAAGTATTTAGAGAATGGTTCAGCAGGGAGCTGGGCAAATTGGTTCAGTTCGCTACGGATTCGAGCTGTCTTTTGGTGTGGGTAAAATTTCTTAAGGAATGCAGCGACGAATTCTTCCCAATTCGTAATAGAATGTGCGGTAGTGTTATATAGCCACTTCTCGGCTATATCGCACAATGTAAATGGAAGAAGTCGTAGACGCATCGCATCCACTGAAAGTTGTGACGTACCCATCATTGCGCATACGTTTTCAAATTTGGTAATGAAAACGTAAGCGTCCTCAGTCTCGAGTCCGTAGTATTTGGGTAAAAGATTGATATACTGGGGCTTAATCTCAAAGTTATCCCCATTGGCTGGTGGTGTGGATAAGCAGGTCGAAAGAGGACCTCTATGTGGATAGCATCTTTCCTGGAGAGAAATGTGGGGAGGATTCTGCGCACCAACGGACGGTGGCAGATTAGGGTTAAAGAAGTTCGATGGATTCGGATCCATCAGTGTGGGTGTGGTAGTGGGTAAAGAAAAGGTAAATGGAGAAATATCGACTTCGGAGTCGATAAAAGGTACGCGGACTAAACGGGCACTAGAATCCCGTGTCCAGCCTATCTTGTACTAAAAAGGGTTAGTACAAGTGGCAGCGTTGGCTTATAATTAGGGGTAAAATGAATGCGGTGTTTGCTTTTGAAAAAAGGACGGATTTTTGAAAAAATGATGCGACAAAACAAATGCAGCACACAAACCCTAGAATCTAATGGTCACCTAGGTCCGGCTCTAGACCGCTCCTAACTGCCAAAAGACAAGTCGCAGGATAGAATCCTCCACTGCCTCTTTGTCCCCCTGTGGCCGGATAAGTGCCAGGTAAGTGGGAAGGTACTCCACTACGTAAGTAGTGGGCCTAATTAAAAACCACTAGCCTTAGACACACTCGCCTTAGGCACCACAAGAAAACGCGGATAAGCAATGAATTACCCACGGCCTTCTCTTGTCCTAATTGAGCGCGACAGTCCTTAGAGTCTTCTCTAGATTTCTTTTAGTTAATGAGGGTAATGCGGATGCAAGTTTTGCGATTTTCGGGGCCTAGGAAGGGTAATGAAATCCCCACCTAATTTGGATTTGGCCGTGCCCCTTAAATTTCCGTATTAGAATGCAAACAACCAAGAAATCAAAATCAAGCACAAATTCAATTTTGCTTTTGCGGCGCTGTGATTATTTGCAAAGAATCCTGCAGCAAAGTGTTAGTTGGAGCTAAAAGAGGAGAGGGGAGAGAGCAAGAAAGTACCTGCAGAAATTTGGTACAGAGATCCCTCTGTGGGACCGCGGTTCCGCCGCAAGTACCACCAATATGCCGCGCTTCCGCGCCTAAATTGTGGGTTCACTTCACAAGATTTCAACAGCTGCTTGCTGTTGCTTCTCTCTGTTCTCTGGTATATCCCAAATAATTTTTCCACAGCACAGAATGCTCCAAATCACCTTGCAATCAATTCACAACACACGTATAAGAGTTTGTACGAATTTTGATTTCAAGAAGTAAAATGTAATAATTCTTTCACTTCAAACTAAAAATGTAAATGAATTAGCGCGATCCCCGGCAACGGCGCCATTTTGATTGATCGATTTTTCCCGTTGTGTAGTATGTAGAAAATTTGTAAAGAACTTCACAACCAAAAAATTATTTTGACCGCAATCAAACTACGGTGTCGATTGTAGTTTGTAGTGAGTGCGGATCGTCCACAGGGATTGCACGATTCATTTATATCTTTGATACGTTTGAAATGAATCGTTAAGCAACAATAAAAGAAAACATGATTCAAGAATGATTTGTATTCGAGTGTCACTATTCTTTATTCAAGAATCAAGAAACTATAAACAATCAAGAATCGGTGTTTCGATAATATTTCCAATCAACAATCAAGAATATAAGAGAGGCTCGTAGGAATCGATAGGATCAATAGACGTGATGTAATCTAAAGATATCGTGTTCTTGTCCTTCGAAGGATTGATACTAGATCGATGATCATCGACGAGAGTTGGGGCTTTCTTGATGAAACTAGGGTTCATCTTTCAACCCTTGTTCCTTCGTCAATATCATTCCTTTTCTAGCCTCTACCAAATTCAAGAAACGATCGTAACTCCCCAATTTCGATCGATGTCGATCAAGAAAGCATCGAAACGAAATGGGTCGTCGTTTCTTGAACTTGCTAGAATTTACAAAACTCGTAGGACTCAAGAATCGATTAAAGCTATGTTACATCATCATTCTATTATCCGTCTCGACTCCTCGACGAGCGGAGTTTTATTCACACATCACCACACAGAAAAGATTCACAAATTGTAAAGATATCATGATGCAGAATTTAAAGAAAACAAGATAAAAGAATATCACCTTTATTTATCTCAACAATTTTGATTACATTTGCTTCAAGAATTACAAGAAGAAGAATCTAGATCGTTGATCGGGCGTCGCTCGGCTTCGTGAGTCGTGGATCGGCTCGGATCGCTTGCTCTGTTGAAGATCGGCTCCGCTCCTAAAGGTTGTAGGGCTTCTTGCTTAATGGGTACTCGGGATTCTTGATCTCAATTGGAATTAGGGTTAGGGTTTCCTACAAGCCCTCTCACTAGACTTGAGGAAGAAGGAGATGAAGAAGGAGAATGGCTAAAATGAATCACACCCTCTCTTGGATGCAAGATTGTAAGATTTTCTAAGATGATCTCTTCTTGAGTCTAGGGTCTTATTTATAGAACTCTCAAACCCTAGGTTTAGGTTTGAAATGGTAGTTCCCTCCAAAAGTTTGTTGAGTCTTCTAGAAGATAGTTTGTTAGGAGCTAGCTTAGGGTTTAAGCTAGGATTAATTAAGCTTAGAAACCCTTGTTTGCTGATCTGGCAGAAACCCCTGGAGTCTTCTGGAAACTGAGATGCATTTCTGAACTGTAGGCCCTGAAACAGGAATTTTGCACCAAAATTGAGGAGGCAAGTCCCTTGTTCAACCGCGGATCCGCGGCATCAGCAAGCCCATGCCGCGGATCCGCGGCCATGTTGAAGGCTTGGGCCTGGGTTCTTCTGGTGAAGCTTTGTACTGGAGTTTGGGCTTTTCTCTGATGTTTTGATTTGTATTTTCCCTTCTGTGTTGATACCAGATTTGAGTTGAGTGAGTTTACGTATCTTTCGAGCGGTGTAATGGTCGAGCAAGCTTTTCTTTTTCCTGCATAGACTTCGAAACACGGGTTGCGATATATAGAAATATTGCGATGCCATGCAATGCAGTCAATTTCCCTAGAAATGCCGGTTTTAAGGTCTAATACATGTAATCTGATATTTTGCGACCGATTTGCTAATATGTGAAATACGAATACCGAACACTTCTATATGAATGCAAATGATGAGGAAATTGCCGGCTAAAATATGCAATATTTTCGACTGATCAAGTCCTCACGATTCTTAAGGAGAAAACACACCTACGAGATCCTCATGACTCATAGGGTGAAACACCTTTATGAGACCCTTACTGCTCATGAAGTCAACAGCCTTAGTCGACAGGATCCTAACCCTGTTTGCTAAGCCACCTTTGTTCGAATCGACAAAGGCAAATAATTATTCGCTCCTGGCAATATCCAAGTTGTAGCGATGCTGATGCCTAAATCGGCAACAAATTCCAAGTCCTTTCACGACAAGTGATGATTCGCTCCTGGCAATATTCCAGTCGCACCGATGCTGATGCTAAGATTGGTATCAGATCTCAAGTTCATACTCGCAACAAAATCAGCAAGCCAAAAATGCATATGAAATAGCCGAAATGATAGGGCAACTTACAACAAAGAGCAGCAAGTAAAATATATGCATATAAAAATAGCCGAAATGATAGGGTAACTCGCAATAAAAAGCAGCGAGTAAAGAAAAAGAAAAATAGCTGAAATGATTGGGCACCGCGAAAAATAGCCGAAATGATTAGGCAATCACGACTTTCGCGATATAAAAAGCTGAAATGATAGAGCATCGCGAAAATAAAATAAAAAAAATGTGTGAATGAAACTTTTGCCCTACAGGTGAGTCCATATTGACCCCTGTATACAATCCATGGGCATAAACGAAAAGGGAATCACATTTCCCCACCAGATTCTGTCAAAGGGAAGCCAGATCTCCACGGCGACATCTACAGCCTAAAGATCACCACAATGTTTCTTCTCACTCCAACCGAATGCAGACGTGACGTCAACAACCGACCTCAGAGTCACAACGAAGCGGAGCCATGGCAAAGTCCCTAGTTCTAAATCTCGACGGCCACATCTACAGCCTGGAGACCTACAATGGCGTTCCTCCTCATTCCAGCAGGATACGGACGCGACATCACCAATCGGAGCCACCGCAAAGTCCCCAGTTCCAAGACTCTACGGTTCACAGACAACCTAGAGTCAACCAATGATCTCCCCGCCGGATCAATGCTCCGTCTCGGAAACAAGTCACCCAATGACCTCCCCGCCGGATAAACGCTCCGTCTCGGAAATAAATCAGCCAATGACCTCCCCGCCGGAACAACGCTCCGACCCGGAAACAAGTCAGCCAATGACCTCCCCGCCGGAACAACGCTCCGACCCGGAAACAAGTCAGCCAATGACCTCCCCGCCGGAACAACGTTTCGACTCGGAAACAAGTCAGCCAATGACCTCCCCGCCGGAACAACGCTCCGTCTCGGAAACAAGTCAACCAATGATCTCCCCGCCGGATCAATGCTCCGTCTCGGAAACAAGTCAACCAATGACCTCCCCGCCGGACCAATGCTCCATCTCGGAATAAAGCCAACTCACGTACCTCTCGATTCAGGGAAATCAGCATTCTTGGCGAGAACTTCTCGACTCGTTTCGACCCGCAAGGAAATCAGTGTCTTTGCAGGAATCTCTCGATTCGTTTCGACCTCAGGGAAATCAGTGTCCTTGGCAAAAACCTCGATTTAGGTAAATCAGTGTCCTTGGCGAGAACTTCTCGACTCGTTTCGACCCGCAAGGAAATCAGTGTCTTTGAAGGAATCTCTCGATTCGTTTCGACCTCAGGGAAATCAGTGACTTTGGCAAAACCTCTCGATTCAGGGAAATCGACGTCCTTGGCGAGAACCTCTCGATTCGTTTCGACCTGTAAGGAAATCAGTGTCTTTGCAGGAATCTCTCAATTCGTCTCAACCTCAGGGAAATTAGTGTCCTTGGCCCAAATCTCTCGATTCAGAGAAATCAGCGTCCTTGACGAGAACCTCTCGATTCGTTTCGACCCGCAGAGAAATCAGTGTCTTTGCAGGAATCTCTCGATTCGTTTCAACTAGGGAAATCAGTGTCCTTGGCAAATCTCTTGATTCAGGGAAATCAGCGTCCTTGGCAAGAACCTCTCAATTCGTTTCGACCCGCAAGGAAATCAGTGTCTTTGCGAAAATCTCTCGATTCGTCTCGACCTGCGAGGAAATTAGTGTCCCTACGCATAAAGAAAATTCTCTTGTGGGATCCTTATGATTCTCAAGAGGAAACACACTTAGGAGTCCTCATGACCCCTAAGGAGAAATTAAACCTACGAGATCCTCTCGACTCGTAGGGATAAAAGTCTTTATGAGACCCTCACAGCTTATAAAGGTGAAAAGTCTTAGGCGGCAGATCCTAACCCTGTTTCCTAGGCCATTGCTGCCCTATAAGAAGATCAAGATAAACTACATATGGGCTACATTCACCAGAGTTACATACAAGCATGAGATATAAAAAAAAATGTCTTTTATTCATAAATTCAAAATGAATACAAGATACATGTCATAAAAAGAATCAAAATGAATACAAAATACTCTCTCATTCAGGAGAAAAGGAGAATATACAAAAAATCTTCAAGCCGGCGGACGGTGCAATAAGTTTGTCAATTCATCATTCTTCCGCTGGGGCTCGGCTTCAAGTTTTGTTATTGCCACAAGACGGGCCTTCACCTGAGACTGTTAAGCCTGATATGAGGCGAGCCGACTCTCAAGCTCCTTTTCAGCAACCTTATGAGCTTCAACCATCTCCCGGATAAAGATAACGGCTTTATCAATAGCTACCACCTCCGTGATAGCATCTTGAAGCACCCGCCAAAGTTCGTACGCACGGGTGGTCTTAGCAGTGAGTTGAGCTTTAACCTCCCCCAAAGCATTTGAAGCTAGCTCCCTCTCCGAAAATTTTTGGTTGAGCCTCTTCTCATATGACTGTAGATTGGCGGCACATCGTTCGATCAACCCCCGCAGGCTCGCCTTTGCAGTTAAGAGCTCAGAGGGAAGGCGTATGCACTCAAGGCCATGTAAACAAGTCTCCACTCGACGACAATACTCGATCCAGATATGCACCAATGTTTCATCGTGATAGGTGGCGAGAAAAGGCAAAGAAATGTTGGCCTCGGCAGCAAATTCTTCAGCTGTGATTGAACTACCAGCACAAAGATCTTCAATGAGAGCCGACAAGAAG
Source organism: Agapanthus africanus (assembly GCA_030015575.1). Lineage (NCBI taxonomy): Eukaryota > Viridiplantae > Streptophyta > Magnoliopsida > Asparagales > Amaryllidaceae > Agapanthus > Agapanthus africanus. The sequence goes on along the minus strand of CM057342.1, from coordinate 96,070,924 downwards.
TGAATACTTTGTTTCGCCATCCTTTCAGACGCATGCCGGGTATAAGGACCTGGCGACAAAATGATACGGGACTCAAATAGGGTAAGCGCTGGCAAAGCTGTCGAAATCCATGAACGATCAATGAGACTTGAAAACATATAGTAGATAAAACAATATCAAGGACAAAACCTTACTTACCCACAGTCACGCAAGGGGGGTTTGAAAGATCCCCGGGCCCATCAAGGATCTCAACTTCGTCATCAGCTTCCAGAACTGCAGAGGACATATTGGTATCGTTGTAAAATAAATACGAATGATAGTCAAATGAAAGGGTCAGATAACACCTACCCTGCCCAGAAAAAAGAACTATGCTTTGCGGAGATATCGCCTGCGGGGCGGCCATCTCGAGCAGACGCTAGAAGGACTTTCTGGGAGATAGGTCCACAATGGAAGCCGCCAATTCCCATAGTTTTGAAAGGAAAGAAAGGTTCAGATAATGGAAAGACTATTAAAACAAAGTATAGTCGATGCTCTTCCCGCCTTGAACCGGAGGGATAGCAGCTTCGGCAACCTCCTCCATGCTCTCAAGAACATCACCAGAGACATTTGTTGGTGTGACAGCTTCCAATTGAGGGGCAACAGCCGCCACTTCAGGCTCCAATGAAGGGACGGCGGTCTCAACTACCCTTTCCACAATCTCCAAGCCGTCACAAGAAAGATCCATTAGATCTATGGCCGATAAGGGCACCTCTTCTGGAAGAACAGGCACCGGGAGAACGGAGGCTACCAGTGGAAGCTCCACAGCAGGAATAGCAGCTATAACAATCTCCTCCGCACCTACCGGTGCCTCATTGGAGACATTTATAGAATCCACAGTCAGGGCGCGACTTGGGTTCAAATCCTCTGTCGTTGCTGAAGTCCCTGCAAAGTTTTCGCAAAGATAAGAAGATATAAAAGCAATACAAATTACTTGCCAAAGAAAAAATTACGGAAAGCACATGTACCGATGCGCCAAGATGCTTCTAGTATGGCTTTTTCAAGCCGTCGTTCCTTCCTGAGGAAATGTGCTCGTCGGGCTTCGAAAGCAGATTCATGGCCACCGGTCTTCAGTGCCAGCTCATCTTCGGAAACGGCTGAGATAGGCTGCTTAAGGGCTATCTCGTCTTCCTGTCGCATAGGACCCATATGTACTCTCCGTAGCGATGGAGGATCTTCGTAGAAGATAACCGGGGGATAGGGCTTTTTAGGGATGTGCATATTCTCGGTCTCATCCTGCAAACGCCTTAAAGCTTCAACCAACTGCGCGGCTTCCTCAGCAGACGGGACAGGGTAAATGAGACCATCATCTGGCTCTTGCATCGATATTGGTTCGTCTTGAACAATAGGCTCGGATTCCAACAAAAAGTCAAGCAAGCCAGCAACTATTTTCTTCCTTCTTTTTGAGCCGGAGCTAACGCTAGAAGAAGATCGCTTCCTGCCCCTCGGCGCTTTGGCGCGACGTTGGCCAACTTCGCCTCCAGTATCCTCTTTTGGCGGTATTACCAGTGATGACACTGCCATTGATGACGCCGCAACTGATGAAACTACTGCTGGCGCCTTACCGGAAGCCTTTGCCTGGGCTATAGTGCGCATTGGCATACCAACTGTGGGAGGAGTCGATTCCGCATCCGCCGCCTCAGGGATAAGTAAGGCACCGTTACCCCTCAATGGAGGGCGAACCACTGTCCGCGGTCGTGGCGGAACGCCTGTAGCTTGGGTCGGGACGGGAGCTCTATATCCGAAGAGTATCCGCTTCTCCTCGGCAATGATAGGACCAACTCGATGACGGTACCAACCTGTAAAAGACCCCATACACCTTGGAATATAGTCGGCCTCGGAGATCACGAAACGAGAGCCGGTGTTCAGCCGCAAGAAGTGATGGATGATTTCACGAACAACTCCCAGAGACGAGCTGAGCTCCACCAAAAATGCCTCGAAGGGAACACCCTGGTTATAACCCAATTGACGAGCAAAGCGGTGCGGATTATACCGCATGAAAAGAGCCGTATCATTTCGACGGAACACTAAATAACCCGGCCTAATCGAATACAAGTGCATAATTTCCTTAGGCTTTAAGGATGGTGCTCCCTCTTTCGATAAATCGAATAGCTGTTGAACAGGTCCCGAAGGAGCAGAGAGGACTCGGTCATTGAATACCATCCCACCTTCGTTAGCATACGGGTTAAGCAACACATGAAGGGCCCCTAGCTGAGTTGGATCAAGAGCAGAAGCAACCACCAACCTCATGAGCCGTGGGAAGGTGTAAGCATCATAGAAATCAGGCCTCTGATGCGCTGCGAACGACCCCAATACATGCATCTCGATCCACGACGTAAAGTAGTGAAGGGAGAAACTCACAACATCTACACTCGGGGTCAAAGTATTGGCCACAGCGCTCAGCCCATGGTATAAGTGCGATAGCCCCGCGATACCCACGGCCAGTCGTGTCCCTTCAGCCACGCGATGAGCAGGATAGATGACCGAAGCTCTCATGAAGCGACGATGCATCGGAATGGCGAACCAGCTAAGCCAAAGGTTGATAAAACCGACAAAGAAGGTCTCTTCGTCCATACTGGGAGCCGCAATAGAATCAAAGGACAAGGCCGACAAGATCAGGATGTAAAACTGCGGTAAATCTTCTTCTTTGGCCGGCAGTTGATTTAGCCCAAACCCAAAAGGGTCGTTAATGTTCGCAAACTTTGGAGCCGTCTTGGACAAAGCGTCTTCGCGGATAAAGCAGGCAATGAAGCTCTCGAAAGTGACGCCATGCCCCTCCGACGCCGCGAACAGCTTCTCAAAAATACCCAAAACCTTGATTAAGCTAGGTTACTTATGGCGGACGGCGTTTTCGGTCGTCAAGCCGTCAAGCGAAGCCGACATCGTCTCGAACACATACTCATCGGGAGGCAGCAACTCTTCATAATGCTCTCTCCTAATTGGTAGTCCCGAAATGTAACAACTCCATTTTTAAAGTATAAAGAATTAATATACTTGGAGTATTTAATGTTGCTGATATCTCTTTAAGTAATTAATTCACACCATAATTACAAGAAGGAGCTTGTAGCTCATTGGTAATACCTTGCACTGCTGAACCAAGACACCAGAGTTCAAATCCCCTGCCCCACATTATTTTTAATATTTATTTTGTTTAAATTTTATAGAAGCCCAACAGTCCACCTGAGATAACTCCTAAACTTTGAACTGAACCTGAAAATCTGAATATACCAGTGCCTACCCCCGGCGACCCCCCACCTCCCAAGACCCCGACTCGGCCGAGTCGGCCGGCGGACCGGCCGAGTCGTCAACAAGGGAAGTGTGCCTTTTGAACTACCCTACACCCCTGCATACTTTAATTCTGCAGACCACTTCCAGAGAGCCCATTAACACTTAATTACTCCAATTTTTAATGAATTTCCTATTTTTTTACATTTTTTAATTAAAAACCCTACACCTATCCTAACCCTAGTCTAACCCTATAAATACACCCCTACCCTCTACCCTCTCATCCCAAAATTCTGAGCCAACTCATTCAAAATCTCAAGAAAACTTGTGTACTTTGAAAACAAGCTCGAGGCGAAGCTACGGCGAAATTCCCGGCGAATTTCCGGTGATCGTTCTAGGAGCTCTCGGCGGCTAAGCGACGCACCGACGATTCCTCTACTTCCCTCTCACTCTCTTGTGTGATCTAAAACCCGTAATTCTCATTTTCTACCTCTCTTTTCTATTCTCAAAATACGGATTTACAAAACCCGACGAAATCGGAACAAATCCGATTTCCGATTCGGTTTCTTCATAAAACTTCACTTCTCGTTAATACTATTATGCTTAAACTCTCTCATGTTGACTATTAAATACTAATCAACCAAATTGATCAAATTTCATTTCATAAAATGATGACTATTTCAATTTATCGTATTTTTCACTTAAATACCACATTGTTTCAATTCTACATTTAATTCCATTAAACTTGCTATACCTTTAAGTAGATCATAAAGTAATGACCTACCTCCTCACACACTCATATGCAACATAACACTATACCCTCAAGAACTTAGAATACAGGAAAACGACACTTTTTCATTTAAATACCATAATTAATAAAACCGTTTTCCTTAATGATTAGTATTTATACAAATCTTTGCAAAGTGCCGCTACAATCCATTTGGGGAACTCGTTCGGGATGGTGAGGATTATCGCACATCCTCGGGCTTAGTAGTGCGAGATTCAGAGCTCCGCAAGGAGCATTCGGTCTCGAAAGATTTAAAATACGACATCTTAAGAAAAACGAGATTTCTAGAATATTATATATATACAAAAATTATTTTCATATGTATATGTAACATAAAAATATCTATTTTGAAGTATTATAAATATTCTACCTTTTTCTAAAAATCACAAGAATCAATTTTACACTAAAATACCATGAATTCCATGCAAAACCAATATTACAAATAAATACCTTTATTTATGAAAGTAGGATATTTTCACTAGAAATATCACAATATAAAATCTACATTCATTAAAACTCTAAAGACGATTAATAAATACTTGGGGTGTATTTTGAAAAGTATATAAAAGTATTTTTACATAAACCCCCCTCAAGTTCTATAATTTACTCTAAGGACCCTAGTAAATATAGATTTAAGCGGGACCAATCTCTTGAGCCTCAGGGAGCCGGAGAAGTGGGTGCTTGCCTATCTAAGGTAGACAACTTAACGACGGTGTTACCAATACGGTAATCGTCTTTGAAAAGTCACGAAAGGTTACCGATAACATCAAAACAATCAGGACTTCAATTTACTTTTCTAATTGTCTGATTCAAGTACAATCTAAAATCTACAATCTACAAATTACAATATTACAATTCAACATGAATCTATGAATCCATTATTCTATATATTCAATCTATCAGCTTGAATGAACCGAACCATGGATATACATCCATTTACATGATTATGCAGTTGCATCCGTTTACTGATATCATGGTTTTGGTCAGTCATCCAACTATACAATACAATATAACCATACAATCAAAACACTACGGGGTTTAAGGGGTAGATTGGTACGGAAGGTGTTAAAAGTGGCACGAGACGGTAAGATTAAGACACCTAACCTATATTCCGTTGCTGTTATACCGTGGCTTAACGGTTCCTTGTACATTTCGTTTGCCCTGGTCTCTAGCATATAGAGACCCCTCTCGTATACACTGGCATCCTTCTGTACCAACCTACAAATAACAGCGTTAACACAACATTACAACAATATAATATAACTCTATAAGATACCTTCTTATTCTGTCTATTCTACTTTTCTCTTATCTTTGGGACTTACCGAGCGACCTGTTCGCTGACGACATTCTATTTCTTTCTTCTTTGAATGTCGTCAGGTGATTTAGGACCGTCAGAGATCGAGCCAACTGCAGAAGACTTGGATCAGTAAAGCGAAGACCCTGAGCTCTAGACATTATACATTTTCTATTCAGTACCTTTAATTTCCTGTCATGCCACTGTTTAGGCATTGCTTTTATTTCAGTTGTATTTCCTTTTCATGCATTGTACAAAAGAATGTTAATAAATAAGGTTGATGTTTTTATTATACCTTGTCTCTTGTGTATATTTTCTTTTATATTGCTTAGTTACGCTTAGCGTATTTGCTTCTGAGTAAATACGTAGCGGACCAGTCGCGTCCCCTTCGCCGTATATCGGGAAGCGGGGCGTGACACGAAACCTTGCGAAACTCTTCCAATGAAATAGAGACCTCGCGATCCCCTAGCAAAAAGGTGTTGCTGGGAAGATTCCACTGGTTCACAAAAGCCTTAACCCACCAGATATGAGGGGACTGATAATGAAAAAGGGACGCATACACTGCCTGATAGAGCCCGGCCTTCTGCAATAGCGCACGATGGGCGGACATGACATATCGAGCCCAGGGAAGATAGCCAGTTGGGTGGCGAGGGGTAAGCCCTATCTTATAAATTTGTCTCCAGGGTTGGGCTTCATCCTGACAAATGCGGCGCCCCAAGATGTCTATGGCCGGCAAAGGCTGGTTGGGTATACCAGTTGTCGACGGCTCAAGCCGGCCTATAGAAGTCCAATAAGTCGCCTCTACCGCAAAAGCAGTCTGCGGACGCCCCATCGGCAAAATTGGGCGAAAAGGCTCTGTTGGCACTTCGCAAATAAAGCTACGGCGGCCCCAGATGATATGTCCATACCAAGTTCCCCACAAGAGCAAACTGGTACAATCCCTGTCATGGGCCCTGATCATCGCCATTTCTTTTTCGTCCGACAACGATTGTGGAAAAGCAGGGTCTGAGCGAGTAAAAGAAAAGTAGGGAAGAGAAGTCATTGTTCCTGAAATAAAGGGAGGAAAAACTATTAATGCAACCTATATATATATATATATATATATATATATATATATATATAAACAGCGGAAGAAAACGACAAGAAGTTTATTCCATGGGACCATTGATTGCAAAAATAATGGACCCCACAAAATCAGTATGACGGCTCGCCAATCACGAGGCAGGGTAATCATTTTTGAGAATAAAAAAAGAGATTCTCAATAAATGCACATTGGAGTTCAAACGACTTGGGACATCCCCCACAAAAGAACACCCATTACAAACTCTATTAAATAGGTAAAAATAAAGGGAAAATCCCTTGAAAAGATTTTCAAGAACACCGGGGAATCAATTTCCCGAAGGGCCTTCTTGATCTTTCAGAGCTAAGCTCTTCGGTGGGGAATTAAATTCCTTTTATGTGATGGAATTAAATTCCAGAAACCCCATGACATTGAGAGTTATTACTCAAAAATCACATTTTTGGATCCCTAAGAGATGGGTTTTAGAGGAGAGCAAAGCTCTCATGGCGGATTTAAAATTCAGAGGTTTTCTTTAAGAAAAAGGTTCTCTGATGTTCAAAAGTTTTACCTAAAAAAGGGTTTATTTTTCCAACAGAGTTTAACTCTGGAATTGCAATGGCAGAGAACTAAGCTCTGAAGAGAAGAATAATTAAATTCTCAAAGAAAAACAAAGAAGGGAGAAGATGAAAGAAACAGTGGCTGCCTAAAAGACCAAACCCTTACATTTATAAGACGTGACAAGGGCGGTTCACCTCCCCATTCCCCTAGGCAATCTAATGGCTGTAGAGGTGACAGCGTTGCACTCACGTGCAAGCCACGTGAGAACAACGCTGTGGGGGCATTTGTTCTCTTTGGAAAAATAAAGAATAAATAAAAAAGCAACAGGAAAATTCCCCAAAGAGAGCATCACGTGCCTACACGTGATGCGCCTTGGAGCCAAAATTACCAGCTTTACAATCAACAAATGGGACTGAAGTTGGACCTCACGTGCCACACATGAGCACCTATATACAAAGTATATAGGCGCCTTCATAAAACAATTAGCAGGCCAGAAGGCGCATCACGTGTCAACACGTGATACTCTTCTTTGGACTGTTGCATATAGGCAGACCGGCCTAGTGCCACTGGGTCACTTGCTGCACGTGAAGGCCTCTAATGCCTTCTGAGCCGATAGAATTAAATTCTAAATAAAGGAATCAGAACCCTATTTTGGAAATATTTCTAAATAATCTTTCTAAACAAAACAGATTGTGCTCTGTAAATCAGAGTACCATTGGATCAAAAGATCCAATGGTGATTAAAAATCACCAAGATACAGAATAAGTTCTGTATGGAAAAATATTTTCCCAATCTTTTTAAAAACAAGAAAATTGTCTTCTGTAAAACAGAAGTTCTTGGATCAAAGATCCAACGGTAGATAAATTCCCCAAATCAATTAAAAAATCTCTCAATGAGAGATTTCCTTAACTGAATCAACAAATCAGCCCCCCTATATAAAGGACCCAAGACTTCAAGTCTTGTACAGAGAACCCCTCCCCATAAACTGCAAGTTCAAAAGAAAAGAAGAAACCCTAGGTGAGAAGGAACAAAACACAGAGAACATCTTACTTCTTCTTCGTCTCCACAAGAGTTTAACTCTTTCTAAGAACTTAGTTCTTTCTTCTGGTAAAAGATCTGCAGAAGCAGATCTCCCCACAAGTTGAGAATTTAATTCTCATCGGGGAGATTCTGCCATGCAGATCCAAAATCTAGGAGAAGATCTAAGTTCAGAGAATTTAATTCTCCCAAAAAGTATATAGGAATTTAATTCCTCTGATAAAACTAGGGTTTAACCCTTCATATAAGAACTTAGTTCTTTATTCTGGTGAGAGATCTGCAGAAGCAGATCTCCCCACAAGTTGAGAATTTAATTCTCATCAGGAAGACTCTGCCATGCAGATCCAAAACCTAAGAGAAGAACTAAGTCCAAGGAATTAAAATCCTTATAAAAATATATAATAAGGGATTTGAGATTTTTTTAAGACTCAGAGAAAGAATTCCATGCATATTGATGATCACGTGTTCACACGTGACCACCTGTGATGAACTCAAAAGAGAGACTGCGTAACATCCCTAAATTTTATGTACAACTTTCTGTAAAAAAATTTCAAAATTACAGAAAGGGTTATTTTTGCCTGAGCACAAGATATAAGTTTGTTTTGCTATTTAATAGCAAGAAAACACTTGTAGCTCATTGGTAAGACCTTGCACTGCTGAACTAAGCCACCAGAGTTCAAATCCCATCACCCACATTATTTTTAATATTGTTTTATTTTAATATTTTTAGAATTCCAAGAGTCTACAGGTGCTAAACCCGTAAAACCCCACTACACATGATAAACTAACAGTACCAGAGGGTTAATGAACCGATAAGGGGGATTTCGGCAGCCTGACTCGACCGAATCGGCCTGCAGATCGGCCGATTCGGGCTGCCGCCGCCGGCCGGACCGCCGAGTCACCAGCTGAAGAGTTTTGCCTTTTGGTCTCCCCTGTACACCTGCATACTTTATTTCCTTAAACTAGTACCAGAGACTCTTTAAAACCCTATTTACTCCATTTTTATTACATTTTTAATACTTTTTAATACATTTTTCAATTCACCCTTTCACCTACCCTAAACCTTAGCCTTACTCTATAAATATCAACCCTAAACACACCCTCCCTCCTCACTCCAAATTTCTGTCCAAACTCTCAAGAAAATCCCCAGAACTTTTGTGTACAAGTGGAGTTAGCGGTGGGCGAAACTCTGGCGAAATTCTGACGACAACCCTAGGAGCTTCCGGCGACGAAACGACGCACTGGCGCCTCCTACCGCTTCCTCTCCCTCTTTTCTAATCTCTAAACCCGTAAGTCCCCCTCCCTCTTCTCTATTCTTGTTCTAAAAATACGAAATTCCAATACCCGACGGAATCGGAGTTAATCCGATTTCCAATTCGGTTCCTTCTAAAATCCAACATTTTCTTAAATACAATCACACAAAACTCTTACATGTTGACTATTAAACACTAATAAACATGTTGAATAAGTTTCATGACAATCTAATTCATTTTGTAACTTTTGCCATACTTTTTCACTAAAATATCATGTAGTTTTATTTCGACATTAAAATATCACAAACTTGCTATACCTTTAAGTAGATCACGAGATAATGACATACCTCCTCACAACACTCATATGCAACATAGCACAATACCTTTCGGGAACATAGAATACGGGAAAACGAAACCTTTCAAATAAATACCATTTACTAATAAAACCGTTTTCTAAAAAGATTAAGTATTTTACAAATCTTTGCAAAGCGCCGCTATAACCCACTTTGGGGAACCCGACTGGGATGGTGCGGATTATCGCACATCCCTGGGCTTAGTAGTGCGAGATTCAGACCTCCGCAAGGAGCATTCGGACTCGAAGATTTAAAATACAAATATCTTAAGAAAATGAGATTTTTAGAAATATAATATACATTAAAATTATTTATATATATATATATATATATATATAATATCTATTTTGTAATAATATAAATATTCCAACTTTTTCTAAATATTCCAAGAATCATTTTACAATAAAATACCATGAATTCCATACTAGCTCAATATTACAATTAAATACCATGTATTATGAAAAAATAGGTTATTTTCACTAGAAATGTCACAAATATAAAATCTACAATTATTACAACTCCAAAGACGATAATTAAACACTTGGGGTGTATTTTGAAAATTATATAAAAATATTTTTACATAAACCCCCCTCAAGTTCTATAAATTACCCTAAGGACCCTAGTAAACATAGGTTTAAGCGGGACCAATCTCTTGAGCCTCAGGGAGCCGGAGAAGTAGGTGCTTGCCTATTTAAGGTAAACAACTTAACAACGGTGTTATCAACACGGTAATCGTCTTTGAAAAAGACACAAATCCTGCCGCCCATATGTAGCGGTTACCGATAATATCAAAACAATCAGGACTTCAATTTACTTTTCTAATTGTTCTGACTCAGACCGAGTCTCATTAATAATCTGACTTGAATATGATTCAAGTACAATCTACAATATTACAATTCAACATGAATCTATGAATCCATATATTCAATCTATTCAATCTGTATTTGACCGAACCGAACCATGGATATACTTCTATTTACATGATTCTCCAGCTACATCCATGATTCTCCAGTACATCCATTTTACTGATATCATGGTTTCGGCAAGTCATCCAAATATACAATCTAAACTACAATTCAATTACAGGTTGAAATACAATACAAACAATACAACCAAGACATCGCGGGGTTTAAGGGGTAGATTGGTACGGAAGTTGTTAAAAGTGGCACGAGACTGCAAGATTAAGACACCTAACCTGAATCCAATTTTCTTTGTTCCGGGTTGTATAACGGAGTCTTGTACTTCCATTTGCCCTAGTCTCTAGCATATAGGGACCCCTCTCGTATACACTGGTATCCTTCTGTACCAAACTACAAACAACAGCGTTAACACTAAATACAACATTATAAAAATATAATACAACTTTAAAAGCCACACTCTCTCTCTCTCTGTCTTTTCTATTTCTCCCTTACCTTTGGGACTTACCGAGCGATTGTTCGCTGACGACATTCCTTCTCTTTCTTCTTTAGAATGTTGTCAGGTGATCTGAACACTCGGGAGATCGAGCCTACTAGCGAGGCTTGGACCAGTTTGCATACGATCCAGAGCTCTAGCTAAATTGTACACTTTTATTTCAGTACTTTTCCTTTTCTGTTATGCCGTTGTTTAGGCACCGCTTTCTTTCAGATGTATTTACTTTTCCATGCATTGTACAAAAAGAATGTGAATAAATAAAGTTGTTGTTTTATTATATCTTTTGTTTCTTGTGCATTTTCCTTTTATATTGCTTAGATACGCTTAGCATATTTACTTCAGAGTAAATACATAGCGTCCTCGTCGCGTCCTCTGCCCGTATATTGGGAAGCGGGGCGTGACAGACTGAAATAGATCACGTGTTCCCACGTGACCCCCGAACAAGCACTTATACAGAAAAGGGAATGAGCCCAAAGGCAGCGCTCACATTTTGAGAGCACCTCACGTGTTCGCACATGAGCGTTAATGAAATAAGCGCTCAGCACTTAAATACATCGCTTACATTTTGAGAATACCTTACGTGTCCGCACGTGACCATTTAATGAACCAATTGCTCAGCACTCATATGGAAAAGAAATATATCCAAAAGCAGCGCTCACATTTTGAAGACGCCTCACGTGTTCGCATGTGAGCACCACAGGGAGCTAAGTGTTTAACATTTACATATATAAAAAGGGAATAGAACCCAATAAACATCGCTAATTTTCAGGCGCCTCACGTGCCACACTTGAGCGCCTCAAATTCCAGTGTTTAACACTACTTTAAAGCCGCACGTGTGAGCACGTGAGCGCTGAGCATATACTAGTGTTTAACACTATGAGAGGTCAATTTTGCCAAACTTAGACCAAATCTCCTGAGGACAATCAATTGAGCCCCTCATGCTCAGGGTCCTCCAAACCGATCTCAGTCCCAAAGATAACTAATGAGCTCTTAATAGATGGCATCTGAAATGATGTTCATCCCATCCCCCCTTAATCGGGACATTGGTTCAAGGGTACATCTCTCCACACCTCTGATACATGCCGTTGTAATTCTTCAACGTCTTCAGAGAGGTGAAGGGTCCCAATAACCAATAACTTTTGGCGCATCCCCAAACTGTTAAACCAAAATCCTATAGACCATGATATCTTTAAACACAGACTATGATGTCTTTAAACTCTACAGACTATGATGTCTTTAAACATAAACTATGATGTCTTTAACCCCTACAGACTATGATGTCTTTAAACCCTACAGACTATGATGTCTTTAAACACAGACTATGATGTCTTTACACCCTACAGACTACGATGTCTTTAAACCCTACAGACTATGATATCTTTAAACACAGACTATGCTGTCTTTAAACCCTATAGACAATGATGTCTTTAAACATGGACTATGATGTCCTTAAACCCAATGGACCGCAACATCCCTAAACTAAACTCCATGGACTATGATGTCCTTAAACCTACATGGACTATGATGTCCTTAAACCCAACGGACCGTGACGTCCTTAAACTAAAACGATAGAGCCCAAATGCTCTTTTGTTGGATCAAAAATAATCCTGAACCCCCGTTGAGTAGATCTTAGTCTAAAATTAGACTAACGTATTCTTAACAAATATTTAAGTTGATCTTAATCTCAAACGAGATTAACGAGCCTTAAAACAAACCAAATCCAAATCTAAGAAAATACGGATTTGGACTAATCCCCATCCTACGGGCGACAACATAAATTAGTCTCCGTATACAATCCACGGACAACCAAAAATAAAACAAACACACATGACACGAAGTGAACATCTGGAGAAGGAGAAAGTGATTATCGCTATGCGGTAACGTAATTAACTGCAGAGGCTTGCGCCTGCAGGGAAGAGCATCCCCACAATCAAAACCCCCTCACAATGAGGGGGAATCTGACGAAGTCTGCTACAACGGCCGCATCCGTCTAAACCTTCGATACATGGTGTCATAAATCAACTTGGCATCTTCGGAGAGGTGGACGGATAAAACCAAATAGCATCTGCCCCCAAAATTTAGGCCAGACGTCCCAAAGCCCCGGTCGCGTCTTTCGGCGGTGAACAGCGGGACCTTAGCAACAAGGAAGTTCACCGGTATGGTTCGCGTCTTGCCCGCTTTCCTAATATTGAGGAGGAGGGTGACTGATCTCTCGGCCATAACGGAATGGTTGGTGAACCCAGAGAGAACATGGGAGGTCGGCGGATGGTCGGATGAATCTAATCCCATACGCTGGAAACAGTCGTAGAACAGGATATCCGCTGAGCTCCCTGAGCGACCAATATTCTCCGGACCTCGTAATGGTGAATACGGGCCGATATTACAATCATTGTGAGGAAGTGATATGCCGTGAAGGTCTTCATCAGTGAAGATGATCAGGTCATCCTTTCTGCATTTCTTATAGGGTGGATCACTTACGCCCCCGACTGGCAGGAGATGGTGATTCCCCCTACTTTCTAGAGTTGGATCCATCAAAATGACCATGATTTGCCCGATTGTTAACTCCCCGGGTGAGGTTTGGTCTTTTTGCTCCCGCTCCGTCTGTCGCTTATCTCGTAAGTATTTCACCGGTGGCTAGAGCGGATCAATTCCTCGATGTAGTCACGGAGTTGCTTGCAGCTTTCGGTCGGGTGACCTTGTGACCTGTGATAGGCGCAGTACGAGCCGCGGAGCCGTTTGCCCGTCCTCTGGGTAGCTGGTGGGAGCTTAAAGAACCTCTTGCCTTTAGCCTCCTCTAACAGCTCGATCTGGGAAATGTTCAAAGGAGTGTACTCCTGGAACCTTGGGAAATAAGGTTTCGGACGATCGAATTTCTTTTTCTCTTCCCTGTCCCGTCTTTTCCGGTTTGCTTGGTCGCCTCTGGGAAGGTTGGAGTTCGCGTCTGACTTGAGTTGGATTTCCCGCTCGGTCCACGCTTTCACTTCGGACATGGTCTTAGGTTGCGCCAATGCAAAAGAGCAGAGCCACTCTTTATGCCTAAGGCCCGACCTCAGCGTGGTGATAACTGTTCCGTCATGGTGCTCGGGTACTTCCAGGAGGGCATTGTAAAAGTGGGTGACATACTCCTTGAAGGATTCTTTGTCTCCTCTTTTGACTGTGAACATGTAGTCGACCGTCTTTTTGTGTCGTCGGTTACCGACGAAATGACCGAGAAATTGGGTAACCAGCTCGTCAAAGGTCGAGATAGAGCGCGGGGCAAGCCTGACCAGCTCGGATAAGGGTGGTAGGGAAGGCCCTGCATTGAGCCTTATCCGATTTGTCTCGGAAGCTCATGGCGGCCGTGAACGCGTCCAAGTGATCCTTCGGGTCGGACTTTCCATCAAAAAGAGGCACTTTGGACGGTTTGTTCATGGACGAGACACGCTCGGCTAGGAGTCGTACTGTAAATGGTCTGGTGAGTGAATCAGCAGAGTACTTCGCCCCTTCGCCGGCCGTGTGGTCATCCTATCGTATGTCCTCAATTTTCTTTTCGAGGGCCTCGATCCGTTGGTGGTACCACGTGAACTCTCCACAGTCGAAGCCCCGGCTATCTCTGCTCCGGGCTTGTGCGACTGTACGGCTTCGGTTTCGCTCTATCACATTTCTTAAATTCTCGAGCGAGGCCTTTCTTGAGTGGTTCCGACATTCACCATTTGCGCGGCTTCGACGGAAGTGGGGGCATCGGTCATGCCTGGAACAAGGCGAACTGACCGACACCTCCTCAGGGGGTGAGAGAACACGGCGGGTGTCAGAACGACGGCCTGGTCTCCCCTGAGATCGCGGCGTCGAACTGTCCGGTGCCCATCGGGTCATTGAATTATTCCCTGCAAGTAGCTTGTAACTACCAGAATCGGCGCGTCGGCGTTCGTTAACATCGGGGTGAGCACGATTGAGGTTAAGGACTTGAGTGCGTGTTCCCGCCAGCATGCGTACGTCGCCATCCCGGAAAAGGGGAACTGCGGTTTGGTGGACGTGGCCGGCCACTTGAACGCTAGCGAGCGCGTCCACCATTGCCGTTAGCCTGTCGATCCTAGCGGATAAAACGTTGATGCCGTTAGGAGGGAAAGTAGGACTGCTCCCGCCTCCGTTATAAGGGACGGGATGGCTCGTACTGGGATCGTCGCGGTCGTCGCTTGCTATTGAACCGAAGGCGGGGGATCAACCTTTTATGGTGGAAAAGTCCTTAGTTCCCACAGACGGCGCCAGCAGATGGAGGTTGAAATCTCCCTCAGATGTTGTCCTCCGTCGTTCTTGCAGCAAGCGTTCTTAGACGGTTGAGATTGAGAGTGGAAATTGGACGTGTGGATCTCAATGGGTTGTTGTTGACGCCGAGCTACCTGCAATAGAAGTCCCGGGGCGGGTGAACACCTTAGGACCCTTCGACGATCAAGTAAGTACCGAGGTATAAAGACAGGGTAGCGACGTATTGGAATTGATTGTGACTTGCCCGAATCGTCTGCAAGAGGGGGTTTATATACCGGTCGTGTGGGGGCGATCCGGCGCGAGATTCCCGTCGTCCGTTATGCCCTTACGGCACGCTCGCGTTGATGGCAGGACACGCCCATTAATAGCGAGATACACTCGTTAACGGAGAAACGTGCCAGCGGCGGATGCGGGATGTGGAGCGGCGGAAATCTCGTTCTGACGAGATATGTGGAGCCGTTACGGGGGCGTTTGGGTTTCGTGCTCCTGGTTTGACAGAGAGGCCGAGGAGTCTCAGCTCGATGGATAGGTTGGGGTTGAGCGAGGAGGCCGAGGATATTCTCTGTATCAGCTCGGAGTCGAGCGAGGAGGCCGAGGATACCCGGCCGCCTAAGTGCAAATGGGGGGTAATCCGGGGAGGCTTTCTGAAAGGTCGGGTACCACCACGTTACGGGGTCGCGATGAAGATTCATAATGTACCACACTGATTCCCCATCATAGCCCCAGGGATCCATAGAGTATGCGCAGACGACACGTTATCTTCCGCATGTCGCAATCTGGGATATTCCCGTTCATGAGCCTCATCAGAAGGCAATCTAAGTTTGTTTGACGGATGTATGGAAGTTGGAGTTTATATGGAAGATTTAGCAGTTTTTCAGTAGTTTAGTTTGTTTCCTTTTTTCTTTTTTGGCATGTTTAATTGTTTTTTCCCTTCCTTTTTTGGCTTAGTGGGCATTTTCATACTTTTGTTTTATTAGGGTTATTCTCTTTACAGGGAATTTAATTTCGTTCTCTACTCAGATTTTGGTTTGATAAAATTATAGAGAATATCTCGCCTAGAAATTCTAGGGGCTTACCTCGCTGTCCATTAAAACGTATTCCCCCGGGTTCATAAAATGAGATCTTCCATTGCCTATTGCTATGCATTAGAGAATACTCCACTTGCAAAATTATATTTTGAGAATCATTTGTTATAAAGTATAATTTTTAGAATCAGCAAACATTTATTGACATCGATTAAGCTTTAACTAATGCATATGCAACATGTGTCAGAAATTTATAATCATCAGAAGCCAGATTTTGTTAGCTTAATGTAAGGTGTTCAATTATCATCACTATGAGGTTTGGTTATGACAGATCGTCCATGATAATAGCGTTTACTTCTATACCGGGAAAACATGATTTTGATTGTTGTGTATTTTATGGCCGTATCTCAATATGTGAGCTCTAAAGATATCAAAACTTTGCCTATTATGAAATTAAGCGAGCTATGCGCATGCATGCGCATGTGCAAGTTCGTGTGCATAGATACTCATCATATTCCAATTCTAATTCATCCAGAAAATATGCACAAAGCTGATCCAAATGACATCAACGACAGCAATTCAAGACGTCTTTTATTGACATTTCTAGTCAAGCAACAACTACACAAAAAAGGGCAGGCAGAGACTTCCAGGGAAACTAACGCATTTATTCTGAGAAAACAATGAGCATTCCAAATACCCTTTCGTATAATATCGCAAAGGATTTTTCTTGGGTTAGTCTTCTATGCAACAAGAGATGCACAAATACTAACTAGCTGAGAAGACTAGTACTTGAGAGAAAACTGTTTGTGTTTAGAGTGCGCAAAAAATAGAGGGAAGAAGATTTCATCATTAAAAGGACAAGATTCAGGTTCTACCTCTACTTTCTTCAAAGCTCCTCCAATGGCTTTGACTAGGACTATTTTGGTTGAAATTTATGCCGCTATCAGCCGATGCTGTGGAGAAAAATAGCCACCTTGTACTGCGATCCGGATGAAATTCAAGAATATTCATTTTCCAGGACCATCTCATGGCCCCCATTCGGGGAAAACTGACCCTACACCTACTCTGCTACCAATAACACCTTCACCGCCATCATCTGCGGTTCCATTTCATATTTCAGCCCCTTTAATGAATTTAATGGTAGTGCTACAAGTATCTGTGCATGCATCTGTTTGCTTAAGCAAAGAAAATTTTCAAGTTGTTGATGTTCCATGTTCGGGGATCAGCTGATGCCAGGTCGGCATTGGAAGACTAATAAATCCTAACTTGGTTTCCGTCAAAATCGTCAGCATTCTGAATCAGACAACGCTTAATTATACTGGACCATGCACAAAGGCTTTCATAGTTGACAAGGCCTGGTTCAAGCTTGACCCGGCACAACTAAGTGATCATTCATTCAATTCGAACACCACAGTTCCTGTGGTGCTTGATAGGGTAATTTTGTATGATGGCGCATGTGGCACAGCGGCAAAGAATCTAATCACTTTTGCTTGTCGCGGTGAAAACAGCTATTGCTCTGATGTGGCAACTGGTATGGGGTGTATCTGCAATTGCTTGCGGGGATATGAAGGCAATCCATACAGCTCTACTGGATGCAGAGGTAACTATTTCATGCCTCGTTATTTTGCGCAAACTGCATGCTTTCTGTATTAATAATTTTGGGTTTTTGGGGATGTGTCAGATATCAATGAATGTGAGCGAGATAAACATCTTTGCATGTATGCGGAGTGCTTAAACACCAACGGTAGCAGGTATTATTATCTCCATTGCTGGAGGAGTCGGATTAGGCCTTTTGATTCTATTTACCGCCACTTATCTGCTTTACAGAAAAACAAATCAAATCTGCATTCAGAAACACAAAGAGAAATGTTTCCGTCAAAATCATGGATTGTTGCTACAACAGCTGCTTGCTTCTGTTGAAGACGATGTTGAGAGGACTAAAATCTTTACATTAGAGGAGCGAATAAAGGCAACCAACAATTTTGATTTCACAAGAATTCTTGGATGTCGAGGCCATGGAACGGCGTATAAAGGCATTTTATCAGATCAACGGGTTGTCGCGATTAAGAAATCCGAAATTGTAGTTCAGAGTGAAATCCAGCAATTTATAAATGAGGTTGCAATTTTGTCTCAAGTTAACCATAGAAATATTGTAAGGCTTTTTGGGTGTTGCCCTGAGGCCGAAGTTCCTTTACTAGGTTATAAGTTTGTTGCCGGAGGCACCCTTTCGGATCATCTACATTGTTAAGATATGTGAATTAAAATAGTGCCATATCGGGAAAACTATAAGAGCTAATAAATTATAAAATTGGTCAAATCTTAACAAGGCTTGAGTTTTATTGTTGGAACCCATTTATATGGAAACCCGTGTACACTTATATAAATAAAGATATACACAAAATCCAGAAGAAAGCTCGAGTTGAATTGGATAATTCAGTGTCAAGCAGAACCTACATAAATACTTTCCTTGCCATTGCAATATTTGTTATCTAAATCATAGAGAAGCCAATGTCAAAATCAAAACAAAAACATCAATATAAGGCCTTCAGTCTTCATCAATCATCATAATCTTCTACTAGATCTTTAATATTGGTTTGGAAATTAATACAAAAGGAAAAGGATTGAATGGTTTGGTTTCCTTATTACTTTGATTTTCTTGATTGTCATTAAATTCCGTTTACAATATGCCTCCATTGTTTCCAATAAAGCTTTATGGAGTAAAACTTTTTCAAATTTTCCTTTATTATGTTTGTTTCCAATAAACTTTCTCTTTATTCTCAAATTAGCATTTATTGTGCTGCATTTTCACAAAATATCTCTATTTTTTCTAATATAAAATGCCCTTTGATTATGCATGCTTGTTCCCATAATACCACTTGTAGATTTATTTCTAAAATTGCCCTCTATCATATAGTTTGTTTCCAATTACTTATCATCTTTATTTTCAAATTATCCTAGTATATTGTTAGTTTCTAATTAAATTAAATTCTTTTTTCCTTGTTTTCATATATTATTTTGCTTAATAAAACTAAGTTGATCTCAAACCTTGCGCTTCGTCCGTCTCAATAGAGCCTCGCAAATGAAGCGTATGCTTTAAGGGAAGGTCTCGTCTCTCCTCTGCACTCCTGAGCGAAACCCTAGCCATTCGTGTTGAGGCGCGTCCTTCAAAAACACTGATATTCTCAACAATCACCAAAAGTATAAGCAATGATGGACTTCCACAAATCAATATCTGCCTAACAAGCAACTTCAATAGTTTTCGTGGCAACCATAGATAAAATATGTACAATATGCAGATGAGTTTACACTATATCAAATTTACCTAACATGAGATGCAATACGAGATGAAGAAATTTTTATGTCATCAATTTTGTCGATGTAGCCTACCCTTTCTGTAGAAGATTTAATAACTAACAAATGGATCTCCACATAGAACAGTTAACTTATCTTTTATTTGTGTCTGTATGTTTGTGTGCGTGCATGCACGCAAACCGTTTGTGTTAATCCCTGTAACACCACAAAAATTTCTTAAAGAAAATTCCTAAACTTGACATGTTATTAGTTTTCAGAAGTATACAATGTACTAAATATAAACTAGTTTATGAATATACAAGTACCCTGCCAAAATAAGTTACACCCAACAAAGCCACGATATTATAAACTTCGAGCATGAAAAATTATGAATGAGGATAATATGCATCTTGTAAATATTTGTCACCATTTACACAAATCTATGTTGGCATCTCTTCTAAATACGCTCGGCATCTATTTTCATCCAAATAAAAAGAAAAGCAAGTAGAACAATAGTACGTAATTCTCTATTAAAAATAACAAACAAAACTTACAAAATTTCGGAAACTCAAAAGAGAGCTTTCAACGGGTCAATCACCTCTCCAATAAGAAAAATTATATTTTCACGTGTTGATTATCTCTTCTCATAGATTCAATAATCCATTGCAAGTTCTTGACAACCTCCTGATCATAGGCCTGCTTCAGCTTAGCAATCTCTTGATATTGCCGGGCCTCTCTCTCTATCAACCCCTTCTCATTTTGAAGCAGCGAAATCTTGGCCATGGCCTCATCGATAGCCGACGAAGCCGCTCTCCTCTCCTTCTCCAATTCAATCTCTACCAAAGCTCGAATCTTTCTCTCCTTCATTAGCTCTTCCCTCAACCTTTTCACATCGTCTCCCTCGTCTTCTTGATACCCATTGCGACCCTTCTTCAAAGATTGGTTCTTGGAAACGAATTGATCGCTGACATTGAAATTGGAGAAAGACCCAGTTCTTGAGTTGGCCTGAATCTGCTTTAAATCACCAAGTTGGCGATGGATGCTCCACACACTGAAGCTGAGGAAGAAGAGAGAGAATGGGACTAATAGGTTGTAAATGGGAGAGTACTGAAAGAAATCAAGAAACCATAGTGCTAGATTCAAGTATTTTGAGGCAGAAGATAACCAAATGAGAGAGAGAAGGCCAAGCTCCACTTTGGTTCTGGTGTCACTAAAGAACTCCCTCATTTTCAAGCTCAAAGCTTTCCAGTTCATTGGCCCAAAAATAGTTTAGAGAGAGAGAGAGAGAGTCTATAAAATAGAAAGGGGGGAGAGGGAGAGAGAGATTTGTGAGCACAAAATTGATGAGCTAACAGAAATAAAAGGTGCCATGATCACGGCTTAGCTTTTTTAGGGAAAATGTGAAGAAATTGTGTAATTTATGGATTAATTTTTGTTATATCTAACCCTAAAACTTTGCTATATCCATATCCGCAAAATTTGAATATCCGTATTCATCCCAAAACTTTCAAGTTGTTTAAAAATCCCTTCTTAATAAATCATGTAGGTTGCGGGGAAGAACTTTAAACGATTTAAACGTATTGAAGGTGAAATATGCAAATTGGGTAGTGGTGGAGAGCTTGATCTCCTTCAGATGTTGTGCTTCATCGATCTGTCGCGAGGGTTGACGAAGGGTTGAGATTGGTGTTGATGGTTGTCTTCTTCAGCGTGTGGATCTCAATGGATTGATTTCGAGGTGAAGTCGAGTAATCTGCAAAGAAGTCCCGGAATGGTTGTACTACCATGGACCCTCCGGCGATCAAGTTAGCCGAGGAATTTGAGCAGAGTAACGGCTTGTTGGATTGAAATTGTCTTAGCTGAGTCATCTGAAAGAGGGGTTTTTATAGTGGTCACTTGAAGTAAGATGGCGCGAGATTTTCGCCGTCGGTTACGCCCCTAACGTTACGTCCGCGTGAATGACGGGGTCTCTCCATTAATGACGAGATACGCTCGTTATTGGGGGATACGACGACGTGGAACGCGGGATGTTGGGTGGTGGATATCTCGCTTCTAACGAGACACGCGGAGCCGTGGCGGAGGTGCTCGGGCTCTGCGTTCTTGGTTGCTCGGTAGAACTGGGGAGGCTCGGAGGCGGGCGGGAGAGTCTGAGGCGGGCAGGAGGCTGAGGAAGCTCAGCGTGTAGGATGGCTCGGAGTCAAGCCGATGGTTACTTGTAAGACGAGCATAGGAGTGTTCTGGGAGGCCATCGAAGGTCGGGTCAATCCTTGAGGCGAAGGCCCAGAGAATGCCTTCAATGTAACGTGTTTGCTCCTGTCCCGTGAGCCCCGGGACACGTCATCTACCGCGTGTCATGATCTGAAGAATTCCCACTTACGAGTATCATCAGGTAGGAATGAGGGTGGGAGTGCGGGTGTTGAGATATGAAGAAAAAATTACCCTTTATTTAGAAAGGGATTTTCAAGTCACGGTGATCTTTCATATTTTCGATGATGTATCCTCTTGTAATTTTCGTAGTTGTGCATATTGCATACCACCGCGACCACCACCTCCTTCTGTTACACCTTAGAGATAATTGGTGTAATATTGAATGAAAAATTTTTAGCAGGATAGGAAATAAGAAAATATTAGAGACTCGGATGATAAGAGAGATTTGTTCATCATAGGTTGAAGAGAGGGAGAGGGCCCCAATCCCTTTTCGAGAAAAATATCGCAATTCTAGAATAAAGAAAATCTCTCTCTGCCTTTTCTTCTCTTATACTAATTCTTAAGGTAAAAAGAAAAAAGAAAATTACTGAAAGGAATAACAGAGTAGTGGGGAGCACGCTTGGAATCAATTTCTTCGCGCGTTTGTTATGGTAGTCCCCTACTCGTGCATCAATTAGCTTCTGCCACGTGGGCTTCCTGTGGTCCCACCTCTCTCACAGGCCTTAGTTCGTTGGAGCTGAGCTGTGAAGGCATGGACCCCACGTTAGTTAATATTTTATTCCCTAAGATTCCCTTTCCATTGCTCACCACCTGTTCGATTGAATTACCCTTAGAGTTTGTGGCTTGATATTTCTCCCTTGATTTCGCCATTTGAGTTGTAGGTGTAACAACATCCCCCCACCTCGAAATTGACATCGTCTCGAGGTCAAAGTAAAGGATACTGCTTGATAAGGTTCCAATATGGTTCCCATGAAGCAGATGCAATGTCCTCATTCTTCCATTTAACTAAAATCTCAGCAATTAGCTTGTCCTGCGATTGTATAGTCCTGCGATCAAATATTGCTTCAGGTTCTTTAATGGACTGGATGACGAAGGATGGTGGAGAGGATTGAATTGGAGTGTGAGCTCCTAAGTTTTTTTTTTGAGTTGTGAAACGTGAAAAACAGGGTGAATTCTGGAGCCACGAATGAGTTCAATTTGTAAGCAACAGTACCAATCTTTTGAATGATTTCATGGTTAAATGTTTCGTGGTTCATCAGAATTTGTCATGAAGTTATAAAATACCCAAATGGTTCTGTTGGATAAAATTCTGAGCAGAATTAATAATGCTACTTTCCTCTATACAAGACTTATTCGTTCCTGGATTGAATCACATCCAGTATTCCATAATACAGAGGAACATATGTTGAGAAGAAGAAAGTACTCTCCATTACCTCATTGAGAATGAGGTCCCTTGCATTTTCAAGTAGACATTAGCCGCAAATTTCAATGAAAATAATATTTCAGGACTCACCAAAAGATTTCTTATAAAATGATGATTAGGAATAAAAGAAGAAGAGAAAATAACTGAAATTAAATAAGCTATTAAAAATAACAATAAAATCTTGGACAAAAAGATCAGCGAAGAGTTAACCACTGATAACCCATTACAAAAATTAAAACACTCTCTTCAGAGGAAATTTACGAACATTTCAGAAGAAGACCTTATGAAAAAAATGTTTGGAACACATGAAGAAACAATTTTAACAAACTTTTGATGAATGCGATAATATTTCAGTATCATCCTCCAAGACAAATAAGTCGGTAGAAATGAGGGAGAAAAATGAATTTTTTTCCCAAAAGCCGATGAAGATATGGAAATGGCAGAACAAAATTGGGAGGATATGATAGGTTGTGATAAAGGATCAAGTGATAAAAGAAACGGTAAAGGGTCAGAAAAATAATATAAGGCCCGAAAGAAATTTTAATAAAAAGATTCTTTTCCACTGAAAACCGATCGACTGCGGAACGCAAGCACATGACTTTGATGAGACCCACGCACTCAGTAATCCAGAAGGCGACAAAGAAATCTATCGATCACCTTTAATAAAGCAAGTAATCACTCATCTTTAATAAAGTAAAAGGGAATAATAATTCTCAGTGACGAAGGCATCTATAATTATATCAATAATTGAGGAGAAGACCCAAGAAGGCCTTCCCCTCTCTATAAAAAAGGAGGCTGACCCTCAATTCAAGGCACCCAAAAATTCTCCCTCTCTCCCTCTCTCCTTATATTGTATCTCTCAGAGCATAGTGTAATGTTTCTTCCTGCTAAATAAAAAAGTTTTCTTGGTTTGCAGTGTAAGTATTCTGTTATTTTATTTTTTTATCTTTACTTTACTTTATGTTATTTTATTTCCGATCTATACTAATCACACTTCTGATATCAGAGCCATGATTGGCTAAATTGCTTTCTTCCGGAGTAATGATAGATTAATCGGAGTACTAATAATATTCATCTAAGCTATGTTATCTTGAGAATTATATAAATTATGAGTAATGAGCCTCTCCAACGCTCGTTAGGGGACCGTTCTTAGATCATGCTTTTAATAATCATATCTATGGTTTAGCAGAGCAAGAGGTGCAGCCTGTCACAAGGCACAATCTTGAATAGAAGAAGTGGATCAAGCAATCTATATAAAATTATGTTAATACTCTCTACTTATTTAACTTCGTTTCTATTTATGGAACGACACCAAAATCGCGTTAGGATAGAATTTAATATGAGTACATCTACCGTTGACAGTTGTATAAATAGAAAACGGTTTTAATAATCTAAAAGTACCAAACATCGAGAAGATTACATATAATAGTTGAATTTCATTATACTCTAATTATTTTATTCAAGACTCCGGATAGAATTTAATATGAGTACATCTATATGCTCTGCAGTTTCTACTAAACTAGCTCGTAATAAGAGCAGGCATGTTAAGAACTCTAACTTAATAGAGTATCTCTCTGATGAATCATTTCTAATGTTCCACCTAAAAAGATTTATAATATTGGAATGTTTGATTTCTCGTCTAAGCTTTCCATTAAGAATACGGAAAAAAAACTCTTTATGTTCATAGAACAGAACAAACTATAAAACTTCTTTCAGAAAAAGAAGTTTTAGATTTGAGAAAAACTACAAATAACTTCATATAGGGCTTATTCAAGTGGCTTTCAAGCCTTTGACCTTATAAGCTCTTAATGCTTCAATTCTTACTTTTTTAAGAGACGCAAGATTTCTCGACTGGATACCTTCCTTAATGGGAATTATACAAACTAGTCTATGTCATGGACTAGTTTACTTTGATATTTATCATAATTTAACTTTGTCTTTAACTGACTCAAGTATCAAATATACCTGAGGCAGTTGCATTAAATTTAAAGTTAAATGGTTATAATTTCATGAAAGAATTTGATACTATCTCAATAGTATGTAGGATTCATTTTAAGGTTTTAACAACAATGCCTCAGAAAGGTCAAAGCGAAAACAATTTAATAAGGGTCAGAACAAATATATTTCTCTGTGTATGATCAATAAAAATGAATAAAAAAAACTATTAGAAAAAGAAAGAATATATTACTTTCCTCTTGAATAGACCAAAAAGGTTCATCGCTACCACGTGAAACATTCAAGCTTTGAACATAATGTACTTTTATTAACAATTTTAAATATTTCTAGGGCAAATATACAAATGTAAAGATTAAAGGGGTTATGTATAAATAATGAAGAAAGCAAGCGGTTTATGTAAAAAGCCCTTTAACATGGGATATTTTCGTGAACTCGAAAAGTTTTTCCTAAAATGGCATGTTTGGCGTTTGGATTAAGCACAGTTACCATAAATAGAATAATTATGAAATTAATTTATAGAAGGCTCGCGCGTTTATAGGTTTGGATTCTTATCAGATATCATATATAGTAAAACCTTATACAGATAACATAAAGATGTGTGCATGCCAAGATTAATGTGAGATCCAATTGGCTCATTCAATTTTTTTAATTTAAAAAAATTAAGCAAACTAAATTCTCAATTTTATTTCATCACCAAATTCTATGTCCCGATGGTGGTGCACGTGGTTTTGGCTTTCGCATCTACACTGATATTAATATGATTTCCGGTATGAAGTCGAACGAATAGTTATATTCGAGTTATCTTTGCTTGACCTCAATGAGGATATTAGCCGAAACCAATCATGTCGTCGTTCAGAATCCAATAAACTTTTCTCATGTTAAACTTCCCAAAATAGAGTCGATTGTCCTCTCATCCATCATCAACATCGCTACCATAGAATAACAGAAGAATAGAAACTAAAATTTCAAAGACTAACATCAAAACATATCTATTTAAGCGACTTTATTTTTAAACAAAAAAATAGAATATTCCGCTTTTCTATACTTTATGCCAGAATGGACCTCACATGAAATTCTTCCAATGAGAATTGAAAGACAAAAGTGCTGAAAATTATAAAAATAACACAAATAATACAATTTTTAACTGTTATTGTCCCGATAGGACTATGCTAGATTCTTATAATTTGTAATACAAAACTTGGTATGAACGGTGCCTTGGTAATCGTCGTTGGTAAAATTTTTTTAAAAAACCAAAAAAAATGCAGATAATTATATTCTGATGGTTTGTGCAAAACTCAAAAAAAAAAATGTCACTAGAAATTAATTTCTCATTTAGCATGTAAGGATCAAATGCAAATAGCCATGGTTTAAGGTTTTAGTTTGTGGTAATCCAAAATAATCAATCTTCATCCAAATTGACCAATTAATTTCGGTTTTAAATTAATTTCCGGATAATGAGATTTTAAACCTTGATGCTAGATGACAAAATGACTGTTCGAGGAATATTATCAATGTTGTAATCCATTGTAGGATTTGGATCTACCAATTTATGTAAATTTTTTATTTAAAATATATTTAAAAAGAATCTACTCTGGATATTCTGATTTAATGAATGCTAAAAAAGTTACAGTTATTTTTACTGCGTTTTTAGTAAAAAGCACTCTAAGCATCATCAATTATAACATGCGGTATATGGATGACATGGTCAAATATCAAAATATATAACATGGTCAAATATCAAACTAAAATCTTTAGTGTGACATCAGTATCCCACGTAGCCCTACAAAAAATATATAACATGGTCAAATATCAAAATGAGCACAATTAAATATTGAAATGGGTATACAATGATATGAATGCTCACAGTTGGAAACCGGTAATTCGATGTACTTGGAGACTGATAGCATGGCTATAGTTACGTGTATATATTAGAGAGAATTCGTATATAATGGAAAAGATAACGTATATATGGAAGGGAAAGCGGGCGCTGCACAACTTTTTGGTGCACGGTGCCTACGCTACAGACCGAACAGGGGGGTGGGGCCCACACATGCCCCACCGCAGTCGCTGTCGTTGACCACCATTGCATGGGCGCTGCGCACAAAAACTTGTGCAGCGGGCCTAACCTCTATAAGGGCCTGTTTGGTTGCAGGATTATGGGCTTGGATTTGGATTTTGGATTGTGGAATCCTAGGATTCCACAATTTTGTGTTTGGTTGCAGGATTAGGATTTTTAGGATTCCTTTGTTTTATATGGGGGGCCCACCACAAAAGAAGGATTCATGAATCCTAAAAATTTTTAAGGATTCTCAAGGATTTGGCACTATTCATTGTACTTTTAGATGGGGCCCATGCACTTTATTTATTTAACAAACCTCTCTCTCTCTATCTCTCTCTAAAATCCTCAAATCCAAATCCTATTTTTTTCCCAACAACCAAACAAAGATTACAAGGATCTACAAATCCAAAACCAACCAAACAACAAGTTACCAAATCCAGAAATTTCAACCGTACTATTTTTGGAATCCAAATTCCATAATCCTGCAACCAAACAGCCCCTAATGGAAAGCTTCCGGATTTTTTCCCCATTCAGAATTAATCATGTTTCGGCGTTCTCAAGCTCGTGAATTTAGTTTTTGTTAACAATATGCAAATTTTGAAGGTTTCCTCTATTTTTTCTTTTTTCTTTTTGTTGCTATACTAGTTTTAGCATTCGTGGTGGGTGCTATTTTTTTTTTTTGCCCGCTCCTATCACTGCTATTGAATGGGACGGTACCAAAAGGGTTTATGAATCGGTGTTGAAATGTGTGGTTGAGAGCTCGTAGCACGAAAATAGCACCTAAGGAACAACAATCACCCCCAGTTCACTAGGTTTCTTCTATTGATAATCTAACATGTTTAAAAACATGACAAAATAGTCATACACAGTTTGGTAATTTGGCTTGTGACTAATCTAGCTCGATCATAAAATGGTGGGAATATACTATAAATACCATTAACTTTTAACTTCGAGATAAAACCATGAACTTTATG
The DNA here is from genome assembly GCA_030015575.1 of Agapanthus africanus. Classification (NCBI taxonomy): domain Eukaryota; kingdom Viridiplantae; phylum Streptophyta; class Magnoliopsida; order Asparagales; family Amaryllidaceae; genus Agapanthus; species Agapanthus africanus. The sequence continues at coordinate 96,042,753 of CM057342.1, read as the reverse complement.
GAGTAAATAATCTATAATAGTCACTCATGATCTTTCCAAAACCAATTTATTTCTTGTACATATCCGAGCCCAAGTTTACATATTACATCAATATAAGATGAGATTGGTGTTTCAAAATCTCCAAAATCACAAAATCCACAGTCCAATTCAGGCACAAGACTTTTGTACACACAAATAAGAAAAATCAAAGAGCCAACAACAATTCTTAGCTAAATACACAAATGCAAATCACACACACACACACACACACACACACACACACACACACATATATATATATATATATATATATATATATATATATATATATATAAAGTTGGTCCTATGAAGTCCTATCTCATTTTTTATTTTAAGGCCACTTTTTAAATGATACGTCGTGTTTTTCACCGATCCGCACCGATCATTGTGATGTACACATGTTAGATAGCTTATGTATCAGATTTTACGAGATTTGGAGAGCTCTAACTAATCCATCAAATAGACTAAAAATTCGACGGCTTTAAGATGCATCAAAAACAAGATCACTTGATAGATGTGTTAGAGGTCTTCAAATCTAATGAAACTTTATACATAAGATATCTAATACAAGTAGATCAAAGTGATCAGTACGGATCAGTGAAAAACACAGAGGTTGTGTGTTTGAAAGTCTGGCTTCAAAATTTGATTTTACATCATACCTTTCCATGATTGGAATTGTTTATCTTGTTCTCCATGGTGTAAAACATAGGCACACAAAGTTTCATGTGATTTCGGTAATATTTGCCCATCAATTTAGCTTTGTAAAATGTTCAACTATCGAAAAACCGTTAATTTTGCAATCATCCGATGTGAGTGTAAAGTTTATCGAAAACATATGAAATTTGGTAGATTTATGATCTATACCATGAAAAACAAGTTAAACGGTGGCGTTCATGGAAAAGTATGGGGTAATGTCAATTTTTGAGGGGCGACGTTTCTTAATTAATATGAGGTGAACACTTTCCCTGTGTGTGTGGAGAGAGAGAGAGAGAGAGAGGGGGGTGGGGGGAATTCCAGTGGCATCTCTTGCTCCCCACCCAAATGCACTCTGCACTGCTTCTGCTGCCATCGTCTCTCTCTCTCTTCTTTCTCTCTCTAAATCTTCACAGAGCCCCTTGGTGATATATAGCTCTCACACTTGCTGGCTTGTTGCTATTCACTCACTTTGGCTCATATTTTTTTTTATAGAGATTATTAGAATGATTGGTACCAGACAATTTGGAAATATCATGTTTGAGTAGGGGACCCAATACATGACGACGGAAAAGCTGGGTTGAACATTTTCGGATTAAATACAGGAAACACCACAACATGTTTGGGCCAAAACCTTAAGAGAACTTTAATGATTGAAAATCGGCAATTTTTTCTTTCCATAACTTCAATTAAGGTTTTCATTCTAAAAGTCTTATGACTTGACAGAAATACCTTAGGAAAAAAAATAAGCAAAATAAGAAAAGAAAAAATAATCGATCTCTCATCCATCTCCGACAATCCTAATCCTGATCTACTCTACCAATTTGGCGACACCGACTCCAACTATCTAGTGACATCAGGATCAACATCCATATCATCATCATCTTCATCTCCATCCAAATATTAAAAAAGTCATAATCTCCTTAATTAACTCAACTCCATCCCACCTCCCTTTAGGGTTTTAATTAGAGTTGGAATTAGAAGTTTTATTTAGGCTTTGAATAGGATTTCAATTAAGATTTCAGTTAGAACCCTAATCACATTCTTCATTGACGCCCTAGATCAAAAACCCTAATTGCCACGTCTCGCTTCCCAAAAGAGCGGTAATGAGTATGACAAACCCACGACGTATTTATTCCGAAAAGGTAAGGGGTTGTTGGTTTTGTTGGAGGTGTTGCGGCTGCCAGGCTGACCTCGAGGTTAGGCATGGTTCTTCCGACCTTTTAGGTTAGAATCACACGTCTAAATTTTCCCTACATGCTGCATATTCTCTTGACTCTGATTATAGAATTCGGGCGACTGAGATAGAATTACGATATTGTACTCATGTACCGCGGTATGGTTACAATACGTTATTCTGTTTGAGTAACTTAGAGTTCTACCTGATTTGTTTCCACTGATTTGATTTCTTTTCACATGCCTATTTTTCGAGCCTAAACCGTGACTTTTAATATCCTCATTTGCTTCCTTGATCCTTAATTTTTCATATCCATCTATTTTCATTGATCCTTGTAATTAGTTCACGATCTTATATTTTCGTCCTTCAAATTTCGAAGACGAAATTTTTGTAAGGTGGGTAGGATGTAATATCCTAGTTCGATCATACGTTTCTTTTTCTTTTGGATATATTGGGTTTTGTTTTATTTTTATTATTATAATTTGGAGTTTAATACTTTTAATCAAGATATATACATATAATTATGGTTTTTCAAGTTTGTTAAATATGCATATTATGAGTATTTAAATATTTATTTGTCTAATACTATTTTATAACCATATTTATATTTTAGTATCATAGTTTAAATAAAAGATATTTTATTTGGTATTTCTTTAAACAATACATATACATAAGATTTTACCCCTTTTTAAATTCTATTTAAAGATATTTTGCCTTACGATATTTATTTGGTTAAAATATTTAATTTTTGAAAAGTCATGAGAGCCGCTGTTAAATCTTTTAACCATATAAATATTTTTTCTAAACTAACAACTCATTTTTCTCTCTCCAATCACCATATATGTCTCACCTGATAACTTTATTCTTTTAAAACAAATACTATTCTCTCTCTTCAAACAAATATCTTTTCCAACAGATTTCTTTCTCCCTATATTCTATTCTATCTACATATATTTTTCTATATCACTAACTATATTTCACCAAACCTCCGCTCTCTTTCTATATATATTCCCCAACAAAATCTCTCTCTCTCCAATCTAATCTAATCTCTCTCAGCAGATTCTCTTTATCAAATCTACTCTCTCTTTAATTATTTTTCTACAAACCTATATACATACATATATATATATAATTGAAGATATTTTGTTATGATAGTTTAACGGAAAATATATTTTAGTTTTTTGATATCATAAAATCCTATATATATATATATATATAACTAATTATATTTATTTTCATTAACCCATAACCATATACATATCTACATATATTTTCACTATATACTAATATGTATATATACATATAATTTTCTATTATTCTAACTATATACAAACTAATATGTATACATACAACTTTTCTAATATCTTATAGAAGTATATAACAACCTATCATATCTCTCTTTTATAAAATTAAATCAAAATCCCATCTCATCAGAATATTTTTTCTCTCTAATTATAATAATCTCTCCAATTTTTAACATCTCTCTTCCCTATAAATAACAATCTAATTATTATCATCTCTCCCTTTCTTATATAAATCAACCTTCTCTTTTTCGCATCACAATATTTTCTTCTTGTTCAAAATTAGCCGAGCAATCAAATCTTGGAGTTGTTCTTCGTGTCGTCGTGTTTATCTGTCTCCGAGACAAGTACTCTTACTCTTTTATTTATTTTTGTCGATGCAATATCGGCAATTCTCTAAATAAATTATTAAGTTACAATATTTAAATAAAATTGTAATACTTTGCCACTTTATTAATATATCTTATAATACTTATACATATGATAAAAACCCTAGAATCTAGAATACCTATTAATTATTTCATCAAGTGAACAACTGTAAAAGTGTAAGCGTAATAAAATAACTTTTAACATGTAAATGTGGTTTAATATATAAAAAACTTTATAAGTAATTATATGTTTATGTTGCAGTATTATTGGTATACACTAGCATGCAAAATGTCAACACTTATATCCTAATTTAAAACATAAAAAATATACCATTATTACTATTAATCAATAAACGCTTTGGGCTTAATATTTTATATATATAAATTAAACTTTATACACTATCACTCCTTATAATATCGCTGCACTCTATGTGCCCTAGTCATATAAATTATTTTGATACTATAATTTGTATTAATATTTTCTATTATCATATGATTATAAAACTTATTATTAGCACTTACATGATGACCAGTCAATCTGTCATTTATTTTATCTTACTTATTATTATCTCGTAATTATACTATTACCACTATCCGTTTTATGCATCTGTAATTTGTCATTCCTATTTAACTATATTAACCCTTTAAAACCATATTTCAGTTTATTATTTTTTTCAATAATAAATCCGGATGTTAAATACAGATACTTGCATATTTATGTTGAGTCTTGTTTATATTTTTACCTTATCATATCCTATCGTTTATATTTAACAATTTACTTGAGACTATCATTGTCGGCATACTTGAGAAAGCTTAACATGCAATTCTTGTTTATGGACACTATCATTTTATAACTATTGTACTTGACATGCCATGACTACTAATTGTTCCAGACTACTCATATTAAAACGAGTTCTCTAATTTGAATGCTGAATTACATGACACACCACACCACTAATTACCAGTTTTATTTCCATACAATTACCATACCACAAGTTCCTGTCTTTTCAGCATTCTTAATTAGTGATTTAGTCTTTACCATAGTAGCTATAAATACGCGGGTGTTGGGGTAGTTTGAGTGTGCGCTCGTACAACAGGATCTCAGGAGTCCCATGCCGGCAGCTCGTACCGGGCTATATCGGTCTCATGTTTACAGCTCGTACCGGGCTATGTCGGTCTCATGTTTACGGCTCGTACCGGGCAATATCGGTCTCATATTCATTCCACGGTTGGGCCCGTGTTTCCTAGCCTCTGGGGCACCACTCTTGGGTTAGGAATACTCCTGCAGAGGTTGACGCACACTCTCGAGCTTACGATAAGATAGTTTACCTTTTTGTGACCAGTTAGAGTATGACTTAACATCTTATATGTTTGTTTCATAGTATCCCTGCATTTATTTATATATCTGTTTTTACTTGCGCACACGGGCTTCACTACATTCATATATTCATTGTTGGGGTAAAAATTTACGTCCCCGGTTGACCAAGTCAAAATCAAAGTCAACCCCAAGCCAAGTGGGCCCATGCCCGGGTCGAGCCTGAACATGAAGCGGCCGGCCTCCCCCATGCCAAGATAAAAATTTTGTAATAAATAATTTTGTTGTATTTCTTTTATTTTATTTTATGGATAAATGTAAGAGAAATAGGCATAAAGCCAAATTTTTGTAAAGCCCATGATTTATGTGCAAAAAGAAATGGCACATGAGCCATGGGCTAGGCAAAATGCCATTTTGAAAAGCCCAAGGGGCTATATGTAAAGTGTATGGCCTATAAAGACAAAGATAATGAAATATCTCAACAACTTTTTCTCTTTCCAAGAATTTTCTAGATCTGAGATCTCTTCCTCCTTCCTCAAGGTTTTAAAACCTTCTTTTTTCTTTTGAATTAAATCAAGAGTTTAACTCTTCCTTTTCTAAAAATAAATAGATTTCTACCACAAAACCCACGAAGGGGAGCTTGGATCTCCAACCAGATCTCGAAAAGGGGAGGCTTTTAAGGCTCATCCCCTTTTCTTCAAGATCCCGCCGGTCAAGAGCAAGAAGAAGGAGACCCATCTCCAAAAATCTAACTTTGGACAGACCCAAGGCTCAAAAGAAGAGCAATAAATCCTCCAGGAGTTTAACTCCTTTCTAAAGTTGCTGGAGTTTAACTCCATAATTTATTTTCTGTTGGAGTTTAACTCCATAAATTTGTTTTTGCTAGGAGTTCAACTCCAAAATTTCCCTTGGGAGTTTAACTCCCCAGCCTAGGGGCTAGGCTTCCCTTTCCGCGGGTTTTTCCCGCGGTCACGTGTGCCCACGTGACCCCGGGGCGCCAAGGCACCCATCGGTCACGTGTGCGCATGTGACCCCCGGGGCGCCAAGGCGCCCATCGGTCACGTGTGCCCACGTGACCCCGGGGGGCGCCAAGGCGCCCATCGGTCACGTGTGCGCACGTGACCCCGGGGCGTCAAGGCCCCTCCTTCGGTCACGTGTGCCCACGTGACCCTGGGGGCGCGCCAAAGTGCCCACTGGTCACGTGCGCGCACGTGACCCTGGGCATTAAGGTGCCCACCTGCTGTGTGAGCGTCCTTTAGACGCCATTTTGTTTTCTTTTCTTCCTCGTTTTACGTGCACTCCCCTACAAAATCCCTTCTGGAGTTTAAACCCTTTAAATATATATATATATATATATATATATATATATATATATATATATATATATATATATATTCTTTGGAGTTTAACTCCACAATAAAATTCTATTTTTGGAGTTTAACTCCGCATAAAATTCTTTTAGGAGTTTAACTCCGCATAAAATTCTTTTAGGAGTTTAACTCCATTTAAAATTCTTTGGAGTTTAACTCCACAATAAAATTCCTTTTGAAATTAAACTCCACTTTTAAAAAAAAAAGGGAAAGGGGGGAAGGAAAACATACACAGACTCCACGACATTGTCTTCCGTTAGAAAAAAATTTCTAACGGGACGCTGCCTCGCACCCCGCAAGGGGGCTGCTAGCCCCCTTGACCCCCAGCCCGCTATCCGGGTAGCGGGACCCCCGTAAAAACTCTGCGGGGCCCTCGATATTTCCAAAACCCCTTCATCACACGCACACTGCACATTGAGTTCGCATGACCAGTTTAACCCGTCGATCGGAGGTTCCCTCGCTCTAAAGGCGAGGGGTAATTAACGGTAGTTTAGTCCGCGTCTGCCGGAGATTCGGATCCCCACAATCATTAAACCCCAGCCTACCCTAGGCAAGGGGAATCTGTAATGCGCCTGACAAGCGCACGCGTATTCCCATCTCAATAGGGTGACGAAAAACACCCTACAGATTCTGGCACGCCCGGTGGGACGTATCTCTCCTCCCATATTTCGGGTTAAATGTTCATGCGAACTCAATCAATATACATATCGATTGTCGATACTGAAATGATGTTTTTTTTTCTCTGTGTAGCAATCAACCTTTAACAACAATGTCTCTCCAGACGAATTCAGCTTCCAACATGACCCCGATTCCGTACGTGGTCAAGATCAACGCTCGTGTAGTCCTCCCCGCAAGCCTTAGTCGACAGTGGGAGGAACCGCCCCGCCAGTTTGGCTCCGTCATCATTTACCCTGCCGGAAGCGCTCATCTGGCGGAAATCCCGGCGGAACAGGTGGCCAAGCCGGTCCCAAGGGGCAAGAGGCCGAATGTCGTGATCGCCAAGGCACTACAACCGAAACTCAAGACTATATCTGAACGATTCTCTGGTGCTCCAGCGGGGGGCAAGAACTTCGGTACAAAGGGCGACAACAAATGTTGCGGACGGGCTCAGGCGATGACTCCAACAAATGCACAATCGAGCGTATCTCCAAGGCCTTCCATCACCCGGTCTGCGGCGTCTTCCCAAAGAGCCGAAGTCTGCCAGGTGCTTAGAACAGAAAAGTTAAGGCAGAAGCGTCTCAGGTATCGAGCCAACAAGAGGGCCAAGGCTTCGGCCAAATGGAATCGTGTGAAGTTCCAAGTGCAGGGTTGCCCCGCGACGACGGCTGAGTCGAACGTAAGAATCAGCAATTCCTTCGAGCCTCTGAAGTGGGTTCAGAAAAACGCCATGACCGCCAGAATCAAGAAGACGGCGGTCCGAACAGTGCCACAAAGAGACGTGTCCCGGCCCCAACAGAAAAGGTATGACACTGTCTCTTCAAGAGTCTATCAGGCGCTCTGTGCCGCACGAAAGCAACGGGGCAAACCCAGAAAAGGAGCACCAGTTGTAGGGTTCCTAGGCACTCTTGTGAAGGTTCATAAGGCATCAAACATGCCCGGATTAAATTTTAGACGTGCCGAACAACCCAAAGCCGGGATCTTTGCTAGATTATTAGAGTTTAACATGCATTAAGATAACTTTTATCTAAGTGTGAGGGATTACAACCTTTGTAGTCCGCTCCTTCACTCCACAAGCTCCGAGTAGAAGTCCCTTTACCGCGATCCACGATCTCCCGGACTCATGAGAGGCTCCACGACTCGAACGATCTATGCTAGCTCGAAGTATTCCAAATCTCCGATGATCTACCTTGAAGTTGCTACGACTCAAGCTTTCTCACTCTTATGAGATGAACACACTAATCTCAAGGGCTAGATGAGATGAGGATGAGAGAGTAGTAATTTTGCTTTCTTTTTATATCATTTTCTCATATTTTATCATCACTTTAGGATTTTCAAGAGAGCTTCTTCAAGAGAGAAGAAGAAGAAGATGATGGAAAAATGATAATATGAATTAATCCTTTTGTGATGAATAGAAAATAAAGTATATGATTGATATGTAAACCATGGTCAAGGATGAATGGATAAGAATGAGTAGAGAGTTAACTAGAGTTAGGGTTTGGTTGGGTTAAATGAATGTGTCATTCTAAATATCTTAAGAATGACAAAAGAAGAAAGCTTCTAGAAGGAACTTGAAGCATCCAACCCTAATCAAACCTTAACCTCAATTAATCATCCTTAAACATGTTTAACAATTAATCATATCATGTCACAATAATATATATCACATATATATTATATATTTGTAACAAAAGAAAATAATACAATTAACATATATCGCATATATATCAATGTATCATCCACTGAGAAAATGAAATAATAAAGCGAGCCAATATTAGATAATGTAATACAATATATCATATATATTATAATACATTAAATCATCGAATCAACACTTGATTCGACGATCCGGCTATATCGAATATTACCGACTAATATATCATGTACCGATTCATCGAATCAACACTTGATCCGATGACCCGGTTCATATCCATATATCGCGAGAATATAATACGGTATCCCATATCGCATTATTCACGCTCCTGCGCATATCACATATGCGCCACTACTCCGTTTCGCCTGAGCCAAGAAACCTCTGTGTAGGACTCTAAAGAATCGTCAATACGCCGGTAGCAGGTGATGATCATATCAAACACCCACAAGCTGCAAGCGGTCAGCTAAACGTAACAGCCACCCAGATATTGAGCGATCAGAAGATCAACAAGCTAGCCTGTGCGTTCTCCTGTGAATCCAACCAGTAACACTCCCGTACAGTCCGGTCTGTTCGTCTGATATGTCGCATATCAAGTCTAGGGGTGGTATACGTCAGACCCCAGTAACCGATAAGTCGTGTCGATGTGTGGCTCATAACGGGTCGAGAAACTACTAGTAACACTTACCAGTAAATCTCTATATCAGCCCTGGCCAGGGACTTCCAGTTATAGCCAATCGAACACAGCACAACATCAACTCCCTATACCGGGAGAGACGAATCCCCTCCTATCGCTCATTGCCTCCATGTGATTCGGGACTGTACCCAAAAGCCACCGTTTTGCACGCCCTCTTGGACGTGGTAAGGTGGAAATCAAAGCACAGTGGGAATCACACAAGACTCTATGACGATCTCGGGTCTTCAGACTACCCTGTACCTGTGTCACCGGAGAACTGCCATCTGACGTGTGGTATATCACCATCTGGGAGTTCTCGGCGAGTCCGTCCAGTGTACCCAGTCTCCACTGAGCACCCGTACACCATCTCTGATGTCTAACACCGATGGATATGGGATCATCCATCGCCCATCATATGGGTCAAGATGCGTATACGCTAGTCTACTCTGGTGTATCGATGCCCTGTCTCGATATACCCTCGACTAGGAACAGTTATAGGATGTACTCATCGACTACCGCGGCCCACTAGTATGATCTCATCATAGTCCCAGTAGTCGAGTACAAACCCTAAGGGCTTTATCAACATGTGAGAGTAAAACAGTAAATCAATACAAGTCAACATGTTAAGATAAAGTGAAACCAAATAGCATACTATCATGACGAGCAAGAAAGTCATTTCTATATATATCCAAGCATCCATTATAATATACATCATATGTACAACAATGGCCTCTAGGGCATATACATAACTAACAATCTCCCACTTGCACTAAGGCCAGCTGCTGTAGTATCTCATACCTAGCATCCCGAATAATCTCTCAAACTGTATCTGGGGAATAGCCTTCGTGAATGGATCCGCAGTGTTGTCCTTCGTATCTACTCTCCTGACCTCGATCTCCCGGCGATCAACTATCTCCCTGATCAGGTGATACCGCCTCAGAATATGTCTGGACTTTTGATGGGACCTGGGTTCCTTGGCTAAAGCCACAGCTCCATTGTTATCGCAATACAGAGGTATTGGATGCTCAATGGATGGAACCACACCAAGTTCACTAATGAACTTCTTTATCCAGACGGCCTCTTTGGCAGCATCGTTGGCAGCGATGTATTCAGCCTCCATTGTCGAGTCTGCAACGGTATCCTGTTTGGAACTCTTCCAACATACCGCCCCTCCATTGAGGGTAAAGACAAAACCCGAATGCGACTTAGAGTCGTCCTTATCACTTTGGAAGCTGGAATCGGTAAAGGACTCCACCTGGAGTTCTCCGCTACCATACACCAAGAACATCTCCTTAGTCCTTCGTAAGTACTTGAGAATGTTCTTCACAGCTGTCCAATGACTCTCTCCAGGATCTGCTTGATACCGACTCACTACACTTAGTGAGTATGCTACATCGGGTCTGGTACATAGCATCGCATACATGATAGAGCCTACTGCCGAAGCATAGGGTATCCCTTGCATGCGAGCTCTCTCCAAATCAGTCTTGGGAGATATCTCTTTGGAGAGAGTGAGTCCAGAGATTGTAGGTTGATTCCCACGCTTGGATTCTTCCATACTAAACCTCTTTAGTATGGTGTCAATGTACCTGGATTGGGACAATCCCAGTATCCGTTTAGATCTATCTCTATAGATCATGATTCCCAATATGCAGGAGGCATCACCTAGATCTTTCATTGAGAATCTCTGTGATAAGAAGAGCTTGACTGATTGCAGCATAGGAATATCATTTCCTATCAAGAGTATGTCATCCACGTACAATACGAGGAAGACTAGCTTACCCTCTGCTACCTTCTTATAGATACAAGGTTCATCTATATTTTTGATGAAGTCAAACTCTTTGACTACAACATCAAAACAGATGTTCCAACTCCGCGATGCTTGCTTTAACCCATAAATGGATTTAAGCAGCTTGCACACCTTTCTGCTGTTCCCACTATCTACGAAGCCCTCTGGCTGAGTTATGTACACGCTCTCTTCTAAATCACCGTTTAGAAAGGCGGTCTTAACATCCATTTGCCAGATTTCGTAGTCATGGTATGCAGCAATGGCAAGTAAGATCCGGATGGACTTAAGCATAGCCACTGGAGAAAAGGTTTCGTCATAATCCACACCTGGTCGTTGACGAAAACCCTTTGCTACAAGTCTAGCTTTGAAAGTCTCAACTTTTCCATCTACACCAAATTTCCTTTTAAAAATCCACTTGCTCCCTATGGGTTTTACCCCTTCAGGAGCATTTTCCAAAATCCACACTTTATTGGTGTACATGGATTCCATCTCAGATCGCATTGCATCCAGCCATTTCACTGAGTCACCACTCATGATGGCCTGCTCGAAACTAGTCGGGTCATCATCATCCATGATGCAATCCTCGCTTCCACCATCAATGAGAAAACCGTAGTATCTCTCAGGTGGACGAGAAACCCTACTAGATCGGCGGAGAGGCTGGGGTTCGTCGGGTATTACTGAATCCTCTGGTTCTACTAAATCATCTGTTGTAGTTTGTTCTGCTGGAACTTCCTCCAGTTCTACCTCAGTGCCACTAATCCCTTTTGCAAGAAATTCCTTTTCTAAAAAGGTGGCGTGTTGAGCAACAAACACTTTTTGTTCCTCGGAGTGGTAGAAGATATACCCTCGCGAATGCTTGGGATATCCAATAAACTTACATAAAACAGATCTTGTCTCGAGTTTGTCCGGGTTTCGTCTTTTGACATAAGCCGGGCAACCCCATATCTTAACAAAATTAAGATATGGTCTCTTCCCTTCCCATATCTCATATGGGGTGGTAGGCACTGATTTGGTAGAAACTTTATTCAGTATGTATGCCGCTGTCTCAAGTGCATACCCCCAGAAGGAAATAGGCAACTCAGCCTCGCTCATCATAAAGCGCACCATATCTAATAGGGTGCGATTCCTCCGTTCCGATACACCGTTGTGCTGTGGTGTATAAGGAGGAGTAAGCTGAGAGAGAATCTCATTCTCTTTTAGATAATCTAGGAACTCACTGCTTAAGTATTCACCTCCTCGATCAGATCGAAGAATCTTAATACTTTTGCCCGTTTGGTTCTCTACTTCGTGTTTATATTCCCTGAATTTCTCAAAAGCTTCAGACTTGTGTTTCATCAGGAACACATATCTGAATCTTGAGAGATCGTCAGTGAATGTAATGAAGTAGGAAGAACCGTTCCTGGCATGCGTAGACATGGGACCGCATACATCACTATGTACCAGTCCTAAGAGTTCGGTAACTCTTTCTCCGTGTCCACTAAACGGAGCTTTGGTCATTTTTCCTTTGAGACATGAATGGCAAGTATCATAAGATGATAATTCGAACGGATTCAAATAACCATCCTTATGTAACTTAGCCAGTCGTGTTGCATTGATATGACCAAGTCTACAATGCCACAAGTAGGATTCGTTCATATCTGAACTTTTCCTCTTGTGCGTGTTTTGTATATTCAGGACTGTATTCTGATTTAGAATGAATATGCCATTATGTAACGAGCCTGATGCAATCAACTTTTGATCTAGGAATATGTTCATAACATTATCCTGTACTACAAAATTATATCCCTCTTTACTCAATAAAGAAACTGATATAATGTTGCACATCATGTTCGGTATATAATAACACTCATTCAGAATCAGTGTATTACGACTTGGTAATACAAGGTGATATTCGCCAACTGCTTTGGCTACAATACTTGCATCGTTCCCTACTTGAACGGAATGATTACCTTTTCCCAGTTCTCTACCTTTACGTAGCCCATGTAACTGTTTACATATGTGGGATCCTGATCCGGTATCTAATACCCAGGACGTAGGGTGAACTGAGAAACAGTTCTCAATAACTAACACACCTGAAGAAGATGCATCAACATGCATGTTCTTTTGGGCGGCGTGAGAATCCAGACATTCTGCTATTTCCTGTTCAGTCTTATAACTCTTATAAGAAAGAACGGGTCCAACATTCCCTAACTCAGTACAATAATTGGGTTCAGTCAATACATCCATATTATTATCTTGATTATGGCATGACATGGTCGCTACCTGGAGAGAGAGAGAGAAGAAAACACTTTTAGCGTATGCTCTTGCAAGATTAGATTGGTTATTATCTTATCTAATCAGGATGTCTCCCACTGTTTTTATCAAATCTACCTTAAAACCCAAAAAGGTAAGATTAGCCGGGATTAATTACACCTTACAATTTCGTCAATCTTTTAGCCAGATCAGTGTCGGTACTTTGAGGGAGGTTCCCCGTGCTTTCGCACGGACCTAATTAATGTAAACCTCGTTTTCCCAGAGGCGTAACCCCGTTAACACTTTTCTAGACACCTACTTGATCGGCTAATTGTCCTGTGTAAAACTCTCCCAGGAGTAACTCTTACTCGCAGCGGGTATCAGGATCCAATTATCTCATAGGAGGTATGCAATCTCATTGCAAATTTCAACACTTGAAATTCCTGATAATGTTTTGCCCCTAGTGTCCTATGACCTTGACGGAGGTCAACAAACCATAGGCTACTAGTCAAGTTCATCCCGTCATTTCTTGATTGAATTAAACCCACCCGCACGACCCTTGACGGAGGTTAACAAGGCCGTACGATCACCCTAATCCAATCTGCATCATATGCATAAGCAGGTAAATACTAATCAGCTACCGCACACTACGCCTTGACGGAGGTCAACAAACGTAGCACGAATACTAACTAGTCTATATTTGAAATGACGGAGGGCTACGCAGGTTTTTCATAAAACCTTGAGCGTAATGAACTTGATATCGTCGTAGAATCGAGTAGTTTTTGAAAAGGAGTGTTTTTGAGGCTTTTCTTAGTTTCGCTAAAGGGGTCACTCCCGGTGAAGGGATCGTCGGCCCTTTCCTCATCGAATAAGGTGCAGGATATATCACATATACCGCTGTGCAAAGCAAAACACTAAAAGCAATCAAAAGACAAACCGCGTTTTGTAGCATCTGCCAGTTTTGCTAAAGGAGTCACTCCCGGTGAAGGGATCTCGGTCCTTTCCTCATCGAATAAGGTGCAGGATATATCGTATATATCACTGTGCAAAGCAAAACTGTAGCTACCCTTTTTATTAAGTTTTTGATTCTACAACATCTTTAGGTTTCTTTTCTTTTATTAATCTCATTAATAAAAATCCCATCAGCTTATGCTTCCTAAGCATCACAGAAGAAACGAAAGCAGTAATATTTATATATCAGCATATATATATAGTATAAGCATTCGTCTCAGGCAGTAATATGATCTCATCACAGAACATTGCAGCAGAAGAACATATATGAAATATTGGATATACTAGGACGTCCGTGTTTTCAATACGAGCCTGTATAAAACACGGATTCCACGGTCGCGACGAATAGCCAAACCCACATCCCAAAACCCCTACGAGAGCGGCAAGTAACACTGCCAATTCTAGGGTTAGAAGACCCGGTCTCGACTCCTCGAGATGGCCTCCCACTGGACCCTAGAACCCGGTTACTTGTGCTCCCCTCCTTGGGTCTACCTAATGCGGAAAAGTAAATAATATACACTGGTGACAGCAACCGCAACCTGGAAGTGCCCCAAATAAAAGAATATTACATTACAAATGAATTTTACATGAATGAAAATAAAAACCCTCATCTCACATAAAACCCCCCGGCTATTCTGAACGCGACGATCCAATATAACATATCACAGCAACACATAATATCTCATATCATCAACGTAAGTAAATATGCGCATCCCAATTGTCGTTGACATATAGCAACGAAACCGGCGATATCACATATTACACTTACGGTCACAGAAAAGAAAGTGTAAAACTACAATATTTGGAATCCACAATCACTTTAGACATCGTAAATCCGAAATATCACATATTTGGAATCCACAATCACTTTAGACATCGTAAATCCGAAATATCACATACTCCGCATTTCATGCCTAACTTTATGAATTCCACATATTGTATTACATTCCAGATAAATAGACATTATTAAACTTTCTGAACAGATAATCAAACACCCAAAATTTCCTAAACTGCTCAACACTTGAGCGGGGTTCAAATAATCCCAGAATATGTCACAGTACCGGTGATCCAGCCGTAGAAGGGTCAAGCCAACGCCTCACATGTGGCACGCCGTACTGCCCCAAACCCGAAGGTTCAAAAGGCAGTTCAAGACGGTCACATAATCGAGTTAAGGTTTGTTGTCTTTTAGAGGGTCCACCGCTTAACTTGTACAATTTTCCGAAAGATTAAAACCCGAATAAATTTCAACACTTGAAAGTTTGCCGTACCGGGAAACAGTAAGTTAATGATATCCGTTCAAATAGTTTAACAGTTTCTAAATATCCGGAAAGAAATACGAATTTAAAATTTCCGATCGAGTCTACTATTACAAAACAAACCCCAGAATTTTAAACACCTGGAACAAATTAAAAATACCCAGAATAGTCAGCAAGTACCTACGGTCTATACCATGAAGCCACGTGTCACAATCCTACAATTCGGCCGCGGAACCGCCGCGAGAACCATGTTCCTGCCGCGGTTCCGCGCTGAGTTGGCGGAATTGTGGGCACGTGTTTCATGGTAATTCTTAGAATTCTCTGCTGATTTTTTTACATATTTTTAATTCAGAAAAATCCCAAAATTTAAAAAATTTCCAGAGAGGGGTCCAATTTTGTCGTTTCGGGTTCGATCGGAGTTTTAACTTCGTAAACACATCGCCTAATACTCTAGCTAGGCTCTGATACCACTGTAGGGTTCCTAGGCACTCTTGTGAAGGTTCATAAGGCATCAAACATGCCCGGATTAAATTTTAGACGTGCCGAACAACCCAAAGCCGGGATCTTTGCTAGATTATTAGGGTTTAACATGCATTAAGATAACTTTTATCTAAGTGTGAGGGATTACAACCTTTGTAGTCCGCTCCTTCACTCCACAAGCTCCGAGTAGAAGTCCCTTTGCCGCGATCCACGATCTCCCGGACTCATGAGAGGCTCCACGACTCGAACGATCCATGCTAGCTCGAAGTATTCCAAATCTTCGATGATCTACCTTGAAGTTGCTACGACTCAAGCTTTCTCACTCTTATGAGATGAACACACTAATCTCAAGGGCTAGATGAGATGAGGATGAGAGAGTAGTAATTTTGCTTTCTTTTTATATCATTTTCTCATATTTTATCATCACTTTAGGATTTTCAAGAGAGCTTCTTCAAGAGAGAAGAAGAAGAAGATGATGGAAAAATGATAATATGAATTAATCCTTTTGTGATGAATAGAAAATAAAGTATATGATTGATATGTAAACCATGGTCAAGGATGAATGGATAAGAATGAGTAGAGAGTTAACTAGAGTTAGGGTTTGGTTGGGTTAAATGAATGTGTCATTCTAAATATCTTAAGAATGACAAAAGAAGAAAGCTTCTAGAAGGAACTTGAAGCATCCAACCCTAATCAAACCTTAACCTCAATTAATCATCCTTAAACATGTTTAACAATTAATCATATCATGTCACAATAATATATATCACATATATATTATATATTTGCAACAAAAGAAAATAATACAATTAACGTATATCGCATATATATCAATGTATCATCCACTGAGAAAATGAAATAATAAAGCGAGCCAATATTAGATAATGTAATACAATATATCATATATATTATAATACATTAAATCATCGAATCAACACTTGATTCGACGATCCGGCTATATCGAATATTACCGACTAATATATCATGTACCGATTCATCGAATCAACACTTGATCCGATGACCCGGTTCATATCCATATATCGCGAGAATATAATACGGTATCCCATATCGCATTATTCACGCTCCTGCGCATATCACATATGCGCCACTACTCCGTTTCGCCTGAGCCAAGAAACCTCTGTGTAGGACTCTAAAGAATCGTCAGTACGCCGGTAGCAGGTGATGATCATATCAAACACCCACAAGCTGCAAGCGGTCAGCTAAACGTAACAGCCACCCAGGTATTGAGCGATCAGAAGATCAACAAGCTAGCCTGTGCGTTCTCCTGTGAATCCAACCAGTAACACTCCCGTACAGTCCGGTCTGTTTGTCTGATATGTCGCATATCAAGTCTAGGGGTGGTATACGTCAGACCCCAGTAACCGATAAGTCGTTTCGATGTGTGGCTCATAACGGGTCAAGAAACTACTAGTAACACTTACCAGTAAATCTCTATATCAGCCCTGGCCAGGGACTTCCAGTTATAGCCAATCGAACACAGCACAACATCAACTCCCTATACCGGGAGAGACGAATCCCCTCCTATCGCTCATTGCCTCCATGTGATTCGGGACTGTACCCAAAAGCCACCGTTTTGCACGCCCTCTTGGATGTGGTAAGGTGGAAATCAAAGCACAGTGGGAATCACACAAGACTCTATGACGATCTCGGGTCTTCAGACTACCCTGTACCTGTGTCACCGGAGAACTGCCATCTGACATGTGGTATATCACCATCTGGGAGTTCTCGGCGAGTCCGTCCAGTGTACCCAGTCTCCACTGAGCACCCGTACACCATCTCTGATGTCTAACACCGATGGATATGGGATCATCCATCGCCTATCATATGGGTCAAGATGCGTATACGCTAGTCTACTCTGGTGTATCGATGCCCTGTCTCGATATACCCTCGACTAGGAACAGTTATAGGATGTACTCATCGACTACCGCGGCCCCACTAGTATGATCTCATCATAGTCCCAGTAGTCGAGTACAAACCCTAAGGGCTTTATCAACATGTGAGAGTAAAACAGTAAATCAATACAAGTCAACATGTTAAGATAAAGTGAAACCAAATAGCATACTATCATGACGAGCAAGAAAGTCATCTCTATATATATCCAAGCATCCATTATAATATACATCATATGTACAACAATGGCCTCTAGGGCATATACATAACTAACACCAGTACCATTCAAAAAGCTGTTTAGGCCAGCCGCCTTCAATCGACTACCGGCTACCGAAGCAAGGAGGTCAAGACAGCGATCCGTGAAATCAGCCGCCAATGATCGAAAGACGGCCGGATATATCATCCATACGGTCTATATGGCGGGCGGGCGCCCCAGCGACAACCTTCGCAGCAAAAGCAAGGATGGGGCCACCACATCCCAAGCCCAATCTAGCCTGAATGTGGTTGCCGCCGCCCAAGAACAGCCGCCCTCGCTGGATGAAGAAAACCCTCTCGATGAGGATAGGCAGAAAGACCCCTCGGTCCATGCAGAGTCAAGCTCAGACAGCGAGGAAGAGCCGACTTTCCGCCCCAGGACTGCGGAGCAGGAGCTGCTTCAAGAGCTACGAAAACAGCTCAGGAGCAAAGATAAAGAGATGGCCAAGCTCTATGCGAAGATTGATGACTTAACGAACGTGGTGATGCAGCTTACGGCCCAACTTGCTCGAGCGCCTCCCAATCAAGCACAAGCCGCTACTAATCAGCCGGGTGATGACAATCCGAGGCAGCCAATGCCTGTTCCTTTAGGACCAAGACTGGTCGAGCCGCATGAAAGCCGGCCACACTCCGCTTCTGGGGACGCCTTGGCCCCAGATAGCACTATCCCTCTAACACAGGATCGGATAATGGATTTGGTCACCAGCAAGGTTAAAACATTGGTGGCCGAAGCTGAAGCTCAGAAAGAAATCGGCAGTAGTGGGCGGCCATACCCTGCGCAGTACGATCTGATTGAGTTCCCAAGCGGCTACGTCATTCCTAAGTTCGGAAGATTTGATGGAACGGGGAATGCAAATCAGCACGTCGCCCACTTCAAAGCATCGTGCGGAAATACAGGGGGCAATGACGCGCTCCTTCTTCGTCAGTTTGTCAATAGCCTGACCGGCGTCGCCTTCGATTGGTATGCGAGTATACCGGACGGGTCCGTCATTACCTTTGCCCAAATGGAGTCCCTGTTTCGGCAAAGGTTCATGAGTGTCAGTGATAAAATCTCCATTGCCGATCTTGTGAGGACCAAACCGGGGAAGAATGAAAGCAACACCGACTTTATCGCTCGATGGCGTAATCTCACAGTTAAGTGCGAACCGCCGCTGGAGCAGGACCAGTCCGTCAGCCTTCTCATTGGGAACCTCAGCAATTGGATGGTCCCATTCTTGTGTACGGCAGGCCTCAAAACATTTCAGGAGCTAACCAAGAAAGTCCAAATGCTGGAACACTCGAAGCAAGAGTCCCCGCAGGATTCTCAGAGAGACAAAACTTGGAAAAGCAAGCGGGACGACAACCGTAGAAGCGGGAGTTCCAGCAGTACCAATGTCTTCAATGCGTCCGACAATGAAGAAAAGCGAAGGGCGGCCGAATCCAAAACTAACCGGTCTTGAAAGCCATTGCTGGGAGGAGATGGGCCTTCCCTAGAGGAGAAAAAGAACAAGGTTTACTCTTTCAGAAGGGACAAGGTCCGCAAGATATTTAAAGATGCCTTGAACAACGGCCTACAATTGCCGGAGTCGAAAAGACCCCAAGAAGCAAAAATGACCGACAATCCCCTGTATTGCCCGTACCACCGAGTAGTGAGCCATGCGATCGAGGATTGCTATATCTTCAAGGACTGGGTCGAGAAGCAGTACAAGGCTAGAGAGATCGAGCTGTCCAAAAGCGTGTTGGTGAACAATCAAGTTGCAACCGCCAACTTTATACAGACAAAAGTTGAAGCCTTCTGGGGGCAGACAGCTGAACCTGCTGCCCTGACAAACGAAACTGACTCATCGCGGCCTCCGTGGAGTACACACATATCTAATAAGACGAAGAAGATGATAAAGCTACTTCGGAAAGAGCCCAGGACAGAATGGGAAGGGCAGAAGAGGCCTACCAGTCCAGCTGCCGATGCGGTTCTATCACGCTCAACATCCAAGAAGCTCAAGAAGAAGAAAAGTGCGGCTCGGCGCGAAAAGGAGTCTGCAGGGAGATCGGCCATTCAAAAATATATCGATTCCCTTGAAGAATATGAACAAAAGGAAAGAACATTGATTCAATTGAAGGAGTTCTTCCCTGTAGAAGCGGCTGAAATTCTGGAGGAGTTAGAAGAAGACTCCAATGAAGAGATCCCAGTAGTGACCTGCTACGCCATCCATCTTGGCAGCGACTCGGAAGAGGAGCTTTGTTTTCCCGAAGAGGACGAGGAGCTCGCCACAACGACCAATCAAATCCAGCTCAGAAGCGGCAGGGCTCTACCGCCAAATCAGGGCAACGCCCCAAAAGGGAAGGAAAAACAAGTCGTTAATGAAGAAGATGGCAGAGAACCGGCTGATGAAAACGTAAGTCCTTCCTCGGTGGACTATAATGTCTTGGCGCATCTCCGGAAGCTTCCGTCTCTCCTGAGCATCTACGACGCCTTGGTCCTATCTAAGGAGCTTAGAGATGTTCTCATCCATGCTCTACAAAACCCCGAGTGGTATCAGGCTCACTTTGCGGAAATTAATATGAAAGAAGCCCAGCACGCTTTGCATGCCGCCGCAGTCACATTTAAGGATGAAGACTTGCTACTGGGAACTACTGAGCATAATCGGCCGCTTTACGTGACCGGGTACAGCGACGGAGATCGAATTAATCGCATATTGATTGATCCGGGGTCCTCAGTAAACATCATGAACTTGCGAACGCTGAAGAGTTTGTCAATGGACGTCCGACACCTGTTAAGGGAAAGGATTGTCATTCAAGGCTTCAACCAAAATTGCCAGCAAGTTCTGGGGTCTATAGCTTTGCCAATCAAATTCGGAGATCTGTAAACTGAAGCTAAGATATACGTGATCGACGCAGACACGTCTTATAAGATTCTCTTGGGGCGGCCGTGGCTCCACGATTACGGCATCATTCCGTCAACTCTCCATCAATGTATGAAGTATACTGAAAATGGCGAAGAAAGACGCATTGACGGAGACATCCAGCCGTTCGGTGTGCATGAAGTCCGCTATGAAGATTCTCGGTACTTTATGAACCACCAAAATGCTAAGCCACAACTGACTGAGGATAGACCGGCCCCAAGACTCAAAAGCAAATCTGCGCCGGCTGTCACTTTCAAAAGTAAAAATGCCCAAGTACGCCCACATTTCGGTAGCGACACTGATGAGTCCGACGCTGGAAGCCCGTCCTTCCGTAAAACCCGCCCTCGTTTCGGCAGCGATACGGACGAGTCTGTTACTGAAGGCCCATCTAGCAGCAAAGTCCGCCCTCATCTCGGTAGTGACACTGAAGAGTCAGAAGAAGAGGACCTGCCGTGCAACAGCTGTGCAGATTGGCCCCCCATGCAGCAAGCGAAACTACGAGAGACCTTCGAAGTCGCAGAAGGGTCCCTGGCCATCACAAGGGCGCCGAAACGGATGTGCAAAGAGCTCGATGCATTGTCAGTCTCTACCGTGGACCAGCTGAAAACTTTCTACGTGCCCGGGAGGAAAAATAGACAGAAGGGCATCCTGTTTTACAGGTCAAACCCCGTTGTGCACCCGGACGATCTTTCTGTCACGTGCCTTCCCTATGAGAGAGGCATAAGAGCCGTCCTCAACCCCAGATACTATGCGCCCGAGATACGGGAATACTTTAAGAAGTGCGGATGCCGGTTGTACCAAACGGAGTCCGAAGCAAAGTTTTACGAAGGGCTATGGTATCCGCCCCAGGTCCGAGCACTCATCGATGGACGAATTCCAGATAGACGGGGCATAG
Source organism: Agapanthus africanus (assembly GCA_030015575.1). NCBI lineage: Eukaryota > Viridiplantae > Streptophyta > Magnoliopsida > Asparagales > Amaryllidaceae > Agapanthus > Agapanthus africanus. The sequence continues at coordinate 96,020,822 of CM057342.1, read as the reverse complement.
GCTACATTCAACCTGATTCCAAGGCGTGCTACATGATCCATGTTGATAAGGCCAGCGAAAGATCAAATGATGATGACGAGATAGCCGAGCCAGAAGAAGCTCCTCAAGAGCTCGAAGATGGCGGACAAGCAACCTTTGACGAGCTAACCGAGATTGACTTAGGAACGCCCGATAATCCAAGGCCGACCTACATCAGCTCGCTCTTGTCAGAGGAAATGAAAGTGCAGATAATTGCCCTGCTGCATGAGTTCGTTGACTGCTTCGCGTGGACATACAAAGAAATGCCTGGCCTTTCCCCTGAAGTGGCCGTACATAAGTTGGCTATATCTCCTGATGCTAAGCCAGTCAAACAAGCTCCTCGAAGAATGAGAAGGGAACTAGAAGAAAAGGTCATTGAGGAAACTAAGAAGCTCATCGATGCCGGCTTCATCAGGGAAGAGAAATATGCGGATTGGATCGCATGCATAGTCCCAGTGAAGAAGAAAAATGGGCAGATCCGAGTTTGTGTTTATTTCAGGGACCTCAACAAGGCATGTCCTAAAGACGACTTCCCGCTACCGGTCATGGAAATGATGGTCGATGACACCTCAAATTACGAGCTGTTCACCTTTATGGATGGCTCGTCTGGATACAATCAGATCAAGATGTTGCCTGAGGATGAGAAGCACACAGCGTTTCGAACCCCGATCGGAATATACTGCTACAAAGTGATGCCGTTCGGGCTGAAGAACGCGGGCGCTACATATCAAAGGGCAATGACTAATATCTTTGATGACCTAATCCATAAAGTCGTCGAATGCTATGTTGATGATCTGGTCGTCAAAACTGAAGCCAAGGCCGACCACATCCAAGATCTTAGGACCGTTCTCACCAGACTGAGGGAATACGATCTGAAGATGAATCCTCTGAAGTGTGCTTTTGGCGTGTCATCGGGAAAATTCCTGGGCTTTATAGTCCGGCATCGAAGGATCGAAATTGACCCATCAAAGATAAAGTCCATCATGGAGATGCCCCCTCCAAAGAGTCTGACGCAGCTGAGATCTTTCCAAGGCAAGCTTGCTTATATACGGAGGTTTATCTCAAATTTGTCGGGGAGATGTAGACCCTTATCAAAGCTCATGAAGAAAGGAGCTCCTTTTATCTGGGATGCCGAATGTCAAGCAGCGTTCGAAAGCATCAAACAATACCTGTTGCACCCTCCAGTGCTGGCCGCTCCCATTCCAAATAAACCGTTGATTCTCTACACTGCCGCGCTAGATGAGTCACTCGGTGCGCTCCTCGCCCAGAATAACGAGGAGGGAAAGGAAAATGCCCTCTACTACCTCAGTCGAACTCTAGTCGGGGCGGAACACAACTATTCCCCAATCGAAAAGCAATGCCTGGCTCTGATATTTGCTGTGAAGAAGCTGAGGCACTATCTGCTGGCTCATCGGGTTATGCTGATCTCCAAGGTCGACCCGCTCAAACACTTGATGACCAAAGCAAGCCTAGCCGGCAGAATGGCAAGATGGGCTGTCATGCTACTTGAGTTTGACATAGTTTATACTCCTCAGAAAGCAGTAAAAGGGCAAGCTCTTGCAGACTTTCTCGCTGCTCATCCCATACCAGAAGGGTCGCCGCTAAATTGTGAGTTACCCGACGAACAAGTGTTGCAACTCGAGAATGACGAGCCATGTTGGGAGCTCTACTTCGATGGGGCCTCATCGATAAGAACCTCTAGTAGATCAAATGTCCCGGAGATAAAAGCAGGGATAGGATTGGTGTTTATCACACCATCAATGGGAACCTTACGGCGTTCTTTCGCTCTCACCGAGCCTCGGACAAACAATGAAGCTGAGTATGAAGCTCTGATAGCTGGTTTGGAGCTCGCCATAGAAATGGAAATCCTTCGGCTACGGGTTTACGGTGACTCCCAGCTTGTCGTCAACCAAGTAAGCGACACCTATAAGATATACAAACCCGAGTTAGCTCGGTACAGAAGCCGGGTGGTGGAACTCATGAAACGGTTCACTCACATTGAACTAACAAGAGTCCCTAGAGCATTGAACGGAAAAGCCGACATACTCGCTCGCCTAGCCAAGGAGCTGGCTGACCCTGACTTGGACGAAATTCTGATCACAGTCAGGAGCCGACAAATTCTACCCCCAGTCTCTCTACGAGAAGTGGAAAGCCCGGAACAGGAGAGCAGTCCTGCCGAAAAAGCTTCGATCATCCAAGACGAGCCCGATTGGAGAGAACCCTTCATAGAGCACCTCCGATACGACAAGCTGCCCGAAGAAAAATCTACGAGGATTCAGCTAAAGAAAAGAGCTCTCCGATACGTGTTTGTAAATGACACGTTATACCGCAGGTCATATGACCAACTCTGGCTCAGGTGCTTGTCATCGGCCGAAGCCCAAAAGGTCATGAAAGATGTTCACTCGGGCGTCTGCGGTGCTCACCAATCTGGCCCCAAGATGCGACTTCAAATCAAACGGCTTGGGTATTACTGGCCCACCATGATACGGGATTGCGGAGAGCATGCAAAGAAATGTCAGATCTGCCAAATCCACGGTGATTTCATTCACAAGCATCCCAATCCGTTGCATCCTACGGTGGCGTCGTGGCCCTTCGAAGTCTGGGGCACTGACATTGTTGGCCCAATTGATCCTCCGTCATCCAAAGGCCACCGGTTCATACTGGCCGCGATAGACTACTTCTCCAGATGGGCTGAAGCTGTCCCGCTAAAAGAAGTCAAGACAAAAGATATTCTGACATTCTTCCAGCATAATATTCTATACCGCTTCGGTACACCAAGAAGAATCATTTCTGACAACGGGCCTTCTTTCAAGAGCTTCAATGTCTCAAGGTTCGCTACTCAGCACAAGATAGACTGGAGATATTCCTCCATCTATAATCCAAGAGCCAATGGGCTCGCCGAAGCCTTCAATAAGACTCTATGCAAGCTCCTGAGGAAAAATGCTTCAGCCAACAAGAGGGACTGGAATCTCAAGCTTCACGAGGCGCTTTGGGCATATCGTACCACGCACCGTACTCCAACCCAGTCCACTCCATACTCATTGCTCTTCGGAGTGGAGGCGGTCCTCCCCCTTGAAGTCGAAATTCCAAGCTTAAGAATGGTCGTTCAGCATGAGTTGACGGAGGAGGAAAACGTGCTCCTTCGACTGGATGAACTCGATGCCCTCGAAGAAAAGAGGCTCGCGGTGCAGCAAAGTCTGGAGCTATACCGAGCCCAAATGTCACGGGCCTATGACAAGATAACCCGTCTCCGCGCTTTCAAGAAAGGTGAATTGGTGTTGGTCCTCAAAAGACCGATCATCCCCAATCGACATGCCAAGGGAAAATTCGAGCCAAACTGGGAAGGACCATACGTCATCGAGAAAGTGTTTGACAGAGGATCCTACCAACTAATAAGCGCCGAGGGAGAAAGGCCCATGCCACCCATCAATGGCCGATATCTCAAGAAATACTACACGTGAATGCTCCAAGTCGCAGGCGAATTGAGCACATCAGCCCTACGGTCTGGATCATACATCCTGCAAAACCGTATACAATCCACGGGCGTAAATGACCCCTATCTCTCCCAAATCCTGCCGGTGTGACTACTTTTAAAGTCCCACCAGCGGCCAAAAAAAAAAAAAAGAAAAAGAAAAGAAAAGGAAAGAAGAAGAAAAGAAAAATAAAAGAAATAAAAATAATAATAATAATAATAATATAAACGGTATGTCCATAAGCAAAACGGGCACGGATGAAAACCCGAAAGGGCTCCGTGAGTAAAAACAGCAGGACTATCGGCGAGTCTGTGAAAACCCGAAAGGGCGCAAACTCATGAAAGGAGATGAAATACACTCGCAAAGTCCTCTCGACCTTGTGAGGAGAAAACCCTGCGTGAGATCCTTACAACTCACAAAGGAGCAAAACACTTAGGAATCCTCACGATTCTTAAGGAGAAAATACACCTGCGGGATCCTTACGACTCGTAGGGAGAAAATGATTTTATAGGACCCTCACGGCCCATAAAATTGAAAAGCCTTAGGTGACAGGAACCCAAACCTGTCTCCTAAGCCATCCTTCCCCGACGGGCAACGGCAAATGATGAGTCGCTCCTGGCATTTCGCTTCAGTGTTAGCGGTGCTGATGCCGACCAAAAATCCAAATCCCAAGTCCTCCCAAGGCAAATGATGAGTTGCTCCTGGCATTATTCCAGTGCAGCAATGCTGATGCCAAACAAGACCCAAATTCAAAATCCTCAACGGCGAATGATGAGTCGCTCCTGGTACCATATTCCAGTGCAGCGATGCAGACGCCAACCAAATTCTAAATCCCATACCCCAACGGCGAATGATGAGTCGCTCCTGGTACCATATTCCAGTGCAGCGATGCAGACGCCAACAAAGTCCCAAAATTTTTATGGCCCTACGGTCTGGATCATACATCCTGCAAAACCGTATACAATCCACGGGCGTAAAACAATCCCAATCTCTCCAAAAATAAATAAATAAATAAAAAAAAGGTATGTCCACAAGCAAGATGGGCACGGATGAAAACCCGAAAGGGCTCCGTGAGTAAAAACAGCAGGACTGCCGGCGAGTTTGTGAAAACCCGAAAGGACGCAAACTTGTGAAAAAGAGATGAAATGCACTCACAAAGTCCTCTCGACTTTGTGAGGAGAAAATTCCCGCGTGAGATCCTTACGACTCACAAAGGAGCAACACACTTAGGAGTCCCCACGACTCCTAAGGAGAAAATACACCTACGGGATCCTTACGACCCGTAGGGAGAAAATACTTTGTGAGACCCTTACGGCTCACAAAATTGAAAAGTCTTAGGTGATAGGGACCTAAAACCTGTCTCCTAAGCCATCGTTTCCTAATAAGCAAGCGCAAATGATGATTCGCTCCTGGTACCATATTCCAGTGTAGCGATGCTGATGCCAAAACAAAAAAAAAACAATTCCCAAATCCTCTCATGACAAATGATGATTCGCTCCCGGTACCATATTCTAGTATAGCGATGCCGATGTCAACCCAAATCAAAATCAACAAGTCAACTTCCACTCCGACACCGCAGAAAGCGGAGTAAGTCAGAATCCAATCTCGACACCGCGGGAAGCGGAGCAAGTCAAGTCTACCCCTGACACTGCAAGAAGCAGAGCAAGTCAAATCAGGCACCGACCGTCCAAGTCGTAAAAAGGGCAGAACCGACCGTCCAAGTCGCAAAAAGGGCAGAATCGACCGTCCACGTCGCTAAAATGGCAGCACCGACCGTCCAAGTCGCAAAAAGGGCAGAATCGACCGTCCACGTCGCAAAAAGGGCAGTATCGACCGTCCAAGTCGCAAAAAGGGCAGAACCGACCGTCCACGTCGCAAAAAGGGCAGCATCGACCGTCCATGTCGCAAAAAGGGCAGAACCGACCGTCCAAGTCGCAAAAAGGGCAGCATCGACCGTCCATGTCGCAAAAAGGGCAGAACCGACCGTCCACGTCGCTAAAATGGCAGAACCGACCGTCCAAGTCGCAAAAAGGGCAGCATCGACCGTCCACGTCGCTAAAAGGCAGCATCGACCGTCCATGTCGCTTAAAGGGCAGCAACGACCGTCCAAGTCGCAAAAAGGGCAGAACCGACCGTCCAAGTCGCAAAAAGGGCAGTGCCAGCTTCCTAAAAAGCGGGAACCAAATCAGGTCGCCTCCAAGTAAAAGAAGATCCATCAATTTCATGCACACGACCCGCATATGTGGTGTGCATTTATTGATGGGGGGCAATTTGTTGGGGTAAAAATTTACGCCCCCGGTTGACCAAGTCAAAATCAAAGTCAACCCCAAGCCAAGTGGGCCCATGCCCGGGTTGAGCCTGAACATGAAGCGGCCGGCCTCCCCCATGCCAAGATAAAAATTTTGTAATAAATAATTTTGTTGTATTTCTTTTATTTTATTTTATGGATAAATGTAAGAGAAATAGGCATAAAGCCAAATTTTTGTAAAGCCCATGATTTATGTGCAAAAAGAAATGGCACATGAGCCATGGGCTAGGCAAAATGCCATTTTGAAAAGCCCAAGGGGCTATATGTAAAGTGTATGGCCTATAAAGACAAAGATAATGAAATATCTCAACAACTTTTTCTCTCTCCAAGAATTTTCTAGATCTGAGATCTCTTCCTCCTTCCTCAAGGTTCTAAAACCTTCTTTTTTCTTTTGAATTAAATCAAGAGTTTAACTCTTCCTTTTCTAAAAATAAATAGATTTCTACCACAAAACCCACGAAGGGGAGCTTGGATCTCCAACCAGATCTCGAAAAGGGGAGGCTTTTAAAGATCATCCCCTTTTCTTCAAGATCCCGCCGGTCAAGAGCAAGAAGAAGGAGACCCATCTCCAAAAATCTAACTTTGGACAGACCCAAGGCTTAAAAGAAGAGCAATAAATCTCCCAGGAGTTTAACTCCTTTCTAAAGTTGCTGGAGTTTAACTCCATAATTTATTTTCTGTTGGAATTTAACTCCATAAATTTGTTTCTGCTAGGAGTTCAACTCCAAAATTTCCCTTGGGAGTTTAACTCCCCAGCCTAGGGGCTAGGCTTCCCTTTCCGCGGGTTTTTCCCGCGGTCACGTGTGCCCACGTGACCCCGGGGCGCCAAGGCGCCCATCGGTCACGTGTGCGCACGTGACCCCCGGGGCGCCAAGGCGCCCATCGGTCACGTGTGCGCACGTGACCCCCGGGACGCCAAGCACATGACCCCCGGGGCGCCAAGGCGCCCATCGGTCACGTGTGCGCATGTGACCCCGGGGCGTCAAGGCCCCTCCTTCGGTCACGTGTGCCCACGTGACCCTGGGGGCGCGCCAAAGTGCCCACTGGTCACGTGCGCGCACGTGACCCCGGGCATTAAGGTGCCCACCTGCTGTGTGAGCGTCCTTTAGACGCCATTTTGTTTTCTTTTCTCCCTCGTTTTACGTGCACTCCCCTACAAAATTCCTTCTGGAGTTTAAACCCTTTAAAATATATATATATATATATATATATATATATATATATATATATATTCTTTGGAGTTTAACTCCGGATAAAATTCTTTTAGGAGTTTAACTCCGCATAAAATTCTTTTAGGAGTTTAACTCCATTTAAAATTCTTTGGAGTTTAACTCCACAATAAAATTCCTTTTGAAATTAAACTCCACTTTTAAAAAAAAAAGGGAAAGGGGGGAAGGAAAACATACACAGACTCCACGACACTGTCTTCCGTTAGAAAAAAATTTCTAACGGGGCGCTGCCCCGCACCCCGCAAGGGGGCTGCTAGCCCCCTTGACCCCCAGCCCACTATCCGGGTAGCGGGACCCCCGTAAAAACTCTGCGGGGCCCTCGATATTTCCAAAACCCCTTCATCACACGCACACTGCACATTGAGTTCGCATGACCAGTTTAACCCGTCGATCGGAGGTTCCCTCGCTCTAAAGGCGAGGGGTAATTAACGGCAGTTTAGTCCGCGGCTGCCGGAGATTCGGATCCCCACAATCATTAAACCCCAGCCTACCCTAGGTAAGGGGAATCTGTAATGCGCCTGACAAGCGCACGCGTATTCCCATCTCAATGGGGTGACGAAAAACACCCTACATTCATGTTATCATACTACACTTACACTTTATACGTTGAGTACTTGCTGGGATGTTCTGACATCCCTGAGATTTGTCATCTCAGGTTTAGAGACAGATTTTCAGGATGAGCAGGACCGCAGCGGCTACCAGGATTTTGCAGAAAATCAGTAACTCGTAGGTTTATTTCCTTTCTGTTAATATTAGCATGTGCATCCTTCTGGGACATTAGGACTTATGTATCTCTTTTGGATCTTATTGTCATTTCGAATCTATTGTATCAGATCTTTATTTGCATCAATTATCTAGTGGACCTATTTTTTAGTATTATTTGTGGTTTCGTTGCAGCATGATTATCAGTATTATCTCTTTTGATTTTGGATTTTATTTTGACAGGTTAATCTAGACAGCCTTATGTGACTTTGGAAGGATTTTTCCTTACCGTAGGCAGCACGGCTGGCCTTCGTCGCTCTCCGTATTCCGTATTTTGGGAAGCGGAGCGTGACAAGGTTTTGTTGCGAGAGGGGGTCTCGGATTGGTGGTGTGTTCGGCCATAGAGAAGCCATGTGAAATGTTGGATTTGGGAGGAGAGAGAGATATAGGGAAAGAAAGAGAGTGAGTGAGAGAGATTTATAGAGAGACAGAGAGTGGGAAAAGAGAAGGTGAGAGAATGAGGGGTTTATGGGGAGGTGAAGAGGCACCGAGGGGGGATTGAACAATGGTGTGATTAAGGAAAAATAAATGAGATTAAATGGATTAATGTTTAATAGGGGGAAAAGAGTGAAGAATGAGGAGCTTACAATTTTTTAAGAGGAGAGGCTAATAGTGAGGGAATGAGAAGAAGTAGGAGAAGAGGCTCATGAGAAGAAGCAAGATCTGTGAGGGTTAATGCATGGGAATTGGCCGTGGAAGTTTACGCAAAAGTATTATAAAAGAATAATAGTTTTTGGGGTCATGGGTTTGGGTTAATGGATGGGCTTGGTTTGGGTGTTGTTTGAAATGGGGTTTATATAAAAGAAAGTTGGGTTTGGGTTTGGGTTATTTTTGTTTTGGTTTCAAAATAAATGGGTGTATGGGTTTAAAATAAAATAGAGAAGGGATATGAGTTAATTGATTTGGGTAATTAATAAAAGAGAATGGGTTTAATAAATAAGTAAAATATAAAGATGAGAATAAATAGCTAGGTGAATAATATAAACGGTCGTTTGGGCTCAATAAAAATAATAGAAACAATAGATGGAGGAATTATATATAAATAATATATTAATAGAAACAGAATATAAAATAATATACTTAATAGAATATACGGAAAATACCAAAAACAATTGATTACCGTATTTTATTAAAGAAAGATAATACGAATGTATAGAAATTTTGGGGTCGTTACATTCTACCCCCTTAAAATAATTTCGTTCTCGAAATTACTAAAAAAAAGATGATGCAACAGAGTAAGAAAAAGAATCATAATAAGGTAATCATGTATTGTCGTCATGCTCTTTCAGCCGGTACTCCAAGTAAATTGCGATAAGACTGTTAGAAAGATGAGGAGTTTCGAAAATCGGAATGGATGCTCTAGGCTAGCCGCGAGTAAGCACTCGAATAGAAGAAACATAAATAAGGATTGTATTGTCAAGAATGGTATAAAAATAAAGAATGAATATCAAATTTAAAATTAAGAAAGGATATGAGTTAATAAGGAAGATAGGATTCGATAATTAAGGATGCGGTAGAGTTTAGCTGAATCAAAAGGAAAGAAAATTAAAGACAGAAGTCCAGATTACTCAAGTAGAGTACTTGTAACTATACTGCAGTTCATAATTACAATTACATAACTCTATTTAAGTCGCCCAAAATGCTACTATCAGAATCAATGAGATAAGATTTAAGAACAACAAAGAATGAAGAAGATTATAATAAGATTAAATAGAAATGAAGGGTTCGCAGTTTCGTCGAGACACGATCATCAGGGAAAACAAGAAATGACTGAAAGGGAGGAACTTGTGGTGCAAACGTTACAGTCTACCCTTCTTAAAAGAATTTCGTCCGCGAAATTCTCTCAAGAAGCACGTTGCAACAAACACGGAAAAGCTAAGGATGACGTTGTCTTTGAAATCTGTCGATCGATACTCTAACCTACTAAACTAATGGGCCTATGAGATAGAAGTAGAAAGGGTAAAATGGAGTGAAGGATTCAAAAGTCGAGAGATAATCATCAAGAAAGCTGGAAGTGAAGTTTAAAATGAATTCAAGGAATTAGATAAGATTCGAAAGAGTTGAAATATAAGGTATGTTAAAGTTATTGAATTTCATTAATTCTTGTGATATATTGCTTAAGACTTTATGCAGAACTGACCTACATAGGCCATAAATAAAACTCGTCACTCCCTGCTTTCCAAAAGAGTGGTAATGGACACGTGACAAGTCCGTGACGTATTTATTCCGAGAAGGTAAGGGGTTCTTGGTGTTGTTGGTGGTGTTGCGACTGTTGTTGTCGGCGACGATGATGGTGATGACGACGGAATGTTGCCGTGGGAGCGAGAGGGGGTCTTGGGTTGGTGGTGTGTTCGAGAGAGTGAGTGAGTGAGATTTATGGAAAAGCAGAGAGTGAAAAGATAAGGTGACAGAGTGAGGGGTTTATGGGGAGGTGAAGAGGTAGTGAGAGAGAGAAAGGGGGAGGGAATTGAACAGTGATCTAATTAAGAAAAATAAATGAAATTAAATGGATTAATGTTTAATGGGGAAGGGGAAGAGTATGAGGAATGAGGAGCTTACAGTTTTATAAGAGGGGATGCTAATAGTGAGGGGAAAAACTTCCCTGCAAGGGCTTGCATGCTGCAAGCCCTTGCAGAGCCGTTGGATGGGGGGCTCCATTAGTGGAGGCCCTCGAGGGGCTTGCAGCATGCAAGCCTAATGGGCCCTTCCATCCAACGGCCCTAGAGGGGCTTGCAGCATTCAAGCCCTTCTAGGGAAGTTTTTTTCAATAGTGAGGGAGTGAGAAGAAGCAAGGGAAGAGGCTCAGCATGATTTGTGGGGGTTAATGCATGGGAATTGGCCATGGAAGTTTACACAAAAGTACTAGAAAAGAATAATAGTTTTTGGGCTCATGGGTTTGGGTTTATGGATGGGCTTGGTTTGGGTGTTGTTTGAAATGGGTTTAAATAAAAAAAGGTTAGATTTGGGTTTGGGTTATTTTGTTTTGGTTTAAAAATAAATGGGTGTATTGGTTTAAAATAAAATAAAGAAGGGTTATGGGTTAATCGGTTTGGGTAATTAATAAAAGAGAATGGGGATAATAAGTAAGTAAAATATAAAGATGAAAATAAATAGCTAAGTGAATAATATAAATGGTCTTTTGAGCTCAAGGAAAATAATAGAAAAAATGGAGGAATTATATTGAAATAATATATTTAATAGAAACAGAATATAAAATAATATACTTAATAGAATATACAGAAAATATAAAAAATAATCGATTACCATATTTTATTAAAAGAGGAAAATACGAAAGTATAGGAATTTTGGGTCGTTACACTAATCAATCCCATTTTTTCCTTTCAGAGAAGAAATGGATGCATTGTTTTTACCGGAGTGGGATCGGGCTTGCCGGAGTGGGGTGGTCGTGGTGTGGTTGGATTGGGGGTTGTGGGAGAGAGGAGTGCTAAATATTTTTCCTTTTTTCGTTTTTGTTTCGTAGGGGTATTTTGGTCATGTTGTAAAATTTCTGGATGGGAAACTTGACTGTAGTTAAGAGGGGCAAAGTGGAGATTTTCAAATATTAGAGGGTTTCCTGTTTTTGGGCTAAACATAAAGAGGATTTCCACTTTTAAGCCAATTTTCTTTTTGGGTAAATTGCAGAAATGTATCCATGAACTATCACCTTTTGTGTGTTTGGTACCATGAAGTAATTTTATAGCAGATTGCTATCATGAAGTACCACATTCGGTTGCAACTTACTATCATGGAAACACTAACGTTTTTTCTAACTTCTACGTCAGCAATTTTTGCTGTGTCTTTTCCTTTTTACCCTTCTCCTCCGCCTTCTTTCCCTTTTAAACCATTTTTAAAAAAAACCCTAAATTTTTATTTCAAGAAGAAGAAGAAGCAGACTCGGAGATCTAAGACCTCATCCAGAAAGAGAAGCGCCGGCAATCCCGAGGCATTGAGCTCATCACCTCCGAGAACTTCACCTCCTCATCGTCATCCGGGCCCTAGACAACGCCCTCACCAACTAAAGGGCATTGCAAAAGTTTAGAACCTAATTCGAAATCCTATGAAATTAGAACAAATTAACTAGAAATAAGCAGAAATTCTCCAAAAAAAAGATCTCAAAACGAAAGCAAAGATAAGCAAAGATGAAGATCTATCAAGATCCATTACCACTAGAGCCGATGGCAAAGATCCAGCCGTAGCTTGCTACTGAGAATCCATTCGAGTGCAAAGAAAGCTCAATCGATCTCAGGCGATGATGGCAGAGATTCGAAAGGGATTTAGGGCTTAAGCGGCTTGATTGAGCAGCTCACGAGTGTTTGAATCAAAGGATTGATAGCAATTGGAGTTGGATTTCTTCAATTTGATCCTTCGTCGAGCTCGCTAGGATGATGAAGATGAAGAAAATGGTGATGATGATGGTGAATTGCAAAAGTTCAATCCAGAAAAAGAATTTATCGAAGAATTCACGATATCACTTTGAAAGAATAAAGCAATCGTTATGATTTGAGATCGAAATGTTGGCCCAAATGTAGAAAAAGAATCCTAAGAATTGATGAAAATCAAAATAAATCGCTTCCAAAATGCAAAGAAGGGTAGAAACGGCTCACAATCGATAATGATGAAAGAATTTGGGGGAATCTTGAAAGATTTTGACGCAAATTAGGATCAATTAGGGTTTCAAGACTCTAATCGTTCAAATCGCCATCCCCTCAGCAACCCAGAAAATGTTAATTTTCTCTTTCTCATTTCTCATAATTAGGATCAATTAGGGTTTTATTTACTGTTATGCCTCCTTGGAGTTATCTAATTTCTCTTAGCGCCAGCAAGCGGACAATTTTTAGGAATTATCGAGTTTTTATCATCGATCTTTCGATGACGAAGATGAATGAAGAGGAAGATGATAAAGAAAATGGTAATGATAATGGTGAAGAAGAAGAAGAAGAAGATATTGATAATGATATGATGATGATGATGGGAGTCAATGGTGGTTGCGGCGGCGGCGGAGGGAGGAGGGTCGCGTATGTGAGGGGAGGAGGAGGCTGAGTTTTTTTTATTTCTTTTTCTGTTTTTTTTCTTTTTCAAAATTGAATGTAAATCGAAGGATACAACGGTTCATTTATTCATAATTTTTAACTATAGTTAGGTCAGAAAAAAGTTCGTGGTAGAAATCTCTAATTATTAAAGTCTATGATACCAAGCATACAAAAGGCAATAGTTCATGGGTACAGTTTTGCAAAATATCTTTTCTTTTTCAAATTATAAACTTTGCAGCTTCAATCTTTCATATTTATATATACACCCTCTCCAATTTTTGTATTTGTTTATACCCCAAATCTTGTATACTTCAAAGAATCCCTTCTTCGCCAGATTGTATGTACACAAAGCTGGCATCAGCTTAGTTAACGCAAAGTCTATTATATTTATCTAATAATTTTTAACTTGACCTTTTATTTTCATTTCTAAACACTGTGGCTTATTTTTAACTTAACTAAAATTTCACATTTACCACTCAAACCTTTATATTTAGGCAAAATGAATATGACAGGTGGATGATAAGTAGGACAAATTTGGATAAACTAAGACGGTTCAATAAAGCTTAAATAAAATATATTTTTTTGTATATTATTACTTAAGCAATAGTTAAATAGCTATTAATTTTTTTTGAAAATATATAATGTTCATTGGCTAAATTTCACTAAACCCCGCTGAGTTTTGGTGTTGTATCACATAACCCCCAAAGTTTGAAAATGCTACAAAATACCTTCCAAGATTTTTATTTTATATCACACAACCTCACCATATTTCAGAATGTTACAATAAACCAATCAAAATTACACAATTTTCAAAAGCAGACATTTCATATTAAATAAGAAGACTCCTTTGCCCTTATGTTAAGAAAAGATAAAATAATCGACAAAGATTTATTATATTGAAATTATTTGTATAGCATGATTTTCTCCCTTTCTTCTATCATCGAACTCTTTCATTTCTACTTCATGTCTATCCTTATCCATAAATTTCATTTTCAAATATATTGATGATTAATATATCAATTTTAGGCAAAAATTATTATAATGATTAAAAGATTAATTATCAACGTGAAAATATTATATTTAAATTAAAAAAATAGATACAGGAAATGGATGAGCAAGACTTATGAAGAGTATGCTAATTGACGCATATATTAAATCATATAAAAAGTAATAATATTGAAATAAAATAACATTTAAAATTTGAGAAAGTAAAGTAAATAGAAATAAAAAAAGATTAGACGATGGAAAAGAAAACCAAATAATCAAACGAGAGGAGAAAAATAGATCCAAATGATTGTTTTCATAGATAAAGATTTAGGATAGTTTGGTCATTTCACTAGATTTATGTTGAGTTTTAGATGTTTCATAGTTAAATGGTATTTTGTAGCATTTTGAAATTTAGGAGGTTATGTGATACGCCCCGGAAACTTATTGGGGCTTTGTGAAATTTAGCCATATTCATTTTTTATGTAAACTTGTACAGATCAGGTTAAGGCAAGTCCTTTGGAAAAAAAAAGTGTTAATTGTACATAGGCCCTTGAATTATTTAGGGTTAAGCACTTATGTTAGTTGCTTTAGTCTCTCTAGTTTTCAAGCAATGGCACACTGAAGCTATTTTAAAAATTTCAAGAGAAGCAAACCAACAAGAACCATGGATTATAGCCTAAAGATCAAAACCTGCAAACAAAAAGAAACTGTTCTAAGACATTAGTGCTACAACCTTTGTAGCGTCTTCAAAAGCGTCTCGGATGATGGAACATGCTTGGCTGTAGATCCTATGTGTAGATGATGATCCACTTAAGAGTTCCATGCTCATGCTTTAGCTCCACTTGAAAATAAAACTCTATGTGAAGCAACTAGAAGAAGAAGCTTGCTAGGAATGTTATTCTAGAAATGCGGTTCTATTTACTTGTGTTTTTCTCTTTGTTTTTCAACCTCTTATCTCAGCTCATGAGAGGATGAAAGAAGAAGAAGAGATGAGATAGCTAAAGGAGAGAGAATGGAGGTCCTTTTCAGATTTCCTTCACATGTTGTCTTCCGTCGATCTCCCGGTGGATTATGGAGGGGATCCCCTGTTGTGTGTGGGCCTCAATGGGTTTTGAGGAGATTTGGTGATTGGAGGAGTTTGACGCCAAATACCTGCAAAGAAGTCCCGGGGTGGTTTGATACCACCGAGAACCCTCCGACGATCAAGTTAGTACTAGATCCGATCAGCGTAACGACTAAGTGGAGTAAAAATGGCTTACTTGACCCTTCCGTGATGGGGGTTCATATAGTGGTGGAGGCACGCAGCAGCAGGCGCAATAATCTCGCCGGCAGTTGCGCTCACGACGTCACGCCCGCGTAGAGAGCGGGTCGCCCATAAATGGGGATTGTGAAGGCGTGGAACGTAGGATGTTGCTGGCGAAGAATTCGCGCACGGCGAGATTCGCGGAGCGGCGATTACGCTCGTGGGCGGTGGAGCTGGTCGGAGGACTGAGGAAGACGGCCTCGGCCAAGAGGCTCGGGGACGAGCGAGGAGGCCGAGAAGACTTGGTCTTGTGGCGGCTCAGGGCGAGCCGAGGGACCGAGGAGGCCAATCTGCAGGGATCCTCGAGGAGGGTTAGCTTGTGTTGGCAGGTCGGATACAGGGGTGGCCTGGTCGGCCTTTGTGGGCCCTTTCTTCTGAGTTCTGGGACGTGTTATCCGCCACGTGTCCTAATCGTGGGGATTGCCAATATCGAGCATTATCATTAGCCCCCCACTCTTGTCTCGACCAGCTAGCGGGTCGGGTCAGGAGTGGACTGCCGGGCCGCCCGGGGCGAGCTCCCTCCTAAGATTTCGTCGGGACGCGTCCCCCGGGCCGTGAGTTGTCTTATCTGTTAGCGAATCAGGGCGAGGTCTCTGCATTTAAGGAGGGTGCGCCGGTTCGTGTATCTTGCCTTTGGAGTGACGGTCCACGTGTCAAGCGTCGGTTGGCTGACGCGACGTGCGTAGACCTGCGACGCCTGAAAGGATGCGGTCCAGTGTGGGAACGACAAGTGGAGCAATCTGAGCCGTTTGGACGCGAGGAGGCGTTTCGGCGGGAGACGAAGGGCACCGTTGGATGAGGTTGCTCGTGGTGATAAATAGGGGTGGGGCCTGTTCCATGGCCCCTAACCCTTCATCTTACCTTTCTTCTAAGTTTTGGCTGCTCGGCGCTCCTTTTCTTGGGGATACATGGTTCGTTCCCATTCTTTGGGTCGCTCGTTCCAGAGGGAGGCCCACGACGTGGCCGTGCCCCTGGCTGGCCCAGGTTCTACGTCGAATGTTCTGCCAGCGACAGGGTCATCCGCCTCGTTGGCGACTCCTGGGGATTTTTTCGGCGGCGGTCTGAGGCGCCCGCGGTCATCCGAGCCCCAGACAGGAGACGGAGGGGTGGGGGCGAAGACGGGGTCCTCCTTAAGAGGAAAAGGACAATCTCTCGTGCTCCGCCGTCAATGGTCCCTGAAGGGACCCCCGTGCAGGAGGGAGAGGCCGTCTTCATGGTTCCGTTTGGGCTTTCCGTCGCTGCCGGCTTGCTCGCCGGGATGGAAGAGTCTGCAGGAAGAAGACTTTCGTGCGGCACCCTGAGGGCCCAAATGGAGGCCATAGCCCAGGGGGCGGTCCAGGTGCGAACCCCTTCGCGCGTTATTTTTGGCCTTCCTTTCTTTGGCCCGAGCGACTCCTGGTTTCTCATCCGCTTCCTGTCAGGTCCTTCAACACCGCGCCATCGCCGCTCGTATGGAAGCCGAGAGAGCATTCCACGCACCGAGCCCAGTAGAAACATTCCCTTCGGAGGTCAAGGTCCTGCGGCGTGACCTGAGTCTGGAGAGGGCCAGGGCCGATGTCTTGGCAGCCCGTGCGGAGTCTGCAGAGCTTTCCAATTCAGCTAATCAGGGCGTCCGCCGTCGCCTGAGTGCATCTCTCCGGGTTGCCGAGAGGAAGCTGGCGGACTTGGCTGATCGTTTCGCGGCCATGGAGAAGGAGAGAGATGCCAGCCGGAGGGATGCCGAGGCGGCGCTTCTGTCGGCTCAGGCTGCTGAGGTCCGGGCCAGGAAAGTCGTGGCCGATTACAAGGTTTCAACAGTTTTACGTCGAGCTCAGTGAGTATTCCTCCGTTGCGTGGAATAAGGCTCTGGATGCCGTGAAGGAGCAGCTTCCCGATTTCGCCGATGGCGAGCTCCATGCTCGGGTCTCGCCCCCGGTGGCAAGGCCTCCGGCTGACAATGATGGGGGAAATGAGGCGCGCCCCTGGTGGCAAAACCTCCGGTGGTGAATCCCCCAGCGATGAGGGAAGCGAGGTGCGGGAGGGGGGGATGGTTCGCGACTTAGGTCTTTTTGATATTTCCCCGTCCCCTTTTGTAAGCCTCCGGGCAGTTTGTAAGGCTGGGGAGCCCGAAGTACCCTTTGTAAAGACTGTGCGTTTGATAATAAAACTTCTTCTTTGGTTTCATCGGTCCGCGCTTTATTTTCTCTTTGCGCTGCTGGGCTTTCACGTCAGGTCGGCCATCTGTTCAGCGATCGTTCGTCGAGTTGACTTCGACCACTTGCCAAGCGTTGCCGAGGATGGACCGAAGCTGCCCCGTTGCCCTTAGGCGTGGGCTTCTGATTCCTGGCATTGTGGGTAAGCAACTACCAGCCTGGGATGACCGAGCGAGATTGCCGCTCGGGTGCCTCTTGCGAGGGCTTCGATCCCTGGTGTCACGGGTAGGGAGATACCAGCCGGGAATAGCCGAGCAAGGGCTCGACTGCCTCTAGGAGGACTTTCTGATACCAGGCGTAGCGGTAGGGAAGCTACCCGCCGGGGATAACTGGGCAGAAATTGTAAGTGTACGGCAGCACCCCGGCCGTCAATCCGAGGCCAAAATGCGGAAACGAAACTTTTACAAAACTTGTAAACCGGCACTACCGCGCACTATAAAACCCGGATCGGGCCATTAACCTAATGCTAGCAAACTAGAGAATGGGTAGAATGCTATATCGAGCGATCCGTGTCCTTCGGTCTTCGGCCTCCATCCCGATCTCCTCGCGGAATCTCCGGTCTTCACCTCCTCGTCGGAACGGGCACCAAATCGCCGGGTTCTTTTACGGGCTCCCACCTCTGGACCGAGGCAACTCGGGCACGAAGTGGGCGAGTCGACGTGTCCAAGAATACTGTAGGCTAAGTGTAGTAAGATTTGTCTCAAAGAGGTTGTTGAAGTTGCCATTGAAGGAGTGGAGGAATCAACTAAGGAAATGTGCTATGGAATTTTTGTGGCAAGCAAAGAATATGAGATGAATGATTTTCTCCCCAAAAAAATGAATCCTCATCTCCCCCTCTCTCTAAGTGGCCGGCCATGACCCCATGGTGGAGGGAAAAAATGAAGGATTAAAAACAAGTAAGGAAAATGTGTGATAAAAAGAGAAAAAGGTCACACCAACATCAACACCAACATCCATTCCAAATCACATCACCAAAAAGCAAGTCATCATGAAGCAAAAGGAATCTAATGATTCTAGAACCATCATGATGCCTCATATCACATAAAACCCCCTCCACAATGCTAATTTGCACATTTGCAAATAAGCCCCTCCATCAATTTTCAGCCAAAGAAAGGAAGAAAGGAAAACTGGCTGAAACGGAATGCAAACTGGCAACTTCAAAAAACTGATCCCGTAATAAATTACAGGAAAACCCCGCGACCGTATATACATACCCGCATTTGTATTCCGACCGAATACAAATGCAAAGAGACAAAATCTACACTGTACATTACTAGGATCCGTCTTAAACCAAAGCCCGCTAGTATTATCCGTCCGATCATGATCCGTGCAATACCGCACGTATAAGATCGAACCCTGCCATATCTCCATACGGCCTCTACAGCGTTTCGTCCGAAACTTGAGAAACTGTCTGTGGGGGACTCTAAAGACTCGTCAATATTTTGGCTGTGGATTTAACCACTAGCACGTCAGAGCTATTAGCCATACGTGACAGGCTACCGGCTATTGACCAAAAGGGACGTCTGTGAGCGAACTCATCCTGACACCCTACTGAGCCTGTCAGTGACAATATCCGTACAGTTCGGTCCGTTCGTCTATGAGCATCGCATGGCGGGCCTAGGGGTTGGTAAAAGTTAGACCCCCCAAAACGGTACAAGTCATGTCGGAGTGTAGCCCAGAACACCCTGAGATATTACTGGAATACCTACCAGTAAATCTCCTGCCTTGGCCAAGGACTTCGTGTAATGGCTCTCCTAGACACAGCGCGACCTCACCCCCAATACCGGGAGAGACAAACCCCTGCAGATCCGCTCACTGCCTCCATATGGCTCGGGACTGTACTCAACTAAAACCTGTTTGCACGACTCCTTTGAGCCGTGGTAGGATAGTAATCAAAGTACAGTGGGAACTCACACGAGACAAATGACGATCTCAGGTCGATGAACTAACCTGTACACATGTCACCAAGGAACTGCTATCTGACGATAGGTATAATACCAACTAGTATGTTCCCGGCGAGTCCTGTCCGGTGTACTCATAACCCAATGAGTACCTGTATACATCTTAGGTGAACCAACTAACACCAGTAGCTTGTGAGACCGGCCACCGCCCCTCGTCGGGGTCTCGACTGTATACACTAGTCTACTCTGGAGTATCGATGCCCTGTCTCGAAACTCCCACGAGTAGGGACCTTTTAAGGATGTGCTTATAGACCCCAGCTCCCACGTATATGATCGCCATCATACTGCTGGCAGTCAAGCAAGAATCCTAGGGGCTCTATCAACGTGTAATAGCGACCTGTAAGGTCACCTAAAGCAGTACACGATGATAAAGATAAACCAGATAGCATACTATCATCTTGAGTAAGACTGTCCTATCGGCATAGGTCCTCCCTCAATCATTGCAATCACGTGCCTGTGATCCAATAATTGACTCTGAGGGCATTATCTCCAACAATCTCCCACTTACACTCAAGGCTAATTATTGCGATGTCGCATACTCACAGCCCGTGTGATACCGAACACCCAACTCCTCTACTAGTTTGTCTCACAAAGCTCGTTTGCGAAACTATTGCGTTCGAGGAATAGCCTCAGTAAGTGGATCCGCTCTGATGTTTCTTTCTATGTCTCTCTATATCTCAAGTTCGCGGAGAAAGCCATCTCCCGAAATGAGCAATACCTGTCTTAGAATGTGTCTGGATGTCTGATGGGACCTAGTTCATAAATGAACTCCAAATCCAAACTTCTTAGACTGTATCGTCAACTGAACTTAATCAGTATCCCTGCGCCACACCTCCCTCAGTATCCGCTTGGACCATCTGTCCAAAATACTGCCCCTCGTCAGAGGGAAAACTATAGCTCTGACAGTCACTCTGTCATCCAGGTCACTTTGGAAGCCTGGAATGATAACTGTCTCCTAAAAGAGGTTGTTGTTATCATATCCCTAGAACATCCACTTATGTTCTAAAACTGCTTCCGAACGTTTCTCCAGGATTGGATCAATATCAACTTATTGCATCTACTGCAAAAACAACATCTGGTGTGGTACTTGACATCTCACGATTGACTCAATTGCCTAAGCAAGTGATCTGCCAATCATGCACATCCCTCTCCCCTTTAGTCTGTAAGACACCTTTAGAGAGGGTGACTCCATCACCTGCAGGTACACTACCGTGCCAGGAGTCGTCCATTCTAAATACCTTTAGAATACTGTCTAAGTACCCAGATTGGGAAACTACCCAAATCTAGATCTAAAACCATAGATCCAGTAACCAGAATGTCTGATATAATATCCAAGTCCTATGTGGAGAAACCACTGTGTGACAACCAAAGTATAACCGATCGTAGTATAGGAACATCACTTCCTACTCTGTGTATGTCATCCAAAAACTAGGACATCACACCCTACCACCTTCTTAACAGATCCATCCCCTATTCTGATGAAGTCAAACCTATGACTGTCACATCAAAAATAGATGATCTATCTCCGCTATATCTGCTTTAGTCTATAAATAGACATAAGTCACCTGTTCACCAATGCTTCCGCTGCTCCCACTGACTACGACAACCCTCTGGCAGAATCATATACACGTACACTTCTAAAGCTAGTTTAGAAAGACGCTATACTCATCCTCCTGCCGGGTCTCACAGTCTGGAACAACAGCAATGGAAAGTCTGGGTAAACAAGAACCTCCATGTCACCGTTTTTTAGCATACCGAAGTACCTCTCGAGTGCCTAAGGTTACCCACCTTATCTGCGGAGTGGCCAATGGAATGTCAAGCCAGATTGAATCTTTAGGTTCTTATCAAATTTTCAGTAATCGTTTGCGGTTCTGGAATCACTTCCAGTTCTACCATACTCGCATTACTGTTTTCTGAAAAAAAAATCATTTTACTTAAAACTGTGGCGAGTCAAGAACAATATCACTATTGATCTTTCAGATGGTAGAAAGTCAACCCTCGTCATAGCCTGGGTCAACCCACAAACAGCCATTACAGAAACGTGCCTTGAGTTGTCCAGTGTCTGGTTTTAAGCATAAGCTGGACAACTCCCCGTACCTTAACAATGTCAAGATATGAACTGTTCTATATCTAATACAGAAACAAAGGCACTGATTTAATTGAACCAGATTCAAATCATGCAGCTGTCTCCAGTGCATGTCAACTAAATGGAGAGAGGCCGATCAGCATTACTCAACTTAGGAGTGCTTCCAATTATGAGTAACCTGAAAGAGAAGCAAGTTCTCTTAATCATTACTATCAACTGAATACCATACACAAGTATCTACATCTTCGATCACCTTGAAGAATCCCGATACTTGCAACGCCTGGTTCTCTACTTTACTCTTATACCTATAACTTCTCAAAACTTGGACCTTGTGTTTCTACGAAACACATGTCTAGGAACCAGAGAAGTCACAAGTAAACAGAATATAGTACGAGTACCAACCCCTCTGTCCCCATGGACACTGGACAACATACAATACTCTGTATAAGTCCCTTGAGTCTAATAACTCATTCCTTGTGTGTCGTAGGTTGAAAACTGTACTTATGGTTAAGAAGAATTACACGCTGCTTAATGCTCCTTACCTAACCATCCACTGATATAGGTAAATGTCATAGACATAATTTCAAAAAGGTATATCTCACTCTATAAAATAGACGTACAGATATATCAATTTGAAATTGGTGCATAACAACGGATATTCAAAACCAAATATCTGCCGTCCGGCAAACAACCCAGGTGACTTCCTCAAATATCACCAATTACAACGAATTCTGATATATGAGGATGATCACCTAATTCCCAATAACTTACTCCCACTCATCATCTGTAAAACCATACAGATGTGAGAATCAAAGCTGGTAAATACATACCCTGGAGCAAGAAATAATTGGGAAATCAGTTTTCTTTTAACAGTACACAGTGAAACTGAAACATTGAAATGTTTCGTAGGGGTATCCGGGTCTTCCTAGTAATACCTCTTCCATTATCCAGATTCACAACTGTAACCGTATATTTCTTTGCCATCTCTCCAAATCCCTTCATATGTCTTTAGTCATTACCTTCTGTACACCACTTTAGGCCAAATGGTTTTCTTCCTTCCCTACCGTTCGGCACCAGCCTATGGTTTGGATGAAGACTATCCAATAAGCATAATGGGTGTACTGTCCCAATCCTAGGGGCACTCGTAACCTGAGAGAAAGTGAAGATAAAAGACAACCGAATAAACCTTATTCCTATTTCTCCTGAACCAGAATCCATCCCCGAACTGGAACAAGTTCCTGTCGAGTTCGTATATAACCATACGATGGAGTATCCAATAAACTGTGGATCTTCGTAGTGATACGGAGTGTTCTGGAGAAATACAAAGGTGATGTAGTATTGGCGAAGAAATACTTGGTTTGGTCGTGAATAGCAGTCGCAATTTACTTTGCCCTCTTACTAATCCCTTTATTTGTCTTAACTTAATACCTTCTGTACACCACACTTAGGCTAATCGACTTTCTTCATTCCCTACCGTTTGGCACCAGCCTAAGGTTTGGAAGAAGACCATCCAATAGGCGTAACGGGTGTATTATCCCCTAATCCAAGGAGCACTCGCAACCTGAGAGAAGGTAAAAGGAAAAGATAAATGAATAATTCTATTCGTTTTCTCCAGAACCAGAAACCATCCTCGAATAAGTTCCTTCGAGTTCGTATATAACCATACGATGGTTTTATCCAATGGAAGTGGACGTTCGTAGTAATACAGGGTGTTCTGGAGAAAAGGGTAAAAGTAGGAGTGGCAATGAGGTATGCAACTCTGACAATCCAAAAGCCAGTGTTTAAGAAGGTTCGGTCAACTTGGTCACTGAGTCATAGTCAAGGGTCGGGCCATGGTCGCTGCCAAAGAGAGAGAGAAAAGAAACACTCGGCGTGCACTCTAACCTAGATTAGAATGGTTATCACTTTATCTAATCAGGAAACCTCCCACTGTAACGTCAAATTCTCCTCCAAACCTGAAAGAAGAATTAGTCGGGATCACCCGAGGAGTAAACCAAGTCATCAGTGGGAATCGGGACCCAACCATCATCGCATGATAAAATGATGGAATCCACTCACGTTATCACACTCCAGAAGGTATGCGCATATCTGGCAAGTTTCAGTTTCTTTAGAAACTCCCGATGTGATTTTTACCCCATGCTCTTATGACCTTGACGTAGGCCAACATATCATAAGTCAGATGTCAAGTTCTACCCGTCATTGTTCAGGTTAATTTGAACCCACCCGTACCTATCCTTGACTTTGGCCAACAAGGCAGTACGACTGTCCCAAACCAACGCATCTATCTATGCAACAGATAAATATCCGGTAGCTACCAATCACTATGCCTTGGCGTAGGTCAAAATACATAGCTTGAATACTACCGAACATTTAACTGAAACGACGGAGGGCTACGAATGGTTTTTGGCGAAAAACCTTTAACGTAATGAACTTGATATCGTTGAAGGAACTGGATAACTTTTATAAAAATATAGTGGCGAAAACCTTTGCTAAAGAGGTCACTCCCGGTGAAGGGATCTCGGCTCTTTCCCCGTAGAATGAGGTGCAGGATATTCCAACTGAATACCACGATGCAAAGTAAAAGTAATCGACTATAGTGAAGTTATTGCCCCGACGCAAACTTCTGTCCAAGGGGTCACTCCCGGTGAAGGGATCTCGGCCTTTGCCTCGTCGACTGAGGTGCTGGATATTCATAACCGAATACCACTGTGCAAAACAAAAGAGAACGTCCTTGCAATAACAGCTTTTTGAAAAATTGTTCCAACAACATCAGAATAGGTTTGTTTAGCTTGCATTGATCCGAATCAACGCAGTCCCATCAATTGATCATACCAATAAAGAACGAAAATAATGATGTACGTATATGTCATCCGCATTCGCCACTGGGTCCCATCATCACCCGTTAGGTTACTTAACTAACGACAGAGCGGGGACTGGACTAGCGCGGATGCAAAACATATACAACATCTACTAGTATATATATCAATATATAATATTCGCTCAAGGCGTGATAAAATGAAACATCACAGAAATGTAATAAGTATCACAGAACAATACAGATATCTGGGATCCCCGGGTTTCATAGAGCCGCTACTGAAACCCGACGTTCCCCTGGTCGTGTGGATAGCCTGTGCAATGAAATCCTAGACCCCTACGGGCGCGGCAAGTTACCCGCCAAAACCTGAAGCGAGGCAGCCCCCTTCAGCAACGTGAATGGACCACCCAGCACTTCACGGAATCCGGTAACTTGGGTACCCCTCCTTGGGTCAACCTATACCCCCTACGAGTTGGGCGTATAGCCCGCCAATTCTAGAGTAAAGCCTCCTCCGTCTCAACGCCATGAGATGCGGGCCCGTTTCCCTCTAGAACCCGGCTATCCGTGCACCCCACCTTGGGGTAATCCTAGTACAGAAAGTAAAATATACAACGGGTGCATCGACCTCAGCCCGGTCGTGCCCCAAAAGAATAATATACAAACAGGCAGTAACGGCAGTCCACATGTCGGACGCTCGCCCCGCAATATCAAATGTACATATACAACCAAACTGTACTAACATTGCATCCAGGCTATCCACCACGACAAATCCGCAATATCACAGCACAACACAGAATATCAACGTGAATGTCACGTTCGCAAATCCGTCTAAAAGGGCTATAGCAGTTAGACAGGATTTACCGATCAAGTGACATTCACGGTCGCAGATATAATGTAAATACTGTGAACTAACATGTTTAAAATTTTCGATCGACTAAATTTTCCCGAAGTGGGCCCCAAGAACAACTGTAGCACTCAAAATAAATCTGGGCCCAAAAAGAATATACCAGAAACCCTATTTCCATGTCAGAAGCCCACTGTAAAAATTTGGTGCTGTGAACAGTTTAAATGGCGGCGGAACCGCGGCCAATGCGTGGGTTTGGCCACGGTTCCGCGGTGGAACAGTGCCATCGAGCTACCAAATTTTCACAAAATGCATAAAAAACCCTGCACGTATTTTTACAATGTACCAAATAATTTTTAGAGCACTGGAAAAATTCGACAGAAACTTGACATGGAAACGCGGTTTTTGGAAAATCCGTTCGATCAAACTTGTAAACACGTTAGAGCAAGCTAGACCAGGTTAATGGAGTGGCTCTGATACCAATGTAAGTGCACGACAGCGCCCCGGCCGTCAATCCGAAACCAAAATACGGAAACGAAACTTTTACAAAACTTGTAAACCGGCACTACCGCGCACTATAAAACCCGGATCGGGCCATTAACCTAATGTTAGCAAACTAGAGAATGGGTAGAATGCTATATCGAGCGATCCATGTCCTTCGGTCTTCGGCCTCCATCCCGATCTCCTCGCGGAATCTCCGGTCTTCACCTCCTCGTCGGAACGGGCACCACATCGCCAGGTTCTTTTACGGGCTCCCATCTCTGGACCGAGGCAACTCGGGCACGAAGTGGGCGAGTCGACGTGTCCAAGAATACTGTAGGCTAAGTGTAGTAAGATTTGTCTCAAAGAGGTTGTTGAAGTTGCCATTGAAGGAGTGGAGGAATCAACTAAGGAAATATGCTATGGAATTTTTATGGCAAGCAAAGAATATGAGATGAATGATTTTCTCCCCACAAAAATGAATCCTCATCTCCCCCTCTCTCTAAGTGGCCGGCCATGACCCCATGGTGGAGGGAAAAAATGAAGGATTAAAAACAAGTAAGGAAAATGTGTGATAAAAAGAGAAAAAGGTCACACCAACATCAACACCAACATCCATTCCAAATCACATCACCAAAAAGCAAGTCATCATGAAGCAAAAGGAATCTAATGATTCTAGAACCATCATGATGCCTCATATCACATAAAACCCCTTCCACAATGCTAATTTGTACATTTGCAAATAAGCCCCTCCATCAATTTTCAGCCAAAGAAAGGAAGAAAGGAAAACTGGCTGAAATGGAATGCAAACTAGCAACTTCAAAAAACTGATCCCGTAATAAATTACAGGAAAACCCCGCGACCGTATATACATACCCGCATTTGTATTCCGACCGAATATAAATGCAAAGAGACAAAATCTACACTGTACAATACTAGGATCCGGCTTAAACCAAATCCCGCTAGTATTATCCGTCCGATCATGATCCGTGCAATACCGCACGTATAAGATCGAACCTTGCCATATCTCCATACGGCCTCTACAGTGTTTCGTCCGAAACTTGAGAAACTGTCTGTGGGGGACTCTAAAAACTCGTCAATATTTTGGCTGTGAATTTAACCACTAGCACGTCAGAGCTATTAGCCATACGTGACAGGCTACCAGCTATTGACCAAAAGGGACGTCTGTGAGCGAACTCATCCTGACACCCTACTGAGTATGTCAGTGACAATATCCGTACAGTCCGGTCCGTTCGTCTATGAGCATCGCATGGCGGGCCTAGGGGTTGGTAAAAGTTAGAACCCCCAAAACGGTACAAGTCATGTCGGAGTGTAGCCCAGAACACCCTGAGATATTACTGGAATACCTACCAGTAAATCTCCTGCCTTGGCCAAGGACTTCGTGTAATGGCTCTCCTAGACACAGCGCGGCCTCACCCCCAATACCGGGAGAGACAAACCCCTGCAGATCCGCTCACTGCCTCCATATGCCTCGGGACTGTACTCAACTAAAACCTGTTTGCACGACTCCTTTGAGCCGTGGTAGGGTAGTAATCAAAGTACAGTGGGAACTCACACGAGACAAATGACGATCTCAGGTCGATGAACTAACCTGTACATATGTCACCAGGGAACTGCTATCTGACGATAGGTATAATACCAACTAGCATGTTCCCGGCGAGTCCTGTCCGGTGTACTCATAACCCAATGAGTACCTGTATACATCTTAGGTGAACCAACTAACACCAGTGGCTTATGAGACCGGCCACCGCCCCTCGTCGGGGTCTCGACTGTATACACTAGTCTACTCTGGAGTATCGATGCCCTGTCTCGAAACTCCCACGACTAGGGACCTTTTAAGGATGTGCTTATAGACCCCAGCTCCCACGTATATGATCGCCATCATACTGCTGGCAGTCAAGCAAGAATCCTAGGGGCTCTATCAACGTGTAATAGCGACCTGTAAGGTCACCTAAAGCAGTACACGATGATAAAGATAAACCAGATAGCATACTATCATCTTGAGTAAGACTGTCCTATCGGCATAGGTCCTCCCTCAATCATTGCAATTACGTGCCTGTGATCCAATAATTGACTCTGAGGGCACTATCTCCAACAGAAATGACCGGGCAGTGAAGCCGCGCGGTTCCCTCTTATGAGGGCTCTGATCCTTCAGGACGGGGACCGAGCAGGGTTACTGCCCAGTGCCTCTTGGCGAGGACTTTGATCCCTATCGGTCGTGGTAGGATGCTACCCGCCGGGGATAGCCGAGCAAGGACTCGACTGCCTCTGGGAGGACTTTGGTCCTTGGCGCGGGAGGGGCTGTAGAAGCCTACCAAGGACCCTTGGCCGGGCAGGGTTACTGCCCGGTGCCTCTTGGCGAGGGCTTTTGTCCTGAAGGATAGCCGAGCAAGGGATCCTTGGGCTCGACTGCCTCTGGGAGGGCTTTCTGATCCCCGGCGTTGCGGAAGAGAAGCTTCCCGCCGGGGTTAACCGAGCGATGGTTGGGCTCGACTGCCTCTGGGAGGGCTTTCCGATCCCTGACGTTGCGGTAGGGAAGCTGCCCGCCAGGGATAACCGAGCAGGGTAGCTGTTGGGTTGCCTCTATGGAGGACTTTGGTCCTTAGCGTCGGGGGGCTGTAGGAAGCCTGCTAAGGATAACCGGGCAGTGAAGCTGCACGGCCGCCTCTTGGCGAGGGCTTTGGATTGTAAAGACAGAACTCTATTCGGGATGTTTCGACGTTTCTTTATTCGAATGGACAGGATTTTTGGAGAACATTTTACATCATCTTTGCGAAAGAAAGGGGCGTACATACTCGCTGGCCTTGACCTCACTGGTATAGCTTGAGTTTCTCGGCGTTGTAAGGCCGCGGGAGCTTGCGTCCGTCCGCGTCTTGTAGGCGGTAGGCTCCGCCGGGGAGCGCCTCATAGACGAGGAAGGGACCATCCCACTTTGGGGAGAACTTGTGAAGCCTGCCTTGGTCAATGAACTCGTTTCGCCGTAGGGCCAGATCCCCGGTCTTGAAGGAGCGGTGTTTGACCCGAGCGTTGTAGTATCGGGCCGTTTATTGTTGATAAGCGGTAGCTCTGATCTGAGCCCGGTCTCTCTTCTCCAACAAGATGTCCAGGTTGGTCCGTAGCGCCGAGGTGTTTGCGTCATCATCGAAGTGCTTGACCCGGTGACTGGGTAGCCCGATCTCCGCTGGAACCATTGCTTCGGTCCCGTAGCAGAGGCTGGAGGTGGTCTCCCCGGTGGGAGTCTTCTTTGACGTGCGCAAGGCCCATAAGACCCGGGATAGTTTTTCGACCCAACCGCCTTGTCGCCCCTCTAGGCGGGTCCGGAGACCTTGGAGGACGTCTCGGTTAGCGACCTCGGCCTGCCCGTTGCATTGGGGATGCACGACCGCGACGAACTTCATGAGGATATGGTATTCTTTGCAGAAGTCCTTCACTTTCTCGTTCTCGAAGTTCGTCCCGTGGTCAGTGATGATACATCTCGGGATGCCGAACCGGAGTATCAGGTTGTTTTGCAGGAACTTGATGGTTGTGGCGGCGTCCGGTTTCCTGATGGGGACGGCATCGATCCACTTGGTGAAGTAGTCCACCGCGACTAGGACGTATTTGTGCCCGCCTGTACCGGTAGGGAACTGGCCGATCATATCTAATCCCCACTGGACGAACGGCCATGGGGATGTTAGGGCAGTCAGCTCGGTAGCCGGGAGGCGGGGGATGCTGCTGTGAAGCTGGCAGCTCTTGCATCTCCTGACTAGCTTCAGGACGTCCTCGTGAATAGTGGGCCAGTAGTACCCCTGGAGCAACGCCTTTTAGATCAAGGTTCGGGCCCCCTGGTGTGCACCGTCCACCCCCTCATGGATTTCCCGAAGGACGTAGTCGGTTTCGTGGGGGTCAACGCACCGGAGCAGGGGCTGGGTGAAGGCCTTCTTGTAGAGGTTCCTATTGCTCCAGACGAAGTGGCAGGGTTTGGCCCGGAGACGGCGGGCGGCTTCCCGGTCTTCTGGGAGCGTGCCGTCCTTCAGGAATTCCACGAGGGGTTTCCTCCAATCTTGGTCGTTCTCCTGCACCGCGTACACGTGGATTTTCGTCGCTCCGTCCTCCACGCTGGGTTGAGGTAAGGTTTCAAAAAGGATAAACCGCTTATTGTTGGCCAAGTATGATGAAGCCAGCTTGCTCAGGGCGTCGGCTTGGGCATTCAGCTACCTGAGTATTTGTTCTACCTAGACTTCGTCAAAGTTCCTTCGGAGCTTCTTCACCTCGTCCAGGTACTTCACCATCAGAGGCTCCCGAGCTTCGAAGTGGCCGGTCACTTGACCGACAACGAGGGCCGAGTCGCTGCGGATTCGAATTGTCTTCAGTCCCAGCCCGGCGGCCATGCGCAGTCCGGCCAGGAGGGCCTCGTACTCTGCCGCGTTGTTCGAGGCTTTGAAACCGAGGTTTAGAGAGTACTCCACATCTGCTTCGTTCGGGCCCCGGATAATGAGGCCGGCACCGTAGCCTTCCTCGGTCGAAGACCCGTCGACGTAGATGACCCACTCCGGAACCGAGCCATGCCTTTCCGTGATGGGACACTGGGTTGCGAGGGGCGGCGCGGACTCCGGCTTCTTGATAGGGATGGTGCATTCAACGATGAAATCGGCCAGGGCCTGCGCTTTGATGGCCTGCCTCGGGCGATACTTTATGTCAAACTGAGATAGCTCCCACCTCTACTTTTCTAAGCGGCCCGAGGATTCTGGTGATGCTAGGATAGCCCCCAACGGGCGATCGGTGAGGACGATGATGGTGTGCGCTTGGAAGTAGTGTCACAGCTTCCTCGAGGATACCACGAGGGTTAAGACAATCTTCTCTATGGCAGGGTACCTTGTTTCTGCATCTTTAAATACGCGGCTCACATAGTACACCGGCTTCTGCGCTCCATCGGCCTCTCGGACGAGCACCGAGCCCGCTGCCTGGTCGGATACCGCCAGATACAGGGACAACTCGTCTCCTTCAACTGGTCGAGTGAGCAGTGGCGGCTTCGAGAGGTGCTTCTTCAATTGGTCGAAGGCGGCTTGGCACTCCTCCGACCACTCGAACCTCGGGATTTTCCTCAGAGCCTTAAAGAACGGAAGGCATTTCTCCCCTGACCTGGACATGAAACGGCTCAGAGCGGTGACTCATCCCGTGAGCCGCATGATCTCGACGTTGGTCTTGGGCGCGACCATGTTGAGGACGGCGTCGATTTTCTCTGGGTTGGCTTCGATTCCGCGGTGAGTGACCATGAACTCGAGGAACTTTCCCCCGGTGACTCCGAATGCGCACTTGGCGGGGTTTAGCTTCATGTTGAACTTGCAGAGCACTTCGAAAGCCTCGCCCAGGTCCCTGGCATGGTCGGCCGACGAGACGGATTTGATGAGCATGTTGTCAACGTATACTTCCATATTCCTGCCGATCTGTGGTTTGAACATGCGGTTGATCAATCTTTGGTACGTGGCCCCGGCGTTCTTGAGGCCGAAGGGCATCACCTTGTAGCAATATACTCCCCGGTCCGTTGTGAATGCGGTGAGATCTTCATCTTCAGGATTCATACGGATTTGGTTGTAGCCGGAGAAAGCATCCATGAAGCTCAACAGCTCATGCCCGGCCGAGCTGTCGACGAGCTGGTCTATCCGGGGGAGTGGATAGTTGTCCTTGGGGCAGGCCTTATTGAGGTCGGTGAAGTCGACGCACATACGCCACTTCCCGCTTGACTTCTTGACTAGAACTACGTTCGCCAGCCATTCCGAGTAGGGTACATTTCTGATGAAGTTGGCGGCGAGAAGCCGATCAACCTTCTCTTCGATAACTTTCTGTTTGACCGGGGTGAAGCTTCTCTTCTTCTGTCTGACGGGTCGGGCCGCAGGATCAACCCTGAGCTTGTGGGAGATAATTTTGGGATCAATCCCAGGCATGTTAGCAGGCGCCCAGGCGAAGGCGTCGGAGTTGTTTCCGAGGAATCTGACCAGGTCATCTCGCTGATTCTCCATCATGAGTGATCCGACCTGGACGGTTTTTCCCTGGTCTCTTTCTGTCAAGGGCACCTCGGTCAAAGGTTCGACCGGTGCCCCCCGGATCTCCTTCCGCTCGTCTCGGGTATCCAGGAAACCTTTGATGTCGTCACTTACCTCAGCGTCGTCGGCTGGCTGCTCGGACGAAGACGTTTTACTGAGGCATATCTTCGCGACCCGCTGGTTCCCGTAGGCCCGACCGATCCCGCCCGATCGAGAGGGAACTTTATCACCAGGTAGTAGGTCGATATCTGGGCCTGGAGGGAGTTCAGTGTCAGACAGCCAAGGAGGACATTGTAGGCCGATGGGACTTTTGCTACGATAAAGTCCACAGGCAACGTACGCGTGCGGCCGGGCTCCCCGATCGTGAACTGCAAGGTGACCACCCCTTGCGCCGGGATGGAGTGGTTGGTGAACCCCGAAAGGACGTGAGAGGTCGGTTTCAAGTCTGCTGGGGTGAGCCCCATGCGTAGAAAGCAGTCGTGGAAGAGGATGTCCGCCGAGCTGCCTGAATCGACGAGTATCCGGTGGACCTCGTACCGGTGGATTCGGGCCGTGATCATCAGTGGGTCGTTGTGGGGCACGGATATGCCGTGGAGGTCCCCGTCGCCAAAGGTGATGGGCT